>AP027107.1:19549615-20782115 GCA_028142955.1 Pinctada fucata | reverse complement strand
AAAAATTCAGGGGATGTGATTGACAAAATGAAATCGAGAAATTTTCAAGCCAATTCGATTTCTTCGTACGACTTTTCAAATATGTACACCACGCTTCCTCACGATAAGATTAATGATCAATTGTCAAAACTCATTAAATGGTGCTTTAACCGAGAGGGTAAAACTTATATTTGTACATCTGAATCAAAGGGTTTCTTTTCCAATACAGAATACAAATCATATAAACCATGGACATGTAGTGACCTTTGTATTGCCTTGTCCTTTCTTTTGGACAACATTTACGTAAGATTTGCTGAGAATCTCTACAAGCAGGTTGTAGGGATCCCTATGGGTACTAATTGTGCGCCTCTTGTTGCAGATTTATTTTTATTCACGTATGAAAAAGAATTTATCCAAAATCTTCAAAAACAAAGAAAACATGATGATGTGAAATGTTTCAATGGTACTTCTAGGTACCTGGATGATATCCTTACTATCGACAATCCTGTTTTTGAAAAATATAAAAATGTCATTTATCCACAGGAACTGACTCTAAACAAGGCGAACGTCACAAACACAGAAACACCATTTTTGGACCTGAATATCAAAATTATCAATGGAGAGATTCATACAAGGGTGTATGACAAAAGAGATGACTTTGGATTCAATATAGTAAATTTTCCCTGGCTTGACGGTGATGTTCCTAGATTACCGTCTTATGGTATCTACATTTCGCAGCTCATCCGGTATGCTAGAGCATGTACTGATGTTTTGTATTTTCATGATAGAAATTTACAAATAACAAAGAAACTTTTAGGTCAAGGTTTTCGCTTTCACAAACTTGTCAAGACATTCTGGAAATTTTACAAAAATTATTGTCAACTACTTTTGAAATTCGGACCCATACAAGCAACAGAGTATATTACTTTGGGTATTTCGCAACCTGCATTTTATGGTGACATAATCAACAAAATTAGAAGGATCAAAGGTAGACAGAATTACTATCGAAAATGCGTCAGAATCATCAAACGCCTCTTATACCGTGGATATGATCCTAATGTCACCAGACGGACACTAGGCTTGGTACTTGACCAATCTACAGTCTTGTACCAGCGCATCCTTAATACTTGCACGCTGACTGACTGTGACGACGGGACTCCATGACGGGCCCTGTCCAAACCTCTTTAGAGAAGACAGGGCCCCGACCACCTGTCCTCTCTGAATGTCAGTCGGACTCCTCGGGTGAATACATACATTAGCTCGCTACAGCCGGCAGAGCACAGGTCGTATTACGCATGCCCTCTTTTTATATCAATTTACATATTCATCTGTGTTGCTTGGGCCCCTGCGTCTTGCGGTCTTGTTTGTGTGTGGTCATCTGACAGTGAGGAGGTTGTTTTACACCACAATTGTACGTTCTTCGAGACCTCTGGGTAATCGGAATAGTGGGAGGGTTGTGCGCACGTAATCCAGGATAACCACACCGTCTGCTACTGACGAGGCAGATGGCCGTCCTAAGTCGGCACCGTTTGCCCATTGGTCTCGTTGGTTTATGTGTAGTCATTTGTGTTTTATGTTTTTCTGTGATTTGACGTTCATTGTACTACTGCGTCTCTTTCTGTGCGTGTCATTTTTGTGTTTTACAGTGGGTGTTTTGGGAGGTTGCTGTTGATGCTGCAACTAGGTGTTGTTGGAGATCCCCTCCTTTCTTTTATATCTACACTTATTTCGTGTTGCAGTGTGGAGTTGGTAATACAATTCCCCGCGACCCGATGTTTGAAGTGTTTTATTTCCAAATCGTTCTCTAACTTGACTGTGTTGTAGTATCTTCTACGCAGGATCTTAATTCACCTTTCTATCCTCGATTCTTTCATTATGGCATTTCTAAGGTCGCCTCGTATTAAATTAAAACCTTTGAGATTACCCTCTGTCACTACAGTCACGTTACCATCATCGACATTTAACAGTAATCAACTTTTTACCTCACCCAGAGTACATCTATCACCTCTTAAATTTATACCCCGTAGACGTATTACACCTACTACTCCATCTGCAGGCTCTACATTTAACAACAAACACAGAGGGTTCTCAACCATTCGCCAGTGCAATGGAAAGAGATGTTCCATTTGTCCGCTCATCAATTGCAATTCCACGATTACATCTAGTGTTAATGGGCATACGTTTAAGATCGAGATTGATAGCGACGTTGATTGATCGTATCAAGATGTCATTTATGTTATTACATGAAACGCCAGGGGATGTGGCGCCCAATATGTAGGGGAAACAGGCCAGTCCTTAAAATCTCGTTTTCGAAATCATTCATATCAGATAAGAAACTCGCGTCACAAAAAGCACAGAAATTTCCTGTACCATCACTTCTTTAAATATAAACATTCAATTTCGGATTTAAGTATTACTCCAGTTCAGTCTTTCCCAAAACTCAAAAATCTAAGTAAAACTGAAATTAAAAAACGCCGACTACAAGCTGAACTTGCCTGGATCACTAAATTACAAACTGCGTACCCCCTTGGTTTAAACGATCAAATTTACGGACATGGAAATATTTCCTCGACCTCGACAAAGATCAATGTCTTTTCAATCCGCCCTGACGCTAAACGAAAGTTTAGGTCACACGGAAAAAGGCGAAACAGAAACCTTAGAAACAGAGCTAGAATACATCGTACCCTCAGAGATCTACTTATAATTGCACGAAACGGCGGCAGACATGAACTGCTTCATGCTCTCTCATCAATACCAGCAGTTCAATTGAAGTCTATCTTGGATGAAGCAGAGGTTGCATTCTTAAGAAATACTGATTGATTCAAATTTAATATCATTGTTGCATTCGCACAGAATAAACTTTTTCCTGTCATTAAAAACATTCCCCTTAGAAGACGATTCATAAAAATTCCATTTATTAACAAAGGTTTCGATCTTCTTAACATCTCTAATATTTTTCGGGATCATCGCGTCCAAAGTGCTTTTCCTCAATATTTTGAGAATTTTGAACCTCCTCTTATTTGTTACAAGTATAAAAGACCTATTCGAAATTTCGTATTTAACTACAATAAAGTAACTTCAGATCCTAAAATTCTTGAATCAAGTCCTACTTCTTGAGAATGTGCAACTTCTGAATACCTTTATAAACCAGCTGGCCATATTGTAACAGGTGACTTTTCAATTATCCAGGACAGGCATCTTCTCAATCTTCTCAAGAAAGGACCTAAGTACAGAATTCCATCCAAGATAGATTTTATCAAATGTCGCGAAGAACTAAAGGAAGCCTTAGATAACTACACAAAAAGATGGTGTAAATCGGAAGGGGTCGAATCACATTCTCTGAATGACTGGAAGAACCTCATATTGGATATTACCGATATTCGAATAGATAACTTCCACAAAAATCCTCATCTTTTCGAAAATCCAAGTTCTAAATCTGAAAGATATTTCAAATCCAAATTACGCAATTTACACGAAAAATATGTCTTCGCTCCTGCAGACAAAGCAGCCAACAACACCATAATCATTTGAAAACGTTACTACATATCAACTTTGGTTTCGGAACTTTCGTCTACAAACACTTATATCAAAAGCAATGAAAGTGTTCCTAACATTTTGAACAAACACAACAGTGAAATTTCTTCATTCAAGATCCCTATTTCTAAACTGGATCTTCCTACACTATACTGCATACCAAAATTGCACAAGTCTCCTTACAAATTTCGATACATTGCTAATTCTAGCAACTGCTCAACTACAATTTTGTCTAGAAATCTGACGTCAGCACTCACGGTGATAAAGGAACACGTTGCAAAATATTGTGAAACTGTTCTAAACAGGAATGATGTAAACTTATTTTGGTCTATTAAAAATTCAGGGGATGTGATTGACAAAATGAAATCGAGAAATTTTCAAGCCAATTCGATTTCTTCGTACGACTTTTCAAATATGTACACCACGCTTCCTCACGATAAGATTAATGATCAATTGTCAAAACTCATTAAATGGTGCTTTAACCGAGAGGGTAAAACTTATATTTGTACATCTGAATCAAAGGGTTTCTTTTCCAATACAGAATACAAATCATATAAATCATGGACATGTAGTGACCTTTGTATTGCCTTGTCCTTTCTTTTGGACAACATTTACGTAAGATTTGCTGAGAATCTCTACAAGCAGGTTGTAGGGATCCCTATGGGTACTAATTGTGCGCCTCTTGTTGCAGATTTATTTTTATTCACGTATGAAAAAGAATTTATCCAAAATCTTCAAAAACAAAGAAAACATGATGATGTGAAATGTTTCAATGGTACTTCTAGGTACCTGGATGATATCCTTACTATCGACAATCCTGTTTTTGAAAAATATAAAAATGTCATTTATCCACAGGAACTGACTCTAAACAAGGCGAACGTCACAAACACAGAAACACCATTTTTGGACCTGAATATCAAAATTATCAATGGAGAGATTCATACAAGGGTGTATGACAAAAGAGATGACTTTGGATTCAATATAGTAAATTTTCCCTGGCTTGACGGTGATGTTCCTAGATTACCGTCTTATGGTATCTACATTTCGCAGCTCATCCGGTATGCTAGAGCATGTACTGATGTTTTGGATTTTCATGATAGAAATTTACAAATAACAAAGAAACTTTTAGGTCAAGGTTTTCGCTTTCACAAACTTGTCAAGACATTCTGGAAATTTTACAAAAATTATTGTCAACTACTTTTGAAATTCGGACCCATACAAGCAACAGAGTATATTACTTTGGGTATTTCGCAACCTGCATTTTATGGTGACATAATCAACAAAATTAGAAGGATCAAAGGTAGACAGAATTACTATCGAAAATGCGTCAGAATCATCAAACGCCTCTTATACCGTGGATATGATCCTAATGTCACCAGACGGACACTAGGCTTGGTACTTGACCAATCTACAGTCTTGTACCAGCGCATCCTTAATACGTGCACGCTGACTGACTGTGACGACGGGACTCCATGACGGGCCCTGTCCAAACCTCTTTAGAGAAGACAGGGCCCCGACCACCTGTCCTCTCTGAATGTCAGTCGGACTCCTCGGGTGAATACATACATTAGCTCGCTACAGCCGGCAGAGCACAGGTCGTATTACGCATGCCCTCTTTTTATATCAATTTACATATTCATCTGTGTTGCTTGGGTCCCTGCGTCTTGCGGTCTTGTTTGTGTGTGGTCATCTGACAGTGAGGAGGTTGTTTTACACCACAATTGTACGTTCTTCGAGACCTCTGGGTAATCGGAATAGTGGGAGGGTTGTGCGCACGTAATCCAGGATAACCACACCGTCTGCTACTGACGAGGCAGGTGGCCGTCCTAAGTCGGCACCGTTTGCCCATTGGTCTCGTTGGTTTATGTGTAGTCATTTGTGTTTTATGTTTTTCTGTGATTTGACGTTCATTGTACTGCTGCGTCTCTTTCTGTGCGTGCCATTTTTGTGTTTTACAGTGGGTGTTTTGGGAGGTTGCTGTTGATGCTGCAACAAGGTGTTGTTGGAGATCCCCTCCTTTCTTTGTTGTCCTGTCAAAAGTCAAGGAGGGGGGATATTCGAAAATCTTTTCTGTAGAGCAATGTGCCAGGCTTCCTAGTCACCAGATTTTTATGGGGATTCCTTTTTGAGTACGAAAAACATCAGAAATGTATTACTGGGGTAACCTGTATCGAAAATGAAATTATTTTAACTCGCCCGCACCTTAAAAACTGCAATACTTAAAAAACCAAAATAATTATATTTTCGCTCGCTCGCACCTTTTTACATAAGAAAATCTGAAGAAAATTTAATATATTTGTTTTGGCCTTATGTGTTTAATTTACATATGAAACAAAGAGTTGTCGGTTCAAATTTTGTTTCTTCGTTTTTCGTTTTCCCCATTTTGTCAGCTTGTTGTGCAATTTTAAATCATCTGAATACCACGATTCCATATTTGTCCAAATGTTGTTTCTTCTTTTTATTTTATTTTTTTTTTTCAAATTTTGTGAAGTTGAAGTGATTTATCGCCTATTTCTCATGTTAAGCCGAAAAGACTTATGTGTTCTAAAGAAGTAGGTAAGCAGGGTCATGTATTTATAAAGAATTTATTTTACAGATATAGAAATGGAGTGTCGTTGTTTTATCTGGTCCTGGTCCTTTTGCAATGCTTAATGCTTAGTAGTAAAATGATACATAGAATATTGGTTATTGACAGTAATCATTTTGAGGACTGTACGTTTGAATTATTATGTCTAACTTGTTGTATTTATTTGCACGTCAATAGCTGGACTAGATACCACAAGGACGACGTTAGACTGGTTCTTCAGCTTTATGGTGGAACACCAAGAATTCCAAGAAAAATGCCATTCAGAAATAGATCAATTTATAGGTATAGTTATCTAACAATCTATAGTCTGAGGTGATTAACTCTCTTCAATAAACTAAGGAAGACAAATACGCAACCGTTGGTGAATTTTTGCGGCAGATCGCTATATCATTACGACTGGAGTGCTTATCCAGATTAAGTACGCAACTCTCCCACTTATCCATATTCAAAGATGTTTTCTAAAAAGCACAGCTGGTGTACAAGCTAATATGATTCTCACTGTAATGTAAAATAAAACAAAAACAATATAGTAATATGAAGGCACCGTAGGAACTTATTTCATATATAGATATAGAAAAATCCTAAAAGCTAATTCTAGACGATCCGTCCACAAACCATTCCGTCCACAATCATGCGTCCCCAGACGATCCGTCCACAAACCGATCCGTCCACCATTAAGTTTCAATTGACATTTACCAAGAACAACGGGTTGACCGAGTCGATCTGTCCACTATTTATTGAATGTGACGGAGACGACCCGTCCACTATTGACTTTGAACAGATATCATTTTGAGTGAAGGAGACGATCTGTCCACTATCCATTTAAGCAACGGAGACGTTCCGTCCACCATTGAGTTTCAATTGACATTTGCCAAGTATAACGGGGTGACAGAGTTGATCCGTCTACTATTCAGTTTCTACAGACATTATATTGATGGAGACTATTCGTCTATCGATATGTTTCTATGAAGTTATTTTGAAACTTGTGAAGTTAAATTTATTGATTTATTTAGCATACCGTATCCTACATATCATTACCTTCACCTTTACCGTGTAAGTTTACGGTGGACAGACCGTCTAAAACAACACACATACCTCTCATGTAACATAACATACAAGACGATGGACGGGTCGTCTTAGGTCCCACTTGTCTTATAAGTGTATATGTGCTTGTGGACGGACCAGTTTGAAAACGGATCGTCTGGGGACGGATCGACTTTACATGTGGATGGACCTTCACTTTAGTTTTGATTATCAAAAAGGAGGTAAAAGCCATTTATCTATCCAACTGCTTGACACTTATTGTTCATGTCTTTTCTTTTCTTAATAGATTCAACAAAATATTTGGAGCCTCTCATTCTTTACATAAAAACTATATCATATGCGTTCTTCTAGAAAATGAATGTTATATTTCTTTACATTCAGACAGTGGAGAGCGACCAAAGTCTATTGACCGACCGAACTTGTGCTTTACTGAAGCTTGTGTGATGGAGACCATGAGAATGGGTTCAGTAGCATCGATAGGTCTACCACATTCTACAATCTGTGATACAACAGTTGGTATGTTGACAGTCTGAGTTAATCATTTTTAAACAAAGGATTCCGCATTTAAGAATATATGGTAAAACACCACCTAATGAAGGTATCCTAAGATTGAGAGGAAAAAGCAATTAATCCTTCTGTAGCCTAGCCCGACACCGCCAATTGGAAAATTCAAACATACTTAATGAGTTTAAATACACTGAGTAAAATGACGTCACTCCTGAAAATTCAATATATTTCAAGCCATTCTTTTCTTGAATTTTAGAATAAAATATGAGTGTCACGGCAGTGCATTGATTATCTACTTCAATTTTATATTACATAGGCGGATACGATATACCAAAGAACACCACTGTAATAATTAATCACTGGGCACTTCATAATGACGCCAGCTTCTGGAAAGATGTTGACAAGTTTGATCCATACCGCTATCTGACCAAAGAAGGTAAAATGGACATGAAACCAGACAATTGGTTGCCTTTCTCTGCTGGCAGACGAGTCTGTCTAGGGGAACCTGTAGCAAGAACGGAGTTGCTGCTCATAGCTTCAAATTTATTGCAGAACTTCCGTTTCAAAGCGCCACCTGGTGTTAGTTACGTAACCAGTGTAAGGCATAACTTTCAAGGCGTTGAGCTGCCTGTTATTTACAAGGTTGTCGTGGAGAAAAGAATTTAGAAAATGAAATGCTTGATATGTATTTTGAAAAAGTGCTTACTTGCATGTGAACCAAAGGAATGTGGAAAAAGACACAATTATTAGACCTCCAACTATCTTCGTATACCGAATAACTTTGATATCCATCTAAAGCGCTCATTTAATTTCTCAGTAAATTACTTTATATCATTCAAGCAAACTGTTTAAACCAAAGAGTTTAAATAAAACCTAAAGCCTTAAGAACTTGTCTTGATATGTAATTCTAGTTTCTTTTCGTCTATTTTATGTCGTTGTGGTCTGTATCGTTAATCCGTCAAGTGCAGCTCTTCTCACTTTCATTTTCATCCACAATTTGATGGACACGCGTAATCTTGCATTTGTTTTCTAATGTTGTTTATGTAGCACTGCCTTAATTATTTACCTTTGGATATGCTTTTAGATTGCATTTTACATTGACATAGATAATCTTAAGTGATTTGTCGTTGCTTAAAGCTACACGATTATCATCGAATTCACGTTAATTACAATTTTATCTTTAAAAGGATACTGTATTTATTCTATACAAGGCGGTTTGGGGCGGACAGGGGACTACTTCTCCCCCTCTCACCCCTTACCTCCCCCTCCAGCCCCCTTCTTCCCTCCTCCCTCCCTTTCTCCTTCCTTCCTTCCATCCTCCCCCTCCTTCTCTCCTCCCGCACCCTTTTCTCCCGCACCCTTTCACCCTGCCCACCCCCATACAAGAGCGTGCGATACTTAGACTTGTAGCACATTAAAAGAGTTAATCATACTATACATTTCAATTAATCAGAGTTTGATTTCAAAATAGATATAGATGGGATTATTATATATTTGGAATTTGCTACTGTCATCAGTGCATGCAATATAGCAATTAAGAAAGTCATGAATTTGCCTGTACAGTTTCATTAATTGTTGTACTTGATTAAGTACCTATACCATAAATAGATGAAATAGGAAATATACAATTATTCTTACATTTATAATATTATATCTATCATACATTTCCTAAATAAATTAGTTTACATTGTAAACAATTATTGAGGATCGTGTATGTCTGGGGTCCATGCTGCAAACTTATCTGTTTGAAGACGTGTAAAATTTGTACCACTTAGTGAGTGTCACTGCTGGTGGACCATTTGAAAAGTTCCTATTTTGAAAATTCAACTTTTTCATGGCAGATTAAATACGCCTTATCTTATCGGCTCCATTATCTGACCTTAAATGATGCTATGGATTTGAAGACGTTTAACATTAGTAAATTGTAAATTGAAGACATCCATCGAAGATACAATAAATTGTGATCTAGAAGGATTTCATGTCTTATACTTAGATAACAGAACTATTTGAACTTACTTCTTACCAGGAGTATGTATTTAGTATTAGTCAATTGAAAAAGAGAGAGGGTTGCGCGCACGTAATCTGGATAACCACACCGTCTTTTACTGGCATGGCAGATGGCCGTCCTCGGTCGGCACCGGTTGCCCATTGGTCTCGTTGGTATATGTGTGCTCTTTTGTGTTTCATGTTTCTATGATGTGAGTTGGTGTTCCTTGTCCCTTTTGCGTCTCTTTCTGTGGATGTTTGCTCTGTGTTTGTGCATTGGGTGTTTTGAAGTTTCGCTGAGGGTGCTGCAACCGAGTATTGTTGGAGATCCCCTCCTTTCTTTTGTGGCGAGCCTGATATTCATTCACGACCCTTACTGAGGAATCGGGAAATGGAATATATAAGCCTTCACCAACGTAAACGTAACAATATTACGTAACATCTTGCTGAAAACAACCTTCTAGAAATGCGATTCTTTTAATAGTTATTCATCGGTTATTTCATCTCATAAAGACCGCGGACAAATCCAAGAACTAGTACATGTATTAGTACACGATGCTTTATTGACAAACCAATTTTGACATTACCAAATTCTTATCCTCAGAAACCCGTTTCACTTATTTATAAGCGCAATCGAGCCTGGGTTTTCGAGGATGCCAAATTCTAAATTCAGGAAAACTTGCTTCGAATATAAAGTGTATATACCGAGTAAGAGTGTAATGTCACAAAGTTATTACGACAGATCCTAGAAGGATTTCATGTCTTATACTTAGATAACAGAACTATTTGAACTTACTTCTTACCAGGAGTATGTATTTCGTATTAGTCAATCGGAAAAGAGAGAGGGTTGCGCGCACGTAATCTGGATAACCACACCGTCTTTTACTGGCATGGCAGATGGCCGTCCTCGGTCGGCACCGGTTGCCCATTGGTCTCGTTGGTTTATGTGTGCTCTTTTGCGTTTCATGTTTCTATGATGTGAGTTGGTGTTCCTTGTCCCTTTTGCGTCTCTTTCTGTGGATGTCTGCTCTGTGTTGTTTTGCATTAGGTGTTTTGAAGTTTCGCTGAGGGTGCTGCAACCGAGTATCGTTGGAGATCCCCTCCTTTCTTTTGCGGCGAGCCTGATATTGATTGCGCCACGACCCTTCCTGAGGAATCGGGAAATGGAATATATAAGCCTTCACCAACGTAAATGTAACAATATTACGTAACATCTTGCTGAAAACAACCTTCTAGAAATGCGATTCTTTTAATAGTTATTCATCGGTTATTTCATTTCATAAAGACCGCGGACAAATCCAAGAACTAGTACATGTATTAGTACACGATGCTTTATTGACAAACCAATTTTGACATTACCAAATTCTTATCCTCAGAAACCCGTTTCACTTATTTATAAGCGCAATCGAGCCTGGGTTTTCGAGGATGCCAAATTCTAAATTCAGGAAAACTTGCTTCGAATATAAAGTGTATATACCGAGTAAGAGTGTAATGTCACAAAGTTATTACGACAGATACCTTCAAACATGGGTATACAGTTATCCAGTCTCAAAGTCGAGAAGGCAAGGCAAAATCGTGAGAATTCCCATCGGAACGGCTGTGAACCCCGGAATGAACAACACTCCGAAGTGAGACCAGGTGACCGGGGAGAGTCAGCGTCTCCTGATTGCATGCAACACCCGACGCAACAGTTCCATGGAAACGTGTCAAATTCGGTGATTGTCTTGATGTACATTTTGATGTACAGATCAGGTAAGTATGTCTTGTTTGGTGATGACTACTGCCATTCAATCACAATGTATCATGAATGTCACTGATCATTCTGGAAAGGGGGATCTGATATGCTTTTATTAAATCCCCGTAGCGACCGAAGAAATTTCAGCCGTTGTGTGATATAACTTGCAAGCCGGAAGTAACTCTACATAACGAAAAGACGGAATGATGTACAAGACATTCCGACTTCGCCAAATATTTTCTAATTAATTTTAGGCCTGCTTTTATGAAAAAAAAAAACATAACTTGGGGTTAGTTTCCATGTTGGAAAAATCAAGGAATCAAAATATAGTTTTAGGAAGACAAATATATGCCTTTTTACTTCCAAAGGATATAAGCAAATTTATACTATATGTTGAGAAATACTGTATAATAATTTACTGAAATTCTCCTATGGAAAACATGGAATACGTTTTATGGAAAACATTTTTTTTTCTTAAACACATGAAACATTTTTGATTTAGTATCAAGAAATATTTTTCAACTTCATATTTCACTCGAAAATTGGCCTACGTCTATTTTTAAAAGCGCATCTACATACGTTATTGAATAATGTCTGAAAACGTAAAATGGGTGTACCTATAAGTTGTTTGCTTTTGGAAGTAAATGAATGGAATATGTACTTACCAGCAATAAGTAAATTGAAGAATGCTATAAAAAGTTTCGTCGCTTTCTTGACTTTCTTTGCAGTTTTGAACATTTCTGTGCTAAGCCATGACAGAGCCCAGATCATTCCAAGAACTGCAATGAAAAACAACATGGTATAACAAGCATTTCCTATACCAACATAAAACAACAACAAAAATCTACAAACATTGTTCGTCTTTAACGAATAAATTTGAAAATATGAACAAAACAAAGAAGTTGTTTCTAAATTACCAGTATTTGAGTAAACATTAATCTCCATGTTATTCAAGTATGATACAAATGTTTTTTTTTCTTATATTATTACTATAAAGCAAAATTCATATGACGTGCATATCCATATGATATATTTAGATCGCAAATTAAATTGACCCACCACAATTCAAATTCACATGTTATTTCATTGTATATTTAAGCAGGATAAACATGCTTATTTCTTCTCTATCAATTACATACCTGCAATTATGATATTAAGTATTAATAAAACTACTCTAGTTCTCGTCATCCTTTGTTCATGTTGGTTACTGCGAATTTATAATATCACAAAGTTTTGCTTTATCTATTTATTTGCTGCGCATAATAAATTACTTTTGGATATGTCTTTTCACAAACTAGCGCCTAAACGTTTCAACAATAAATAGATAGTATATGTTTCTTTTGCCCCTAATAAGCATTTGCATTTAACATTCCACGCAGCAGGTGGTTAGCTTGATTGACAAAAATGAAATTATTGTCTGTGTTGTTTTGGTAACACAAACATATGATATAATTGGTATCGATCTAGGTCGAGACAAACAGATTGTATCTAATCAAAGTTTAATTTTTTAGATATGCTATGTATAAACCTCAAGCCCAAACGGGAAGTTTACTCTTTGTCTGAAATTTTGACTTAAATTCTAAAAAGAAAATAATGGTACCTATCCTCCTCCTTCCTCTAAAGGAAAAAACACAATATCTAAACGCAACCCCCAAAGTCTCCTTTTTATGTGTTTAAGTTAACACTTAAGCGGTAAACTGGTAAATTTACATCGTTGATAATTCTGGTCATATGATAGGCCTATAATAAATTCATAAAGAAAGAAGGGAGGAGATCTCCAACAAGACCCCGTTGCAGCATCAACAGTAAAACACCAAAAACACCCTATGCAAAAAAAGAGTAGATTTAGACAGTATTTACCTTGTTTAATCAGAGAGGATTCCCGTGGAACATATCACTTGTGTATCACGTGATATGCTGCCGTACAGTAGGGGGAAAAGTATTTCTCATTTGAGATAAACATCAAAGAAGTACCTAACATTTATTCAGTCTCAAAGTCGAGAAGACGAGGCCAAATCGTGAGAATTCCCATCGGAACAGCTGCGAACCCCGGAATGAACAACACTCCGAAGTGAGACCAGGTGCCGGGGAGAGTCAGCGTCTGCTGATTGCACGCGATACCCGTTGCAACAGCTACATGGAAACCTTCAAATTCGGTGATTGTCTCGATGTACATTTTGATTACAGATAAGGTAAGTATGTCTTGTTTGGTGATGACCACAGCGGCTAATTTGTCTGCGAAATTTGGAAAAAATGTTGTCTCACCCTGCATCTGTCAATTTAGCCGTGTAGCAAAGTTAAAAAGCCGGTGAATGTACTACTTCTTGTTTATGGTTGTAAGCTATTTTTTAACATGGGAATTTTAAAAAGTTGGTCAAGTAGCATCATATCTCACCCATCCTGCAACGTCTTCTGGTACTATTGGACATAAATATCTTTTACACTCTTTGACCATATTACATTGTTAAGAGGATCACTGACGAGTAGGGATGTAACGATACACTAGATCACGATAAGATATGTATCACGATACAAGGCTCACGATACGATACACTTTTCTATCCAATCCAACACTCACATCTTCCTTGAATCCAAAGAAAAACTTAACATACTTGCATCATATAATATTCTCAACAGCATTAAGAGGGTTCTCACAAATGAGTTAAAGAAGATCCTGACGATAATCTCAACAGCACTCACAATAGAGCACAAAATTAAACATCGACGGACCCCCAGCAAGTAACATGGTGATGGGCATGCATATAAGTACTATTGGCTTTATACAATGCGCATTGTAAGTAAATGACACAGAAAAAATTGTCTTTATTTGTTATACTATGCTAGATTCTGTTTAAAAATACTGCATCGTTGTGTATCGTTTGAATGGAAGATGTATCGTAATACGTATCTTCAAGCCACTGTATCACGATACGAGTACAAACGATATATCGTAACACCACTACTGACGAGGGTTAATCATGCAGATGGGTTCCAGCTCTATACCTTCTTGAAGAAAATTTCAAACGTATTCATTATGCACCAGACACGTGTTTCGAATATTAAATTCTCATCAGTGATCCTTCGAGTCAAAGTGCTTTTCATACGCCGCCTAAATTCAAAGTACCCGGAACGTACATGTAGCAAATTTATCTGTTCTTAGATAATGCTATTGAATTGAAAACGTTTAACATTGTGAACAACAAGATGTTGTAGTGTTTGATATTTTCATTGTATTGACTTACAATTCTGTTTCTCTGGAACTGCAAAATCGATTTAGTTTGACCAAGTTATAACTATTGATCTCTGGAATATCGTATCAATTTATTCGCTATTTTCGAAAACCAGAGTTATTTCCCATTTGAGACGGTATCTGACGTAGACTGATTATGACGTCATCAAATTCCATGGAAATAGTCCTAAAAGTCTGGGAAATGACGGTATAAAATCGACGTTACCATACCATCATCATGACGTCACAATGGTCTTACGTCAGATACCGTCTGTAAGGGGAAAAAACTCTGTATTCCGCAAAGACTCGATAATGAAATCATCAAAGGCACAGAATGAAGGAAAGGTATTCATGCATGTAATAATGCGGTAGGGTTCCAACTCTATATCTTCATGAAGAAAATTTCAAACCATATATTATACCCAGACAAGTGTTTCGGATATTAATTAAATCCCTATCAATGATGCTTTCGGCCAAAGTGCTTTTCATAAGCCACCAAAACTCATTTCAGTAGCGCCCTCTGGTTTTGTTTTTAGAATTTAAATTTGTGTATTTACTTTACAGAGGGTACACGGCTCCAACTTTCCTGTGGGGTCGATTCAGTAGCATACCCAAATAAAATCTATGTTCAAAATAGCATTGGAGGGATGGTGCTAGGATGTTATCGATAACATTTTTTGATGAATTGACAAGTTTCCGAAATAGCCAAACAACATGAATGATGTCAAATTGATAAAGTGCCTAAACAAAACTTCACTCAGGCGACAGAGCTGGACAGAAGTAATTTTAAAATACACTTTAAAACATGTAGTTACAGCGCAACGGAGAAGTGATATTTTGCTACATCTTCTCCGTTGCAGTAGGTTCATGCATATTTCTTGTCTGAGAATCAACGATTTTCCAAGTAACGTTTCACCCATAGTTTTGGTATAAATTCTGTACTAATTGTGGAGATCTTATTAGATACCATACATTTATAATTAATATGTTCCTGACTATCTGGCGATTATTTTTGTTTCGACATTTCCTGGAATGACCTTAATCACGACTTGAAATAGTTACAGCTGAGTAGGAATCAAAGATCAAAGGTGGACAGAAATTACCATTGAAGCTGTGTTAGAGTCATCAAACGCCATTTATACTGTGGATATTATCCTGCTGTCACCAGACGGAGACTTGGTTTGGTACTTGACCTATCTAAGGAATTGCACTCTGACTGACTATGACGACAGGACTCCATGACGGCCTGTCCAACCTCTCTAGAGAAGACAGGGCCCCGATAATCTGTCCTCTCTAAAAGTTAGTCGAATTTCTCGGTGATAATATGCATGAGCTCGTTACAGCCGGCAGAGCACGGACTGTATTTCGTTCACATTCTGTTTTATATCCATTGCGTGTTCCTTCGGCCCCTGCGTCATGCTGTCTGTTTGTGTGGTCATCTTACAGTGAGATTCTTCGAGATCTTTTGGTAATCGGAAAAGTGGAAGTATTGTACCCACGTAATCCGTATAACCACACCGTCTGCTACTGGGGCGGCAGATGGCCGTCCTAAGTTGACACCGATTGCCCATTGGTTTCTTTGGTTTATGTGTAGTCATTTGTGTTTCGAGATGTTTCTGTGGTGTAATTTGGTGTTCCTTGTCCCTTTTGCATCTCCTTCTGTACGTGTCTGCTCTGTGTTTTTGCATTGGTTGTTTCGGGGGTTTGCTGTGGGTGCTGCAACCGAGTGTTGTCGGAGATCACCTCCTTGATTATGTTTGGAGCGATCATAGCTATATATTACTGAGTAAAAGAAAAATAAATAGAGAGAATTAGTGTATTAATTTGTGTTTTGTTACGGGTATGCAACACACAGCAGGTGCATTTATCGGACATGTAAAGCGCGTTACCGCATTTCATGCAATAAATGCGCTTGCTGTGTGTTGCATACACGTAACAAAACACAAATTATGACATCTACTCTATATATATGAACAACAGTTGTATGTTTCATAGTTGTTTTCTGAAATAGCGTTTTTCTAGGTAATAAGGTGACATTTTGCAGGTTGTAACAGCCGTCGTATTTCTTTAGATCTTGTGCGATATTACGTCACTATCGTTTTCAAGCGATATATAGAAACACGTCCCTTTCAATGGTTTCATCTCAGGAAATTACTTCAGCTGTGCAAAAAAAGAAAATGGAGAAGACCCATCCCCCCAAAAACTAAATTGAATCCCATTCAGAGACAACGAAAATACCCCCCCCCCCCTCTTCCAATTCATACCGAGACATAAAGGAAAGACATGGAACACAAATGACAATATATACAAAGATGGTGACCATATGTATCCAGCGCCGAGTCTGGACGGCCTTAGATATGGTAATTCTTGCAGTCTTTTATTTTTTGAAGCTTATATGCATTTGCAACTGAATCTTTGAAATATTTGTACACAAAATGAAAGAGTTGAATGTAAAATATGGTGGATACGGTGTATATATACACCGTCACATATATGATGTATACAACTGACATCGAATACTACTTAGTATTACTTTTGTACAATAAATTAGAATTTTCTCTGAATATTTCATAAATGAACGCACATGCATGGGTTGTTGCATGGTTACATGTACCTAGAACTGTGAATACATATATTTATCATAACCTCATAGGAGCATAGGAGATGCCATATAGTATATGATTGGGTTAAGAATTATATAATAGGTCATAATTGATTAAAGTAAGTAAATATGTTTATAATAACATCATCAGCCTGCAATCATTCCACCTGGCAGTCTGTTTGTCTGTCTGTTTTGGGGGAAATTGTTTTTCGTGTAATTGTCTGTTGTAATTTCCCTCCTTAGTACATGTAAACTAAAATTTATGAAACATAAATACTGTCATGTAGCCTCATTAGAAACAAAATTTACATTGAGTGAAAAACGAACTTAATTCGGTGACACTGACGTTGTACTTTGAATTGTTTGAATTTAAAGGAAAATACTTGTCATTTTTAAGATTTTTCCTCTAACTTCCTTCTCGTGCATGAGCACTTGAGGAATGATCCGTATCTATTAATTTGGAGGTATACATTAACTAGACAACTTATAAGCTCGGTGCGTTGATTACAGTCTCCATCTATACTATGTACAGTGCAAGCAAATTCATGCATGCACACATATCATAAATAGCATTTTGGTATATATTTACGTATGCTGCATTTCGAACTTTTTTCGGACGAAACCCCTTCAGAAATCCAATATGTAATAATATGAAATAAAAGTATTTTAAAATAATGTGGCAGTGCCTCCCTGTCCCCATACATCCCATCCTCAAAATGTATAACTTGAATGAACGCATCAGATTCATTTTCCCAAAAATTTATTTTGAATGACTACATGACCGAATAGTTTTTTTTTCTACTACATACAACCCTCCCAACCCCCCTCCTCCCACAAAAAAGATATCTGGGATTAATACATCCTCAAACTTTTTTTAGTTCCTGGTCATTGAAGAGATGTCAAATATCTATCTCTAGCGTATTAATAGATTGAACAGCATGTGCTTACGTGAGCTAGCCCGAGACAGAACGATGCGCGTCTCCAAACAGGATTCACGCTTCCTTCCGCAATGGTTCATGAACTGTGTATAACACAATGGAAGCAAGGATACAAGCTCATATAAGGATGGATTACAACAGAAAATTTAGCTTATGTCATACGAAAATCATGGAGTAATAAGTATGGCTGCCCGATATGAGCCACTGGAGAATTCATCTCTGAAATGTGTGGTTATAGGAGATACGGGAAGTGGAAAAAGCGCGCTGGCTCATAGAATAGCCGCGCAGGAGTTCAAGTCCGAATCTGACCCGACGCTCTTCGACAATTTTGCTGGTACGTTCCTGGATTTTTTTTTTTTTTTTTTTTTTGTGGTGGAGAGGAGGGGTTTGACTTTATGAGTCTATTTTATATATAGTCATAAATTTCAGTACATATATTTATGTGGGGAGTATATATGACATTCTGATAATGAAATGTAGATTGTGCTTAATAGACTGAGGTAATTTTATATTATGTCTATTTTACACGTTTTGTATCAACAGTAGATAATTTACATTATGCACATCTGATATTTTGTTTTGTCGTTGATAAATCTTACATATATATTCGTACAATCAACACACATGTTGCAGTTCAATATTGTTATTTTCACCACTTTCCGCTCAATAACAAAATCCGCCGTTAGCAATGCATAAACGAATAATGTATATGAAAGGTCAATATATCGATGCAAAACAATTGTTACCTATATCGTGTATATGTGAGTAAGTAAAGATAAGGAGGAGATCCCCAACATGACAACATTGCAGAGATCACAGCGGAACACACACGTACGGAAACAGAAATTTCAACGTTAAATCAACGTTTATTTAACGTCGATCTTCGACGTTGAATCCACGTTGAATTTGGTTGAATATGAAAGTTGAGTCAACGTTGAAAATTTGACCTCAATGTTTCAACGTTGAAACGACGTCAAAATGACGTTGATCAGCGTCATTCTACGTTGAAATAACATTGAAAATTACGTTGATCGACGTCTGTTCAACGTAGAAGTTAAGGAATAAACGAACGAAGACAAGATAAATCGTATCTCACAATTAAATTACAAAGGGCAAGTAATCCCTACTGAGTTTATATTCTTTGTAAAAGCCAAATTCATTGTAGGGTACCTCACAAAGTTAAAATGGTTTAAAACTACAGAATACAAACAAAGTGCTGAATCGTGACACGAACTCTCCCTATCTCTCTCCCCGGAGACTCCCAACATATTTCATATTGGTTAAAAAAGGATGAACATGCCCCCCCCCCCCCCCAAAAAAAAAGATACAATTATGTTAAATTCAATTGAAGAATGTTGAATGTTGAAAAGTCAGGCATTTTCCTTATAATCAAAAGGTGTATCCAGCCGGATTGTATGCATACAACCCTCTTACCGCACTTGAGCTTGGAAGTTTAGGTTAAGATTACATGCACCAAATGATTCAGCAACTTGAGTTATATTCCACATTTTTTATCTCATTAATCGTGTATATTGCCTCAATTTAAAAAAGTATATGATTATAACAATCATTTTCTTTTATTTCAGCTACAATCACAGTAGATGGAATTCCATACCATTTAAGCATTTTTGACACAACAGGCAAGGTGCGTATTATAATCTTCATTGTATGCATACATACTTATTTCTGTTCGTATATTCAGTTGATTTAACCAAAATTTGAGTTATTTTATAAAAATTTGCAAAATGTTTAAATGACGTCACCTCGATGCTTCTAAGTCAATATTTTCTTTTACAGCATGACATGGCTCGTCTTCGTGCTCTATCTTACGTCAAAAGTGACGTAGTCATCGTCTGCTTTTCTGTGATAAATTTAGAAACTTTTAACAACGTCAAAAAGTTTTGGGTAGCGGAATTACGTCATCACTTACCAAGAGCCCCATTTCTATTGGTTGGAACTCATACAGACGTGCGGTATAATACACCAGATATCCAGGTGAGTTTTGGGAACAAAATTTTCGAATTAAAGATGATTTTGAAAATTTCCAACCGACAAAAAGAAGACGATAGAAAGATTAGCAAAAACTGTTATGAAAAATAACAAGCAAACTTTTTTTAAAAATATGGTCAAAACACGCAACAAGTTTATGTTTCATGATAATTATGTGACAGTCCTTTTTTTCATAATCATGACAATGGGATCTGATTTACACACTTCAAAATTTTGAAATAGAGACAATTCATTATATCATTTTTGTCATATTTAGAATATGGAAAAAAAGTAATTGCAATCTATTGATTTCACGAATTTAGAGTATCTGTTTTGTTAGAAAATCAAAATAGAAAATAATCATCGTTCAATTTAATAACAAACTTAATTGGATAAATCAACGTTATCTCGTTTTCTTTCTAGCTAACCACCGATTCTTTCGTTTCGCCTGGCCGAGGATCAGACTCTGCTTTGGAAATAGGTGCTTTCACTTACCTTGAGTGTTCATCGTTGACCGGCGATGGCATTGATGAACTATGCAAAGAAATAGTAGTCGCCGTCTCGGTCAAACCAACGGAAATATCCAAAAAATCTACTTCCTGTTGTGCAGTCTCGTGATGATTTGCAAGTTGCCCGATGCTTTTTGCGTTATCGGGTGACTGAGTGCTCGTGAAATGAACACTTAAAAACTATGATTCGTGGGTATTCATGTCACAAACACGTTAGAAATATGAAATTATTGCAAAAACTCTCGATTTTCTATGCATTGCAAATGTCTGTAGATGCAACATTATGAAAAGAGAGAATTCTCGTGCTTTCGAATAAAAAAATGAAGAATTTG
This sequence comes from Pinctada fucata, assembly GCA_028142955.1. Classification (NCBI taxonomy): domain Eukaryota; kingdom Metazoa; phylum Mollusca; class Bivalvia; order Pterioida; family Pteriidae; genus Pinctada; species Pinctada fucata. Next base: position 20,761,144 of record AP027107.1, on the reverse strand, counting down.
ACAGTTAGGAAGTTTAATTCCCGCGAAGTTGGATTGTTAGAATTTGTTACAGTCACTTGCATGGGGGATACCATCGTCGGAAGCCCACAGCCTATTTTCCTACGTTTATATTTATCTTACGTAGTATAACGGAGATGTCGTGGGTTTCCTACGATGGTGTGGGGGGGGGATAAATATATGAGAACATTACGATATTATGTCCTTGAAATCCAATGACATTGGATCATTTTGAGATGATCTAAACTATTATTCTAATTAGATTGTTTAATTGTAAACTTCTCTTGTTTATTCCTGTTGGTTAATTAAATTATGAAATAAACATATGAGATACATCTTTAATTCATTCATCTGTTTAAATTGTCCGCAAAAACGTTTTCTTGGTCATAACTTTCGAATGGAAGATACGCGTAAAATGGCTTTACATTCATGAATATTTTTCGTGACTGTGTACACATTGTACTTTTTTTGTTGCAAAACAATTATATTGTCAACATGGTCAGTGACGCTAAAATTGTTCATTTCCTGACCTTGGGCCTGAAGTTTGACCTACATTTGTACTTTTGACAAAAAGAACTTAAAGTTTAATTGGTTATAGTGTAGCCTTTAAAAGTAGCTTTAAGTTGTTAATCTAATGTAAATGTATCATATAACTTTAAATCATATTTCACATGCGTATACTTGTGTTAAAGTACCCTGTTAATACCGAAATCCTTGACCTCATGATTTCTGACTTTGTAAAAGATATCATGTATGCCGATAAAAATGCCGACAAGGGCATTCAAGAAGGGAGGAGATCTCCAACAAGACCCCGTTGCAGCATCAACAGCAAAACACCCGATGCAAAAATACAAAAGACGAGTATAACACGAGACGGAAAAGAGACACGTACACGACATGTAAACATCAAACACAAAAGACTACACATAAACCGACGAGACCGATGGGCAACCGGTGCCGACTTTGGACGGCCATTTGTCACGCAAGTAGCAAATGGTGTGGTTATCCTGGATTACGTGCGCACAACCCTCTCACTTCTCCAATTACCCAGAGGTCTCGAAGAACGTACAGTTGTGGTGTAAAACAACCTCCTCACTGTAAGATGACATCACACAAACAAGACCGCGAAACGTAGAGGCCCCAGAAACACAGATTCAAATATGTAAATGGATATAAAAAGAGGACATGCGTAATACTGTCCGTGCTCTGCCGGCTGTAGCGAGCTCATGTATGTAATCACCCGAGGAGTCCGACTGACATTCAGAGAGGACAGGTGGTCGGGGCCCTGTCCTCTCTAAAGAGGTTTGGACAGGGCCCGTCATGAAGTCCCGTCGTCACAGTCAGTCAGAGTGCAAGTTTCACAAATTAATCTGGTATTTCAAATTATGCATGTATATTCAGTTCAATATTTTCCGCTTGATTTAGATTAAGTCATTTGGGCATGGTGTCTCGATTTTTGCTGTGGATGATGCTGTAACCGAATCAGATAGGACCCAAACATTAAACACCTTGCATTTGTTGACTTGATCACAAAGGTGAACTCATAGGAAATGTGCAATGTTGATCACAAACCTAGTTATATATAATTATTACATGCATATCTTATTAGTATGAATCTTCAAGGACAAGCATTATATATTTACTGGGCAGTACATGGTATAGGACGCATGCAACTTAAGGTTAGGGTTGCGACTACAGGGAGATAACTCTATTTTCATATCACATAATATTTGAAACCGGCATAAACGATACATCGTATAAGCTCAGATAGTTACATTATTTTTGAAAAAAAAATAATACTCCTGGAAACTTTCATAGCTGAATGGATATTTTTGGGAAAAATGCATATTTTTCAATGAAAAATCGCCGAAAACAGGAAAAAATTCGTCATTTTCACATTAGTTCTGCTACCAAAGATTCAAACATCAGAATATTAACTATCCATTATACTCTTATAACAAAGAGAAAATGTAGAAAACGATGTTGTCTGTTGACAACGGAAAGTTCGCCCGACGTCGTCTGTCGGCGACAGGAGCCTGGAATGTTGGCGCGTCGCTGCCCGTATTCCTGAAGCGCTCCGAATAAAGGAAAGAATAAAGGCGTAAAGGATAAGTCAGTGATATGAATCCGAGTTTCGTTATTTAATTTACACTTCAACGATGGATATAGAAAAGTCCATGATGCGATATGAAATAAACAATAACAAATTCCAACTTGAACAAAGACGAGACGGATGTTGTCAGTTCAACGTCTGACCTCCGAACTGAAGATTTCTATTCAACAATCAAGTTATAAGATTAATTTACATGAAATGGCATGTTGAGTCAATATAATTGAGAGTGTAAAAGAAACAAGTAAATTAATTCGGTAACCAAAAGATATGACACTCTAGAGCTGTCCCTTTTGATGTAAAGAATATATACAAATTCTAAAGAAGGATTAATTGCGCAATATGAAGTCCCTTAGCTGTAGACATTGATAACACTTCAATGACCGTAGGGTATTTTTACAAATAAACGAAAATTGTCTCATGAAGATACAAATAAACACATAGAAATAAAATGTATAAAAACAGATGAAAGTTAATGTCCGAATATTGAAAAATACAAATTATATGAAAAGTCATAATTTCCGCTATGATAATTTCCCCCTTCGATCGGGAAAACTCGTCCCGAGTTTTAGAAAAATGTTCCACGGCGTGATCGGCGTCCTCGGTGTGGTCGGAAGTTCTGGTACGGCATCGGCTCACACTGTGGCGGAACGTTTGCTGGTTGGTATATGAACGATTGTCCTTGTTGATAAGAACCGTAATTTTGATCCGGGAAATACTGCAGCTGCGCGGAAGTACATGTTCGTAGATTGCATTGCTTGAGTTCATTAATTTCTTCTTGGAGATTCTTAGTAGATTGTTGCTCTTGTTTTAACAGCAGTTTAATTATCTCCTTTTGTGTTACTTCAGATGCGACCTTTTGTTCGAGTTCCCTTCTGATTTCTGCAAATTCGAGATAATCCATGTTTGACTTTTTAATCATCCTTGTGCACGTCGCGATCTTTTTCAAGAGTTCGAATTTTGTTCTGGAGTGTTGTCACAACGTCCATCTGAGCACCGGAAACAGATAATTTATTCTGAAGGTCGCGCACAGTTTCCTTTAATTTTGAATTTTCCGTATCTAAATTTTGTACTTGTTTCGTAAAATTTTCTTCTTTTTCTGCGTAAGATTCTTCCGCGTGGCGCAATTGAAGTTGGAGATTGCGCACCCGTTCTTTCTGTTCCAAATTTTCTGCACTGATGCTATTCACACGATCTGTAAGTGCTTGTTCCTTCATAGTGCAGGATTCTCTAATAGTCTTGCATTTAGATGTAATAGATGCAAGTTGAGTCCGTAGGTTGTTACTTAAATCCATACATAGAGCGAACGCTGAATTACTTATATTAGCGAAAGGTAGTTCTTTTCGCAACAGCATTTTTTTGTGGAAAGTCTGAATTCGCTCCTTATCACGTTGCGCTTTCTTTGAAGATTTTGATTTCTGTGTACACTTCTTTGCATAGTGTCCAAATTTGTTACATTGAAAACATACCTTGTTGATTGCAGGACAAGGCCTGTAAAAATGTCCATAACCGCATCTTTCGCACGCTTGTTGACGATTATAGAAAGTTCTGCAAGTATCCATCGTTGATAGACGTCATGGGAAATGGTAGACTCGCTTGACGTTGAGGCACTATAGGATCTGACTACTTCAAAATATATGCAGCATCCCCGGGCACTGTACCCTTAGGATTCTCACACCAATTATAACGAAGAGAAAATATAGAAAACGTGTTGTTGTCTGCTGACAACGGAAAGTTCGCCCGACGTCGTCTGTCGGCGACAGGAGCCTGGAATGTTGGCGCGTCGCTGCCCGTATTCCCGAAGCGCTCCAAATAAAGTAAGAATCAAGGCGTAAAGTATAAGTCAGTAATATGAATCCGAGTTTCGTTATTTAATTTACACTTCAACGATGGATATAGAAAAGTCCATGATGCGATATGAAATAAACAATAACAAATTCCAACTTGAACAAAGACGAGACGGATGTTGTCAGTTCAACGTCTGACCTCCGAACTGAAGATTTCTATTCAACAATCAAGTTATAAGATTAATTTACATGAAATGGCATGTTGAGTCAATATAATTGAGAGTGTAAAAGAAACAAGTAAATTAATTCGGTAACCAAAAGATATGACACTCTAGAGCTGTCCCTTTTGATGTAAAGAATATATACAAATTCTAAAGAAGGATTAATTGCGCAATATGAAGTCCCTTAGCTGTAGACATTGATAACACTTCAATGACGAAAATTGTCTCATGAAGATACAAATAAACACATAGAAATAAAATGTATAAAAACAGATGAAAGTTAATGTCCGAATATTGAAAAATACAAATTATATGAAAATTCATAATTTCCGCTATGATACTCTTTAAAAGAGAGATAATTAGAAATTCGAACTTCAAGTTAAACTCTATGTTTTTGGGTCAAAATGTTGATTTTCTGCAGAAATTATCGTGTTATTTATAGAAACAGTCATTTTGCTCAAAAACTAATTCGGGTACATATTGATTTGACTGCTTTAGGATAAAGCAATACCACAGATATATATGTAGGAAACAAAATGTGTAGCTGGCGACCTTCTAGCTATTAATAAAAATAATGAGTTGTTGCCAAGGCAATCAGCAACATAGTTTTTATAAAAAAAATACTCTCCTTAGAACTGATTATTTTATCAGAATTTGAAAAATTAGCCTTTAATTAATCCACAAGCTATAAGAATCTTGAAAAATAAGGATATATATAAATTTTTGAAATTTCATGCATTTCAGAGGTATGTAAAGTTAAGTGGTTTTCCCTAAAATGACAAAAAAGTTAAAATAGGCCAAAAATGGACGTTTTTTGCCAAAAAACGAGACGGGCAAATATTGATTTATTGGTCTGAATAGTTCGAGGAGATGTTCCTCTACAAATGAACCTATCCATTTTTCTTCTACCTCATTTCTATTAAAAGTCGCCACCCTGACCTTAATTAACTGCAGGGAAATAGTCTCATCAGGCGAGTTACAATGTACCTTTACAAGGCCAGTGGCGGATCCAGCTTTTGAGTTAGAGGGGCGAAAAAAAATGGCGAGGGGTCTTGGGACCGCCTAGGTCCCCAGCGGGCCCGTGGAAGCGCCATGGTAGGGGGAGCGGGGGGGGGGGGGGGTTGAAGCCCCCGGAAGCTAACGAACTTTTCGGACCCACTTTCATCACTGAAATTGATAAATGAATGGAAATTTATGCATCTTTAATATTTACTCTTTTTTATATGGAAAAATTATCATTGGCCGGATTGCAAAGCAATTCCGGTCTATAGATTGACGATGTCCGTCTGTCCGTCCGTCCGTCCGTCTGTCCGTCCGTCCGTCTGCCGTCAACATTTTGGTTAAAGTTTCTGGTTGAGGCAAAATCTAAGGAACTATATGCAGTAGAAACTTTATATTATACATGAAGGTTGTCCATGACAAGACCTTTCAATTTATGCCGTAACATTTGACCTAGTGACCTTGGACTTTGACCTAGTTAAAGATTTTGGTTAAAGTTTCTGGTTTAAGCAAAATCTATGGAACTGTATGCAGTAGAAAATTTATATTATACATGTATGTTGCCCATGACGAGATCTTTCAATTTATGCCGTAACATTTGACCTAGTGACCTTGACCTTGGACTTAAACATAGTTAAAGATTTTGGTTAAAGTTTCTGGTTTAAGCAAAATCTAAGGAACTGTATGCAGTAGAAACCTTATATTATACATTTAGGTTGCCCATGATAAGACCTTACAATTTATGCCGTAACATTGGACCTAGTGACCTTGACCTTGGACTTTGACCTAGTTAAAGATTTTGGTTAAAGTTTCTGGTTTAATCAAAATCTAAGGAACTGTATGCAGTAGAAACTTTATATAATACATGAAGGTTGCCCATGACAAGACTTTTCAATTTATGCCGTAACATTTGACCTAGTGACTTTGACCTTGGACTTTGACCTAGTTAAAGATTTTGGTTAAAGTTTCTGGTTTAAGCAAAATTTAAGGAACTGTATGCAGTAGAAACTTTATATTATACATGTAGGTTGCCCATGATGAGACCTTTCAATTTATACCGTAACATTGGACCCAGTGACCATGTCCTTGGACTTTGACCTAGTTAAAGACTTCGGTTAAAGTTCCTGGCTTAAGCAAAATCTAAGGAACTGTATACAGTAGAAACTTTATATTATACATGAAGGTTGCCTCTGACAAGACCTCTCAATGTATGCTGTAATATTTGACTTAGTGACCTTGACCCAGTTGGTGACAAAAACTTACTTTGCAATCCGGCCATACCGTCTTTAGCGGTGTTTTATTTTACCTATGATTTGCAATTTTTATGCCACCCCCCCCCCCCCTTGAATCAGCCACTGAAGGCAGCGGGTTTACATACCAATTTTCTTTTATAATCCAACAATATATCATTTCATGGATAAGAAAAAGTGAAAAACATCAATATGTTGGTGGGCATTTTCTTTGCCACGAGGTCTTGAAATACATAATATGAAGATCAATTCCAACATGAATTTCAACGATGTATTGTAATGACAAATTATATTAATTTCTCCTTGTTTAAACATTATGAACAGAATAAACAACTTTCTTTGGTGCATATAGGTAGCATTCAGCTAATAAATAATTAAAAGAGCAAAGGCATTTTGCGAAAAAGGAAAATTATAAGAATTATATATGACTGTAGGGGCGATTTCACGTTTAAAAAAGCCTATTTTTGTTGAAATTTTGACCAATAATTTTTCTAAAAGCGGGTTTAGGGGTATTTTTTCTTGTTTTAATCCTTTCTTCATATATAAATAAATGAATTGATGTAAAAAAAAATAGTACCTTCGTGTGACGTTTTGAAATCTATGGCGCATTGAAGTACCCCTACCCCTTAATTTTTTTTCTTAGATTTTTAAAAACAAAAAGGTAAATATTCAGATTAAATGATAACTGAATAAGGTTTATGTACTTTTTTTCATTGAAATATCAAGAACAATGAATAATAAGGTAAAACTGATCATAAAAGAACTATTATCCAAGGATATTAAAGAAATATTGACAAATCAGTACATTAATTTTTTCGTTTAATTTTGCGTTCACAACTGTCATGCTGTTATACCCATTATTTGTGACTTTTACACAAAAACAAAAATTTCTGCAAATTATCACTTCTTTGGACGCATCTTAATGAATGAATGAATAAATAAATAAGCAAAGTTTATCTTATCATTGTAAACATCAAGCTACAGAGCCAGAGGTGCGTCAATAATAGTTGGATCCGGTTATATGACGTCACAGGAGTAGGGAGTTACGTATACGTCTATGGTTAATATATATATACGTCCCTGTTAATAGCATGATTCTGGTTTCCCTCGACCAGACTTATTTCCCTTGGCTTCGCTTCGGTAAATAGGTCTGGTCTCGGGAAACTAAAATCATGCTAACTCCCTCAATGCAAGGACTTCTATAAGTAAGTCCTTGCTCAATGGTATACTTTAACTGTACACAGTTTCTGTTGTGTATCATCAAACTGATTTTATTTATGATAATGGTGACCATGAAAAATTTTAAGCATGAAAAAATTAATATGCCATCAAATCCTTGCAGAAATATTTATAAATTAATCACAGGGTTTAATCACGCTTACCGGTTGTAACCCATAGTATAAATAGAGCAAAACCGAGAACCGTGATAAATCCCTGTGAAATCAATATACCGATATTCCTTGAAATAGATAAGTAGACTGATACATTGAAATTTTGCTTAATAGTTGGCATATAATTGTTTCATGATTTCATCACTTAATTCAAGGAAAGATATTTTATGTCTATTTTAAAAGAAAAAACATTGGCCGTTCTTTCCCGGATATCGACTCTGTCCGTTTCGGTTCTGGAGCCTCGTTCCTGATTCAGAGGGAAATTTGACAACTTCCGGAGGCTGCAAGGTGGAAAAACTTGATACTTTTTGAGTGTTTTGTGCCGATTCTGTTGAAGTAGCAAAATGATTATTACCATTTACATGCGACATGAAAAGAAGTAACCCTAAGGACCAGACGAAGACCCGAACTTCATTACGTACAACGACCAGATCGAGAAAAAAGGCCGAAAAAGCTGTACAACCATCTGTTACACAGCCAGAGGAAGAAGTCGAGTGTAACACCAATAATAGCGAATCATTACCATTTAATATTGAGGGAACTTTATCTCCAATAAGAGGCTCTCAAATTCTTAATGGTAAATTGCACTTTCATGCTAAAATCAAAGCTACATCGCGTAGCACTACTCTTTACCTGTGTTTATCAGTTTACAGTTAGTGAGACAATTTGTACATGTACATTTAACCAACTCATACCTAAGTCACTTCATACCTTAGATCACAAAGTTGTACCATAAAAATTTCATACCATGACCAACTTGTAGAATGTAAAGTAAATTTGCACTAATTATGTCTTCATTGGAAAATCTTGAACATGTACCTATACACTACCAAATTTACTCTATATAACCTGTCTCTTCGTAGGCCTAAATTTCAAATGTCATGTCCCCCATCTAAATGTTGATGGATTTTCATGTTTTATGTATCAATTTATAGGAAATTAAATGAACTTTAAAGGAAAATTATTTTTAGAAACATCAAACAAAGTTATCTGATAAAAATTTTGAATCTAAAATATGCAATTTTTGACATTTTTGTTTTCCCTATATAATCTATAGTAAAACCCCAATGATCTTCAAACATCATGTCCCCATCTTTAAATTAATTTTTTTTACACCAAATATATACCATTTTGTAGGTTTATATACGTTCTATCTCAAAAAATTATAATGGTGATAACATGTTTAGCCATTAAAGAGAGATTTACAAAAAACACCTCAAAATCCTTCAATTTTTTTGAACAGCCAGGAGACATGAAATTTGATAGTGCTATAGGCCTTAATCTTCATAAGTTCATATTACTTTTAGACTTGCATTTTAGACACTCCAACATCTGACATCACTACTTTTGACATTATTTCTAAATGTGACATCATAATTCAGATACAACGTCACAGTTAAAAGTTACGTCAAATGTTGTCATGTTGGGTCTTAGGATGCAGGGTTTTTTTCGCCTTTTTTTGGAGTCGAATTTCGGCCTTTCCAATGCCAAAGGGATAGGGCCACGAGACCCCTAAATCGGCCCTCGATTTTTCTCTAGAAATAAATTTCCTGAGGAATACTTGATATCTCTCACAGGGATGAAAATTTGTTGAAATTTTCAGGGGCCAAGTGGGCTGTGCCCTGTGACATCAAAAACAATTAGCCCACATCAAAATGTATCTAAATTTATACTTTTAAATTTGAGCGTAACCCCCCTTCTCTCCTTCTCAGTATCAAGTCATAGCCATTGTACAGGTGTACAATGTACGAAATTAACGCCAAAAATGAGAGAGAGACCAGTGTACATGTACATGTCGAGTTTATTTGACGACGTTGAATGATAACTGTAGTCAGTCTTTGAGGTCAGCATTCTATATCATCCGAATCAGTTTGAGTAATTTTTCCGCGTAATAATTCACTTTAGATTTTAGATGTTTCTATATTTTAGATATCAAAGTAGGGTTTTGTTTTCGGTCATCTCAAGTACAAGTACCTTTAAATAAATCAATAAATACAGGTAAATCCATTTATAAACATATTACGTATATGTCAGTTGGTCTCCAGACAGTGACTTTGTGCGCTTTTGGAAACGTCAGTTAGTTTTGGCAGTGTTCCCTCTAGGCCAAAATAGAAGGGTGCCGCGCCCTTGATGCCCTTCCTCGCGCCCTTGATGCCAATGTCTTTTTGACCGCGGAAATTGCACAAAACATGTACAGACGTAATTCACGGTCTATCAGCGTCAATACTATCAAGATATTCAATACACAAAATAATCATGACCATAAACAGATAAGTACGCGAAAGAAATTAAAAATATACATAGACGCATACAAATGTATACATTGTTGCGCAGATGACTATCGCAGTCTCCAAAAACTGGTAACACAAAAGAGGAGAAAAAAAGCTTATGTCTTGTAAAATATACTCTCCTTTGACTACATAATGCAAAAATGTGCCCTCCCTTGCTTATCGCAAACCTATAAATGTGCCCACCCTTGCCCTTCGCGCGTGCATGATGTGCCCTCTTTGGCCTATCGTACCTAGAAGTGCCCTACCTGGCGCCCTGCCCTTTTTGTTTTCTAGCTTGAACACTGTTTGGTATACTGATTTAAAAATACCGGTAACAGTACATTTTTACAAGGAAATAAGAGAGATCTATTCATTTTCTGCGAGAAAGCGAACCGAAAATTTGTCCCTGTATTTCTTTTATATACTATTTTTGCATCTTCCTTTAAACATGTTAAAGAGAGGTAAAGACACCCACACCCCTCCCTGCAAATAAAATCTATTCAGAAGGAAGATTTTCTTCATATGTAAATTGTAAGATTTCTCTCCTCTTTGTCTAATACTTAGTAGGTTTTGGAAATTTGAAAGTACACAAAACATATTTACATGTAGATAATAGAAATTGTAATCAGGTAAATGAAATGAGCTACATGTAATGATGTATACATGTATACTTTATGTACTGCTACTGTATGAGTATGGATAAATAACCCACCCCATTGCACAGAAAAACAAAGCACAATAATTATTGAAAAAAATCGTGCTGGATGGTGATAATATATTTAGAAGTCAAATTTTAGTTGTTTGTATGGGGTAAGCATGGAAAAACCAGTAGATGCCAGTAGATGGATTAATTGTTACCAATCAATCCAATGTCTGACATTGAGCTATTTGGCAGAATTTTACATTATGACACAGTCACGCTAAAATCAACGGTCCATCTAAGTTCTAACAATGCTTTGAAAGGCAATATGATTATACCGTCATAATAAATGATATGCAAACATGTGTGACCCGCCCATAATTCATACCAATAACTATTACTTTTATAGTGAGGATGAAATAACTGAAATGATACCCACCTCTATGACCTCTATTGTTGTACTCGTTTTGCTGTATGGGAAGAAAAAAAATCTGCACCCAGTTCATTTGAACTTTAAAGTAAGAATTAAATTATCAATGTAGGCCCCAATGAGTCTAATTTTATGATACCCTTACATTCAGCAGTCTTCACAAAATATCACTAACTCTCTTCACAAAAACTTTTTTGAACTACTAGCCTGAAGACAAATTCTACTGGCCAATTGTAGAGTTTGTTAGCCAATATCTACAGTACTAGCTCAGCAGAATAGCTGATTTTCCAGTAAACTTGTGAGACAGTCAAACACCAGACACCATTTCGCCATTTTCATTGTGATGTCAAAATAAAAGTCATGACAAGTACAAGGTGTTTCAAGACGGTGCAATCAGATGTGACGTCACAATGGAAAATTTTGCCAAGTGATGTGGCGTCTGTGTGTATAAAACCAAGGGTTTTGGAATGGTCATATCTTTTATGAAGTTTTATCTGGAAATAAGGGCTATTTCTGGTAGCCCTCGCCCTAAAGATTTTGCTAGCTAGTAGAAATTGTCTACAGTAATAAACTATACAATCGGCCAATAGAATTTTTTCTCTGGCTTGTGGTAATTTTTTCATGAAGACTGCCCAATGATAAAAAATACGAACATGTAAAATGCTTAATATCTTTGCAGACAAATTAATAGCAAACCCTTTGGAAACACCCAAGCATTCCTTACCATCGGCAGTATGTAAGAAGACGCCTACAGGACCTGACGAGGGCTTTATTAATAATTTTTCACAACATGATCCCAATCGACTGGTCGTGTGGGACTGCTCATCACCGGAGGCTGTCAGCTTCATACGTCACAGTGAGTTTTGATGCAACTAAGATATTGAAGTAGTGTTGGGAATGGGACAGAAAAATAAAAATTGATTTACTGGATAAGCCTGTCAATTGACTATCAATTAAGATTGGATTCTTATAATATATTGTACTGAGAAACTGTAAAATACTTCATGATTTGTACATAATCATAATGTACCTTACATTGACTGCAAATTTTACAAAAACTCAGCAAAATGTTTCATTCCAGTATGCATACTGACCCAAGTCAATGATATCTTCGGACTGAAGTTATTTGCAGGACTTCTAAAATAACTGTTTTTTCTAGCAAAAACAATTTGTTTTTCTGATGTTAATATAGCATTCTTGATACATGTATGTTTTTTAAAATTTCATGATTATAATCGAGAATCAAAATCTTAATAGATTATCATAATCTGAAGGGTTGATGTTGGTGTTAATCGGTAAAACACTATCTTGAAGGACCATTTTGAAGATATTTCATTTGAAAGCCAGTCAATGTACAAATGTACATCACTTACTTTCTTACTTTGGTGATGTTTTCATTATGAGGACCCAGATGAAGCAAGGGAAGCAGAAAGAAAAGCCTAATAACTTTATGAATTCAAAATACAGTACATGTATCTGATGTGTAAAATCAAGGTTTTTATGGGCACATTTAAGAACTTTAAGATACAAAAATTCCAGTTTTAACGTGGCTCGCGGTTTTGTTGTCGTCATCCGTTCATGGGTACGTAAATTTAGCCTTTATCGTAAGTTTTGTGTTCTTTCCGTCAGTTACGTCATTGTAAAAAAGGAGCGACGTTACTGCATTTGCTGACGGGGAAAGTTAGTTGTGGTTGCAAAATTTCAATTCAATCAAATTTGAATGCTTTTCTGTGAAGATAAACATGATAAGGAACTTATTTACGTATACGTTTTTCATATTTTATTCAGACAGGAAAAATTAATATTTAATATGAGATAAATCAAAGAAAGAAAATTAGTCCTTTACAAACTAGCACATAAAATTCGGGTCTCTCTCCACCTTCTCGTATATGTAAAATAATGTAATAAGTAAATAAAACAGGAAACAAATTTATTATAGATTGATATGTCAGTAGTTTGATATGATACATAGGAACGAATGGAGTCCGGCTTGGAACCACTGTCGCAAATGAAGAGGAGAATGAGAGTTTTCGAGTGTTGTTGGAGATTCGTGTCGCACTTCTTTCGCATTTGTGGGAATTCTTGTCATGTTTGCGCCGTATTTGTCTGCATTAGATTGACGCGAATATTTTGAATTATTTAAAATTTCCGTGTCTGATTTATCATTTGGCTCACTTCGTGGCGCATTCGTGATGCATTCTTCTTCATTCTTGACACGTTCTTCTTGCATTCATGTGTATTCAACTATTTATCTCAAATATTTAGCGAGGAATGAGACTCCAATGTGACACGATTGCGCCACGAATGAGCAATAACTTAGCGAAATCACGACGACTGAGATAGGAAAAAGCATAAACCCCAATCTGCCACGACAGCATTACGAATTTTACACGATGATGCCACGAATGTGACACAAATTTTTTTCTTACATGTTAATAGCTATTCTCTGTAAGCAAGCATTTGCACTTTAATGAAGGACGCATGGCACGGCATCACTCAGATTTTGATAAAATTTGTACATAAGGTTGGGTCTGACCCAAAAATAAAAATTTATTAAAAATTTTCTTAATATCACATCCGGTTGCCATGGAAACAGACTTTGAATATTGAAAAAATGCATTTTTGTGCGTTTTTGAAGTCACATACATAATTTATGCAGCATAATCTAAAGCAAACACTAATAAATTATCAGTACCCTTTCATTGCTCTTTCAAGTTAAGTAATAATAATGTTGGGTATATGGTCTTATCTATATGTTTCCATAGCAACAACACAGGTACCCTATCAAAATAGTATTTTTGGCATTTTTTCAAAATTCAACGATAAATTGCATACATTTTTGAGTTTTTGATGTAAATAAAACATAAGCATTTACATTGGAACAAAGTTTCTGTTCGTTGCTATGGCAACATGACCTCAAATCGCAAAAATGAAAGCAATTTTGGACAATATTTAGAGTCCATTTTTTACTAGATCATTGAATTTTAATTCAAAGTGATGAAAATTAATTAATGTATTTAAGGAGATCTTTCATTACACGAAAGAAATTTTTTTAAAAATGTTAAGGAAATAGCCCGTTGCTATGGGAACGATTGTGTAAAATTGCACACAGACCCACTTTGAGTCCTTGGATACGGGCATCAAAAGTTAAGTAATCTGAAATTTTTTAAATCTAAAATAAAGTTTAGACTTTGGTTTATCTAATATGTTAAAAAGGTTGTGTAAGCCTGTTTCGTTTTTTGAGGAAAAGACTTAAAAAAAAATGTAATTTAATTCGTTTGAATAGAATGAATTAGAATTAAATTAATTTCTCCTGATTAGTTTTCACACTGATAGGGGGCGCTGTTTTCGCGCCAAATTGCTACGCATGGAAAGAGAGTGTTCCATTCGACCGTAAGCGCTCGTACAGTAAACTTCGTAAATTTTTAAATTTCGAAAATTTTAGAATTTAAATTTTGAAATGATTTTCTTGTTTCTGATTTTTATGGTCTTTTGATTAGATCTAGGGATCGGGTGACCGGCTAAAGTATTTATCATTATTAACATTTAGATTAACTTAGTGTACTCGTATATTAATTTCTTTTCCTGCGTATTATTTGTCTACTTGAATAGAATAATTGAATTATCAATGACACTTTAATATGTATTTATCACTGACATTTGTATATAATGAGATGAGTTAGCATGAAGTGATATATTGAACTAAATTTTTCTCGAGATTCTATGAGTTTTGTGAATGAGTAATTGGTATGTTATTATGCTCGATGTGCTATAAAGTATTACATGTGAATGAAATGAGATGATTTAAAGATTAAACACGAGCGCTATATCGGTTCTCATGCACTATACTTTTTGTTTTGTCTTTTTTCTCAAAAAGAACAGTGTGATTTGGTCTGGAGAACAACAAAAAAATGCTTATTTTTGTAATATATGGCCAAATTACTATAGCAACCATTAATTATTTGAAACTTTTTCATTATATTTTGATAGAGGCTTACTTGATCTTTATTGTTATTAAATTTGAACTTCCTGGGATTAATAATTACTGTTTTATGAAAATAATAAAAAATGGTTGCCATGGTAACATTTGTTCCCCATAGCTTTTTCACGGTTTTTGAAAGAGCTCTTCGTGTTGGATATTTCCCAACAATTTTTATCTGTTCATCATGATGCAATTTTTTTTAAAATGACTCTGAAGTTGCAAAATAAGTAATATAAAAGACCATAGTTACCGTTGCCAAGGTAACTTATGTACATAGCAACAAGTGGGTTTCTCTTGAATTTGCTCATTTTATAAAATAAATCTTATTTCCTTATTATATACCCATCAAGAGAGAAGAGAAATTGGAAAATACAAACAGCATTTTGAAATCATTATATCAAAATTTGCTAATTATGTTGTCATGGTGACCAGCCTTTTTACAATATCAGACACTTCTAGTGAGCTTTTTCAAAATTTGATGTCCTTATCTTTAGGATGCATAAAAAATCTTCCATTGATGTCACATATAGACCAAAATATAGAGCTATAAATTAGCTCAATTTTGCCAATTTATCAACTTTAAAGGCTGTTGCCATGGTAACCAGATGACCTAGAATTAATTTTTTTGTCAAATTTTCCATTTTTCATTGGTCCCTACTTATGTGTGAAATTTCATGAAAATCGGAGATTATGCGTGCCGAAATTGTTTAAATGCTTACAGAGAATTTCTATTAAATAATCAGGTAAAAAATAATTTTTTTACCGTTTTTTCCAAGAGTTAAAACATTGTCATTTCTTTCATCTCTAACTTATTTATTATCATTTTTTTGCCATAATTCGTAAGGATGGGAGGACTGATAACTCAAAATATGCTGCCAGTTGCTCATGATTCATTGTATAATAATTCAGCAAAATGGATGCGGCAGCCCCGCTCAGATTGAATCACGCAGTCACTCACTCATCCCCCTTTTCCCTTTCTTCAAGCTTATAAATCAAGACATGTAAGTTTAACGCAATTTGTGAAACGTTTCAACACGTTCAAACTTTAAAAAAATGAATAGCATGTAATTTTTTTAGCGTATATGCAACAAATACTTGGGGGTATTTTTTGTAGCAACGTAGATTGGTACATTGGGGAATTTGTTCTCCATTTTAGTGGGGGGATGGGGCCTAATTTCGGCCTTATTTTAAGACGATCGAGTGCCCTATTATCACATATTAGTTGTTATGTGTTTTGGACGAACACCAATGACATTATAAAAGCTATGACTTTCACACATTAAAACTGGAAAATCATGTGTGTGTGAGTAAAACTCACGGATTGAAAGTTGCGTATACACTCTCTAATGACACTGGCCTAAACTTTTACAAGAAACTTTGGTTTCTTGCAAAAAAAAAAGATAAGTTGAGAAAGAACAACCAAACGGTTCAAAAATGGTCTCATATTGCTCCATTTGCATCTATTTTATGCAAAATTTTCCGGGGGAGGCCCTCTGAACAAAAACCCAACTGCGGGAGGGGCTTACCCCCACCTGGGCGCTTAACGTCCCCCCCCCCCCCTTGACTCCATTAAAACATTCAAAGAGGCTTATCCTGGGAAATATCGTACAAGCTTGAAAATCTTGCAAGCGAGCTGGCACCTACATTTTCTTTTGACGCTCATTCTGCTGATGGTGGTGTTAATATTCAGCATCATTCACTAGAAGAAATCCTAATGTTCATCAAATGTTGTAGAAATGCGTTGTTTCTGTTGAATATGTGAAGAAAAACAATCAGAAAAAAACAAACAAGCATATCAAACGCTATGTAGAACTTGTAGAGAAAAAGGTTCTTTCCAAAGCACAAAGCGAGTCCTTGCCATCTAGCGGTCTAAACTGTGAACATATACGCATTACGTACTGTAGAGGGGGACAGGAAGGCTTGCTTGCTGTTTTGACGGGCAAAGTAACAAAGACTGAACAAGTGGCTACACGCCTTGGTTCATTTTATGACTAAAGTTTTGTCCGTTTCGATCTACATATATTACATGTATTTAGGGTAATACAAGCAAACATTGATTTCAATGTGACTCAAAATTTGGTTCAAGAAAACTAGTTACGAAACTCTCGTTATAACGATAATATATATGACAAGTATTCATGTCAATTTAACCTTTAATGTTTAATCACATGAAGGAAATGAAAAAAGTAAAATGCAATAACCCCGAATATTATCTTTTTCTAATGACAACGAAGGTGTGCTTCAAAATGTTCGACGTAATGAAGACTTCGTGACGTCAGTGCTACTTTTCATCGTTTTCAGTGATGTTCGGTGCAATAGAATGCTATTTTAAAAAATAATGACACTGTTAACATCTATATATTTATACATCAATCGATTTGTCTTATCTTGAACTTCATTGAAGTGAAATTTTATTACTTTCGACCATAAGATATGAAATCTATTGGCAATTGAACTTAGTTTAGTGCATTCCCAGAATGACATTTTCATACAAAAAAGTGTGTAAAAACAGCTATAAAATTCTTTCTTGTCCTTGAAATTTAACAAAATTGATAAAGAAATGATTAATGTAATATATGTTCAAGAATGTGAACTCCACATGATATCAGCGTTGTTAGTTTTTCATATATAAGGGATATAACCCACGATTTACAGCATTTGATTAAGGACGTCACCATGGCAACTTTAAAACATCACAGCGTCTATAAATTGCAGTCGATTTCAATCAAACCATCACATGAGAAACTCAAAATTTTCCTCTATAAATGGTGAAATTTTGAGGATAGGTAAACACGCTACTTTGGAAACGCTGCGAGCCACTTTAATGTAATAAAAAAATTTGACAGCTTTGGAATTGTTGATTTTATATTAAAGGAAATACTTAACCAGGGATTTCAGTAAAGGGTGGCACCCGACAAAATATGGCCACCTTTGGTGGTAGAAATCACTGGTGTGAATTTCCTCTGCTTTTTGGCCGGATTGCAAAGCAATTCCGGTCTATAGATTGACGATGTCCGTCTGTCCGTCCATCTGTCCGTCTGCCGTCAACATTTTGGTTAAAGTTTCTGGTTGAGGCAATATCTAAGGAACTATATGCAGTAGAAACTTTATATTATACATGAAGGTTGCCCATGACAAGACCTTTCAATTTATGCCGTAACATTTGACATAGTGACCTTGATTTTGGACTTTGACCTAGTTAAAGATTTTGGTTAAAGTTCCTGGTTTAAGCAAAATCTAAGGAACTGTATGCATTAGAAACCTTTTATTATACATATAGGTTGCCCATGACAAGACCTTTCAATTTATGCCATAACATTGGACATAGTGACCTTGACCTTTGACTTTGACCTAGTTAAAGATTTTGGTTAAAGTTTCTGGTTTAAGCAAAATCTAAGGAACTGTATACAGTAGAAACCTTAAATTATACATTTAGGTTGCCCATGATGAGACCTTTCAATTTATGTCATAACATTGGACCTAGTGACCTTGACCTTGGACTTTGACCTAGTTGAAGATTTTGGTCAAAGTTTCTGGTTTAAGCAAAATCTAAGGAAATGTATGCAGTAGAAACCTTATATTATACATTTAGGTTGCCCAATGACGAGATCTTTCAATTTATGCCATAACATTGGACCTAGTGACCTTGACCTTGGACTTTGACCTAGTTAAAGATATTGGTTAAAGTTTCTGGTTTAAGCAAAATCTAAGGAACTGTATGCAGTAGAAACTTTATATTATACATGTAGGTTGCCTCTGACAAGACCTCTCAATGTATGCTGTAATATTTGACTTAGTGACCTTGACCCAGTTGGTGACAAAAACTTATTTTGCAATCTGGCCATACCGTCTTTAGCGGTGTTTTATTATTTTTTTTTCATATAAAGTGTTCAAAAGATCTACCTCAAATTTCTAAATCACTCCCTCAAATAAATTTTATTGAAAACTCTGCTTAACATTTTAATTTTTTTACAGAGAGAAGAAGGAGACATGCAAGTGATGTCTCGGACATTGTACAAAACCTTATCATTCCAGAAGAGGTGTGAATTTTGTCTTATCTTTTTTTTCAACAGTATCAGTGATGTTGCATTTCGAAATTTGAATTATTTCAGAGTGAGCTTTTTTTTTTAAATTTCTAGCATCAACTTTTGCTTATAGACCCATTATATTTGGTGAAAGATTTGAAGCTCATTTCTAGAAAATGTGTGATGTTATGTTATTGTTCTTGAATGCAACAGCTCAGTTATCTAGAATTAGTTAACATCTTTTTACAAAAATCCAGAATTGAGCTTCTAAATTTGATTCCACACAGTGTATATTCATTACACAGTGATGAACATCTTCGTTTGTGAGTGAAAATTTACATGTACGTGTATTTTGCTGTAATGCAAATTGTTCAAATTGAAGAAATTTCCCCTTTAAAGCACTGTACCATTTTCCATTTTTCACCACTATCTGTTTTCATTTCTTATTACTAATCTTTTAACTCATCAGGATGAAGAAGATGATATTGAGAAGGAATCTCTCCTGGGGAAATGGTTGGAGACCAAGCCCCTAGGACCTGATCTGGTTAAAGCTGATAGGTAAGTAGAAACATTCTTTGTATCTGGATAAGTGGGAGGGTTGTAGTATGTAATCCATATAACCTACACCATTTGCTGTCATATATGATATTGAGATGGAATCTTTCCTCGGGTAAACCGTAAATGGCTTGAGACCAAAAACCTAGGATCTGATCTGGTTAAAGCTGGTAGGTAAGTAGAAAATCTCTATTTATCTGGATAAGTGGGAGGGTTACTGTATGCAATCCAGATAACCTCAACATTTACTATGATAAAGTGATACTGAGAGGAAATCTCTCCTGGGTACTTAGTAAATGGATTGAGACCAAAACCCTAGGACCTGATTTGGTAAAAGCTGATACATTTATATGTAGGTAAATAGAAAACCTTGTTTATCTGTATAAATGGGAGGGTTGCAGCATGTAATATGGGTACCACATCATTTGCCAAATTACATAGTGGATGACCATCCAAAGTGAGAACTGAGTGCACATTGGTTCAGTTTATTTATTCATATTTTGATGTGTCTACTTTGTTGGTCCATTAGGTGTGGGTATTGTTGTGTGTCTCGTTGTCTCTTGTTGTTTTTGAGATTATGAATCCTGCAGATGTGTACTGCTTCTGCTGTGGTCAGTACAAGAAGGCCTTGGTGGAGATTATCTCATATATTTTGCTCGCAGGGACGCAAGCTAATGCCATACAGTTGACATCATCATTGTCATCTGTAGACAAAACTTTAACCTGGGTTATATCTCTTGAACTATAAGGGGAAGGGCTTTGGTATCCTTGCGATGAAACCATCACCCTTGACCTTAAACTTTGACCTACTTTTGAAAAATATGAGAGAAAGGGCTTTGATATTTAATGCATAGATTAATGATTAGCTAGACCTTTCATTTGAGACAGTTGCCTTTATCCTAGTGAACTTTACTTTTGAACTATTTTTCAGTTACTCACACTTTGCTAGTTTGACTTAATCTGTAGCTCTGTAAGACATAAACCTGCTACGGCAAACTATGCAATTTTTGATTACCCTATGTTTCATAATAATGGATATTACAATGTTTCTTTACAAGTCCAAGTGTTAACTTTCACGCACAGAAATTAGATGCAGTTGATCTATTACTTTGTGCGGATTTTTGACAACTTTCAACTTTGATAACCTCTAACCTTTTTATATTGCAGAAATTCAAGCAAACAAGGCAAGAAGAAAGAGAAGGGAAGGAGACACAAGAAAGACAACAATCTTCAAAATGATCTGCTGGAAAAGTTACAACAAGCTATGGTGGATGCCAGTGATGGTAAGTAGATACAACAGTATGTATTAACTGAAGCACAGGTATGTGACACAATAGGCGTGAAAGCCCTGTATACTGACTGCATCTTAAGTGTATGACACATTCTCTATGAATCAGTCATTCAAACATCAAGTGCTAAATTGCAAATATGGATTGACACTTCATTTAAGCCTTGGTCACAACAGGCCATGCACAGTTTATTGGATTGCATGTTTTGGGGAGGCTACAATCTGTATGTTTTTCTGGAGACACAAGAAAGCACTGATTGCATACAGTATATTGATCCACAAATTTCATCCACGTTTTTGCATGCAGATGGCACATTCTTGCACACAAGGTGGGTTGTGACCACGGCTTTAAAGAGGATATATATGCACAGCCAATGTAATTCCCTGAGATGTTACTATTGAAAGAAACGTGCTGCAATTCGTGTATTAACACTCGTAACATCACAATGCATAAGATCTAAAGAAACATGCCGTGACGGCTGTTCTAACCTGCAAACTGAACCCGTGGTGACCTGAATGTTAATGTCACCTTTTTACGTGGAAAAATGTGATTTCAGAAAACATGAATGAAACGGACAACTGTGGTGCATATATATAGAATAAATGTCATAATTTGTGTTTTGTTACGGGCATGCAACACACAGCAAGTGCATTTATCGCATGAAATGCGCTAACGCGCATTACATGTACAATAAATGCACTTGCTGTGTGTTGCATACCCGTAACAAAACACAAATTAAGACACTTATTCTCTATGTGTCATACACCTTCATGTATGATAGAAGAAACAATTGTTATACATGTATAATTCAAAATGTAAAGAATACATGTGTATCATTGTATGTGTACAATATCACTACTGGTATATAGGGTAGCATTTACATGTACATGTATCTTGCACTGAAGACATTTTAAAAGAAAAGTTGAAAGTTAATTGCATGTGTGCCTATGAAAGTTAAGTTGAAAGTTAATTGCATGTGTGCCTATGAAAGTTAAGGATATCTTTATGGTACCTGTATTTGATGCATATACACATTAATACTTGTTACATTAAGGACAAGTTTTTATTACATGTACTTGTAGCTAGCTGAGTAATCCCATTGAAAGTAGATGTTAAGTTATTTTACTTCAGACTTAAGTGTATGCATGTATTAATTTTCACACACCAGTATGTTAAAGAACAACTTTGTTACATGTACATATTGAATCATAACCAAGATTGATTTACTGTAGAAAGTTCACATTTAAAGCCAGCATACGAGTGTTGTCCTAAAAAGTATCTTTTACAGGTCAAAACAAGGAAGAAAAAGACGAGAAAATGTGAGTATGATCTTACACGTTTCCTGTACATGTACAATCATTTTACTTCAAGATTTGATATGATAAATATTTTTTAATCTTATACATGTATCTTTCTTAAATATTTTAAGATTTAATATAAATGAAAGGATCTCAAATTTCTATTAATCAGTGCATGGTTGTAAACGTTATAATAGCCCATTGCCAAGTTGAAATGGAAACTGACTCCTTTAAAAACTGAAGTTCCTATTGATTCCTGATTTAACCTTTCAAATCCTTATGCTGAGGTCACACATTCATGGATGAGCATCGCATTCCGGTCCAGCACGGATTCAATCCGGCACCAACCATGCAAAATTGTAGAAAACCGTATTACTCTGTATTTGAACCTTGAGTATCCGTAAATCATGTTAAAAAATCCAGTGCGGATCAAGAAACGTTCTAACCTGTACCAATCCATTCTAAAGCAGTAAGAACTTGTACTGAGAACATGTCAAACCGTACTTGTCCGTAAAAACCCGTAGCCTGAAGCCATGGTACGTATCAGTATGAGTATATCACAGTTCAAATACGGGTCTCTACGTATTTTCACGGGGGATGCTGCATATTACAAGGGGTTCATACGGTTCAGAAGGGATTTCTACAGTTTCATTCAGTTAAGAACGGATCGCGAAATATTGCTGCGGTTTTTCAAGAATAGCAACGGTTGTGAAATTTCTATCCGGGCACAGCAGTGACCACTGGTAATTTTGAATATCAATTTAAGATCTTGAGTCAGATATTGAAAATGCATCTGTCAAAGATACATGTTACTGTGATACTAAAACAAGCTGAAAAACCTATTGCAATGCTATCCACGTGTAAAGTAAAATCATATACTAGTAGTACATGTATAAGTTAAGCAGCTCAGTCATTTTGCAGTTAGATTGATCATCAAAAGTGGTAGTGTTATTTCAGACATGGTTCAATGTTCAACATTCAAATGCTGAGAGCAAGTTCTAGAGCAAAACTCAACATTCAAAAATTAGAGTTGTTTAATTTGTATCTACCAATTAATCCAATAATTCCTTTTGATTCTGAGAACGATAGAGAGACATTTAAAATTTCATTCTTTATAGTAAAACTGTATTCAGTTTTTATGCCCCCGGAATCAAAGATTCGGGGGCATATAGTTTTTGGCCTGTCCGTCTGCTTGTCTATTTGTCTGTCTGTCTGTTTGTCCGAAAAACTTTAACATTGGACATAACTTTTGAATTGTAAGTGATAGGGCTTTCATATTTCACGTGTATTCCTTGTGACAAGACCTTTCCATTGATACCAAAATTTTTGACCTTGTGACCTTGACCTTGACCTTTGACCTACTTTTCAAAAAACTTTAACATTGGGCATAACTTTTGAATGGTAAGTGATAGGGCTTTCATATTTCATATGTGTATTCCTTGTGACAAGACCTTTCCATTGATACCAAAATTTTTGACCTTGTGACCTTGACCTTTGACGTTTGACCTTTTAATCCAGTGACCCTGACCTTGACCTTTCACATACATGTACTTAACAGAAAATAGTGTTTATACTAACAAAGATGCCACCGGGGGCATTCGTGTTTCACAAACACAGGCTTTATTGGTTTAATATTTGGCGGAGGATTGGGGGGGGTGGTTAAGATAGGTGGGATCAGCAAAATCAATGACAATTGGTAATAATCTTCTCTAAAGTTAATGACAATTGGTTAATTAATTGACAGTTCTCTAAAGTTAATGACAATTGGTAATAATCTTTTCTAACAATTCATATATTGCCTCAGAACCAGATGACCTAATATCAAAGGATAATACTCTTTATTTGAGCAACATTATGGAATAAGTTCATAATCGTTTTCGAACGAAAAATGAGTGATCATAGATAATTTATTTCATATTTCGGTAGATTTCCTAATAATTGGTAGAAATATTTCATAAGGAATACAGCATAGATGTTAGGCAAAAAATAAAATCGGAAGAGAAAAAAAGAGAGGAGTATGAATGAGAGAATTTATTTACATGTAGGATTAATTGGTGTTTTTAAATTTAGATAAGAATAGTAAGATATTCAGAGGTTTCATCTTGGTAGTCCTTAAGTCTTCCAGGTGCCACTTGACAGACTTTGTCCCAAAATAGCGAGAAAAATACCCGTACAGGAAAACAGAAACTCACCACGTGCAAACTTGTAAAATTCCATACAGAAACCGTTCTTATCCATTCTTTATCATAGCGACGCCGTATTAGCACGCAACGAACCATGCAAATCCATTCTTTTCCCGGACCTCTATGATAATTCTCCGTAAAGGAACCTTACCAAACCTTTCTGGACCGTACCAATAGCGTAGTGACGCACAGATGGCAGTAAATTGGATGCCCACCATAGCATTTCCGTGAATGTGTGACCTTTGCATTATAGCATTTCAGATGACAAACTGTAAATATACATGATTATACATGTACTTGAATTTCAGTGCTAGAAATTGTTCTCAAAGAGGACTGGATGGTTCCAGGGACTTGTTTGAATCAGTATTGGAAAGCGGCACCACAGGAAAAAAGTCGGACAGAAAATCTATTACTGGACAGAGTGACACATCTTGGAGCGAGGACGATTTCTTTGACAATGACTCCTTCATCATCAAGGCTACTCAAAATCCGGAGGAATTTTTCAACTCGAAGCAGAAAAATTCTTCAAGCTCAAATAAGTCAGGATCTCATAAACGTAAAACTTCTGGCAACAGTGTGGAAGATCAGCCGCAGAAGAAAGTCGTGAAATATGGCACAGAATCCCCTAAAGTAAAATGTCTTAGACAAAAACCACCAGTACCTTCGAGTCGAATAAACCATAGTGATAAAAATTCTCTGAAAGCAGACGTAATTCAGAATAAGAAAAATACAAGAAGCTCGCCTTTCAGAAAATTCAGAAGTTTTGAGGACGACAAGAAAGGGGGCAGTAGCTACAGACAAGACAATATGCAGAAAATAAAGCCAGTAAATGCTTCTGTGCCATTCTTGAAGAAAAATGAAGTTGTAAAGGTAGAGCCAGTAGTACCGTGTAGATATAATAGCAACAACAGAACAAATAATTATCATAATCAAGCAAGTTCTGCAGTGAACAAGCCGGCAAATTCGTCTGTGAACAACAAGCAGACAGGTTCATGTGTAAATACTAAACCAACCGGTTCACGCGTGAATACCAAATCGACTGCTTCATTTGTGAATAATAAACCAACTGGTTCTGTGAACAACGAACCAACCAATTTATGTGTGAACAACAAACCAACTGGTTCATATTCAAACAACAAACCAACCATTTCGTGTGTGAACAAACCCCTCTTTAACTCCCAGAATCCAAATACAAACCAGAAGATGGTTAGTGTTTCAAATCCAAAGCATCAAGCATTCTCAGGGAAACATAATCCATCAAGTTCATGCATGAACACCAAGCCATCTTATTGTTCTCAAGTTCCAAATGCAAATCAGAAAGCGTCCAGTGTTGGAAAAATAGAAAATAGTTCAGGGACTCAAGGATTTTCTGTTCACCATAGCAACCCGAGATCCAATTTTCCCACAAAACCGTGTGGATCATTCTACAAAGCTGGAAGTTCCAATGATCAAATCAGTAGCAGTCAGACTTATTCTCAGTTTAAAAATATGAAATCACAGATGCAAAATCAGAGTACTAGTACTTCGAAATCTGAAAATACGGAAGGGTCAAGAAATTTGGTCCCTCAGACATCATCGATCGATTCTTTGAAGCAAAGGCTCGGTGAAAGTAGTGCTATAAAAAAAGAGGTGAATAAAAGACGTAGTGCAGGAAATTTAGACACTAGTTTATCTGACGACCTGCTTTGCCAGTTGGCAGAATCGGACGAAGTATTAGACAGTCAAGTTCCGAAAAGCCAAGTATCAAAAGTGAAACAAGAACGGTCTGACGGACATAAAAGTGCCAATTATCCTGGTAGTTCAGAGGCTAAAAGCAAACCTGTAGCATGTGTTTCTCCTATAGGTAACAAACAATCTAATTCTAGAACCACGTTCAGTATTAAAACTGAGCCAGCTGAAAAGTCAGTAAAATCAGCAGAAGTGCCAAATACAAATAATAAAACATATACACAGAAGACTTTCAAATTTAAAGGAAAAAGCCCTGAATCGAAAGACAGCTGTTCTTCATCAAGTTTATCTAGCTCCACCGCTGGGAAGAATGCTGATTCTGTTAAAAGCAAATTCACCTTCAAACCAACAGCCTCACAGGCTTCTGGAACTGGTGCTAGTAAAGGTCCTGTGACAGTAAAAAAGGAAAATTCAGAGACAGTTAGAACAGAAGGTAAGATTTTGACCCCTATTTAAAATGATCCTTCTCCAACAAGCTGAAGGAGATATGTAGTCTTTTTGTCTACGGTAATTTTAGTGTTTTATTCTATCAATCGTTTTTAACTTGTTTTATATTACATGTATATCCAATATCACTTGCCATTCAGATTCAGATTTTGTTAATTTTAAAATCCAGCCTTTGTTACATGTGTTGAGTATAAGATTTTAAAACAAAATTTTTAGTAAAAAAATTGATTGAAGGTTATTCAAAACCCTAAGTTCTGATGAATTACATGTATATAGCCTCGACACAAGGACTTTGAACACCTTTGGTACATGTAAATCATTATGTATACATTTTGAGCATTTAAGATACATGTATAATTTCAGCTGCCATCCATCCACCTGACAGTGAAGATTTGTTTACCTCGGATGAGGATGATGGTCTGTCAGAACCACAGATCCTAGCTCTTCTAGATGATGTGGAATGTAAGTGCATGTTTTATGAATGATTTCTATTTGATCTGTTGTTTAGGTTGACAGAAATTCAAAGGTTTTTACACAAATGGGGGTAAGGGGGTTGGCGTTGATGTTCACTAGTTTCCCTTTTATATACCAGGAAACATGATTAATTACAAAGGAATGTCTCCCCCAATGAGAAGAGACATTGTTTTCGCCTTCTTGTCCATTTGTCTGTCACAAATTGTGTCCTGACTATATCTCTTGAAGCGTTTATCTATTACAGTCTACTTTTGATAAGTCGAACTTCAGGGGACCATCAGAAATAGTTCGACTTATCAGGAGTTCGACTTATTGAGTACATGATCAGCAGTCAATTTTTCAAAAGACTTATTTCCCTTCTCTCTATTACCGTTCACAAACGTTCATGATGTCAACTTTTAATGACCAAGCTAGATTTTATGTTTGTATTTACGACTCCATAGCAAGAGAGTATCAATTATAGGTCCACCGATCTCCTTATAATGAATTGGTTTATGTTTAAGAATTGAAAATCAATTTGTGGTTCGACTTATTAAGATAAATTTTCAATGTTAAATGATTTATAGGACCTTAAAAGTAGTTTGACTTGACGGAAAGTTTGAGTTATCGGAATGAGAGTTATCAAGAGTAAAATTGCATAGAAATCAATAGCAGCGAATCGGGACTGTAAAAAACAGTTCGAGTTAAGCAGAAATTCGAGTTAACCGAGTTTGAGTAAACAAGAGTAAACTGTATTTTTTTTTTAACATTTTGTTGCTCATAATTCAAAGGTTTCACATCACCTTGACCCAACGTCATGTGACAAAGGTCAAGTACACATTATGTTTATAGAGAGAGGGGGTATACATATCTTCTTCTTTCAAAAACAATTTTTATTTTGATATTGATGAACTTATGTTTCAGTAAAAGCCACACAGGCAGACAACTCTAATGCTGCAAACAGTCAGAATGACAGAGGTAGCAGCTCCAAGCAGACTGAAGATTCATGTAGAAACTCACAGAACGAGACTTTGCTATCAGCAGATGTTGACAATGGACCATCAAACAGTCAGCCAAGCAGTTCCCAAAGTCCCTTTAAATGCACTCCCGAGGAAATAGAACAGAAGCGTCGCACTGCGTTGTCGAAGCTTAAGAAAAAATCTAGCGTGTCAAAAACTCCAGAATCTGAAGATGGCGATAGCCCGTTTAAATGTAGTGGTGAAAGTGCTGATAAGGCAATAAAGGTTGTAACGCCGAATAAAAAATCTGGGTCATCGTCAAGTAGTTCTGTTAGTCCAAATAAGTGCAGTCCCTCGGAAATTGAGCAA
Organism: Pinctada fucata; assembly: GCA_028142955.1. Lineage (NCBI taxonomy): Eukaryota > Metazoa > Mollusca > Bivalvia > Pterioida > Pteriidae > Pinctada > Pinctada fucata. The sequence goes on along the minus strand of AP027107.1, from coordinate 20,732,761 downwards.
AAACGGAAAGCAGCATTGGCAAGGAGGCGGCAGAAATCAGGGGTGCTTAATGCTAGTCCGAATTTAAATGATGATGCTAACGTAACTAGTCCTTCAAAACTTTTGCAAGAAGAAATAGAAAGGAAAAAGCAAGCAGCATTAAAACTAAGAGAAGAACGACAAAGAGCGACTAGAAATCTGACATCAAGTTTGTCATCATGTAGCAGTAAACCATTGAAGAGATGATTTCGGTTGATTAATTGTAACATTAGGATTTTGTGCTACACATGTTGTGCCATCAAATATGAATTCATTCCAAAAATTCTTATCTATAGAATATGTGAATTTTCCAGGACAGATGACCTTTAATTACCTTTTCTTTATATTTGGTCACAAAGTCCTTGTACATGTAGGTAGCAAATAATGTGTGGTAAGCTATTGTAAAATTTATAAGAAACAGTATTATACAGTACAGAATTGATCTTTATACATGCATATATTAGTATTTGATAACATGATACGTATAAATTTCATAATATATACATAAGTAAGGAGAAGGTTGTGACATGTGGCATACTGTCTCCACAAGTATTTTTTGTAGCGCTGTTTATGTTTGTTGAGAATTATTTTAAGTTTTGGTTGTCTAACTCGAGGCATGGTCTTACCTACTTGCATAGAGAATGCCTCTTCTATATTTCTTTTTTCCTAGTCAGGAATGATCAAATTTAAATTGTTACCAACTTCCCCTCACTTAGCCTTTTCACAATAAGTTGTTTTGGACATTAATTGAGAGTCTTTCCCACAAATTGACATATTAGACAATCAGTGACAGTATGTAATTATGATGTCAACTTCAAGAGAAATTGATGTCTTCAATTGCTATTCATGCAGAATATTGGGAAAAAAAAAACTTTTGCCATTTTCATGTAGGTTTGATTTATACATATATGCCAAAATGCAGTCATGAAAATGGAAATTTGAAAAGGCGATGTAAAAAAAAAAAAAAAAAAAAAATTTAAAATACTATGTCTATATTGCTTAAGCATCAAATAGGTATTATATGAGTTTATTGCAATGTTGGTGATTCATCTAAGTATACAATGTTGATTTTTCATATTTATCTGTCTTGGACACCAAAACCATCATCCCTTTTTACCCTCCATATCTGTATGATTGATTATTTCATGAAATGCATAACATTGTGTATTTCTTATGAAAGATCTAAATCAGGTTAAAATTTAAGATGGAGTATTGTAAACGTGGAAATTTCCACGTGGTGGTAATTTTCACGATGGTATTATTATCTCGAAAATAACCCCTTTGTGAACATTACAACCAGGATTAAAAACTTAACCAAAATTACCCCATGCATATGCCCAGGGGTTTTTTTTCCTTGTTTTGGGGCCGAATTTTGGCCCCTTCCCAATGCCAAATTTCCTCTATTTTTCCCAAAAAATCACCCTGAAATTCCCAAAGAGGAATTATGAAAAAATCACCTGAGAAAATTAGACTCAAAACCTGGAAGTCAGCACAAATTGTCCTATTTCTAAGAGCATTTTTTATTCATCCCGTGTTCAGTTCAAGCAAATCAATGGATTATCAGTGTTAATAAATGATACTTTGAGTTATACTTTGGTGAGAATTTGTACAAAAATTTTCCCAATTTCAGCAAAATTTCGCAAATTTTCCCAAATGGGACAGGCACAGGCACCTTCCCCAAAATAAAAAAAAAAACACTGCATACTGTTGCGACAGTCATTTCACGAAAATTTTCCCCAGCGATAATAACCATGTTTACAGTAATCGGTGTTTTTTTTCCCACGTTTTCCCGACTGAATAAGGTGGAATTTATTATTAAGCCTTTTAAGATTTTCCTTGCTTGCCTTTAGCTGCCATTTCTACATGATTTGTATTTATTTGTTTGAAAATGTTGAAACTTTGCCTTTGTTTTATCAAATTACAAAATTGAGGGTCACAAAATACCATATTTCACTAATGTTGATTGTTTATGTCTCTGGTTTCAATGATGGTAATGTGGGACAGTACAAGGCTATTTATAATTCTTAACATTCGAATTCTCAAGAAGCACGTCTTACTTACTGTTGCCCTTTTCTTTTGTTGTAATTAAGGGGATTTTGAATAGGTACAGAGCTTTATTATACCTTATTTTTCAATGTAGGATAAAATCTATCGAAAATTATGTTACAGATTTATCATTGATTTCTAGAGAACTCAAATTTGGGTTTAAATTCTATCTTTGTAAATAATACAATGTTCATGTATATCTATTTTGAGAATTTGAAAGATCTGAAAATATATTATATGGGCATGCTGGGTCATGTTGAAGAAATAAAATGTATGAACCAATAAAAGGTGACAAAATTAAGCCATTATAATTGTTTCTTATTATTATGAAGTTCTTTGATGGTAAATGAAGTGTATGGAAGGTCTGTTCATGTCTGTCGATTCAATAATATATTACAACTTTATTAAATGATCAGGAATTATTGCCGATTTTGCTTATTTGTGATTGGTGGAGACGCTGTTTGATAGCGTGTACCTCAGAGTGAGTTGATCGCTAAGGCTCCATAGCGGTCTATTCGGGATTAGCGCGTGCGTGACCAGGGCGTGCGATGATTTTTGTAGTGTTAGATCCTTGACTTCATGTAACATTACAATGCAATGGTTAATAAAATCCTGATAATTTGATAAAGCAGTTATTGACTTTTGATTTTGGTCTTCTCGTGACTATACAGACCTGGTCAGGCATTGGTTAACCTCGGCCTTTGGCTTCGGCCAACCAATACTTGACCAGGTCTGTACAGTCACGAGTAAACCTCATCAAAAGTCAATAATTGTATATTGTAATACATGCTGACTTGTACTATAATTTTGAGTTTCACTTGTCAAAGTTTTTGCAACTGCCTTGCGTCTTTTGTTTTGTCTGTGATGGCTGTGCTGGTCTGGTCAACTTTTTTCATTCAAGCTAGCTAGAGTCTTCTTAGAAGATAGTTGACGAAACCTAGGTCTTTTGAATCGGTAAATGATAGAAAGTGAACAATTAGTCTGTGGACTTAGGACTAAGGTTAAGATCCTTTTGTTGATAGCATAGAACATTCAATTGCGAGGGGAATTTAAACTAGACTGGCATGTATTTCAGCCGACTTTTTCTTACATTCAAAGGGTCTTTCTAACGAAGGAAATATCACTTAACATTCTCTGGCATCAGCAAGCAGTAAAGATGTTTAGGTCAAATAGGTCTGATAAAAGTGTATGAAATATCTTTGTTCACATGATGTATTGTTGCTGGTAGCTGCAATAGACAAACTGCACAAAATGTTTCTTTATAGTGTCTTGTGATCCTCCAGGCATTTAGAGATGGAAGTATCCTCTCATTCACGTGCTATTTGTCAGTTCATCTTGTATCCTTCAAGGGATCTGTGTCTCGTGTCTGGATGCTCTACCTTTTACATTGTTGCTCTTTGGGAAAATGAACTTAATGCAATTTTGGCATGGGATACCCTTGATATATGTTATATAGAGTTAGCATCATGAAAAATCATTACCTAGTCAGCAACCGTATGAAAAGAAATAAAGGCAATGCAAGCGTAGCATTGCCTCGCAAATCGCAGTAATGTGCTATATCACTGAGCAAAATGATTTAAGCGGAAGTCCACAGTGACTTTGACCTTGAAAATCAATAGGGATCATCTTCTCCTCATGGAGAACATTTGTGGTAGGTTTGTTGTTTCTATGATGATTGCTTTGTCATCTATGCTGTTCAAAAGGATATTAAGCCTAAGTCCACAGTGACCTTGACCCTTGACCTTAAAAATCAATAGGGTTCATCCTCTCCCCATGATGGGGAACATTTGTGGTAGGTTTGATGTTTCTATGATGATTGCTTTATCTCTTATGCTGTTCACAAGGATATTAAGCCTAAGTCCACAGTGACCTTGACCTTAAAAATCAATAGGGTTAATCCTCTCCCCATGATGGGGAACATTTTTGGAAGGTTTGATGTTTCTATTATGATTGCTTTGTCATCTATGCTGTTCAAAAGAATTTAATCCTAGTCCACATTGACCTTGACCTTGAAATCAATAACGTTCACCCTCACCGCATGGGAAACATTTTGAAAGGTTTGATGTTTCTATAATCATTACTTTGTCTTCTATGCTGTTCACAAGAATCCGGACTTACACACCCTCACACAAGCACAACCTCGCACGGCAGCGATGCTATCACCTCCACAACAGAGTTGCGAGGGGATAATAAAGCTTTTCATGATATCTGATACATGTTTGTCATTATTATAATATATTCATGATGACGACTTGATGCGACGTTTATATGTAAGTTTGATTTTATTGATATCAAATTACAATATCACACGTTACAAATTTAAAACGGAAAAATGTCAACTGTATGCAACAGTTTACCGCACCAGCCTGCCAGAGACTAAATAAAGTAAACGTCGTTTTGTAATTTCCTTCAATACTTGTACTTCACCCTGTGGCTATTAACCCTTAAGCTCTGAAATGAAAAGAAAACGTTTTTGACCAGTTATGCTGCAAGTTTTGCAAAATACTAGCGATTCAGAGGAATCAATACTGTCTCTACAAAATGCATTCAGTTCTTCAAAATTTGAAAATTTTAAAGAAACAAATTTAAAACTCCTTCCCCTGCATGGACAACGGAATAAGTGATTGATGAAACTAAAACCGGGACATCCAAAATAGTGGATATACGGTGTGATTGGCGTTGACTCACCCTTCTTGTCCCAGAAGATTGTTTATTCATACGCTCTTTGCGCCTCTTTCGTTGCTCCTTCGCCCTTTTCCTTTTGTCCTCTTTGTACACTTTTGAATCCGTATATATTACTGGTTTAGCACGTCTACATTTTCTTCTTATCTTAGGAGACTATTATTATCAACGAAAGACCGAATATGGTTAAAATTAACTGTTTTTGAGAATAGAACGAATATTTCACACATTTACATATTGCATATCTGCAAAATTATGACACTTTATCACGTAACTAATACTTCCTTCTTTCAATAATTATACCTCAACAAAAATGCAAGTCTAATAAGAGATGCTCGGGTCGATCATTCTTTATAGAACAAAAATCATAATTTTCCTATACTGTACCTCTTGTGCCGAAACAACCGGTGATTTAATAGGAGCCGTGAACTGATAGTCTTTGGTCAGGTCCAATAGGTAATCAACTACCGTCTTGTCACAAAGATTCACTTCAGTGTATTTCTTCACCTCCTTGTCCACTATTTCCAATGGCTTTTGGTCATTATCTATAGACAAGTTTGAAAATAAGAAAATCGTCTGCTCTGTTATCTTTCCTTTTCAAAACTCGAGTATGAAAGTACTCTTTACTGATATTTCCACAAATTTTCAATAACATCTTATCACTGGCACTGGTTTTATAACCAATTTTAAAATGTGTTTGTATAATCTGTAGATAGGACGGAGAAACAATGACAGAGAACGCACGACATTTGATATACATATAGTAACAGTGTAGATTCAAGGATTTCGGTGATGCTTATCAAAGTTATCACATAGGTCTAACTGCTGTTCTGTAAATTTAGATTTTTCTTCAAAATTTTCAATGTTCAGAATTTGCCATTTCTGATTTTTTTTTGGCTAGGGGGGGGGGGGGGGGGGTTGTTGTTGTTGTTGTTGTTTCAAGCCATTTTTGCATTGGGAATTAGTCCGATTATCGGTCTTGAAAACGGCATTGACAAATCCCTGCTAAATATGACAAACTTACCTATCAATTCTAAGATGTCAGGAAAATCCAATGTTTTATTCGTCATTCCGTTTTCTCTAGTAGATACAACTCTCAAAGATTCGTTTAACATTGGTGTAGATGGTATTCCTCCAAAATTGGACTTGATCATCGGAGTGAAACCAAAAGAGAATGATCTTCAAAGAAAATTGCATGTGTTTTGACTTTTAAAAAGATTTTATTGATCAAACTGTCGAAAAAGAGTAAACATTCTAAAAATGCAGTGATTGGGCTAGTGCATAGTCCCTTTTATTTGAAAATTAACCCTTCAGGTTTGTGCACTCTCTTAAGAAATACGAGGGCTGGTTGGCATGTTGTGAGCCTCGCTTTTCTGGGATGCAGATTGCAGAAGGTATTCTGCAGATAATTGTCTCCAAAAAGGACAGACAATCAATGCCACATACTACGCTTCACTTCTGACACAGTTACGGGAAACTATTAATCAGGGCAATGCTCCTGTTCACAAGTCTGTCATTGCCATGGCAGCCATTCATGATTGTGGCTTAATTTGATTGAGCATCCGCCTTATTCACCTGATCTTGCTCCATCAGACTTTCATCTATTCCCAAAACTGAAAGCAGCTATTTCTTGCATCCACCTTCAGTCCGATGATGACGTCATACTCAAGATAAGGAGTTCTTTAAAAGTGGTATTGAGGCCCTTAAACGCCGGGGACAAAAGTGTATAGATACTGAAGGGGATTATGTAGAAAAATAATGCAAAACGTCTGATAAAATTCAAATCGTTCAAAACGAGGTTCACAACATATCAATCAGCCCTCGTAACCTCTTAGCTTTAAATCCGTCGAAAATCTTTGGAAAAATTGCACATTCACATAATTTCCATCTCAATCTGTTCAAATCTCACCTTTTGGTATTAAAGAAAGAGGGCGTGGCACATGGAAATGGTTTCAAAAAAGGTGTCCTTGGTGTAGAGGGTTGACTGAAACTGAGGTTGATAAGGTTTGTCTTCACAGGATCTGGACTGCGAAATGCATTGAATGTCTTTTTAGACGAGTCCGAGGAGAAAGTGGACGAAAACTTTGTAATATGGTCATCTTGTAGACTGCAAGTTTCTGTTTTCTCTATAATCTGGACGAAAATGTTTAGAGGTTTTTTAACAGTTTTGTAACATAAGAAAGAAAAAGAAGCTACAGTAGTGTTCGAACTTTTGCTGTCAGTAGTAGAGTAGTCCTCCAGGTATATAAGTACTCCAGACATGCATGCATCTTCCTTTGATTCTTATGTTTCTCAAATGGCTTTATACTCTGGTTAAAAAAAATTGCAAATTATTTTTGAACCGCGATTTTTTTTTACCATAGAAAAACATAATTTGAATATAAACAGGATAAATCTGGCAGTTTTCCACTAAACTGAGGCTAATTTCAACGACAATGCAATAACATCAATCCTCACCCAGTATGTACAGAGCGCGTTTTTTATTTTCAAGTTCGATAGCTTAAAATTATGCACAGCGAAGTGTTGCATATTTCGATTTTTCTATTTAAAAGTATGTGACTGCTATTTTTTTCCAAAAATACAAATGAAAGAAAAAGAAAGGAACTTCTTGTCACAGGTCACCGGTTTTGTTTTTTTAAATAAATCACTGAAATATGTCATACAAATTTTCTTGTCATTCCTTTCTATAGAATTGTATAGAAAATATTTGTTTTATCTTCTACGCTACGGTTAATTTAAATAATAGCAGCGGCCTGTGCTTCTTCTAGTTCTTGTCCACTCAGTCACGCTGTTCATAATCTGAAATATATCTTACCTCGAGAATTTTCTCTGTTTCATTGCTGCTGATTTCATGTAGTTTTGTGGTTTTCAACAGTTCATTTACGCTGAATCTTTTCTTTTTGACTTTCATCCTCGATCAGCTGATTTACGTCGTCTGCTATTGTGCGAACATGCTGCTTCCGGTTCATCTTACCTTGAAATGAATATTTCAACCGGAATTTTACTGATTAATTTCAAAGTAAAATGGTTTATCTAAATACTATTCACTGTGTATTTAGTTTTAAAAAAAAAAAAAAAAAGATGTAGAAAAACTAATTCCGGTCCGGTATCGACTTGAATAGACCATTTTCGAGTTACAACTAATGACCGTTATAAACCTTCAGTTTAGTCACTGCTATGACGCACCTGCTTAGTTACGTCAAGTAGGGTTACTTCCGGTCTACCTTAGCAACGTCACATATTGTGACATCAACGGTGTAAAATCGATGTAATCTACTCAAAATTGAAAAACTACTTTTCTTTGAATATGGAAATTATAATAACCGCTGCTTTTGTTTGTATTGACCATTAATTTGTTTACGTCATCAATGACAATGTAAATTATAAGTCATCGGAATTTACTTTTTTTTCAGATATATATCATATAGAGATAATTATTCTAATAAATGTTAAAAAAGTGAAAAACAGGAAATTCTTTGAGCGGAAAATTTAAAAGTCTTGCATAAAAAAATTAGAAAATGGTAGCCCAACTGAATTTCTTTTTTAAAACATAACAAAAATTGTGATTTAACTCCCATCCCCCCCCTTTTTTTAACGTCAAAATTGAAATAAAAATCTGAAAAACGGTACCTTGGAATAATGAAAAAACAAATTGTAGATCTATATAGATAAAAATAATGCGTGGATCTAAAACATTTTCCAAGGATGGGGTTCATCCTATTTCTGAAGTTGAGAGATTGGGAGCGTAGAAATAGAATAATGACATCATGCATCTTGAGGGGAAGGCGAGTTCAGAGCCTCAACACCCGCGCGGGTGTAAACTTCACGCAAAATAAAATGTAAATCCTATGAGACTCAAAGTTCAAGTAAACGTTTTATTTGCCGTATTCACAGACAGACCTTCTTGTAGATCTATTTAGTCATGATCCTTGAACATACATTTCAACTTACATCTGGCCTGCAAACTTTAAAATGAAAATTGTTCTCGTGAATCTCTAGGGGACGGAGTTCACCCCAGTCACGCCCATGGCCTGGTCAATATTTTACAAACGAGGAATGGAAAGCCGATAGGAGGAAAGGGGGGGTCAGCCAGGTAAGGAAAATATATCAGTCCCGCTGAGTCCGAGAAGATAATTATTTCAGACATTTTTTTTTTTTCATTCTTCATTCTTTTAGATTCTGCATGATCTTTTTCCGAGTTACAGATACAATGTCACTGTGTATATCAATACTATCATGATATTTGATCGTCAGCAGGGTACACCTTCGGGGGAGGGGGTACCTCTCTACCCCCTTACCATCCCTCTCCCCTTCCTTTTCACCCTTCCCTTCCCTCCCCTTTCTCCCTCCTCCCGCCCCCTTTCCTCCCTCCCCCTCATCCACCCCCTTCCTCCCCCTCCCTTTCACCCTGTCCACCCCTCACCTTCATAAGCTTTACCCGGCATCACGTCGTTGGCCGGTTGCCGGGGTACTGGGTAGATGTACAGGTCAAAATCAAACATTGAAACACCTGTTGTGTCAAATGCCTATCCCCATCTAACTGTCACAAAGGTTCCAATATACAGTTTTAGTTTCGTATTCGAAGAAATGGTGGCCAGGGACGATTTTTTTATTTCTAAGTGTTGAGACTTGAATTTTTTGTAGTTGGCACAGTTAATGAAAAAACTTGGAATTTTGGGGTTTATATGAGTTTGGAAGGATGTGAAGAAGAGAACTGGACATCAATTTTAGCCATTGGTCCATATAGTAAATAGCGATAGGAGACAAAGGCGAAGCGAGTACCGCACGTCCTGGGCTCCTGATGCCGGTAGTGCCAGAGGGGTGTTTCGCACTCTTCCGGATATATCTGAAAATCCAGATGTTGAAAATTCAAATAAATTTTCATGATAAAAGCTACTGATGTTCTCTTTCAATTCAGTATTAAATGATGTAGATAATGTCTTGAGAACAATGCTGTATTGACCTCACTATTTGGGCTACTGCATCCATTGAACGCATGCGCTCAAATGCCATTTTCACATCGTTCGACACTGATGTACGATTAAACAGTAAATCTGGATGCAATGATTTTCACATGTTTTGTAGGTCTAGATGTATTGATTGTACTAAGGTCTGGTTCATAAAGTTATGTAGAATACTTTAAAAGTCTAATGACTTCAACTTAAGCATGACGCGCATACTTTTTGCGCTTTCGGAACAGTGCGCGAAAACTGTATATTGGAACCAAACAATAAATTCTGTCACATACACCTGGACACGTGTTCAGAGTCTCTTGTTATGTCTCCTCGTAACCCCCCCCCCTTTTCCTGTCCATTCAACTTCTACATAGAGCATCCCCTTTAACTGATACCTTTAGCTTGAATTTTTCCAACCCCAAATCATGTAAATAGTGTACATTTATGACGCTACAGTGCCATTTGGTTGCGTAAATAGTTTATTTCTTAATCGTGATCACGTTATTTTTAGACTCAAATGTGGTAGTGCCTATTTTTGGTACTCCGACGCGGACTCCGACTTCAAAATGTCCGACTTCGGCGGACTCGTAATCTTTATTCTTCAATATCATGTCTGCTTTACAATATATAAAAACGAATCTCTCTAAATATTCATACCTTTGCATAACGTCTTCGTCTGCACCGTAGTTTACTGAATAGAAACCGATCTTGTGTACTATTTCGTTACCGACTCGGACTTCAGGACCCTAAAACTAGTACTTCGAACTAGTACGCGGACTTCAAATTATACATAAGAGTTATCCGTCTTTGCCCATTAGATTCTCGAAGGAAATGGTTTGGGGTTTTTTTTTGGGGGGGGGGGGTTTAGATCAATCTAAATATATTCGAAACGACGAAGGGACATTGGGGTGGGGGGGATAACATGATAGAGAGCGACACAAATTTAATTTGGAAGGTGTAATGCATATTTTCAGTCCTATATTTGTATTTTGCTTATCTCTTAAAGGGGAGGGGGTTGTGATGAAATCAAAGGACGGAGAAAGATGTCTGAGTTCCAAATATATGCTTACCAGTCCACGAATAATTAGAATAATTGTGATCAGGCGGTGAGGTGACTGCTGCAGACACAAGCAACGAACCCTAGGTAGGCGCGTAGCTGCCATGTAAGCCAATGAGCCAGGGCTTGTATATTATAAAAGGAAAAAAAATAAATGAAAAAATATATATATAAGAAAAACAATGAAAATAAAATAGATTTGAAAAAAAATATTTCAGATAAAAAGTCGGATGAGAGAATGATTAGAGAAGAAAATGGGGGGATGGGGGGTTTCAAGCTGTCACAAAAGAAATGAAAGAAAGAGGGTAGGAGGCTTTAAGGGGGTGAATCGAATTTCTATCGAGGGGAGATGGGGTAGTAAGCTGTCTGGGGGTCAAGCAGCTCTTAAGCTATTAAAAAATAAACGTAAAAACAGGGAAAATCAGCATGATTTTTTAAAATTTTGCTTCTGGAGAGAGGGTACTGCCTTTTAGATCCGCGTTTGAAATATGATATTATTGAATAAAATTCCAGGGAATTAGATAATGAATTGCACCTCCTCAATGAATTTTATTAACACTGTGAAATTCATGTTCTCAATGTGAAATACTAGCTCAAGAACGAGTCCCAGTGGTCTGATTTTATTGAAAATTTGTAGCTTTTGACATTACAGATATTGAGAAAACCTCCTACGAGAGCTCTGCCCTGGACCCTCTGCCCCCCCCCCTCCCCTCGCCAGATCGGGCTTGCACTTCCATACAGGGTTCCCAGTTAAGTAAGCACGGGCACAAGGTGTGTGTAGAGAGGGGGTTCGGAAGTTATCCGCCTCCCTTTTCCAAGTTTTTTTTTATAATCACCCAATAGTCCATAAAAATGGAATATGTACATGTAGAATCAACCTAATGAGCATCCAATTCATGGGCGGATCCAAGAATTTTTTTCAAGGGGAGGGTCCTAAACTCCGAATTTTTTGAAGAGCAAAAAAAAAAAAAAAATAATAAATAAATAAAAAAATAAAGAACGCAAACTCAAGAAAATAGTTATTGATTGATGATGTAAGTTCTGTATCTTATTATTAAAACAGGTGACTGGAAAGTAACGGCGAGCAGAAAGCTTTAAATCTTGAATTTTCTCATCATAGTACTTGATTATCAGTTATATTATGTGATTACAACAAATAGCAAGCGATAGCGAGCCAGCGAATTTTTTTCCGAGAATTGAAATAAAATCCACTATTCGTGACTTTTTCAGTTTCTTTTCGTCTTCTTAGTGCCCTTGTTTATAGGAAAGCGCAACATCATTTGAAAAACAACGTACATGTATGTACATTTGTAACAAACTCTGGCGAGCGGCAGCGAGCCAGAGAACAAATTTTAAATGCTAACGGCTAAATATTATCAAAATGAAAGATTTCTAATACAAATTCATGATATATTTTTCAAAAATTATGACAACAAAAGGGGAATTTGGACTTAATCTTTTGAAATATGTATATTAATAATAAAAAAGGTATGTTTTGAAAATTCCAGGGGGGGGGGGGTCCGGACCCCCCCCCCCCCCCCCCCCTCCCCCCTCTGGATCCGCGCTTGCAATTTAACCGTCTAAAAAATAATAAAATCCGAGTCACTCATAATGAAATATAACTTGTACATTGAATATCAATGTACATGTAGTTAGAAAATAAAAGTGTCAATCTGTTCAAATAAGGCCATTTCTTGTTTTTATTCTGTTTTGCGTCCTTTTGAAATTGAGAAACTTACCAGCCAGCCAGGGAGAAAAACAAACAAGCATAGAAAACAAAGTTGCAATTTCATATAATGTGACTATGTGAAATCATACAGAAACTGTTTTCATTTGGTTATTGACAGATTTTAGACAACAAATGAATGATAAATAATGCAATGTCTTGAATTATAGCAGTACTTACTAGTATACATTTTTACATGAAATACAAAAACTGAACAATTCCTCTTTGATATTGTGTAGAAAATGCATTTGATTTGCAAAAGATTTAATTATTTTAATTTTGTTTTGTTTTATTACTTTTGGCACAAAACCTACCAGCACGAGGACGCAAAACAGAAAATAACAAAGAAATGGCCTAAGTGCACGTAAAAAAAATCAAGTATACTTTGTATCAACGACGATCACATTTGTCATACAAATCTTCATAGAGAGAATTTGGTTGACAATTTCCTCACTATTTTTAATGGTTTCAACCAGTATTTGATTATTTTCAATTTTCTCCTAATCAATAAAGGGTTCCTGTACCTAATTCCGAGTAAACCATCATAATAGACGGTCGACTTTTTATCTCTAAGAATCTTCTTACAGAAATCCAAATGTATCTTTTCTATAGCCTGAGCAGAGTGAAATCCCCATTATATAGTGGGTTTTCCCCCTTGTTTTTGGGCCAAATTTCGGCCCATTCGCAATGCCAAATTTCCTCTGTTTTTCCTTCTTTCTTTCTACTCACTCTCATTCTCCTATTTTTGGTTTCGTTGCGACAAAACTAAAAATAGGAGTGTGATTGAACGAGTTTAAATGAGATTGCTTTCTACTGTTATTATTTTCTTAACAAATTATTTTTATTTGTTTATTTTTTCATTTATATTTTTGGCAAAATGATGTGTACGCGGTTGCGTACTTGCGTGTGGGCAGTACGCGCCTGTATAATAATTTGCTAGATAAATCAGACCTAATATCTCTGTAGCAAGATGGGGAAGGGTACTTAAATTTCCCATTTTTCCGTTGGTTTAATTTAATCTTATGTTAATTTTGACTAAATAAACCAATTTTTAAGAGAGAACATATGTCCCGTGTACGAAATATCACTACTTGAATGATTATCAGAGTGAATAATTTTCTTTCATCCAGAAAATGTCCTATCCTTTTAGCTAGATATTAGTATTCATAAGTCCTTCGTTAAAAGATAAACAAAGAACGATATAAAAAATACACAGAAATGAACTTGAAAACAGTAAAGGTCAAGGTCAACTACAGTTCACTAGATAGCTTTGATTTTGCTCAGAGTCTGTATCCGACTCGTATTGTTTATTCTCCATCAGAGTAGCTTGTTCAAAGTGGGTGTCCAAGTGGGTCAAATCATTATTAAGTGCTCATGATAACATTTCCTAATCATTCAAGTCGGCGTCGGAGGTAGTCAAGTTCTATTTTGAACTCGGCATCCCTGAAGTCGGTCTAATACTCAAGTCGGCGTCCGAGTCGGTCTACCTCTGAAGTCGGCGTCCGAGTCGGTCTACTTCTGAAGTCGACGTGTCCGAGTCGGTCTAACTCTGAAGTCGGCGTGTTCGAGTCGATCTAACTCTGAAGTCGGTGTCCGAGTTGGTCCAACTCTGAAGTCGGCGTGTCCGAGTCGGTCTAACTTTGAAGTCGGCGTGTTCGAGTCGATCTAACTCTGAAGTCGGTGTTCGAGTCGGTCCAACTCTGAAGTCGGCGTGTCCGAGTCGGTCTAACTCTGCAGTCGGCATGCCCGAGTCGGTCTAACTCTCAAGTGGGCGTGCCGGAGTCGGTCTAACTCTGTCAAAGTCGGCGTGCCCGAGTCGGTCTAACTCTGAAGTCGGCGTGCCCGAGTCGGTCTTACTCTGAAGTGTCTGAAGTCGGCATGCCCGAGTCGGTCTAACTCTGAATTCGGTGAACCCGAGTCGGTCTAACTCTGAAGTCGGCGTGCCCGAGTCGGTATAAATCTGAAGTCGGCCTGTCCAAGTCGGTACATGTATAAATCTGAAGTAGGTGTTGGAGTCGGTCAAGTATTCAAACTTCATATTCAGAGGTCCGCGTTCTTGAAAGAAGATTATACACATGCTTACAATTAAAATCAGTTTTGAAGTCAACATTCGAATCGGTCAGTATTGAAGTCCGCGTCGGTCAAGTACTACTTAATTAAAATTAGGTGTCCGACTCGATCAGCCTGTTTAGAAGTCCGAGTCCGCGTCGGTCAAGTAAATTACTGAATCTAGACAATGTCGGTCACCATATTGGGTATTATCACAACGATTTCAAGATGTACGTGTCAAATATGGAAGAATTTGAAGAAAGATTAATCACTAGTATTTGTCGGAATCAGTTGATATTGGTAAAAAAAAAAAGATATATAAAACGTATATTGTACAGTACAGCCTACTTGGAAGTCCGCGTCGGCGTCGGTCAAGTACTAGTTTTAGGGTGCTAGGGGAAGTCGGTCGGCTAATTTATAACAGAATAAATATTTTATCAGCAATTGTCATATATGAGAATCGTCATAATATGAACATAGGCAAAGCCTATAGGAGAGCGCAGCTGAAGTATATTCTTTGTACGTCTTACATTCATTCGAAATTCAAATATTTATCTAAACTTAGTTATAAAGTTCTCTGTTAAGATAAAATTTCATTACTATTTTAAACAGTAAAGTAACGTACATTTTACATAGAAAATCATTGATTCAGTGAGCCAAATAAAACGGAACACCCCTCCCTTCCAACTTTCGATTTTAAAATCTTTATTTTTATTTTATTTTTATTCATTTCTATTAATTCAATTAGATTTACAAAGAAATGAAACTACCTTCATTTTCAATGATGAGAAAATTATTGCATTCTAGACGATTTTACCAATACAACAGAGCGGAGACAAATTCCGACATCAGTGCCTCCACCTTTCTTGTAGCTCTCATGTTTTAAAGAAAAATCTAAAGATATAGAAAATTATTATTTTCAAGAAATAAACATTTGATCAAATTAAGATATGTTTACAATATAACGACACAAGCACACATAAAAATCCGACCCCCCCCCCCCCGCTCGGAATTTTGCGCTAAAAATTTCCTCGGGGACCAATTTGTCCGGACTAACGAATCATCGCTGTATATATCGAAACTGATTGACTGTTGCTCATATTGATCAAGTTATTAATTTCATAACCTCGTATATTGAGAAAATAAAGAATAACTGGCTTGAATTAATAAAAAGGTTGAAGAATTTACAAAAACAGTGAGCACTGTCCTTTCAACACAGCAAAGTTTTCATGAAAATCTTATGTATAAGACATTAAGTTCAGTGCAGCGCATTGAATTCAGTATTGTGAGGAAGTTTTAAACAGGGGAGAGCGGAGGGGGTGAGTCACGGGGCAAAAATTTGGCTGCATGGCTTAACATTTCTTTCCAAAATAGAAAAAAAAACCATACCAAAGGGCTCAGAAATATCCCTCAACTTTCCAAAAGACCCCCCCCCCCCCCTCTAAAAAAAAAATCAGCCTAAAATGGATTACGACTTGTCATTCAAAAAATATTTTCAATCAATATCTTTAGATGAAGAAATTTACAGCGATATAATTGAGCCACCAGACCACTGTGGTCTTTCCTCCCCCACCAAACCACCAATCCCCTCTAGATCCCCGTTGCTTGTCTTTGAGTTTGAAAAAGCTAGATCCACCAAGGTGAAGGACTAAATATTTATATCCATATGATCATCAAATTATCTACTATGTTTAGTAAGTACTATGCATTTTGTGATCCTCCCGCTCCTCTATGTAGTTGCATGTCACTTATCTATAATGTACAATATTATGTACATGTGTGCACTGTGAGAGTGGCCTAGATTTACAATGTGACGTAGTCAATGACGCACTATGACATGTGGCAGACGAAGTTCAAGGACTGTGCACATGCAGTGTGTACACTCTCAACTGTTCTTTGCTTTTAGCCTAATTTAGGATGTTAACAGTTCGGGTATTAGTGGATCAGACTTATTCAAAATTTAGGATGAAGGTATGATCTACTTTTGTCATTCATCTTCACAGTGCAATCTTATGGCACGCTACCATTTGCCCAGTTTGAGGTAAGTCTTCTGACTTCTGACTTGATTATCAAAGCTAGGCCTACTGAATATTCTGTAGTTTCGTTTGAAATTGATCTGCTGCGTGCTGTTGTGGCACCACGATTTTTGTGTCAATTCAGCAATCTAGATCTAAGCTCGCGATGATGAAATAATTTCATTTAATGTTAAAATCATCGTTAAAAAATGGGGGGGGGGGGGTCTTTCTGTTTTTCGCTCGTTTAAAGAGCAGAACACAAAACTTCACGCGCGCTTACGTTGCAAGTTATTCGAATTTTAAAAAACAAATACTTTTATTTACAAATAAATTAATCTAGATATATACTGAAATAATATTATTTGTGAGTTCAATCACATAATTCTTTTTAAATTATATAATACGCTTGAGAAAAGAGATATCGATTATCTTCTTTCATTAAATAAAAAAAAAAAATGACGGGTATGTTATGTGTTATCCATTTACTTCCGCTTCCTCTTCTGCGCACATGCGCACTTCCTTCTTCCGTGCGAGAAAGAATTTATGTACCATAGTGTGTAGAAATGGCGATAGGTAAAAGGGGTAGATACGGGGTTTTCATTTGTTTATCCTTTTCGGAGACATTTCTATCTATGAGTTCGCTTCGCGAACGGCCGCTTCGCGGCCGTTCGAGCTGCGCTCTCTAATATATGTGGCAATAAAATCAACCAGGTAATTACAGTCAATGAAATAAAGCAACTAAGAATTATGCAAAAACATGTTTGGAGTCGGACATTTTGAAGTCGGAGTCCGCGTCGGAGTACTAGAAATAGGTACCACCCTCAAAGGTAAACCGGAAGTAGGGCATCTTGACAAAACGTCGAAGCGGAGTATAATATCTGAACGTGATCGGTAACTCGAAAATGGTCTATTACTTCAAATGTTTTGTGATGTCCTGCGCTAGCGAAGCGTGATTTTTGGACTGAAAAGCGAGAAAAACTAAATTTTCTCTTGAAGACGATATACTTTACAATGATTTCTTGAATGGGCATACCCAATAGACATGCCTCCATCTAGCAACAAGAAGAACAGATCAAATCTCAAAGTCAGAAACAAGAAAAATGGACCCGAAATTCGCCACACCCCTGCAAAAATATGCAACCCTGAGGACAAACTTTATTCAAGCCATTCGAGGTATTCTTTTTAAATAACTCTTTCATGAAGTTGGCTGTTCTTATAAAGGATTGAACAAGTGTGATGATGCTCTACTTCTCTACTCTATTCTCAACTTATTTTCTGCAAAAGTCATGGGAGTCTATTCCTTTCCATTTGCTATTTCTGGTTGCAAAACCAATTTTTTTTATTAGAAATTCATGTAGATATTTAACCCCAAAGATACAATAATGTAGAGAATTAAGTTGGAATATATATGTATATGAATTAAAAAAAAGTAAATTGTTGTATTTTTAAGGATGGTATCAACAACAGAGCAGCATTTCATTTTTGCATCAGGTCTTGGTATAACAACATTTGCCATCTATGTAGCTACAGCATATCCATCTGTACCAGGAGGGGATTCAGGTACAACCCTTACGAAATCTTCCTCACCAAAATCTCATGAGAAATTTAGGGTAGAATCTCACCTCAGATTTCTCATGTGCATTTTAACATGCAAATTAGGTGAAATTCCTCACGTGAGAAATTTTTCTCACCAAAAATCTCATGTGGAATATTTTTCTCACGTGAGGAATTAAGGTAGGTTCTATAAATATTTTCTCACGTGAGTCTCACGTGAGAAATTTTCCTTACAGTTATAATCATCTAATCTCACGTTTAACTATAACAGATGTAACACATACATTGTACCAAGAAATACACATGAATAATTTGAATAAGATTTGCTTGTAAATCTTTATAGGCACAACAAGATGAATTATAATACTTGTATAAATTCTACAAGTTTTCATTATATAACTTTCTTGATTATGAATTATTCTCACTCAAAAATTTAAAATATTGTGCATTCACTGGCATTATAAACAAATGAAATATTTAATGATTTACTGTTAATAAATAAAATTAAAGATGAAAAAATGCAAACACTTGACTAAATTTACATTGCTATTTGAATAGAAGGGAATTCAAATGTACTTAGAATTTACATTTTAATGACAAGTCATTTAAACTAATTTGTAACAACAGAGGACATTCAGAATTAAGATCAGAAAATTGAAATAAAAGAAATTAGTTTTGAACTTATCCAAGATGTGAAAAACAGACTAACCTGAATATGTGAGCTCATGTGCCTCTATCATTTCTTTTATAAAGTACAAATGTACTCAGTTTAATTCACGAACTTCTTCAGCCTTAAATTTAGAAATGTTGGAGCCAAATTCAATTTACTTTGAGAAAATATACAAGTCTTTGATTGGATATTTATGTCATGTGACATGGTTGTTCCTTTTCTCACATGAGATCTCAGGTGAGGAAACAGTACTTTGAAACTTTATAACTCTGGACAGTATAGTTAGTGCACAAATATATCTAAGATATAATTCCTCACGTGAGTCTCATGTGAGGAATTCAGTTTTGCTTAAGAGAAGGAGCAAATTGTAAATTCAAATATCAAAACCTCATGAGAGAAGAAAAATCTAACGTGAGAAAACAAAATCACATGTGGAATTGTGTTAGCTTTTACAATTCTTACAAGACCTAACTTCCCGTACCAAAAAATCTAACATTTTCTCATGAGAATCTCATAAGAAACTTATAAGAAATTGGTTAGATCTGTATGCAAATAGGTGAGGTTTCAGAATCTCACATGTGCAGCAAGTTAGGTCTTGTAAGAATTGTAAAAGCTTTAAGGCTGAAGAAGTTCGTGAATTAAACTGAGTACATTTGTACTTTATAAAAGAAATGATAGAGGCACATGAGCTCACATATTCAGGTTAGTCTGTTTTTCACATCTTGGATAAGTTCAAAACTAATTTCTTTTATTTCAATTTTCTGATCTTAATTCTGAATGTCCTCTGTTGTTACAAATTAGTTTAAATGACTTGTCATTAAAATGTAAATTCTAAGTACATTTGAATTCCCTTCTATTCAAATAGCAATGTAAATTTAGTCAAGTGTTTGCATTTTTTCATCTTTAATTTTATTTATTAACAGTAAATCATTAAATATTTCATTTGTTTATAATGCCAGTGAATGCACAATATTTTAAATTTTTGAGTGAGAATAATTCATAATCAAGAAAGTTATATAATGAAAACTTGTAGAATTTATACAAGTATTATAATTCATCTTGTTGTGCCTATAAAGATTTACAAGCAAATCTTATTCAAATTATTCATGTGTATTTCTTGGTACAATGTATGTGTTACATCTGTTATAGTTAAACGTGAGATTAGATGATTATAACTGTAAGGAAAATTTCTCACGTGAGACTCACGTGAGAAAATATTTATAGAACCTACCTTAATTCCTCACGTGAGAAAAATATTCCACATGAGATTTTTGGTGAGAAAAATTTCTCACGTGAGGAATTTCACCTAATTTGCATGTTAAAATGCACATGAGAAATCTGAGGTGAGATTCTACCCTAAATTTCTCATGAGATTTTGGTGAGGAAGATTTCGTAAGGGAATTGCTGCACATGTGAGATTCTGAAACCTCACCTATTTGCATACAGATCTAACCAATTTCTTATAAGTTTCTTATGAGATTCTCATGAGAAAATGTTAGATTTTTTGGTACGGGAAGTTGTAAAAAATACAATCTAATCAAGTTCAGCTCTCTTTATTTTGTAAACTACATACCAGTAGAGATCTAACAACTACTGATTAGAGGGCTTGTCAGAGATAAAAATATATTGTATTTGACCGATCAGATAGCAGCTTGCCTGGTTGATGAATGTGAATAGAATAAATTTTCGAAAGGTATGATCCGAATGACGCTTATATATATAAACTTCAGCAATGGCAGCCTCAAAGCATACGTGAATTGTTCATTTGTGTTGTGTTTGGGTTTCTTTTATTTCTAAAAATATATGGATGAGGTGGGTATATATATCCCAAACAAAAAAAAAAACAAACGGGTAAATGGGATACTCTAACATGATACTAATGTGATATAGTATCAAAATTCACATGCAAATGAGTTTAACAAGATACCTATGAGTTACCAACATGACCAATGGGATACTACGATGTGAGGCTAATGGGATTCCCAACGTGATACCAATGGGATACTACAATGTGATACTAATGGGATACCCAATGGGATAGTATAATGTGATACTAATGGGATACTTCTCACCTGGCATTGCCTTTGAAACAAAATACCAACATGATACCAAAGTGTGATATCAATGAGATACTCCCTTTGTTACCATAAAAACAGTAATAAAATACCAATGTGATACTGCAATATTATTATATATATTTTGACCCTGATAAATCAACATGATCAAAGATGCATGGAGTACATGAGGATTTGAATTTGTTTATACCTCACTCATGGATTTGAATGATAATACAGATTAAGTTCAAAGGAAAAAATATAAGTTATTATGCTTGAAATAATTGAATTCATTTATATCAAAATAATTTGTAAATATTTTTAGGTGAATATGGGTAATCCAATACATAAACGTTACATTTAAACTATAATGTCACTTAAAACCATTTTTTTTTTAAATAAATGCATTATTATACAGTAGTAAAGAAACTTACTAGTCATGATATTTTCCAAGCAGACGGAGCACAATTCATCCAAACATATGCATAATCTGGCATCCAATATTTAAAAATATTATATTGTCCTTGATATTGTGTCCAATGGTATTAATATAAGTCTTTGAAAATAAGTTAAAGTTGATATCCACCTGTATTCAAACTAAATTTTAACATATCCTAACAAATCTCAAACTCCATGATGTGCTTGCATGTGTGTATCAGCCAGATTTGAAATGTGTGATGTCACTGATAACTCATTGATGACATCACACAGGATGTAGTTAAGCAGGGCAGTATCATATTTGTATTTTATTAAGCTTCCACTACTGGCAGGTCAGAACACATTTCAAAGTGAAACAAAATACCAACAAGATATTAACAGAGGGAGTTTAAGTTTAATGTGATACCAATGCAATACTCAGTCTTAATGGGATACTAACAGGATATTGACATCCCTAATAGGACTGGAGTATTTTGTTTGTATCACATTAACAGCGATATAAACCAGATACTGTAAGGTGATACTAAAGTGTATCTCATTAGTATCACAATGGTATCATGTCGGTATTTTGTTGAAAATGATTTTTGTTTGCATTTATAAACATTTTGATGAAAAAAAACTTAAATTAACAACAGAAACACTTATAGTGATTTATAATATATTCGAACAAAACTGGGTCGTAGTAAACGACAACTGTGATTTATTGATATATTTATGTATCTATGCAAATGAGAAAGTTCATAAAACACATTGCCTCCAATCGGTCTTTGGTAGATTTCTATATAATTTACGAAATAAAGAGAGCTGAATTTTAATTAAATTGTAAAAATTATGTTGCAAGTTCTTTAGTTTCATGGTACTAAATCTCCTTGACTTTGAAAATAAATACCATCTCAAACTAAACATGCAGACGCCCCCTCTGCTACCCCCTCCCCCCCTCCCCCCCCCCCCCCCCCATGGAATCGCCACTGAGTACATTTTTGTATAACATAAATTTTTTCTCTACATGTAGATAATGCAAATGACAGTTTCTTCTTATTAATTTTCCAGGTGAATTGATAGTAGCAGCTCATGAGCTGGGGGTAAGATTGACTACAACTTTATAAGCATGCAGAATTTAGGTTTGAATTAGTTGCAAAGTGAACAGCTGATATTAATTTCTTCATTTTATTTTATTGATAGGTGTGTACAAAATGGTAGATTTAAGGAAGATGTCACAAGGTCATGATACCAAAGTTGATTTTAAAGCATTTACACTATAATGATGATAATTGTTCAAATGTGTCAGTATTGGTAATTTGAATTTACACATCATCCAGGAAATATGGATTGAATTAGAATGATTGATTTTAATTGTATAAATTTATCCTGTCTAATTCAAAGTCAGACCACACTCCGTATGGCAACTTCACCAAGCAACCAAAGAGGGCCGTTCATATTGTAATGCCATGTTGAAAATCCTGAAAATCCAAATTATATTGATCCAAGTGCAACCAAATATTACACCATTCTGATTCAATTTCATATAGGTAGCCCATCCCCCAGGCTATCCTTTGTTTACCTTGTTGTCATGGGTTACGATGAAGCTCCTCCCCCTTGGCAGTCTGGCATGGAGGGTGAACGTCCTGAATGCAGCATTCTCTGCAATGGCAGTATCTCTGATGGTGTTACTAGTCACGAGGTGAGAATTCTAAAAATAGACTTTTACTGTGTGGCTGTGATTTGATGTTTGCTGTGTGTTTTGATGAATATTTAATCTTATAATATACATTTTAGGCATGGTTATACTATATTTGTCTCTATATGTCTCTTATTTGATCACTTGAATATCAAGTATACATCTACTCTTTGAATGTGAAATACTTTATTCACAGAAAAGTTTTCAATTAAATGTATTGCATATTAATATCCTGTACATTGCATGCATTTTAATCATGTACACAATAATTTCATTACATAATACAAATGTATCTAAAATTTGTTCAGAAATAACATCTTATTTTATCATTGACCTATTTTAATCCTCATGAGGTTTGTTCTTAAAAGGTTATTATATAGAACTACACATGACATTGTACATGTGTCTTTAATTTCCATTAGAGTCATTTTATTCAATAACCCTGAGAGTTTTACTTGTACAGGAGTGCAGGCAAGTTTTCTTTCATTTCATAGCCCTTTTCTCATTGGACCATTATGCTAGCTATTGCTTACATCACCCTATCTATCATGATGCTCCAATAGGTTAGAAATACCTTTCAACTCAGACTCACATGTATTATCTTTGAAACTTTCTAGACCAAGAAATTATTCTATCTAATTAATTCTGTTTATCTATCATGATCTTGACAAACTTGTTCAGCAAAGAAAATACCACAGCTTTCCATTCAGAAAACGATTCCTTTCAGTTGTCTTTTAGATTTGTAGCTAAAGCGAATTCCCTATGCTTATCACAACTATTAAACTTTACACTACTATTATATAATGCATATATTCACAACACTTTAATTATAAGCCTTAGCATGCTAGCTCTTACAGGAATAATTCAAACATGAAATTGATCTTCAAGTGTAGTCCACATGAAATTTTTTTCAGTGGAGCCCATTTCTAAGATATTTGTTTTATGCAAAGCTTTAATAATGCATGACAGTGTTCTGTGGGCATTATCATGCCTATCTGGTTACTGTTTAGGGGTTAAAAAAGTTTCATCAGTGAAGAGCTTGAATAGCTTCTGCCAACTTTTAAAGTAAAGTCATGCATGTATTACAAGAACATATATAATTATCCATTTACATGTAATTTCCAGTACATACATGTTTTGCAAAACTCAAATATTAACAGTGAGTGTTACAGAGTCTTCCTAGAATTTTCTTCTTGACCTTCAAAGCATTTTCTAATTTAAGTTTATTAATAATATTATGATTTAATATCAAAATCCATATTATGCTTAATATCAGATATATTTTTTATTCTTCAATGGCCTGAAAACTAGCTGTATAATCAGTGGGGATCCAGCGCCCCCTTTGCCGGGTGGTCAAGGGGCGAATTTTGCTGATTTTGACTGAAAATGGGCCAAAATATACCTGTTTTTGGAAAATTTTGGGTCAGTGCTGGGGGGGGGGGGGGGCACCCCCTCTGCATTCCCTGAATCCGCCACTGAGTATAGTCGAAGATAATTAATGTTAACTTTAGTATACCTTCTTCTATCATTTCTTCAGACTGACAGGGCGTATATCAGCAGCTTTGCTAGCCGTAGGAACCTGGGGTTTCTGTAAACTAACGTGGACATGGTCGATCACGGCAGAAGTGTTTGGCCTCAACAACTTCTTCACTTGTCTCCTTTTACTAGTTACACATTATTATCATGTCGAGGAGAGTGAAGATAAGAAACAGGTAAGCTCAACAATGCTTACAAATATTCAGATACATGTATGATTTTACGTACACACAATTTTCGAATTCCTTTATAATTTTTGGAAAAGTTCTTGTATTGGACATGTATGAGAAAATTTTTGCAATGTTATGTTTTTGCAGTTTTATGTTTCAGCAAAGGAGTATATATGGTTTATATAGTAAAGTGGCCCAATAAAATCGACTTCTCCAAATTTAAATTTTGTTGTATTTTTTAGAGAATTGAATATCTGTATTTTGAGATATCTAGTTTTAAAAACTACTCCTTGCTTTCTAAAACATTGTAAGATTTGCATAAATGTCATGTGAACAACTTTTTCCTTTTACATGCACTTAAAGACGTGCATAGGTAACAATATATCAAAATATAAATGTTGTTCAGAAGCCCGCTCGATACTAACTAATAGGAAGTTTGTTGAAAATTAGCCCCAAAATGATGTTTTTCCAGAAAATTGGCAAAATATACCATTTTTGAAGCCCCATTTCTAAGAAATTGAGAAAGGAAATTAAAAGTTACATATCATTTCATAAGTAGCCTACATTGTAGAATAAATATTGGTACAAATTCATTACTTCATGAAAAGGTAAGATTTTGCTCTGAAAGGGGCCACTTTACTACATGTATATAAACCATATATAGTCCTTTTTATAAATACATCATTGTTCTTACATAAGCATTCATTCAACTTTATTTTGATGATATAGATCCTTTTCTTGTCCCCTGCTGTCACAAAATCATGTGCACTTTTGCAAGAATTGCTTAACTTGGCCAATACTTTTGAATTGTCTGTGATAAGTGCAGATACATGTAGCTACAAAATATTTCTACATGTATTTGTACCAAAATTTTGAGTTAATAACATCAGAGGTTGGTCTTTGTGTGCATTTTGATTCATGTAAGTCAAAAAAGCCAGGGGATCATAACTACATTGTATTAAGATTAACTCTGTTTTTTGTTTTGTTTTGTTTTGTTTTTTTAAAAACACCACAGACACGTAAACAATATGCAGAAAAGGACATTTTTTCGTATATAAACACAGAAAATAGATGAGTATATGTTGACCGACCCATGCTCTTAGTGAGGCTCGAACCAGCAACCTATCGTTCAATGGCCCGACGCCCTATCCACTAGACCATGGCGCCAACAGATTAACTCTGTTGATTCCATTCTGAATCAGTAAAGTAATTGTATATGTATGTATCAAACAAGTAAATACATGTATATATTTTGCACTAGTCTTACTGTTTGTCCATCCTCTATCTTTACAGAAGCTGTCTATATTAGGATCTTTTCTATGTGGTTTATCCCTATGTAATCAACACACCCTTGTGATCTACGTGGCCTGTATAGCCTTGTTTGTATTAGTCAATCAACATCAGTCACAGGTAAGTCAACATCAGTCACAGGTAGGTCAACATTAGTCATAGGTCAGTCAACATCAGACACAGGTAAGTCAACATCAGTCACAGGTAAGTCAACATCAGTCATAGGTCAGTCAACATCAGTCACAGGTAAGTCAAGGTCAGTCATAGGTCAGTTAAGTCAATGTCAGTCACAGGTTTGTCAACATCAGTCACAGGTAAGTCAACATCAACCACAGGTAAGTCAACATCAGTCACAGGTAAATCTACATCAGCCAAACTTATATAATTCATCATCAAATACATTAGTTAATATCAATGAATGGTAATTTAGCATAATTCATCCTCATTTTAATATACATGTAAATCATCACCACATATGATTATTTATTGTACCTTACTTTTTACAGGGACTGTCTTTTACCTACCTTCTATACATGTCATCAGCATTCCTTGCTGGTCTGTCATTATACCTCTACCTACCTATCTCATCTCACCTCGGTCACGCCAGATGGACATGGGGTGACCAGCGGTCAGTGTCAGGATTTATCACTCACCTACTCAGGCAGGAGTATGGAACTTTTGATCTGGTCAGTAAGGTTAATAGTGTACATGTATATCGATATATTGCGATATTTGAAAATTATGTATCAGGGTACGAAATGTGTATTACAATACATGTACATTTGTATATCACTCCCTTATACATGTAGATTATAGGAGTAAAAAATGATTGAAACTCTATAATTTCATTCAATTTAATTGAAAATAATCAGTTTAATTGAAAACAGGGGACCTATTATCCACCTCGCTCAAAATTTGAAATAAATTATGACAAAAGCAATTAAAAGGATTCAATGACTTCTGTGCATTTCTTTCAAGCAAATGGGATTGAAAATGTGACTTTCAATCAGAAAATATGTATATACATGTATATCACAATATATCACAATACAGCTTGATTCAATTTTGTCATATCATTTCACTCCTTATTATGACGTGTGCTAGCTACTTCTAGGAATTGAAAATAATAAAGATACATGCATATTTATTTAAGAAACTATGAAATCAGGAATTACACATGTTACAGAGTGTAGAATCTGAGGCTCTTATTTAAACATTTTATACCTTTTACATGTATGACTTGGAATTTACTATGTTTAAAAGATAATATTTTTTTCACAGAGTACTGTGTAAAAAAGCAAATTTAAAGTAAATTGTTTTTAAGGGAAATGAATATTTTGTATTTAACTTTTTGCAATTGTGAAGTCTTTTTACATCTGTCCTCTATTTCTTAATCATTATAATTCTTTCATAATGCAGGGAAAGGACCATGTTGGTCAGGGATTATTCCATGGCTTAAGGTAAGATTGAAGTATAGATTAATTTTGAGGTCTTCAAATTTTCTATCCTTTTAATTTAGTACTCAAAGTTTTAGTTGCTTTTTATACAAAATAAAATAAATTGCAATATTTAATTTTTCAGCACATACTGTGTCCACATAGTAGAAGACATGACTGTAACAATGGCACTATTATTTTTTATTGGTTCCTGTCTGATTCTTACAAGGTAGGTCCTGTCCGTCTGTTTATCTGTTTGTCCGTCATTTACTTACTCTATAAATAAATTTATTCTTGGCTATATCTTTGAACCAAATGGCTTAGGGTTTTAGTGTTTCACATATTACACATGTACGTAGCTTTCTTATGATCGGAACTTTCATTTGATACCTTTAGTTTCGACCTAGTGTCCTTGACCTTTGGAGGACTTACTTTTCATGAACTTTAATCATGGCTAATACATGCATCCTTTCAATCAGTGCTTCATTGTTGATTTATTGTAAACCAGAACTGTCATTTCATACCTTGACTTTTGACATAATTACCTTTACCTTAGAGTTTCACTTATTTTCAATAAATTTTTATTTGAGATATATCTGTTGGACCATATGCACTTTTGACCTTGACCTTGCCTTAGATTTAGCCTGCACAAAAAAAGATACCGTAGCTGCTATTTTTATGCTTAACATACATGTATTTACCAGCATATTATTGTAGCTTTCTTTTTCAGGGTAAAAAACGATTCGTACAACATTCTTATTTGGTCAATGATGGCTGTCTATATGATTTTCTTTTCTTGGAGAGCAAACCTGGACATTAAAAATCCTCTGCTTCTGGGAGTTGTAAGTACATATAAATTGAAAATTTAAAATTAATTCTCATTTGATAACTTGTCTTTGATGAATTTGAATCGGCTTCATAGCTTTTACAGAGAGTAGATACTAATGTAGCTTCACTTTTGTCCATCTGTACCATTGCTTCCATTAATCTTACGCATAATCATTATTTAACTGTCGGTATTGTGGTCTAGTGGATAAGGTGTCAGACCAGTGACCAAAAGGTACATGTATATACACTTACATGTTATACTGGTTTAATAAAAAAAGAATAATTATTACGTAATTCAGTGAAGAAATTACTGTCTTACTTTTGGTGTTCATGGGTGAATAATTCTGGTTGATAACATGCAAATTCCGTGAAGCGATTCTCGGAAAATTCTCACGTGTGCCAACCAGAATTACAGTGTATACACCCATGAACACCTAAAGGAAGACCATCATTTCTTGTATTTACATTTTTGATAAATATTATAGGCCCTATTTTTGCAAGAACATTGCTTATACAGCGAATTACAGCATAAAAAGTATTCTAATGTTGGTAAATTTCCCCTATGTTGAAAGCTCGGACGTGACATAAAAAAGTAAGGCAACCTGATTTATTGGAAAATAATTCAAGTTGCCTAATGGGAGTTCAACATGGGAAATCAACTATTAATGTAAATGTTTTGTATTATCCTTCATTTTCTTCATTGATGCTGCACATTACAGGGATAATTTTACCATGTTTATGACTGCCTTAACAGGTGGAGAGATTTTGGATGCAATCTGACATCATCATTGTTATAATAGCAGCTCAGGCTTTCACTTGGCTATTAAGGTACCATTATTTTACACTAATTTGTTAGATTAAAAGGATTATATTCAGGAAGTGGCATAATGCTGTAATACCTTTTACCTACTTGTACAATGCATTTCATATCATGAGAAATAGAATTTAGCATAGATTTAATTGTATGGAAGCATCAGTTCGCATTTAAGATGTATATACTGATTCTAAATTTGGCATCTATAGTATGATGTCATTGAACAAAGGAGCTGTAACGATAAGGGCTTGATTTAGCCCTGAAATCATTTGATTATTTCTCGTGCGCTTTCCTTTGTTTGAGGGAAAAGGTTGTTCAGGAGAAAATATTATATATTAGATTTCTCATTATTTAAAAAAAAATTAATGTAAGATTTGATAATTATGGCTTAAATAGGTGGGGGTAACAATGTCTGAAAATGTCAAATAGCGAACGAAAATATAGAAAAAAATGCATTTGTACATAAATTTTAAGTGTTTTATGTTTTAATCCCCTCTTCTTTTTAAAAATGAAAAAGAAAATGATAACATCAAAACCAGTATGTCAATGTTATCGGTAAAATACACAATCCGGAGACTGAAAACCGTTTTATTTTGTACTAAACATCCACATTGTAAGCTGTCAGACGCGAAATGCACACTGTGTAGAAATAGACATCTTTATATCGTTTATTTTATTTGTGTATGTTGTATATTTAATCAGAATCCACTAAGAATAGATTGTTCCATTGTATAACAAGAAGAAATGGGCAATTTTTATCTACATGTATATATTTATTTAACCGCTTTTAAGTCAGATTCTTAAAAATAGCCCATCCCCCTTTTTTTGGTTTTCGTCTGTGGGACATTATTCCACCCCAAATTACAGAACCACACTTGGTCAGAAAATTGGTATTAATAATATACACCTTTGGTATAAGTGGCATTTTGTAACTTGGGGTGGAACAATGTGGTAGAAAACTTTTCCGTTTTCCATTGATTTCTGTAGAAAAAACGCACATTTAAACCCAAATATCGATATTGTTATTGGTAATTTATTAAATCAGACATTAGATTCAGATATGCATTTAGTTAATTGATATTTCTACTTGTCTACTTAAAAATTTCCCATTTTGAAATTTCCACTTTTCAGGGCATATTTTACGTCTTATCGTTACAGCTCCTTAGTTGTGTAATTGTATGATCATTGCAATATGTTGTTAGCTTAGTTTTTCCAAATTTTTATCTCGGCTAAAATTTGGTTGCGCTTAGATAAAGAAATGTACAATACATACATGTACATTTATGCATATTCGGTCTTTTCGATTTTGTAGGCCTATAATGTTCGATTTGTGCAGTACATGTATCTGACGTAATAGCATTGTGAAGTCCTGAAATTTCTTTGAAAACGTCACATTTTTAACCCTTTTTTGAAATTGATGCTGGTTTCTATAGAATTTGATGACGTCACAATGCGTTGAGGTCAGATACCTGCACAAATGGGAAGGAACTCTGTATTTCAAAAAGACCGAATAATTATGCTAGTAGTATTACATGTATGTGATGAAATTATGTTTTGTTTATTACAGCTATGCTGAAACATTAACAGATTTTGTAAAGAAGATCCCTGTAGATCTCATCTTAGCAGTCCTTGTTACTGCTACACAAATTGTAAGTAGTCTAGTTGTAAATAAGATGAATTGGGCCGTTAAAAACATAAAATAATGAGTTAGCAGCCAGATGTAGAATTATGATAGAGAAATCCAGTTTATACACAAAAATGTACATTTAGAGCAAGACACTCCATTTGTAGATCATTTTGCCAACAAACAAGAATCCTCAATACCTATTTTACTGAAAAAGTATTGTATGAAAAAAGTTGAAATAATTGATGACAAGACTTACTATGTATCCATATCAAACCTGCATAGACACTTGTAATTATCAAAAGGCTTACTCTGTATTTTGCTTCACATTGTATATCTTACAGCATAGAAATTTTTCTGCCTGTAATCAGTATAATAATACTGTGGTACACGAGTTTGGTATGGAGGTCATGAGGGGCCTACCTAATGGTTCTATAGTACTCACTAAAGGAGATCTACCTTCCAACGTACTCAGGTGAGTATAACAACACAGTGGTACATGATTTTGGTATTGAGGTCATGAGGGGCCTACCTAATGGTTCTATAGTACTCACTAAAGGAGATCTACCTTCCAACGTACTCAGGTGAGTATAACAACACAGTGGTACATGAGTTTGGTATGGAGGTCATGGGGGGCCTACCTAATGGTTCTATATCACTCACTAAAGGAGATCTGCCTTCCAATGTACTCAGGTGAGTATAACAACACTGTTGTACATGAGTTTGGTATGGAGGTCATGGGGGGGCCTACCTAATGGTTCTATAGTACTCACTAAAGGAGATCTACCTTCCAACGTACTCAGGTGAGTATAACAACACAGTGGTACATGAGTTCGGTGTGGAGGTAATGAGGGGCCTACCTAATGGTTCTATAGTACTCACTAAAGGAGATCTACCTTCCAACGTACTCAGGTGAGTATAACAACACAGTGGTACATGATTTTGGTATTGAGGTCATGAGGGGCCTACCTAATGGTTCTATAGTACTCACTAAAGGAGATCTACCTTCCAACGTACTCAGGTTAGTATAACAACACAGTGGTACATGAGTTTGGTATGGAGGTCATGAGGGGCCTACCTAATGGTTCTATAGTACTCACTAAAGGAGATCTACCTTCCAACGTACTCAGGTGAGTATAACAACACAGTGGTACATGAGTTTGGTATGGAGGTCATGAGGGGCCTACCTAATGGTTCTATAGTACTCACTAAAGGAGATCTACCTTCCAACGTACTCAGGTGAGTATAACAACACAGTGGTACATGAGTTTGGTATGGAGGTCATGAGGGGCCTAACTAATGGTTCTATAGTACTCACTAAAGGAGATCTACCTTCCAACGTACTCAGGTGAGTATAACAACACAGTGGTACATGAGTTTGGTATTGAGGTCATGAGGGGCCTACCTAATGGTTCTATAGTACTCACTAAAGGAGATCTGCCTTCAAATATACTCAGGTGAGTATAACAACACAGTGGTACATGAGTTTGGTATGGAGGTCATGAGGGGCCTACTTAATGGTTCTATAGTACTCACTAAAGGAGATCTGCCTTCAAATATACTCAGGTGAGTATAACAACACAGTGGTACATGAGTTTGGTATTGAGGTCATGAGGGGCCTACTTAATGGTTCTATAGTACTAACTAAAGGAGATCTGCCTTCAAATTTACTCAGGTGAGTATAACAACACAGTGGTACATGAGTTTGGTATTGAGGTCATGAGGGGCCTACTTAATGGTTCTATAGTACTCACTAAAGCAGATCTGCTTCTAATGTACTCAGGTGTGTATGAATCAAAATACTTGAGAATTCGAGTAATAATGAATGTACTGAGGTAAGTATGAATGTACTCGGGTAAGCATGAATGTACTCCTGGTAAGCAGGAATATGCTGGAGTAAGCATAAATGTACTCGTGGTTACCATATTAAATCAAAATTTAAAAAAAGGATACTGAATAATACTCACTGAAAGAGATTTGCTCTACAATGTACCCTCATGAGTATTATTAATTCTATGTTATTCTCATTATCCAATGTACATGTCCTTGCATATACTTGTATAAAGAAAATACTCAGAATTCTATGTAATACATACTTAAAAAATCTGTCCTTGAATGTACTCAGACGAGTATAAGTTAAAGAAAAACCTGAGTTTACAGATGAGTAAAAACAAACCAATCAAGAATTTCAGGTAATTCTTATGATGTGCTCTAATTCACATTGTATGCAACACTCAATTTCATTGGCTGACATTGTTCAAATTTGGACTTTAAAATCATATTGTTGATGCTTTCAAATTAATGATGATGTCACGTCTTTCTCAATGCTGCATAGTGACATTATGAAATATGTGTTTTAAAAAAGTGAATTTGATCAGAAATAACATTATTTGTATTTGAATATTTTGAGGGACAAATTTTATGATTTTATAGTCACAAATACATGTTCCTGTTTTACTACTCAGAGTATTTTACTAACACACCATAGTAAATCTAAACTTGTGACTTTAAAATCATACAATTCATGCCTGCAAATCATTCGAATGCAAACATACATGTATTATACCCTTATTACATTGTACTATACATTTGGCACATTTTCCGTACCAAGTTGAGTCATGTCTTAAAAACTAATAAGTTGAATTTTAATTTTGCAGGTATTTGTACTTGTGTGAAAATGTTTGTCCAGATATTTCCCTGTTTGATCAAGAGGTAAGTCAGATCTTTTCCTTGTTTGTAATGATAAAGGGTGGTTTGCTGTCGGAAGATTTCTTTTAGGAATGAATTGACCCATCCGAAGGCAGGAAAAATTTGAGAAATTCCATGACGCCACAATGCAATTTCGATGTTTGACTGAGGTTCGAAGCCTGTTTGTCCAAGCTTAAGCATTGTGAAGTCTTATTATTTTGCATTTTTTTCCCCGCAATTGGAAGAGTCAATTGAAGTAATGGAAGAAATTGACCCTTCCGATTTCGGGAAAAAAATGCAAAATTTCGTGACGTCACAATGCTTTTACCTCGGACAAACAAGCTTCGAACCTCGGTCAAACATCGAAATTGCATTGTGACGTCATGGAATTTCTCAAATTTTTCCCGCGTTTGGAAAGGTAAATTTATAAAGTATTACACAAACATGTAACGATTATTATTTTCTTTTTGACCATGCACTGATGACTGTGGTCTTAAAATAAAAATATGATTCACCGAAACAGACATAGAATTGAAGTGTACTAAAGTTGACTACATGATTATAGTTGATGTGATGATGCATTGTATATCCATTGTATGATTGGGTATAAATATCTTTAGATTCTGATATATACATACATGTATATTAAGTTGTCTATGGTGCAGTCATATACATGTACATTGATTTTATAACATAGTAACACTGATAATTTGAAAATTCTGGGTTTTTGAAAGTTTCATGTTCTGTCAACTTAATTATGATGAAATGTGGTTTACTAATGATTATTTGAAGGTCCTAACCTATGATTGGTCAGTTCCCATGACGAGGAAGGTGTGGCCTAATATTACATTTCCTGGGGACCTACTCCACCTGAAAACCCAAATACGTGAAGATGGAAGACAATCGTTTGACTTCAAGACATTCCTTGATGCAAATTATCATAGGTAAACTGAAAATAAGGGCTCAGTTCATTTTGAAATACTGTATATCGGGTAATTTTCGCGTCGGTAAATTTCGCGAAAATGACCCTTAAATGGCGTGTCTTTTTTCGCTGAGTTTAATTTTCGCTAATCTACAACTACCAAAAATTCAAAATTTGACAAAGATTTGCGTAATGAGAATTGAAATACAATTATGCATGATACAACTGCTAACGTTTTTTTTTTTATGCTGGGTTTACATATCAATATTAATACATGTACAATAATGCAAATGTATATTATACAGTTCACTCGTTTAAAGCATCAACGCAATGCCAGCTTCTTAAAAACCGTTGGTTATAATTACTGGATTCCCAGGCAAGTAATCATATAGTTTTGTGATCCAAAAAGGGCCTTTCACCCCAAAATCATTGTAAAATACACGGGTAATTAAATTGCTAAATGTTGTAATTACGTATACAGAACGAGAACAGGTGGTTTGTAATAGAAGCCGACATACAATATATCCGTAATTGTTTGATTTGCGCTGGTTAATTAGATTAATTAATGTTACCTGATATATCTATAAACAAATAATCATCTTAATCGAACGAGTACTCGCTAATACCCCGGGACAGTTTCATATAACATTAACAAGATCAAGGGTTAAGGGGTAACGAGTGTCTGCTTGTATAAATGACAGAAAAAAATAAAAATCTGAATAATGTTTTTCAGTTATTTGTTATTATTTACTGAAAATATGAGTGATTTTGAAGCATATGACAGTAATTTTGATGCACCTTTCCATCAATACTTCATCAGAAACTGATATTGAAGATGATGACAGTCTCATGAGACAATGCACACGATTTTTACACCTAATAGAAATCTCAAAAATTTACTGTTGCAGAATATTTTTTGGGGGATGCAACTTATGTAATATTCATGTACTGGGACATAAAAAGTAGAAAAAAGCATGAAACACTGAGGTATCCATCAATGCTTTTATGTTACAGCTCGGCAAATCTGATCAGCTTCAAAGTTTCAAATATAAAAGTTGCAAGAGTTATCTTTCCTGCATAATATATTCCTGTGAAGTAAAGGCAATTACACGACATTTCCTTCTCATTTTCGAATAAAAACCTGATCCTTTTAAGGTATCCGTTGTACAAATGAGTCATTTTACATTGTGTTTAATCATCTCCATTGTAAAGTATGGTAAATTTTATGCTTGGTAAGGTACTAAAAACTATATATTTTCGGAAAGGTAATGATGCCCTGAGTACAGATATAAGACTCAAAGGTCTTAAAAAATCAAAGGGGAAATATCTTGTACAACTTTGTTATTTTGCATATGTTATATAGAGAAAATTGACAATTTAAATGCTTCATCAGTCATTCCCCTTTGTTTTTCTGGTCCCAAAATTATTTTTTCTGAGCAGTGGGCATTATAATCCTTCAGAAAATATATAGTTTATAGTACCTAACCAGGCACGGAAAAATGCCCTATTGTACATCGGATACCTTAAGAATTATTTAGACTCTCTGAATGAACGTAATTAGATTTTCTTTCCAAGACGAAGGGGGGGGGGGGGGTCCAAGCAAATGAGGCGGGGGTGGGGGTGTTCTCTAACCTATTGTTGTTGTAGAATTCATACGAAAAGACGAGAAAAATCAGCCAAATAAAATTAAATTTAAGGTAAGGGGAATACAATTTTGAGAAAATCATCGGGAAAAAGAATAAGTCCTGACGATTTCCATTGATCCAGAGCACCAGACCTGATAAAAACTTATGCTATATCAAAATATAGATGCCCTAGTCTTTTCGTTTAACCGTAAAATTTTGAGTGAATATTCCAATCATTCAGCGATCAAGTCATTTGGATTTCATCCACAATGTTTTAAAAAAAAGTTTTGCGTGCATTCCCGCGTTGAACTAGTAAAGGGTTGTCAAATGCGAATATTTCCAGTGCGAAAACGTTTTGGTGCGAGTCAAACCGCAACCTTTTTAAGTGTCTCTTTGTTGAAGAGTTCCAATAATTTGTAAAATTTGACCCTGACTTTAACAGGAAAACAGTTAAACACGGATTGAAACGAAGTAACTGACTGTGCGAGTTAGCTCGCTTACCAGCCACTCGTTACCCCTTAAGATCTGTGTCAATTTTTCGCTATGTCTATTTTTTGCGATTTTATGATGCTCGCGAACTTAGCGAAAATTAGACACACGCGAAAAAATCCCGATATACGGTAGATTTCGTAAAACAAAGCCTTTTCAATTATTGAAACTCATTGAACTGCAAGAATGTAGTAAAAAAAAAGTGAAGGAAAAGAAAGGAATTTCTGTGCCGGTGACATGTTCATTCTTTTATAGAACTAATTCTTATGCCTTTTAAACTTGTTCATATCTGAGTGTATTCCTTAACAGGAATATGTAGTTGTGCAGTTTGAGTTCTATTCTTTTCTGACCCTTGAGCAAAATGTCATATTAATGTACAGCTAAACCTGCTGATGCGGTCACCTCTATATTGAGGTCACCTGCTCACTGCGGTCAGTTTCATGCTCTCCCTATCATTTTTACTATATATTTAACCCCTTTATAACGGTCACTGTTTAACGCGGTCAACGGTCACCATGTTACGTGCATAAGTATTGATCACACCTTTAAATTACGGTCACAGGTGGCTATCGTTGGTGGTTACGTAAGACCAATTAAAGCGTATTTCGTATGCCTATTCATGTATCATGTATCATGCGACGTGTTTGTTTATAATTGATTGATATCTTTTCAAGAATGTTTTCATACCCATTACATTATAATTAAATATCAAAATGGCTTCGAAACGGAAGGAATTATGTTTGAGTGAAAAGATAAATGCTATAAAACTTGTGGAATCTGGACGAAGCTGCAGATCGGTTGCAAATGAACTAAATGTTGGGAGAACACAGATTATGGGTATTGTTAAAAGAAAAAGGGAACTTTTTGAGGACTTTGAAACTCGGTAGTTGAAGATTGGAAAACAAAATTACCGGAATTATTGAGTTCCTATGATCCGAAAGATGTCTTTAATATGGACGAGACAGGCTTATTTTATAGAGATTCAGGAAACAAATCTTATGTAGTAAAAGGATCGGATTGTCATGGAGGTAAACGATCGAAAGACAGGTTAACCATTTTATGTTGCACAAATATGGTTGGTGACAAAGAAAAACTACTGATGATAGGAAAATCTAGACGACCTCGATGTTTTAGGAAAATGGACGTTAAATCTTTACCCGTGACCTATAAGCATAATAAA
The DNA here is from genome assembly GCA_028142955.1 of Pinctada fucata. NCBI lineage: Eukaryota > Metazoa > Mollusca > Bivalvia > Pterioida > Pteriidae > Pinctada > Pinctada fucata. The sequence goes on along the minus strand of AP027107.1, from coordinate 20,695,217 downwards.
AAAGCCTGGATGACTTCCGAAATTTTTACTGTGTACATGTAACACTGTGAACTGTAATCTTCAGAGCACCAATATTTGGCTGTATAGGTGTACAGGATCATGAGAATTCATGGAAGGAATCGTACCAGCTGTGGCCATACGGAGTTTGCTCAAAATTTGTTAAAAAGGGAGATAATCTAGATATAGATGAGTATGCTAAGTTGACGTCTGATATGGCAGCACATTGGAAACATAAAAGGCAAGTAGAAGAGTAGATTAGCTGACCTTAAGTAAAGTTAAATGTACCAAAAAGACCTTTTATGAATCTAATTGTGTATCTGTAGAATTATTCATTTATTTATTTAACTTTTCCTCATTTTGCGATCTGAGCGCTTTATACCCCGGACATTTATTTCCATGAATTAAAATACAAAATGGGTAACTCGGTGCCATCAAGGGCAAACCCATGAATCATTGTCTGAGAAAAAAAATTTATTTTGCGAAACCATGATGGACAAAGCCAGTGAAGATTTCTATTTGTATAGTGGTACGACATTACAAAAAATATGTCAAAATCCAAAAGATGCTGTCCAGATTAACATTCTTTAAGTGCCTAATATTCCATTTTCCAGATAAAAGATATAATCACCCTTCCTAACCTTGATTTTATACACACAGGCACCACATCATTTGGCAAAATTTTCCATTGTGACGTCACATCTGATCGCACTATGTTAAAGCACCTTGATGTGTTGTCATGCTTTTTATTTTGACGTCATAATGAAAATATTGCGAAATTTTGTGATGTCAGGTGTTTGACTGTCTCATGAGTTTAATGGAAAATCAGCTATTCAGTATAAGAAGAAGATGGATCCCTGCTTCATTAACTTAGTACATGTACATTAAATACCTGCAATGATATTGTGTATATGTTATATATGGTACATACTGTATATTTGCAGGTTTGAGGATACTTCATGGGAAAATGTAGCATCTAATGAGATGTGGCATGCAAAGTAAGTTTTGTGAAATGATTGAAAATTTTCCATCTTTTGAGGACCTTCAATTTATTTCTGTTTAATATGATGTATATCAAAAGAGTCTTGTATACACATGAAATTTTAAACCACACTACAAGCATTATTGATGTTTATGATATTAAAGTTACTGTTTCAAACCACTCTAGTACCACAGTTCTGTTAACATATATATACTTAAGTGTTACATGTTATATATCAAAACGTACGTGTACTTAATGTCTGTGTTGTGTCTATAGGTCTGTGGTGTTTTTTTAAAGAAAACAACCATGAAAATTGTATAACATACATGTACATGTACATGTATATACAACATATAACATATACATGTTTTTTTTTGTTTTTCAGGATCAGCAGTGCCTACTTTTTGTATGAAATGGCAGAAAAATCTACTAAAAAGGAAGAAAAGGCAAATTATCTGATCCACTCATACAATGTAAGATTTTCATAATTATACATGCATTTGTGTTATATTTCATCATATTTTGCCATTTTTGTTCATTTCTCATTCATTTATTTAAAATTCCGTGAAATGTGTGCAATTGTGTGCAATTTCGTGCCAGACAAAAAGGTACAATGTATCTTTCATAACAAGGACCTGGTGCCAGTTTCACAAAAATTAGTAAATTGCGAAAAATTTCAGGAATTTTCGTAACTTTAGATCATTTAGTTCTTCTTCTTAACTAAAATTTGCATTGTTTTGTTTTTTAATCTATAAACATTTAGTGTGAAGAATTGATATAAGAGAACATAATACAATATAAATTAAAAACTTTTAAACTTTTTTTAAATGACAAAATTTACGAACATTTCTAAAATTTTTCATAACAATCTTTGTGAAGCTGGGTACTGAATATTACAAAGTAGTTGTATGACTATGTTCTTTATCAGTACAAATTGAGAATCATTATGGAAAACATCAAGATATTTTGCTGAACATATACATATTTGTACAGTGTAGTATATGTATTACTTATTACATGTAATTTATCAAATTTGTATACATGTAATAAATTCATGAAGATAATACTGCTTTATACATGATCTGTTTCATGAATTCGATATTTTATTTCATGTAGTTATACAGTAAAGCCATGGAGAGAAACACAGATTTCCCAACACACTGGTACAAGAACTACGCCCTGGTATGTGAACGGTTACTCCACGTACGCCATGACCTCGACAATATTATGCTGCTGAAAAAGAGCATCGACAGCTTCAAGATGTTTGTAAAGCTCGAGCCCTCTGATAAAGATAGTAACGCAATAGTCACGGTCATCAAAGACCTCAGTAAACACCTTAAACTGATTCAGAGTCACAAACCTTAGGATAATCTTTTACTGTATTTTCATGCAAAATGAATGGATATAGAAACGTTGTTTTTATTAAGATTTTTATTTCTTACAATTTTTATGATTGATTTGAATTTGAAAAAAACCCCACTTGATATCATATGAAGAAAAAAGAAAACCAGAAAGAAAAATTATTCAGAGTCACTGTGAAGTGTGATGCCAAATCCTGTTTTCATGAATGTAATACAAACCAAAAAATTATTTAAAACTGAAGAAGAGGTTTTTGTGAAAATAAGGACACATTTTGTGACCCTTGTAAACATTTCTTGTTTTATGTGTTGACAAATTATATAGAATTCTTATCACACTTGGTTAAAGCATTTTATAGATGCTCAAATGAAGAATTAACATACATGTACTATCAAAATTGTCTTATTAAAAACTTTTTTGACGAAAATACAGCAAATTGGTTAACAAGGTAATACTATTCAGATATGTGCTGAAATTTGTTTGTTTACTTTTAAGTGTTGAATGGAGTTTTTAAATTTGAAAACTTTTAAAAGTTGGTGTGTCAGTGTGTGCTTTTACGTGTATGTTTTTGCATGTGTACTTTATTTAGGATTCTCTTTATATTTACATGTATTAAAATATATTTACGTTATACATCCATACTAAGATATACTTATTATTGAAGTACACATATTTCTGTTATATGCACATTTTGATTTTTATGTCGCCCGCAACACAAGAGCGACATATACGGATCACTTTGTCCGGTGTCTGTCCGTTTGTCTGTTCGGTAGTAACACTTTCACTTGTAGGGATGGTAAAGCATGATGAAGCTCTCCACCCAATATAGGTCAAGGTCACTTTCGAGGTCAAGGTCACTTACTTAGGGTCAAACAGGCGACATACCTGTTCTTGGTAAACAGTGCTATTTTGAATAATTGTAGTCTATCTACTGTACTTGATTTTCATAAGTATTGAAGTAGTTGGACAGAATCTTTTTCAATCAATCAAACAAATTTATTTCTACTTTTTAATTTGTTTCTTAGTTATAATTTGAATATATAGTAATTGAATCTCAGTTGCTCTCTCTTTTATCTGAGGGATTGTTTTACTTCTTGCCATCAATAATTGTTTTAACTAACATGTTATATACATGTAATTTGAAATCCATTTTACTAAATAGTGTACATGTACTTTGATCCAATGAATGTCACTAATCAAAGACTTTTTATAAGAGTGCAATCTAAGTATTATATTCATGTTGATTATAGCATATTCTCTCATACCTGCGTACATGTATGTGTTACAGAGAAGGCCCATTAGATACAGCTATGTGAGCGACATCTGTATCACATATCAAGTGACAGCTGTATCACGTATCACGTGATGCTATTGTTTCAATTGTTAACGTTATTGTGACGTCATGATTTCAGCCCACAAAACAAACAATCTAGCGACAATGTGGCAATAAAACATAAATTTTAAGATTGTTTTTCAATGTATTATTGCGTTATATTTTGAAAAGCTTATTATTTGTAGTTTATTCTTATAGAATAAACCATTTTCAGGGGCCCTGAATTTGAATATCCGAAATTTTTGCGATCAGTTCAACTTGATATTTTTTTTCAAATTTCGTCTCTTTTTTTTAGTTTCAACTTTGGCCCATAGATATGAGAGAAAAATACTCTTTCATGTTCTTCTATGAAAGATACATCGTTTCCACCCTTAGGGTCTCAATATTTTTCAAAAACCTTGGCGAGCCCGAGGTTTTACATGATTTTGAGACCTCTCGGGTGGAACCGATGTATCTTTCATAGAAGACCATGAAAGAGTCTTATAGTATTATATTTCGTCGAATTCATAACTAATGATAATTATACATTTGTTTTACTTTATACAATTTCAATCAAAACTTTCATTAAAAATGATTTGAATATACATTTTTCTTTGTTGAAAAAAAAAACCCAGTTCGAATGTATATTTGTACGATGTTTATTCCATCTATCCTTTTACCCCTATATTGCTTTCTACATATTGGCCAGTCAGTAAATGTCAACCTGTTGATGCTGTGAAGATGGTCATTGTGTTCAAGGTGAAGGTCATTCAAGAATTATTCGGACTTAAAGATTTGTATTACTGTACGTATATTTATTTTAGCGCAACCAAATTTTAGTGAAAACAGAGCAAAATTGGGTAAATTGACATATTAGCATAATCATGAATCAGCGCTTTGACTTACATTTGTATTTTCCACATTAACCTATAAGAGATTCATGATTTAGTGTATTCTTGAATTAGCGTATTCTTAGCTGCGCTAACTCCGTTAAGATATGAATCCTGCTAAATAAGTATACATACAGTATCTACATGTATATATGGATGTTTTGTGCTGTACTCACTCCTGTATGTAAACTCAGTTCTCAATTTGTGTGTTAAGGAAAGGGAAGGGGGTATTTCTGATTTTACAGTGTGGTTAGGGTGGGTGGAGGTTGGGGTTTAATAGGAATTACAAATTAAAATACATGTATATTATTGATCTTTGCCTTTTACAACAGTTTTTAAGAGTCCCATGTAATTATGTCATCTCATTATGAACAATATGAAATAATTCCAAAATGGCAGAATTTTGATGCTTAAATATTACATATTTGGACAACTTCCTTATTCAAATTTATCTTAGTTTTCATTATCAAAGTGGGAATATTATTTAGATTTAAGCATGCTAAGATATTAAACATTTTTTTTCAGACAATTTTCTAATTTAAACATTTTAGTAGCAGATATACATGAAAGTTTGCATTAGACAAATTCATAGGTCATAGACATTTCATTAGAGGTCTACATGTATCACGTGTATATCAAGTTTATGTCTACAGAGATTCAGTATTATCCATATATACTGTAAATTGCTTTATTTTCGTCAGTACCAATTTTCGTCAATTTGTTCAAAATGACAATTTCGTCAGTACGTAAATTCGTCATCCAAGGGTCCCTGAAATGTAAATTTGTCTGTTCAAATGCCAATTTAACACTCAGATAGGCCGTATGCGTTTGTTTTCATTGATTGTATAACAATTATTGGTAAACAAACAATTAGAGACATGTATACCACTTACATGTAGCTTGCTGTGAAAACATATCATTTGGTAATTGGTAATTTGGTACATTATACATGTATGCGACTTTGTGTGCGTATTCAGTTTTCATTGGTTTATCATTTGTCTGTCGTCATAACTCTTTATGATTCAATTTTTTCCTTTCTACACTTCATTTTGTCAGGAGTATTTATTTTCGTCGGTACGTAATTTCGTCAAGGGAGGCACTGACGAAAATGACGAAAATTGGTACCTGACGAATAAAAACCAATTTACAGTATTTCATACTACATGTACATGTATGTAATGTGATTATTTTCTGTATCAATAGTTACTTCTTTTTCATACATTTACAAGTATGTATCAAACAATCAAATTTTTCAAAATCAAAATGATTTTTACATACCTCATCATTCATTTCTTAATCAATGATTTTCATGTATTACATGTAATATACTATAAGGGTTTCCTAACAAAAATAATGTGTATAGTACTTGCAATTTTTTTTACATGCAATATTACTGAAGGACATAATTTTTTTCAAGTTTTAATTTGGTTTTATTTTATCAATAGCTGTTATGGATTTGAGATTTTTTTGTTAAAGAATAGATTTATAGCTCAAAATCATGAGATGGTAACAGAACATTCATTTTGTTTGAAAAAACCCACTGCCAGCAAGATCAAGTCCTAGAAAAGCTACATTTTCCACGTCTGTATTCAGGTCACAGGCCGTAAAAGCGTCTGGTTTGCATGGGCATGTGGGCGTCCTGTGTAAAAAATACACAGGACACAAACATACGCACTTATACCATGCGCTTTTATGGCCTGTGATTCAGGTAGTAAAACATCTCAGCATTATTGGGGACTCAAAAGCAAACATTCTGGTATTTTCCGCTAAACAATTATGTTTTACTGTTTAGACATGTTTGTATCCAATTATATAGTTGCCAGTGTGTATTGTTTCTGTGATATCATATGAAATCCATGCTAAAGCTAACACATTTGTATTGATTATATACATGTGCTGTGATAACATTAATTACGCTTGTACAATATCAAGGAGTATTCATCATTCTGAAGTTTTGTACCCATTTATAAATAAAGTGAGCAAAAAAAATCATTTTTGTGTCAAAGTTCAATATACATGTAAAGCACCAAATGTAACTTGCGCAACTTCTTACGCTGTTTGATGCTTTATTCTGTCTTATGAAGGAAAAGCATTTTACCATTTCAGTTGCTTTTGTGCAAAGTTGGTATGAAATACAAAGGTTGTTTGCCATACATTCTCTGTCTGTTTTCATGTAATAATTGTCTACTGTAACCTCGATCTTTGACCTTATCGAATCGAAAGCGTGTTGTTCACATGTTATATCAAGTATGATCCATCCTTGGCTTTGAAAATCATAAGGAATTATCCTCATTCACAAAGATTGTTATACAGAGGACTCCTGTTAATGTGACAGTCTTTTTGTCAAAAGAACATCATAAGATTCTTGGTTTTAGGAGTATCAGGAGAGTAAAATTACATTGAAATACCACGGAATATTCCTACCTGTTATTCTGAAATACATCTCACATCTGATGATGCATTTTATTTGAAGGCAAATTGATTATCTACAGTGACCTTGATCTTCGACCTTGAAAATTTAGATATCAGTGTCCATGCTTTGTACATGGTTCACAATTTTTGTTACAGCAAGAAAATCAAGTATGGCCTTGACCTTGGCTTGTAGGATAACATCCTTAATGTGACTATTGTCGTCTCACTTGGTTTTCATTGCTATGTGTATTGCCATCTGCAAAATGGATTTGATATTTCTATCATCATTCCTTTAAGAGTCTTTCACTTGCACAATTTCGACTATTATGCATGTACAAATTATCATAAAGCTTTGTATGGTTGGTGAATTATGATGTGACCTAATATACTCACTGAGGTTCAATGTTGAAGTCATTCGGGCGCAAACATTTGACAGGCCAAATACTCAGGTTTTAAAATCGAAAGTAAAATTACTATCGATTATCGGCCACAATTGGAGAAGTACTTTATTAATAATCGCAATAATTAAAGTGTTTCAATTTTTAAGATTTTAAACCATAATTCAGAAGGACAATACTTTTATTTCTGTACTACTTTCGACACAATTAAAAAATAAACCAGAAGTCTCTGACGAGACTGTAGCTCTCCTGGTTGTTTTGTTTTATTCACTCATTGACAAGTGAATAAGATACATATACATAAATAACAATTTCCATTTTATTTTAAACCAAAGACCATAGCGAGCAGGCGCTCTAACAAATTATAAGTAGCACAACGAAATAACAAATCCATTAGACTACAACAAGAATATCACTCATATAATTTTTAATATTTGAGATAAAGGATTTCAAAAAATAATGTCATACCCATTTTCCAAGATCCTAGGGGTCAGGGGCTGCTATCTCAAATGAACTATCAATGACACAATAAGACTACAGATCCATTATATTGCATAAACAACTAAGTTTCCATCATTAATAGCTTTAGAGGAGTTGAGAGCACAGCTATGTACTGGAAAATAACCACAAATGTTTTCTAAGACCGTGGGGGTCAGGGACTCGAACAAAATATCAGGTGCAGAACTAGACCACAGCAGACCCATCATATTGTAAAAAGAATTAAGTCTCCATCATTTATAGTGTCAGAGGAGTTGCGAGCACAAGATTACATAGAGCTTTATAGGTGAAAATGACCACACCCATTTTCTAGGACCCTGGGGGGTCAGGGGTTCAAACAAAATATCAGGTGCACAACTAGACCACAGACCCATTTGCAAAAAGAATTAAGTCTCCATCATTTATAGTGTCAGAGGAGTTACGAGCACAAGATTACACAGTTATATAGGTGAAAATGACCACACCCTTTTTCAAAGACCCTGGGGGTCAGGGGCTCAAACAAAATATCAGGTGCACAACTAGACCACAGACCCATCATATTGCATAAATGATTAAGTCTCCATCATTTATAGTGTCAGAGGGGTTGCCAGCACAAGATTACATAGAGTTATACAGGAGAAAATGACCACACCCATTATATATGACCCTGGGGGTCAGGGGCTCAAACAAAATATCAGGTGCACAACTAGACCACAGACCCATCATATTGTAAAAAGAATTAAGTCTCCATCATTTATAGTGTCAGAAGAGTTGCAAGTACAAGATTACAAATAGTTATATAGGTGAAAATGACCACACCCAATTTTCTAAGACCCTGGGGGTCAGGGGCTCAAACAAAATATCAGTTGCACAACTAGACCATAGACCAATCATATTGCATAAATGATTAAGTCTCCATCATTTATAGTGTCAGAGGAGTTGTGAGCACAAGGTTACATAGAATTATATAGGAGAAAATGACCACACCCATTATATATGACCCTGGGGGTCAGGGGCTCAAACAAAATATCAGGTGCACAACTAGACCACAGACCCATCATATTGCAAAAAGAATTAAGTCTCCATCATTTATAGTGTCAGAGGAGTTGCTAGCACAAGATTACAAAGAGTTGTATAGGAGAAAATGACCACACCCTTTTTCCAAGACCCTGGGGGTCAGGGGATCAAACAAATTTATCAGGTGCACATCTAGACCACATATCCATCATATTGCAAAAAGAATTAAGTCTCCGCCATTTATAGTGTCAGAGGAGTTGCTAGCACAAGATTACATAGTTATATATAGAAAATTACCACACCCATTTTCTAGGACCCTGGGGGTCAGGGGCCCAAACAAAATCTCAGGTGCACAACTAGACCACAGACCAAGTGAAATGCAAAAAGAGTTACATTTCTATCTCTTACAGTTTCAGAGGAGTTGCGAGCACAAAAATTGTTTACGGACAGACGGACGCCGGACGAAGGGTGAATGATGACATAAGCTCGACTGGTCAGAGACCAGTAGAGCTAAAAAAAACCTTGACATATCACAATTTGCCTGGTTAGAGATACATGTTACTCTTTGTACCTGTATGTGCTGGTGTATGTAGTCAGTGTGTCAGTGTCTTGGTCAACACTACAAAATACATGTATTTCTTGAAAAGTCTAGTAATGATGAAAGTGACCTTGACCCTGAAATCTTCAAATTTGATCCTCTCCCTTTGACCAACACTTGAAAGGGTTTGGTGATGTAGATTAGACAAACATGCAGTGTAGACATAAAATGCATACACAGTCAATGATGTACTGGACTTGGTGCAAGTTCTTCACAAGTAGATGAAAAAGAAACACACATGGAACACAACCTAAATGATTTAATCAAAATTGCATGATTATAATAAATTTAAGCTTCGACATGATTTTGAAATTAAATTATAAAATGCGGTGAAGAGTTTATGTATCTAAAGAATTCTTTAAGTGCCATAAATGTATTCTGGAATATGTGATGTTACCGGGTCACTAGATTTTATACTGGACTCTGCTTCGCCTTACCCTGTATTAAATCTAGTGACCTTATATCATTCTGTGCCAGGTCACTAGATGACTAGGTAATTAATAATGTCAGGTGATTAAAAAAGTCATGATCCTCCCACCTTGAATTTACCAAAATTGCTTATTTTTTCATTTTTCGTGTATAATATCTCAAAATCATACCCTGGAACATCCCCCCATTAAAGGACCTGTTAAGATAAGGGCCCTATTTAGCCCTAAATCTTGTGACTTATTTCTTCGTCATGGCGAATCGTATACAGAAAAACATTAATCATTATTGAAATATAATGTATTTGCAGACCTTTGACATGTTTTACATTTCGTTAAAGAAACCTTAATATTCTAAAATTAAGGTCGAAAGAGGTAAGGGTGCACGGATAGAAAAACAGTGATTGGCATAAGCATGCGCCCTGCGCCATAGTCACATTCAATTCTAAAATGGCACATTTCAATTTTGCTTAGTGCGCCAATGTGGCACATTAAATTTTTAAACAAATTGTGGAAATCCGTTCTGTTATTCAACGTTGTGATGACGTCACCATACATGTATTCACTTATCTAACGTTCTGCATACGATTTAATTTGTTTACTTTTCGTATCAATTGATACACCAGACGGTAATTTGAAAGTGTTATTTATTCAAAACACCATCGCTTCCTATTGCAACAATCCCTATTTCAAAGCTTTATACATGTATGTACGTACAAATGGACATCACCAATGGACTTAATTTGTTCACAAAACGCAAATTTCATACAAAATTTTGTCATTAGATTTGGATGTACTGTATGTAGTTTACAACAATTTACAACCGAGTGCATTTTTGGGCAGGGTGAGAGGTTCATGCAAATTCTTATAAATTCAGATTCAAAGCATGCACATAATCTTAAAAACGATCTTTTGAGACTGTTTGGGTCAAATGCAACCCCTAATTTCCTATGTTTAAGTACAGAAAAGTCCGTCTAGACATTTGGAGCGGCGGGTGATGCAGATCTATATATGTTCTTGCTTGATTGTTTGTTTGTTTGGTTTTTTTTTTTTGCAAATTGCTCATGGCACATTGATTTTCAACAATGGCACATTCATTTTGTAAATGGCACATTGATGTTCCAGGATATGGGGCCATTGTCACATTCACCTGATTGCCTATCCCAATCACTGAAAAAACCGATAATATCGACAAAACATAGGTAATCACAGATTACAAAGCTCACCTCGTGACAGCAAAATTCAATTCAAACATATTTCTTAGTACATGTATATTGGCTTTTAAAGGCAAAACCACTCAAGCAGAAAACGTAGGTCAAGGTCATTTTATGAAAGTTTGATCAAAGATACATCCAATATGCAAGTTTGGTACATGTAGCAGTTATACTTTGCTCAATATTGGCTTTATAAAGAGCAAAATCAATCAAGCGGAACAAGTAGGTCAAGATCATTTTATGAAAGATTGATCAAAGATACATCCAATATGCAAGTTTGGTACATGTATCACTTATACTTTGCTCAATATTGGCTTTTAAAGGCAAAATCACTCAAGCAGAAAAAGTAGGTCGAGGTCATTTTATGAAAGATTGATCAAAGATACATCCAATATGCAAGATTGGTACATGTATCACTTATACTTTGCTCAATATTGGCTTTTAAAGGCAAAATCACTCAAGCAGAAAAAGTAGGTCGAGGTCATTTTATGAAAGATTGATCAAAGATACATCCAATATGCAAGTTTGGTACATGTATCACTTATACTTTGCTCAATATTGGCTTTTAAAGGCAAAATCACTCAAGCAGAAAAAGTAGGTCAAGGTCATTTTATGAAAGTTTGATCAAAGATACATCCAATATGCAAGTTTGGTACATGTATCACTTATACTTTGCTCAATATTGGCTTTTAAAGGCAAAATCACTCAAGCGGAAAAAGTAGGTCAAGGTCATTATGAAAGTTTGATCAAAGATACATCCAATATGCAAGTTTGGTACATGTAGCAGTTATACTTTGCTAAATATTGGCTTTATAAAGAGCAAAATCAATCAAGCGGAAAAAGTAGGTCAAGATCATTTTATGAAAGATTGATCAAAGATACATCCAATATGCAAGTTTGGTACATGTATCACTTATACTTTGCTCAATATTGGCTTTTAAAGGCAAAATCACTCAAGCAGAAAAAGTAGGTCGAGGTCATTTTATGAAAGATTGATCAAAGATACATCCAATATGCAAGTTTGGTACATGTATCACTTATACTTTGCTCAATATTGGCTTTTAAAGGCAAAATCACTCAAGCAGAAAAAGTAGGTCGAGGTCATTTTATGAAAGATTGATCAAAGATACATCCAATATGCAAGTTTGGTACATGTATCACTTATACTTTGCTCAATATTGGCTTTTAAAGGCAAAATCACTCAAGCGGAAAAAGTAGGTCAAGGTCATTTTATGAAAGTTTGATCAAAGATACATCCAATATGCAAGTTTGGTACATGTATCACTTATATTTTGCTCAATATTGGCTTTTAAAGGCAAAATCACTCAAGCGGAAAAAGTAGGTCAAGGTCATTTTATGAAAGTTTGATCAAAGATACATCCAATATGCAAGTTTGGTACATGTATCACTTATACTTTGCTCAATATTGGCTTTTAAAGGCAAAATCACTCAAGCGGAAAAAGTAGGTCAAGGTCATTTTATGAAAGTTTGATCAAAGATACATCCAATATGCAAGTTTGGTACATGTAGCACTTATACTTTGCTCAATATTGGCTTTTAAAAGCGAAATCACTCAAGTGGAAAAAGTAGGTCAGATGTTGCATCCGATGCATGGGTCCATCTCGGCATCCAAAGATGAATCACTTGTGCAAGTTTGGTTACTGTAGCATTAGTACTTTGTTAGATACTGAGCTACCCCAAACTTCTTATCCAAATCACTCAAGCGTAAAACGCAGGTCAGATGCTGCATCCGGTGCATGGGTTCACCTCAGCATCCAAAGATGAATCACTTATGCAAGTTTGGTTACTGTAGCATCAGTACTTTGTCAGATACTGAGCTACCCCAAACTTCTTAACCAAGTCACTCAAGCGGAAAATGTAGGTCAGATGCTGCATCCGATGCATGGGTTCACCTCAGCATCCAAAGATGAATCACTTGTGCAAGTTTGGTTACTGTAGCATCAGTACTTTGTCAGATACTGAGCTACCCCAAACTTCTTAACCAAGTCACTCAAGCGGAAAATGTAGGTCAGATGCTGCATCCGATGCATGGGTTCACCTCAGCATCCAAAGATGGATCACTTGTGCCAGTTTGGTTACTGTAGCATTAGTACTTTGTCAGATACTGAGCTACCCCAAACTTCTTAACCAAGTCACTCAAGCGGAAAATGTAGGTCAGATGCTGCATACGATGCATGGGTTCACCTCAGCATCCAAAGATGAATCACTTGTGCCAGTTTGGTTACTGTAGCATTAGTACTTTGTCAGATACTGAGCTACCCCAAACTTCTTAACCGGACGCGGACGAGGACGCGGACGCGTGGGGTTATAGCATAAGCTCACTCAACTTCGTCGAGGTGAGCTAAAAACGTTGAAATTTTAGAATATTTTACCAAAAATGGATAAATATAAATTTAAAGACATCAAATATGTCAACATTGTGTATCAGAAATAGATTTCGAACGTTCCATCTCCTTTAATCGGTAAAAAAAAATATCCGGAACTTAAAATACGGTCTCATTTTGTATTCAATGGCTACAATGTAAGCCTATTAGCGCGAAATACACATTGGCGGAGAAATGAACATCATTCTTGCTTATTTCATTCCTATTTCTTGTATGTTTCATTCAGTCATATTTAGGTTACATTTTTGTATCATTGATATACATCTCCAGTACAAGTGGCTTTCTGTATATCCGGGTGAACAAAGTTCTTAAAAACTTTTCCGAAAAAGAGAAGTTTTGACCCCAAAATTAGCAATAATATGCAAAACAGATAAAAATTTACTTCATATTCTGGTGGTATGCAGTATAGGTATACATTTTACATAAAAAAATTCTTGAAAATTCAATTTTCAAAATTCCACTTTTCAGGGCTGATTTTACGCCTTATCTTAACAGCTCCTTTACTAGATAGGTGTATGCACATGTACTGTAGATTTTATAAGACTTTTAATCTATAATGCATCAAAATAAACTCTTAGACAATATAAACACAAATACATGTAGATCAAAAAATAAAGAAATATTCCCATTAAGAACTTCTCCCAAAAGAAAATTAATATAAAACTAATTCTGTAAGCTACTGGCCTTTACAATCACTGATTTGTTAAATCCCACATCTCCTTTGATGAATGATTAATGGTCAAGAATATAAAATTTTCATTTTAACAATTACAACAACAGTTTAAGGACATGAGTCCAAGAAAAGTTCAATTACATTGTACATTGAAAGTTTTACATTTCAAACAGTAATCGTAAAGAGAGGTGTCAATACATTCATCACATTAGCATGATTTTTAAGGCATTCTTTAAACTTCGACTATATTCATAATTAGTGTGGCAAATTGCAGTACCACATAGATTCCTCCATACATGCTGAAATGAGCAAAAATTTGCATTTGTGGAAATTTACTAGACCATCCTTAAAATGAGGTATATTTGCAGTGATTCAACCTTCAGTTTTGAAAACGAGTTGTAAGAGAGGTTAACACTTATTTATCTACAAAATTAATGAAATATGAGCTGTTGAAAGATTATATCCATGCATACATGTATGTAACATAAACCATACAAGTATTGTTGCAAAAAGCAAAAGTTTACATCTATGGTAATACATGTACATATTATATATGAAAGTATAGATAAATTGACATAATGTATACACATACATGTACATCTTATCACAATTTCTGAGAATGGTTGAATGGCCAAAAATTTTTATTCAATAAATTATTTGCAAAACATTTCTTGCCTATGTAAGAGTTTGTGAGTCAAAAATTTCGAGAGCCAATTTAGGGAGCTAAAAATTTAGATTGATTTCAAAAATGCAAAAGATTTCTTTTTTCTGCAAATCTACTCAATGTTAAGGATTGGAAAGAGGCCTCTGTCTCAACAGATCCTTGACGTTAATTATCCACAGAAATTGACATATTTCCATCCTGACATAGGTCAACCATTGGAATCTCCGGAGGCGTAACGTCCATAAAGCAGCATGATTCATCGCCCATCCAGATCACATCATCGTCCATTTCTTCGAGGACGCACAAATCATCGTCGATCTCGATCACCCTATATTCTTTCCCATCATTCATCTCGTCTTGCAGACGTTTGACGCCTTTCCTACCCTCCTTTTCCATGGCATCTTTTTTCATGGCTTTCGGACTGGGTGAGAAGCAGAATAGTTTGTTAGATTTCATCCCGGTTTCCATTTCCATGATTTCTGTCTTCAATTCCTCCATGTTACATGGCGGTATTGACAACTTCCCATCTTTCAGCGAGGGCGAAAATACAGACATTTTACTGACTCCTCTCACCGATGGGGAATATAGCGACATTTTTTCGGACAGACCATCCCTTTTTTGCATTCCTTCCTTTTGAATATTTGGGTTGGAATTTTCAGTATTTTCTTCATCCTTATCTTCACTCTTCTTTTTTGCTTTAAGTTTATCACTTTTTTGTTTTTCTAACTGTGCCTCTTCTTTCTTCTTCTGTGCCTCTTCTTTCTTCTTCTGTGCCTCGTCTTTCTTCTTCCATGCTACGTCTGTAATTCCAAGATCTTGTAGCATGTGCCTTGTGCGGTAATGGAGGACTTTTTCTCCGTAGTGCAAATTTCCCACGTTGTACTTGACCATCCGTCTTTGGGTGCCGGTATGTTCAAACTTTGATAGTACTCTACCATCACGTGTAGTCGCACCTGTAATACACAAGTGTAAATGCATTGCAAAAAAGTCCCTCTCACATGATTAATGACACATGGAAAACTGTAGACATGATTAATTTTGGTTGGCAAAAACGCAATAATAATCCTCACGTGAAAATTTCTACGTTTACAGTATTATCCCTCCCCTGGCAAATTTCTTGAAATCTGATTGGCCGTGAAGAACCAAATATTATGTTGATAAGGTCATCTACAGAATATTATTTTGCCGAGATGCTTTCAAATTTGTTGATAAGTAGCATACACAAACCAAAAGTCATCAGTTGGATTAATATGTTACAAAGTGTATTACAGGGAGGAGGGGGATACAGAAATAAACTGGGGCGATTAAAAAAGTTGTTTTGGACAAGGCAAACTTTTTTCATAAACTCAATATATTTTTTGTATCCCCTCCCCCCCCTGTAAAACCCTGAATAACCAATAATTATCTACCAATTGGCTTAAACTGTATACCCACCTGCTGCCTGAGTTTTATGAAGGCGGTTAAGAGCAGAATACATTGGTATATGTCCAGGTTTATCAAATGCTTGAAACTTTCTGCCCCAAGTGTAAAAGAATCCCATATCAACAGCTTCTATACATTCTATTTTGATGGTTCCCAGGTCAGCTTTAGCATCATCTGTGATAGAGGCCTCTTCATCCTAGAAAAACAGATTCAATGAGCATTTTAAAATTTCTCCTTTACATATTCCGTAATTTCAAAGACCAGAGCTACTTCCTATTTGGGACGGTATCTGACATACACTAATTGTGACGTCATCACATTCTAAGGAAACAGTCCCTAAACTCTTAGAAAAGACAGTATAAAACTGACGTTACCATACCATTTTCATGACGTCATAATGGTTTTACGTCAGATACCTCAAATGGGAAATAAGTCTGTATGCTGCGAAGACTCAATACATGTACTGTACGGGCGGGTGACACGCACACTCTGGACATCGTAAAATCCTGATTTTGTCTACATAACCATGAAAAGTTAATAATAAAAAGATGACCATTGGACAGGTCTTGTTAAGTCATAACTTTTAATGTAAGACATGATGGATGCAAGAATTCCTTTTCTATATGTAAAATGTTATTTTCAATTTTTGAAGTTAATTTTTTCATGATGTCGCCAACATTTCACATTGAGCCTATGGAATTTTTTTTCTTCAAGTTTTATGCAATAGTTTTTCCCCAATATTGTTCATCAAACCCTGTTTTCCTATTCAAATATGCAAAACATTTCTTATTTCAATATCTATTAGGCTAGTACAAAAATTTTTAAAATATCATGACAAAGAAAAATATCAAATGATGAATAAACCTAAATTTCAACGTTTTTTGCAAACGTTCTCTGAATACTTTCAGTCAATTCATATGTAATTGTGCCAGACTCAGATTAGCACTATCTAACTCTTACAGGATGAACCCCCAAATTTCTACAAAAAGGGGCCGTCCAAAGTGAAGGAGAGAGATTTTAATAGCAGAAATTCTTTCTTTTCACACAAAATTTCTACAAAAGATTTTCTTAGGAAGGACCCTAATAGACGCCCCCAACAACAGAGACTGCCAATTTGGCCTTTACTGGCTCAGCATCATATAATTACACTGGCCTACAGAGTACACATATATAATCATGAATTACCCCCTCAAAGAGCATTGCATTGTAACTGACTTTTGGAATTGGACAATATACATGTACATGTACTTACCTTTTCAAAGCTAGGTAGAGTAAACAACAGTTCCCTGACTTGATTGTCACACTTGTAGCCCCTCACACAGCTGAAATAGAATAAATTATTATACCTTTACTTGTTTTTTCCTATATAAAAAAGATACTCATTAAAACTAGCTGTAACCCGCCTGATGAGACTATTTCCCTGCAAAGGGTGCGATAGTTGAGAAGACTATTTCCCTAGGGATATAGCTTCAAAATGGGGTGGAGCTACAGCGCGTGGCTACGAAATGGGGTGGACCTACAGTGCGTGACGGTATAAATAAACAGTTAAAGTATACCATTCAGGGCGTTAGCATGATTCTGCTTCGCCTCGGGAAATAGGTCTAGTCTCGGGAAACCAGAATCAATGAATCATGCTAACTCCCTCAATGGTATACTTTAACTGTATACTATTCTGAAAACAAACTACTTTTATAGGCATAAAGCTGTTATAGCTTATGAAGCACAAAATTAACTAGACTTTGCCCCTAACGGACCGAAATACCCCCGCACCAATATTCTTTGAAAAGTTATCTCGGATCAAGGTCAAGTGTCTATTGTGACATTTACCTTAGACCCTGGTATATGGTCATGACATACACTTAGGTCCTAAAGAACATTTGTGGGAAATTTTATTGAAATCCATCAATAGGGGAGGGGTTATGCCCCGGAGGTTTTATTAATAGCGTCTATTGTGACCTTGACCTTGGTTCAATGTCATGACACACCTTTAGGTCTTAAGAAAAAATTCTGAGTGTGTAATATGATTGAAATCCATTAATAGGAATGATAGGGGGAGGATTTATGCCCTGGACATGGTTTTGACTATGATGTCTATTGTGACCTTGAACTTTGACACATGACCTTGGTTTGAGGTACTGACACACCCTTAGGTTCTAAGACATATATCTGTGAAATATTATTGAAATCCATCAACAGGGGAAGGAGTTATGCCCCGTACCAGGTTTTGACCATGATGTTTATTGTGACCTTGACATTTGACCTTGGTTCAAGGTCATGACAGACACTTAGGTCCTTAGAAACATTTCTGTGAAATATTATTGAAATCCATCTACAGGGAGAGGAGTTATGCCCCAGACAATGTTTTACTAATGGTGTCTATTGTGACATTGACCTTGGTTCAAGGTCATAACACCTTAAGTCCAAAAAACGTTTCTTAAACATATTACATTCCATAAATTCAGGATCACTGATGAGGTACCTGAAACATACATGTCTGGTCCATGCTGCAAATTTATCTGTTCTTAAATGATGCTATTGAATTTGAAGACGTTTAACATTTGTACCACTTTGTGAGTTTCACTGGTGGTGGACCAGGAGTCCCTGAGGGCACAATTTGCCAAGTTTGATCAACTTCCTTGATCTTTTCTCCAACACATTCGAAAATTTCTGTTATCAAAATTCAATGAAATTTCTAAAACATGGGTCCTGTAGCATCATATCCAACCCATCCTGTTAAATCTCACGGTACAGTTTTAGGACATAATGAAATTCACACTCTTTGGCCATATTACATTCTTTAAATTCAGGATCACCCCCTGCATGTCTGGTCCATGTTGTAAAGGAGCTGTTAAGATAAGGGCTTGATTTAGCCCTGAAATCACTCCATTATTTCTCGTGCGCTGTCCTTCTATTTAAGGTAAAAAGTGGTCAAGATTAAAATATAATGTATTAGAAGATTCTTAGTAGGTATTTTATTGAAATAGAATTGGTGAAAGATGTTATAATTACGGGTTGAAAAGGTAGGGGTACTGATGAGAGATAACGTCAAATATCGCGAAAATTCACAAAAAAATGCATTAGTTTACACAAATTTGATGTTTATTATACTTCTCTACATTTTAATGTCAAACTTGGATAAGAAAAATTAACCTTGATGTTATTATATCAATATAATCAGCAAAAATTGCAATCCGGAAACTAACCAGACTTGTCAGAATGACAACATAGCTCGCCGGTGGCAACCATATGTAAATTGCAACAACAACAATAAAAAAGGTCTTATCACAAGGAATGCACATGTGAAATATCAAAGCCCTATCACTAACCATTCAAAAAATATGGCCAAGGTTAAAGTTTTTCAAAAGTAGGTCAATCATCCAAGGTCAAGGTCACAAGGTCAAAAATTTTGGTATCCATGGAAAGGTCTTGTCACAAGGAATACACATGTGAAATATCAAAGCCCTATCACTTACTATTCCAAAAATATGGCCATGGTTAAAGTTTTTCAAAAGTAGGTCAATCATCTCCAAGGTCAAGGTCACAAGGTCAAAAATTTTGGTATCCATGGAAAGGTCTTGTCACAAGGAATACACATGTGAAATATCAAAGCCCTATCACTTACCATTCCAAAAATATGACCAAGGTTAAAGTTTTTCAAAAGTAGGTCAATCTCCAAGGTCGAGGTCACAAGGTCAAAAATTTTGGTATCCATGGAAAGGTCTTGTCACAAGGAATACACATGTGAAATATCAAAGCCCTATCACTTACCATTCCAAAAATATGGCCAAGGTTAAAGTTTTTCAAAAGTAGGTCAATCTCCAAGGTCAAGGTCACAAGGTCAAAAATTTTGGTATCCATGGAAAGGTCTTGTCACAAGGAATACACATGTGAAATATCAAAGCCCTATCACTTACCATTCCAAAAATATGGCCAAGGTTAAAGTTTTTCAAAAGTAGGTCAATCTCCAAGGTCAAGGTCACAAGGTCAAAAATTTTGGTATCCATGGAAAGGTCTTGTCACAAGGAATACACATGTGAAATATCAAAGCCCTATCACTTACCATTCCAAAAATATGGCCAAGGTTAAAGTTTTTCAAAAGAAGGTCAATCTCCAAGGTCAAGGTCACAAGGTCAAAAATTTTGGTATCCATGGAAAGGTCTTGTCACAAGGAATGCACATGTGAAATATGAAAGCCCAATCTGTATTGGTTTAAAAGTTATAAGCAAGGTTAAAGTTTTTGTGCACGCGCACGCAGACGCAGACGCAGACGCAGACGCAGACGCAGACGCAGACGCCGACGCCGGGGGTATGACAATAGCTCTCCGGACATTCGTCCCGGCGAGCTAAAAAACGGTTATATTTCATATTTATCAGCCACATATGTAGCTTTCAGGCACGAAATTCGCACAGTGTAGAAATAGACAATTATCTCATTCATTTCCTTCCTAACGGTTAATCATTTGATCGGAACACACTCTGAATAGATTGTTACATGATATCAAAAGAAAACATAGGTAATCACAGATTACGAAGCTCACCTCGTGACAGCAAAATTCAATTCAAACATATTTCTTAGTACATGTATATTGGCTTTTAAAGGCAAAACCACTCAAGCAGAAAAAGTAGGTCAAGGTCATTTTATGAAAGTTTGATCAAAGATACATCCAATATGCAAGTTTGGTACATGTAGCAGTTATACTTTGCTCAATATTGGCTTTATAGAGCAAAATCACTCAAGCAGAAAAAGTAGGTCAAGGTCATTTTATGAAAGATTGATCAAAGATACATCCAATATGCAAGTTTGGTACATGTATCACTTATACTTTGCTCAATATTGGCTTTTAAAGGCAAAATCACTCAAGCGGAAAAAGTAGGTCGAGGTCATTTTATGAAAGTTTGATCAAAGATACATCCAATATGCAAGTTTGGTACATGTAGCAGTTATACTTTGCTCAATATTGGCTTTCTAGAGCAAAATCACTCAAGCGGAAAAAGTAGGTCAAGGTCACTTTATGAAAGATTGATCAAAGATACATCCAATATGCAAGTTTGGTACATGTATCACTTATACTTTGCTCAATATTGGCTTTTAAAGGCAAAATCACTCAAGCGGAAAAAGTAGGTCGAGGTCATTTTATGAAAGTTTGATCAAAGATACATCTAATATGCAAGTTTGGAACATCTAGCACTTATACTTTGCTCAATATTGGCTTTTAAAGCCAAAATCACTCAAGCGGAAAAAGTAGGTCAAGGTCATTTTATGAAAGTTTGATCAAAGATACATCCAATATGCAAGTTTGGTACATGTAGCACTTATACTTTGCTCAATATTGGCTTTTAAAAGCGAAATTACTCAAGTGGAAAAAGTAGGTCAGATGCTGCATCCGATGCATAGGTCCATCTCGGCATCCAAAGATGAATCACTTGTGCAAGTTTGGTTACTGTAGCATCAGTACTTTGTCAGATACTGAGCTACCCCAAACTTCTTAACCAAGTCACTCAAGCGGAAAATGTAGGTCAGATGCTGCATCCGATGCATGGGTTCACCTCAGCATCCAAAGATGAATCACTTGTGCCAGTTTGGTTACTGTAGCATTAGTACTTTGTCAGATACTGAGCTACCCCAAACTTCTTAACCAAGTCACTAAAGCGGAAAATGTAGGTCAGATGCTGCATACGATGCATGGGTTCACCTCAGCATCCAAAGATGAATCACTTGTGCCAGTTTGGTTACTGTAGCATTAGTACTTTGTCAGATACTGAGCTACCCCAAACTTCTTAACCAAGTCACTCAAGCGGAAAATGTAGGTCAGATGCTGCATCTGATGCATGGGTTCACCTCAGCATCCAAAGATGAATCACTTGTGCAAGTTTGGTTACTGTAGCATTAGTACTTTGTCAGATACTGAGCTACCCCAAACTTCTTAACCGGACGCGGACACGGACGCGGACGCGTGGGGTTATAGCATAAGCTCACTCAACTTCGTCGAGGTGAGCTAAAAATGGCAATTTTAATTTATTTTACCGCTCTAAATACCGATTCTAAAATAGTCATCCCCCCCCCCTTTTTTTCGTTTTTCGTCTGTGGGACATCGTTTCCCCCCCCCCTCTGTTCAGAATCCCACTTGGTCAGAAAATTTGTTTTATTGATATACACCTATGGTAAAAGTGGCATTCTGAGCCGAGGGGGGGGGGGGAACAATGTTGTAGAAAAACTTTTCCGTTTTCCATTGATTTCTATAGGAATAAAACACCGCTAAAGACGGTATGGCCGGATTGCAAAGTAAGTTTTTGTCACCAACTGGGTCTAGGTCACTAAGTCAAATATTACAGCATACATTGAGAGGTCTTGTCAGAGGCAACCTACATGTATAATATAAAGTTTCTACTGTATACAGTTCCTTAGATTTTGCTTAAACCAGGAACTTTAACCAAAGTCTTTAACTAGGTCAAAGTCCAAGGTCAAGGTCACTAGGTCCAATGTTACGGCATAAATTGAAAGGTCTCATCATGGGCAACCTAAATGTATAATATAAGGTTTCTACTGCATACAGTTCCATAGATTTTGCTTAAACCAGAAACTTTAACCAAAATCTTTAACTAGGTCAAAGTCCAAGGTCAAAGTCACTAGGTCCAATGTTACGGCATAAATTGAAAGGTCTCATCATGGGCAACCTAAATGTATAATATAAGGTTTCTACTGCATACAGTTCCTTAGATTTTGCTTAAACCAGAAACTTTAACCAAAATCTTTAACTAGGTCAAAGTTCAAGGTCAAGGTCACTGGGTCAAATGTTACGGCATAAATTGAAAGGTCTCATCATGGGCAACCTACATGTATAATATAAAGTTTCTACTGCATACAGTTCCTTAGATTTTGCTTAAACCAGAAACTTTAACCAAAATCTTAAACTAGGTCAAAGTTCAAGGTCAAGGTCACTGGGTCAAATGTTACGGTATAAATTGAAAGGTCTCATCATGGGCAACCTACATGTATAATATAAAGTTTCTACTGCATACAGTTCCTTAGATTTTGCTTAAACCAGGAACTTTAACCAAAGTCTTTAACCAGGTCAAAGTCCAAGGTCAAGGTCACTAGGTCCAATGTTACGGCATAAATTGAAAGGTCTCATCATGGGCAACCTAAATGTATAATATAAGGTTTCTACTGCATACAGTTCCATAGATTTTGCTTAAACCAGAAACTTTAACCAAAATCTTTAACTAGGTCAAAGTCCAAGGTCAAAGTCACTAGGTCCAATGTTACGGCATAAATTGAAAGGTCTCATCATGGGCAACCTAAATGTATAATATAAGGTTTCTACTGCATACAGTTCCTTAGATTTTGCTTAAACCAGAAACTTTAACCAAAATCTTTAACTAGGTCAAAGTTCAAGGTCAAGGTCACTGGGTCAAATGTTACGGCATAAATTGAAAGGTCTCATCATGGGCAACCTACATGTATAATATAAAGTTTCTACTGCATACAGTTCCTTAGATTTTGCTTAAACCAGAAACTTTAACCAAAATCTTAAACTAGGTCAAAGTTCAAGGTCAAGGTCACTGGGTCAAATGTTACGGTATAAATTGAAAGGTCTCATCATGGGCAACCTACATGTATAATATAAAGTTTCTACTGCATACAGTTCCTTAGATTTTGCTTAAACCAGAAACTTTAACCAAAATCTTTAACTAGGTCAAAGTCCAAGGTCAAAGTCACTAGGTCCAATGTTACGGCATAAATTGAAAGGTCTCATCATGGGCAACCTATATGTATAATATAAGGTTTCTACTGCATACAGTTCCTTAGATTTTGCTTAAACCAGAAACTTTAACCAAAATCTTTAACTAGGTCAAAGTCCAAGGTCAAGGTCACTAGGTCCAATGTTATGGCATAAATTGAAAGGTCTTGTCATGGGCAACCTATATGTACAATATAAGGTTTCTACTGCATACAGTTCCATAGATTTTGCTTAAACCAGGAACTTTAACCAAAATCTTTAACTAGGTCAAAGTCCAAGGTCAAGGTCACTAGGTCAAATGTTACGGCATAAATTGAAAGGTCTTGTCATGGGCAACCTTCATGTATAATATAAAGTTTCTACTGCATATAGTTCCTTAGATTTTGCCTCAACCAGAAACTTTAACCAAAATGTTGACGGCAGACGGACAGACGGACGGACAGACGGACATCGTCAATCTATAGACCGGAATTGCTTTGCAATCCGGCCAAAAACGCTTATTTTGACCCAAAAATCGGTCTCATTTTGAATAATTTATCCAACCTGATCGATTCTTCATATCTGTACCAAGTAACTTCTTATTTTTACCGAACATTATTCTCAATTTTTGCATTTTGAAATTTTGATTTTTCAGGGCAGATTTTACGCCTTATCTTAACAGCTCCTTTATCCATTCTTAAATGATGTTACATGTATTGAACATGTTGAATTTGAAGACATTTTAACATTTTAAAACATCTATTGAAATCCATCTACAGGGAGGGGTACAAAAATGTATATCTTTTTTTAAATTCATCAATAGGGGGAGGAGTTATCTGACGGACAATGTTTCAATAATAATGTCTATCGTGATCTTGACCTTTGACCTTGGTTCAAAGTCAAGCCACACCCTTAGGTCCTAGGGGACATTCCTGTGAATTAAGATTGAAATCCATCCACAGGTGGAAAATTTATGCTTTGGACAAGGTGTGATGGATATACAGAGGGACAGACAGGGTGATTCTAATAACCCCCCCCCTCCAATTTTTGTTTTGGGGGATATAATAACTTTATAATGGACTGGACAAGCGAAGCCACTTATGTTACTTGATTGAGTGGACTTTCACTATTATCATTCTCTGTGAAAATGTGAATAAAGGCAATACATGTTCATGCATAGCATCTCCTTACAAATGTAACAATAAATCTTACAATCCTTCCTTTCTGTGTGGAGCAAATGGCTTCATCCATATCTGTCGAGAGTCCACGGTAAGCTTCAAGTATGCAGGGGTGGAAAACGCATTGTAGAATTTACCTTTCACAATGAATGGAGTCACAGGGTATTTCTGGAAGAAAAAATACATGAAAATTGTTACAGTTTCATAGATGAATAATGCAACTGAAATCTACAGTTTTGACATCCCTGCAAAGGGGTACATGTAGGGCCCTGAGACCCCGAAGTCGACCCAAAAGCCCCGGTCACACTACACTACATATCTAAATCACGTTTAAAAATCTGCTGGACGTGGTCATACGTGGTATTTTTTGCAATGGCTGAGCTTTGTACAGCGTATGACCCGTGACATACCGCTCAAGCTTTCGCGTCTTACCGCGTCTTCCCGCGTCTTCCCCAAGTTTTAATCACTGCTGGAACACGGATTATCTCGTGTGTTTCGCATGCGTTGCACGTCTTTACCAAGTAAACCGTCCATGGTTGTCCGCGGAATAAAATTTTGAGCAGTTCAAAACTTCTTTCGGCGTCCAATGCCGTTCAGATTTTTTACCACGTCCACAAATCGTCTGTAGCGCGTCTTAAAAGTGAACAAAAACATCTGCTTCACAGGATACCTTCTTTGGACATGTTTTGATCGTGATCAAGCCGTAAAGCTCAGTGTGACCGGGCCTTCAAATTTTCTTTAAAAGTAGTTATTGGTAATAAGAAATATTTGATATCGCTCATAAAAATTCATGAATACATGTGTATTTCCTTCTTTTAACAAAATGATAGAATAAATCCTCCGATGAAAGAATTATGAAGAACCGGTACTTGTACTATGATGTCTCAGTTAGTTAGTGGTGTTCGTGATATTGCTAGTTATTGCTGAAAAATAATTATCACCGTTTGTCCATACATTTTGTATACCTGTATCTTTGGTTCTACAAATGACAGAGACTTGATTTTCTTCAGCACTAATACTTTTTATATTCATTAACATGTTATGAAATTTCAGATGATAGTCGATTTGAAAATTTCAGAACCTAGAAATATCCTTTCCTATGAACTTTTTTTGATGAATCTTATCTATGGGGTAGTACTGAACGATTCTAGCTTGGTTGCCACTCTGGCAACCTTGGGCAACTCTTTTTATCGCCGAAAATTCAAAATGGCCGCCAAATGCCTCCCACCAATAGATGAAATTAAATTCTCTCTTTAAATATCAAGTGTGGCACATCAAATCAGGGGTTTTGAGGGTCAACAAACCCATTTCCGATGTCATTATTACAATTTGAGATCATTCAGGACTAAAATTCAAGATGGCCTTCAAATTTCAACCTTATTATGGTACAATGTGAATATTTCAATAAAACGTTCGTGCAACACATCTTATTTGTAGTTGCAATGGTCTTAGAATACATATATTTTGCTGTTTTGGTTGTTTTAAGTTAACACATGTTTCTGGGACAACTCTGCTTATCGTGGGAAATTCAAAATGGCCACCAAATAGTCTTCTACTACTGTGCAAAATGTAATAATCACTTGATATATCAAGTGTAGCAAATCTAATCAGAGATTTTAAGGGCCAAATCCATATCTTGCGTCCTTTTGCTTATCAGTTCATTAAAGGCTAAACATAAAATGACTCCTCACTTCAATATTCCCATTTCGTTACGAATAATTGTGGTGCATCTCATTACATATATCAAGTGTAGCAAATCTAATCAGGGATTTTAAGGGCCAAATCCATATCTGGCGTCCTTTTGCTTATCAATTCATTAAAGGCTAAACATAAAATGACTCCTCACATCAATGTTCCCATTTCGTTACGATGATTGTGGTGCATCTCATTACATGTCGAGAGTTTATTACCCGAAACGTGTATTTCTGGTCCATGCTGTAAATTTATCTGCTCTAAAATGATGCTAATGAATTTGAAGACGTTAAACATTATTTGTAATCCCAAAGGTGGTATAATCCACGTGTAATTTTCTTTTGTCGATATGAGCTTACACATGCACTTTTTACATAGATTGCACATTCTCAAACCGTAAAAGAAAAGAATTTTTTTTAATCATAAAGATAAAATAAATTGCAAGTATTGTATATTTTAAGAAAGGGGGATAAAAGTCGATCTGAAGCAAGAATCTACATCATAGGGCTATGGATTGTCAAAATATCATGTCAAATAATTAATTGATTGTCCTATTTGAAAATCTGCAAAAGGAATTCAAATGAGGAAAGTTCTTCCAGGATTTCTGAATGACCTGTATTCTTTACATAGATCATTTTCCCTGTCACTGTTCATTTGACTTATGCTCCTGTTCTGTTCTAAGATTCATTTCAAGCTGGTCACACTGACTACGTCTTACTCTTCAACCAAATACTCTGTGTTGTAAGAAAACATTTGGAATGATAACCTGCTTAAGATATATGATATCGAAACAACCTTCAAACTGTACGGAACACTGATATCCAAGACAATTGCGTTCAAGATAGGTTTCATCCACTTGAATTTTACATGCCAAAACATACGTAGCACCATTTCATCTTACCACAGTTGAGGATTCCTCAGATTTACGTTTGAATCACTGTAGAGAAAAACTGACGAAATCCCCGACCAGAAGTTAAAATTATCCTAAGATGTAATGATAGCAGATGACATTTTGAAAGGCCTGTTCATTTACAAACTTAACCGTCCTTATGAAGAAAAAGGAGAGTGATAACCCTGTTACTATTCGGCAGCCTTCTTTAAATAGAAGAATACATTCTATGCACCAGACATGCATGATTCGGATAATAAATGCTCATTAGTGGTACTTCCAGCCGAGATGATTCAAAGAAGCATATATAATTAATGATGTTTTGCCAAATTTGAAGACATATTCTATTCTGACAAATGAGTTAAAGAAGATCCTTACAATTATCTCAACAGCACTCAAAATAGAGCACCAAATTGAGCAGCGACTCATTTAAGTATAAATAGCTAGGATAGGGATGCAAGGTTCAGAATTTCATTGCAAAATGGTACATGTCATCATTAATGTCATACATAAATATAGTAGATAGCCCAACTCAACATAAATTAAACCTAGGGATTGTTGTAAAGAAAACATCAAACACTTTCTATTGCGCAATTCTTGCAGATTGGAAAAAAAAGCTATACAAGCCATGCAAGCAAAGAAATTGCAATGATGGTCAAAGAGCCAAGATAGTCAAGTTACCTTAAGTTTACTTGCTTACTCTAGATTCCTCTGCGTCAAACAAACTGCTCTTATATCAACATGATCAATAGGGAAACTTTATTTATGTCTTTCGAGTACCATTTTAATCAAACAAATGACATGTTTATCTTTGCATTACATTTTGACGAATCCTAGTCTGTAAAATCTGAAACCATCCAATCTAATATGTCACTCTTATTCATTTTTCATTACATAGTAAGTCCTATGAAATAAGAGCTTGTGCTATTTCTGTTTACACTTTTAACTCAGAGAAAGTGAACTATTTTTTGGCTATTTTGAATTTCCCCCGATGAAAAAAGTTGTCCTACAAGTATGTGTGAACTGTACACAACCAAAAAAGCAAAATAAATGTATTCAAGGATCATTGTTACTACAAATAAGATGTGTAACACGACTTTATTTTTATTGAAATCTACTCATTGTACCATGAGGTTGAAATTTGGCTGTCATCTTGAATTTCTAGCCTAGAATAAGCCCACAATGTCAAGATGACATTGGAAATGAGTTTGTTGACCTTCAAAACATTTGATTTGATGTGCCACACTTAATATTTAAAGAAAGAATTAAATTTCACCTATTGGGGGAAGGCATTTGGCGGCCATTTTGAATTCCCCCCGATAAGCAGAGTTGTCCGAGAAACATGTGTCAGCTGAAAACAACTTAAACAGCAAAATAAATGCATTCTAGGACCAATGCAACTACAATTAAGATGTGTTACACAAACGTTTTATTGAAATATTCACATTGTACCATAATGAGATTGATATTTGGAGGCCATCTTGAATTTTAGTCCTGAATGATCTCAAATTGTAAAAATGACACCGGAAATGGGTTTGTTGACTCTCAAAACCCCTGATTTGATGTGTCACACTAAATATTTTGAGAAAGAATTTAATTTCATCTATTGGTGGGAGGCATTTGGCGGCCATTTTGGATTTTCGGCGATAAAAAGAGTTGCCCAAGGTTGCCAGAGTGGCAACCAAGCTAGAATCGTTCAGTACTATCCCATAGATAAGAATCATCAAAAAAAGTTCATAGGAAAGGACATTTCTAGGTCGGCCACATGTTATATAAGGCTGTCAAATCGACTATGAATCCTAGATTTTAG
This sequence comes from Pinctada fucata, assembly GCA_028142955.1. Taxonomy (NCBI): domain Eukaryota; kingdom Metazoa; phylum Mollusca; class Bivalvia; order Pterioida; family Pteriidae; genus Pinctada; species Pinctada fucata. The sequence goes on along the minus strand of AP027107.1, from coordinate 20,665,682 downwards.
TACCTAATTTTCATTAAAATCAGGATTTTCTCTGAGCTCCTTGGGGGCAAAAATGGTGATCCTTGCACAAATGATTAAAAAAAAACCCAATCATAACAATACAGGAATCTAACGATATACAATGTACATGTAAGTTTAGTTGAAAAATGGTGTGCATTAGCCAAGAATTATCCTGTGCAGCAATAAATACTTATCCCTTCTCTGTTAAGAGGGATCAGCATGATCAAAAGTAACTGTCCATAGGGTTTTTTACCCTTATTGATTCCAGGGGCCTGGGCCTTCAAAATTGGGAAAAATAGCAACATTTGGTAGAAATTGGGGGGAAAAAATTATACAAATAAATTGAAAAAACATGCAAAAATTTGCTTCTAAAGGAAGACGAATAAATGCATATAGACACCTGTAGTACCAAGAATATTATATTTCAGATAGTGTACATTGTAAAACAGATAATTATAAATGTATTTTCAGTAATTACTAAGGGTTTATATACTTTTTTTTTATTGGAATTTAATTTCTTTCAAATTGGGAATTTTAAACTCAGAAATTGGGAAAAATGCCTGTTTTTCAGCAATGGGAATTGGGCCGAATTTCGGCCCTGGAGAACCCCTAAAAAAATCCCTGTGTACACACAGCTCACTTCAGTAACCAGAAAATTGAAGTTTGACTCATAAATCTCGAACTCTCATACCTTGGTACCTACATGTATGATGTAACAGTGCAAGTTCTATGTCCCAATTACTATGCTCATGATGACAAGAAATATATTTAAACATACTAAAAGCACAGTGGGTAATCTCGCAACGCAGAACAATTGATTTTCCTATATTTTTGCACAAAAAAGGTAATTTACATGTATTACAAAAAAGGGAAATGTGATGCAGTGTAATAACAGTTAATGCCTTGTTCACATGAATGGGCATTAAATCTAATTCGCACCAGATTTGAAGCGCATTATTTTAAAATGCGAATTAGATTTGCATTGCGTTCACACAGCAATTCTAATACACATTAGATTTTGGTACAATTGCACTGATCAGCCATAATATAGCCATAATTTTCAAATCATAAAGGGCAGAATTAATTCCAGCTCATTGTGTTTTTCATATTTTTCTTTTCATCATCGAAAGTTAAGTTCCAGCAAGGCAAAAGAAAGACACATGATGTCATTAAGAGATGAAATGACGTCATAGTACAACGAACGTTATATTTTCGTAAGTCAAAAGACGCGTTTCTTTGCATAATGAACTAGATAGTATTTTGGCCTTTTATTATATGATTCGAGGTCCAAGGGTGGTTGAAATTGTCAAGTTGTGGTCTATACATACTGTAAAACTTAAGTACATCATATACGCATGCGCTAAATCTAATGCGAATTAGATTCGCTTTGCGTTCACACGACAAAATCTAATGCACATTAAATTCGATTCAATGCGCATTAAATCTTCCGTGTAAACAGGGCATAACTATGAGTTGCATTCAAAATAAAGTGGATATTACATAAACACGAACGAGATTTGGATCCGCCCTTTTTTATACCTGAAGACTCTCTGCGATTTCTTCCTCGATGAAATATGAAACTGGTGAAAACAGATCTGCCTCGACATAAGTTTTCCCATCCCCACATGGGGACTGATATTCCCTCAAGGGCTTATCGTTTACCATAATGCTAAATTCTAAGTTGTCATCAAGTTTTTCAAAGTATTCATTTTGCATTTCGCTCCTTTTCAGTTTCTCCATTTTCGAAATTTCGTACAGTCGAGCCCGATTAGTTTTTTTTTCTAATTGTACTTGTACGCCGGAATTCCCTCCTGTGACTAAGGAGCACCCCTATATGTAATAGGGTAGGAGGGTCCTTGGCATTCCCAGAAGGGATTAATGTAGGTTAAAATCCTAAAAATGATGTATATGTTTTAAAACTGCACCAATCTCGGAATCCCAGCTGCGATTTAAGACCCTGTGGCACCAAGTCTGTCTAGCAGATTTAGTGGTGAACCACCAATTAAAAATAAAACTACTTCTAAAAATGTAAGTTAAGACAAAAGTGCCGTGGAATAAAATATGTACATGTGATAAAATAAATGCAAAAGTATATTAGTAAAACGGGTCAACGGTAGCCGCATGACCGAGAGGGCAACATAACACCAAAAAGGAACATTAATCCATTCGGTGAAATGTCAATAACCCAGCCGTTTTGGTGGGGGAAAACCGGAGGACCCGGAGGAAAACCCACCACTGACCCCAGGAGAACGGCCAAAACCCCTGGGCAGCCCATGGACCCCCAGTTAGATCGCCGCTAAGCCGAACGTCTTCCCACACAACCAATGTGATTCTGAAGTTCGAATTTCCTCTGACATCCAAATTTCCAAGATGACATAAGTTCCTAACACATAATAAAACTAAAGGACCATCTGGGAAAATGGATGCCATTGGAACGTTTCTACACCAGTAAATGGCATCGATGGCTGGTGTAGAGGTCAGAATCACAAAGATTGTGCGGAGAGACAAAAAGGCGTCCGGCCATCACGGCAACCAAACCGGGCTCAATTAATTATCAATTAATTAATCATTTATTTATTTATTTATTTATTTATTCATTTATTTATTCATTTATTTATTCATTTTGCTTTTATTTTTTTTAGAAAGGATTCAAGGATTATATTTCAGTTTCAGTAAGGGCTTAGACAAAAGTAAAGAAGCTCCTCAGTTTCCATTGAAATTATATTTCAGTATGTGCATCCAGTGATCTCATGCAATCATACAATTATTAATGTATGTAAAATATGTATTTTAATTCAAGTTGAAGCAAATCATTTGAGATAACCCCAAATATGCGACATCGCACTTTTACATCCAAAATCTCCGACATCGCTTGACACGCCACCAGCAGGTGCGCGTTCGTTTTTTACATGTAGTGCTGATCAATAAACTTTTCTTTGATCAATGTGAAGGAATTGTCTCTAGAACAAAATTAATGTGAATTTAAGGAATTGGACAGAATATAAACAGGAGCAGAATTATTTCAAGCTGCTTGTTTACTAGCTGACACATGAACATGCAGCTATTTTACTATAGTATAGTTTACATATCAATAAATCTGATGCAACGTAATCAGTGGCGGATTCAATTGGGGGGGGGGGGGGTGCCGATCGAGGGCCCCCGGCACTGACCCAAAATTTTCCAAAAACAGGTATATTTTGGCTCATTTTCTGTCAAAATCGGCAAAAGTCGCCTCTTAACCCCCCCCCCCCCCCCGGCAAAGGGGCGCTGGATCCGCCACTGGTAATATTAACCAATCTTAAAATATTTAAACTTTTGCTCTTCATTATTTCACTGGAATCATTTGGATTTCATCTTCCAGGCCTCGATCATCTGTGACGATACATTGCTGTATATTGCTGAAATGCGCATATGGTGCACTTTAAATTTTTATTTTGGAGCATATGTTTCATTATTGACACTTTACCAAACACTTTAATGAAATCTTTCATTGTTATTGTCATTAACAAGCACAAACAGATAACCAAACATAGATCAGTATGTTACAGCATAATTTAATGATATTAAACAAAACAAGAAAAATGTACAATATTTTCAAGGCTCGTAAAACTATATAGCATTTGTCGATATCAATTAAAAAAAAAAAAAAAACTAACGCTACATAGATGTATCAGATGGCCATCTCAACTAAGTCAGATAATCACCCTGTTCTAGTATTTATATGTTGTCGCTTGTGTTTCAATAAATTTTACTTTCAAATTGTTCCTTAGTTGACCAATTTTGCGTTGGTTTTCTCATTCTCCCCGATTGTGCGCTATTATCTGATGTCCATTGTTTATTACCATCTTGCGGTTTGTTCCCCTGTTGTCGACGCAGAGTTGTCATGTCGGAGATTCCTAACTTTTCATGTTTCGAAGCAGAGAAAATTGTGTAGTGAAATGTTACGTCTTCAAATTCATAGCATCATTTTGAACAGAACAGATCAATTTGCAGCACGGACCAGACATGCACGTTTTGGGTACTAGTACTTCACCCTCGTCAGTGATCCTCAGTCCAAGCAATGAAATATGGCCAAAGACTGAGAAATTTATGTCCAAAATAGCAAAAGACGTAACAGGATAGGTGGGATATGATCGATGCTTCAGGATCCACTTTTCAGAAATTCCGAGAAATTTGTGAATAGAAATGTTCGAATGCATTTGAAGAAACGATCAACAAAGGTTGATCGGACTTGGCTACACGTGCCTTCGGGGACACCTTGTCCACAAGTAGTGACACTCACCAAGTGGGAAAAATGTTACGTCTTCAAATTCGTAGCATCATTTAAGAACAGATCACCTTCGTAAGTTCGTTTAACGAGAAAACGAAACTTTCGCTGGGTAGCACATGTATGTCAGTTGAATTCAGAGCCGTCGTTTGCCTATACTAGTTTTACTGTGCTTCTGCACTCACTTGAAATATATTTGTAAACTTTCTGATACTATTTGATGAATTATTCTGAAACAAAGGGATATCTTTCATGGCATAGGTCTTTCCTTAGCTGGCCCTTTGGCAAATATTTTAGGTCATGTTTAGAATTTCACTCTTTATTTTGATTTCCTCACTTTCGGCCTATAGCATCACTGATGATACATTGCTTGTTGAAATGTGCATATGGTGTACTAGATTATTACGACAGAACATATTATAATTTCAATCACAAGGTTGGTATCTCTGCTGGTGGACTGCTAGTCCACAAGGATATATTTCGTCTTCTTTTACTGTGCTTACTGCACTTACTTGAAATTTTATAAATTTTCTTATACTAAATTTGATAAATTATTCCGAAACTTAGGAGTAAGAAACTCATGTCCCTAGCTGGATCTTTGGCATAATTTCATTTAAGGTAACATTAATAGAAATCAGAATAATCAATAGTTGTGTTAGTGCAAATAGAAATTCATTCTAAACGTGAAAAATGTTACTGAAATAACAGATCTGAGGAATTTAAAAGCGGCATTTATAATGTTATCATTATAAGAATTTGTGTGCTATACTAATAATATCAATGCATCACATGCGCATTTCAAGAAATAATATATCATCAGTGATGCTCGAGACCGAAAGAGAGGAAATGTAAATATTGAAGATACGAAGAGCAAAACATATCCGAAGAAGTATGCCGAAGAGCCAGCTATGGGCAGAGCTATATGCATTCATGGAGAAAGTAAGTTAGCATCAGAATTAATTATTATCAGAAGTTTCAAGTTATGTGCTGAAACACTTGTTAAACTCGGCGAACAATATCCTCGGGAGTAACAGTCCACCAACTCAGTGGACTAAAATATAAGATCTATTGTTACATTTATAATTACAGTGTGCCATATGCGTATTTCAATTAACTAATTAATTTCAACTTCGGTTGATCGTCTGTCTCTTCAGCGCATTCGAAAATTTTTGTTGTCAAAATTTCTTGAAATTTATATAAAACGTGGGTCCTGTAGCATCATATCCCACCCATCCTGCTTCGCCTTTAGGAATAATTTTGGACATAATAACTTTCACACTCTTTGGCCATATTGCATTGTTTAGATTGAGGATCACTGACGAGGGTTAAGTACCCGAAACGTGCATGTCTGGTTCATGCTGCAAATTTCACATCCGGGATGGCGAAGGTTAAAATAAAGGAAATTTAAATAATGAAGATATGAAAAGGTATACCAAAGAGCCATGCAGCTGCAGAACTATGCATTTAGGGAGATACTTCTTACATTTATAGAATAATTATCAAATTTAGTGACAAAGGAGTTAAAACGTAATTGCCGAAACATTGTGAAATTAGGCGAATGATATCCTCTGGGACTAACAGTCAGGCAACGGAGTGGTTGAAAATGATCAATATTTCAAGAAATTTATGTTCCATTGTAATAATTACTGTGCCCCATTTGAAAATTACAAAAAGTAATGTCTCATCAGTAATGACAGAGGCCGAAAACGAGGAAAACTAGGTGATATTTATATGAAGAGCGACATTCTAAACATGATGACATTCTAAACATGATGATATTTTAACATGATGACATTCTTAACATGATGACATTCTAAACATGATGACATTCTAAACATGATTACATCTAAACATGATGACATTCTAAACATGATGACATTCTAAACATGATGACATCTAAACATGATGACATCTAAACATTACGGCATTCTAAACATGATGACATCTAAACATGATGACATTCTAAACATGATGACTTTCTAAACATGATGACATTCTTAACATGATGACATCTAAACATGATGACATTCTAAACATGATGAAATTCTAAACATGATGCCATTCTAAACATGATGACATCTAAACATGATGACATCTAAACATGATGACATCTAAACATGATGACATTCTAAACATGATGACATCTAAACATGATGATATCTAAACATGATGACATCTAAACATTATGGCATTCTAAACATGATGACATCTAAACATGATGACATTCTTAACATGATGACATCTAAACATGATGACATTCTAAACATGATGATATTCTAAACATGATGACTTTCTAAACATGAAGACATCTAAACATGATGACATTCTAAACATGATGACATTCTAAACATGATGACATTCTAAACATGATGACATTCTAAACATGATGACATCTAAACATGATGACATTCTAAAAATGATGACATTCTAAACATGATGACATTCTTAACATGATGGCATTCTAAACATGGTGGGTGCGGCTAGCCAAACAGGGGATGCTTACACCTCCCGGGCATCTGATCCCACCCTTAGTTTGCTAGGGTCCCGTCGATGCTTAATCTGGTGCTGACTATTGTGAGTGATGTTGAGATTGTCGTCATGATCTTCTTTACCTCATGATATTTCAACAGCCAGATAACATGGATAAGGACAGAACTATATATGCTTCATCGAATTCTGTAAGATACATGAATGTAAAAAAAGGGGTTCATTTAAAAAGAAGGCATCTGAAATATTATATCAAAGTCGGTTAATGTGCACCAAGATAAACCATGCAATATCTTAAAATGCTCATGTTGCACTGCATGTATATTTTCATTGATGTAATATTTATTTGTCTTCGGATGGACTGTCCGTGGCCTAAGGTTAAGATGGCCGTCCTAAATAGATAGGAAGGATATCAACAATGATCAAGGTAGAAGGTACATGTGTTCATGACCGAAATCGAACTATTTCACGCTTACTTCGTGTAATACTACACATGTCTTGTTTGAAATCCATATGTAGCTGGTACCTCGAACAGTAGCAATCTCTCGGCTTTTTGTTGGCGATTCTTAAATGACCACGCTGACCATCACCATATTGAAGCTGGTTCCAGTAGTTGGAATCGTCTTTATTTTGTACAAGATATGGAAGATTATTGAGAGAAGACAGGAATACAAGAGGCAAATGAAGGACTTCCCGGGACCCCCTCCACACTGGCTTTGGGGCAACACAAAGGAGGTAAAGATGTTTTACGAAAAAAAATTGTGCATGCAAAATATATTGGGGAAAATATGACGGAAAATGGATAGCAGTCATTTTACAAGCTTTAAATATTCTGTTATCTATCGTGTCCAACATGTGTGGGACCATAAACTGCATGCATGGTGTAGTAGTTTTAGAGGTACGTGTACCTGCATATTTATCTATAGATAAAGTAAACACTTCACACTACGAATTCATTTAAAACTTTAACACGATCAGTAAGTCTTTGTTAGATTAAACTACGCATTATCTGCCTTTGATGATAGCCTTACGAGATCCTGCTCTATATACGTACATTTTGCAACAAGAGTAAATTTGACTCTTGATTTTCTTGATTAAGCACTTCACATGGACTTAATTAATTTTATTACTTAAAAGTCTTTTATTAATTAATTGCATACCAAACAACAATATTCCACAACCACTTTGGGGTGATTTTTATGTTTCTTTCACCGGACTTTCCTCGACTTTCAACGGACTTTCCTCTTGGTGGTTGGACCTCAATAGCTTGACGCTAGCAGCTCTCAACGAATCCTGCATCCTCCTTACTCTCCCTTATTATTGAAATAAGGAGAAAAATATGGAGCAAATATCTGTTCGTATGCTCTGGACCAACGGATTTGCTGTTGAAAGAGCTACGATTTTAAAACGGAGACTTTCCCTCATTTTCATATGTTTCAGTTACTCAAAGTTCAAGATAAGAAATTATATAGTAAAGTTAAAAATATTAGAAATATTAATTAAAACAAAAAAATTATATCGTAAGTGATACGCTATCCCAAAGTAAACTCAATTAAAGTACGAGTTCCTTCTAAGGTAAAAATAAAAGAAGTACCTATCAGTTATTCAGTCTCAAAGTCGCGAAGGCAAGGCAAAATAATTAGAATTTCCATTTGAACCGTTGCGAGCTTGAGACCAGGTGCCCGGGGAGAGGGCAAGACGATTGACCGAGAGGCAGTTAAAACAAGGGCATATGACGTTGTACTTGTTTTCATGAGCGACTGACTTTGCCACTGAAAGTGTTTTTGGACGAAACGAACAATGTAAAATCTAATAACATAATATCTCGTGGTCTTTTACGTTGCAAAATATTTAAGTTTAAACCATCAAAAACCACTGAATATGATGCATTAACTGGTTTTTATTTTTTTTTCTGCATGGCTTATGTGACGAGTATTATAGAAAGCAGGATATACTTACTCTTCCCGGGTACCTGATATCATTGATTCACCTTTGCTCCTTTGCAGATTATTTTCGTTGCTTCGTTCGGTTTTTGTATTTTTCATGATTTTGTGTGTGCACTGATTATGATTTTTGAATTGTTATTTTCAGTTTTGTGTTTGACTTTCATTCTCTGATTAGAAATACGGAGTTGTCTCAACTCTTTACCTTCTTGAAGAAAATTTCAAACCAATTTATCATGCACCAGATACGTGTTTCAGATATTAAATCCTCATCAGTGATGCTTCCAGCCAAAGTGTTTTTCAGAAGTCGCGAACATTCATTTCAGTATCGGTCTCTGGTTTTATACGTCCAAATTCATATAGGGTCGATTCAGTTACATACCCAAATAAAATCTATATTCAAAAATAGCATTGGAGGGATGATACTAAGATGTTAATCTAATTTAATTTCGATGATATTTTTGGATGAAATGACAAGTTTCCGAAATAGCAAAATAATATATATGATGTCAAATTGATAAAAGTAATTTGTGTTATTGTTTAAACCATATCATACTTCTTTACCTCTAATGATGTATTTGGTTACAGTTAACAGGGGACTATGAGGGGATGTTACGAGTGGCGGACTATGCCGCCCAGTACCACGGAGCTTTCCCCGTATGGATGGGGCCCACCGATGTATTCCTAATGGCGGTTCACCCTACCACGGTGCGGTCTGTCCTGTCTGGTAGCGGTAAGTACCTGCGTACATATAAGCCTCTCACTTGCAAAAAATAAGACTTCATGTCTAATATGATTATTGAAATATTAATAGACTTTTTTTTAGCATGCTCTGTGTTGAATGTCAAATCTTAAAATAAACGGCGCCCGATCGCGAAGAGTTCAATAGGAATGCAAATACTATCCCTCATTTGAGACATAAAGTTTAGATTTATTAAGCAAGCAGGAGCTGTTTTCTCTTACCATACATTTAATCTAGATATTATCATCGTTTGCTTTTGTTTCATACGTGACTGAAATCTGTTCTCTTATATATTGTGGTATACTAATTTACATTTCGTTCATTATCATCTCATTCTTATGTTTCAGATCCAAAGGACGAATTCTCTTACGCCCTCATGCGGCCATGGATTGGTGAGTGTCGATCAGATGTGTATTATAAGAAATGAATACATCAGTGAAACAAAGGGTCATAATTCTAAATCCCTTTAAAGAGAATCAAAATGGTCGTTCTCTTTTTATTTTTTGTACATCCTTTTTTGTATAAAACAATCCTATATGCTCATATGAAGTTCAGCATATGCTTTAAATAACAATATGATTGTAGGTATCGCTACTTATATAAATTTTGTGGTTGGTTTCTTAGAATACACGATGGAATGTATATGTACCTCACCGATCATAGTGTCGGAAAATACATTTCTTTATCATTTTATTTCGTTTACTAGTTTACTTTTATATTCTTTTGATCACTTGACTTGAAATAACTTTTGAAGGCGATGGATTATTGCTGAGTAAAGGAAGGAAGTGGGACAGAAATCGTCGTTTGATGACCCCGGCGTTTCACCAAGAAATTATTAAAAACTATGTGAAAACATTCGCTTCATCTACTGAAATTTTACTGGTATGAGGTATAGATGGTTGTTAGATATATTTTTTTCATTAATTTTGGATCTTTTACATGTTTCATCAGAGCAATTGGGTGTATTTTTATTTCAATGAAATAGATTTATTATACGCTGTGATCTTTTCATTAGCAGACAAGGTCATAACGTAAAGATAGTTGTGAATACATGTATATTGGTAGTCTTTCTCAAGTCAAGTTATATGAAGAGAATTGCAATTATTACAAAATGTAATTAAATAGATATGCCCATTTTAAAACAATGAGCAGTGAGCAATTGGTTGTAGATCACAATAGAGAGAAGACAACGGTTGCTTGCTAGTAAAGAGATTTCACTCTATTAATATGTATTTAATTTCAAAATAATTTGATATAAGGACTTAAGCAAGTCTAGTATATTGAGTGTTTCTTGTTATTTCCTTAAGGAAAATCTTTATTTTTTTGTATCATTTATCATATATAAGATATATATTCTTATGAATGATATGTCGATGTAAATATTGCTATTTTTCTTTTCTTTTTATCTTACTGAAAAGAATATTATATTTTGGTTTTAATTTTTTTTATAAGATTCGAAGAGTATGATGGACTTGACATTTTTGTTACTCAGGATAAATGGCGGACGGTCAGCGAGCCTGTGGAAACGTTTCATCATGTCAGTCTACTAACTTTGGACAGTATGATGAAATGTTTATTCGGTCACGTCAGCGACTGTCAAAACGAAAAGTAGGTCAAATTTATCTTTTTGTGTCATTCTTTTCATGCAAATAAAAAATTATAAATAAATAAAAATAAAATGAAGTAGAAATAAAAATGAACGGAAGAATACCATTAAATGCTAAAAAGGAATTCTTCTTCATCTACTTACTACTAACGGATAATAATGATAAAGCTCTATAAACTTATCGTAATATTACAATGTAACGTACAAAACACGAAAAGAAAATTTAATTCTTAATTAAATTTTAATCATTTTTTCTTATTCTCTGCTTTCCAATTTTCAGAGTAAGACATCCTTACATCCAGGGTGTTTATGACGTATCAGAACTTATAGTTAAGCGGATAATTAACCCTCTGTGTCATAGCGCTTTTATTTATTACAAAACAAAAAACGGGTAAGTAAATTATGCATATTAGCACGGGGGCGAGGTATCATACGTTGGTCACAAACCCTTTCCATAGCACAAATCCTTTCCTCTACAAGTACGTATTAAAAACCTGAAGGGAGGACATTCTCTTTGTACACGATCGTGGTTTTCTCCTTTTCCTCTCTACAGACTTATCCAATGGCCCAATTGATACGGTATTTGGCTTATTGGCATCCCAAAATGAATGAATATTTTTAAGAAATCCAAATCGAAATTGCACCGGTCAAATCCAGATTGCTAGAATCGTGTACAAAAGAGGAACATAGCTATTATATACTATAGGAAGTGTCCACCCTTCGAGTTTTTGATATAGACTAGAGGAAAGGGTTTGTGCTGAGGAAAGGACTTGTGATTTCACATTATCCTGATTTACAATTACTGTGTCAATCGGAATTCACAACGTATGCAAATCAAATGCGCTATAGACAAAATGTTAATGTGAAATTTTAATGGGCCTTGTTTGCATCCTATTGCAAATGAACAAAAATCTTCATAGTCTTTTCAGTTTAAGGAGATGAATTTGTATAAAAATAATTTAGGGGACGACCATTTGATCCTGAAGGGGGGGGGGGGGGGAGGCTGGCAATATTTTTCGGATCAGATTATTTATTTATTTTCAACACAGGGCCGGCCGGATTATTTATTTTCCTGTAACTTATGGTCAGAATATTTATTTTCAACCTGTAACAATCCTGACAAGAAGAAAAAAAAAAAAACCAACCAAAATTATATGCACCCCCGGTTATGTCAACTAAATATGCCATCAATTACATTGTATTTACATTGTACAAGACTTTCTTGGCACTTCAATAAGTCTATTTACATATGAATGTACATGTATCACCTGCATATTCTAAATTGAGTTTTTCCAGCACATTTGGAGAGGGGTATGCCAAGAAACTTTTGCCATGTCAAGTACAAAAGCAGGTAGTTGATGTGTAATGACATAGGCATTCCTATAAGACTTGAAGCTTATCAAATATGCCATTTTCGTTTTATACTTGCAATTTTAATCTTGTGTAAATGTCTTAATAGCACTTGATATAAAATTTTGTGGAAAGCGATCGAAGCGAGCCCGAATTTTTTAAATATAAGGCGAGCGAAGCGAGCCTAAAATTTTTGGTCTTGTTGCTAGCGCAGCAAGCTGAAATTTGTTTCAATGAATGGCGAGCAAAGCGAGCCAAAAGTTTTGAATTTTGAACACATATGTGGGCAAGAATATTTATACGCAACAAAGAGAGTCAGATTATTTATTTTCAATATTTTCTGGGTTAGAATATTTATTTCAAAAAACTGCCTGCCGCCTCCCCCTCAGGATTAATTGGTCATCCCCCTAATGATGCCTAGAAATGGCCAAAATGTTTTCTATAAGACTTGTATATCCTTCCTTACTTGGAACCTTTGACAAATGATTAATGCCATGTAAAAAAACAACATTTTTTGACGCTTGAATAACAAACATTGAGTTTAAATTAAAGAAAACTAAGGATTTCCATATATTGACGTCATTACAGAAAGAGATTTAAAGAAGTTTGTGATATAATTCACCAGCATTCTGAGAAACTGATTAGAAATAGGCGACAACTTTTTAAGACAGAGGAAAGGGGTGCCCGTCAACCAGATTTCCTGGATATCTTACTGACTGCAAAGGTTTGATAACGATATATTTTTATCATATAAATCACCAGTGTTAACAAAGAAATGTGTAAAAGTGATTGAATCAATTGCGTTTTTCAATATGTACCAAAAGACTTTTCACTAAATTTCATCTGAAAGAAAAAGAAAGGCTATCGAAACAGACAAATAATGACTACCTTGCACTTGACTCAAAATGAAGAAAAGACCCCTCCCCCCCAAAAAAAACCCAAAGACAAATAAAGAATATTCCTCTCCCCAATGAGCGAACAGACATAACCGAGTCAAATGAATTGTAAAGGATATTCTAATGCACTCAGTTTGTAACGCGCATTCTGATTGGCTGAGCGATTATAAAACTGCAAGGGGATTCACGTTTCACTGCAGTTTTTGCTATGACGTCATGTGTTGCTATAACGACGTCGTTAAAAACTGGCGTTTTCTAGCTTCTTACTGACCAAAGCATAAGAATAGAGTTACCATACTGATGTTTTACAAAAACTGACAAGGTATCGGCGAATCTCCTGTCAGAAATATCCGTTTTACAGCTCGGCTAGCGCATCGCGGCAAAACTCAATTTCTGACAGAGGATTCGCCGATACCATGTCAGTTTTTGTAAAACACACGCATGGTAACCCATAAGTCCAAACTCAAAATCTGTTCTTAAATGATGCTATTGAATTTGAAGACGTTTAACATCTGTTTTTAATTACAAAGGACAGTGAAGGTAATGGACTGACTGACCAGGAGATTCGAGACGAAGTGGACACGTTTATGTTTGAAGGTCATGACTCCACGGCCAGCTCGTTGTCATGGTGTTTATATAATCTGGCTAAATTCCCAGAATGCCAGGAGAGGTGTCGTGAGGAAATCAAAGAACAATGGGGCAATAAGGAAGACATTACATGGTGGGTTTTGATACATGAATCGACTCTTCTTTCCGTTGCGAATGAAAACTTTCATTCGTCAGCTATTTTCACGAAATAGAGTACGTTCAATAACAAGACTCATAGATATATGAAATACTAGTACACAAATAAAAAGATATAAATACATGTATTCTTAAATGATCGAAAAAATGATTGCAATTCAGGAGTTCAATATTCATTTAACAACAATCCGAAAGAAAGCAAAGACGAAATGAAAAATAGTTAAAGAAGGTCTTGATGATTATAGGGATGATGTAAAGAAACTGAAATATACTCACATGTGTATCAAGGAAAGCATGAGATTATACCCACCTGTCCCTAATGTATCCAGATGTGCAGAAAACGACATTACACTACCGGATGGAAGGGTCATACCTAAAGGTATCTATGCTTCCGTCCTTTCTTTGCATGTTTATTGAAGAAACACAATGAAAAGAACATTTGAACTTCATTGAAACCGAAACACCCATGTTATGTTCGATGCCAAATTCTTCTCTCAATCACGTAGATCACCTTTATTGCCTCTAGAATATATTTCTGTACATGTACATTGTATAAAGTAAGAATACAAATTCAAGAAGAAGCAAAGAACATAATAATTCAAATTCAACCAAGTCTTTGTGTTCATGCTACTGCAGCCTATATATGTCTGCTTTGCTACTGATTTTTTCTAACCAATGTATATCTGTTATTTTCGTATTTAGGTGTACGAATGGCTGTTTCCTTATTTGCTTTACATAGAAATCCTGAAGTCTGGCATGAGCCTGAAGTAAGCTTATCATTTCGGTGGTACAAACACGATAACAGAAACTTTTTAGATAACAATCAATAAACAATTCAATACATTCCAAATTTAATTAAGATTGCTGAACTATTGTACGGAGTCTCTGAACGTTGTATATTCGTATTTCTAGTTTTCGATTATTCTGAATTGTTTTTAAAACGCATTTCGTATCATGCAGGAATTTGATCCACAACGATTTTCAGACGAAAATATGACGTCATCATCATCGTATATGCCGTTTTCTATAGGACCGAGGTATTTCTTGACTTTTTCCTTCAACCCGAAAGTGAATTATTCATTTTGATAAAATTATTCCCTTTATGAGAAGTTAATGAATAATTTGCTCTGTAAATCTTCATTTCAGAAATTGTATTGGACAATTATTTGCAACTACACAGATTCGAGTAGTGATTCCTATGATAATCCGGAAGTACAATCTGACACTAGATCCGTCCCGTCCTGCGCAACCGGAAAGCATGTTAATTTTGAGAAGCAAAAACGGACTATATTTGAACGTAAAGTATATCCAATGACATCATCCAAGGCGTGATGGCGACGAGGTACCGTCGTTGAGAGGTCAAGACTATAGATGATAAAGCAACTGATGGTATTAGAATTTTGAAAGAATGTGAATAAATGACACTGTCTTTCCAATTCTATTCAATGCTTGCACTTCTCAAGATAACACGAAAAACTGAGAATAGCTTTACTTGATATGGTCTTAGAAAATTTTGTTTATCATACATTTTCTGCCATCATTTATTGGATTCAATTGTTGTATCTTTATCATCATATAAATGTATACCAGTATGTTTAGATTTCGCTTTGAAATTTTGAAGAAACAGTAGGAAGTTTGATTTGATTGTCTCTTATATTATAAGAAGGTTTTAGAAAGTATGACACCGATACTTATTACAGAAGATCATTCTCATGCTACCAACTTAAAAGTGTTATTTCCATGCAAGCAACACAAATGTATGCAAAACATTGGATGAATATTTATATATGCAGTTATAAAAGAAATGAGGGGATCTCCATCAACACCTAGTTGCAGCACCAACAGCAAAACCCCAAAACACCTACTGCAAAAACACAAAGAAGACACGCACAGAAAGAGACGTAATGGTACAAGGAACGTCGAATCACAGAGAAACATCAAACACAAATGACTACACATAAACCAACGAGACCAATGGGCAAATGGTACCGACTTAGGACGGCCATCTGCCACGTCAGTAGCATATGGTGTGGTTATCCTGGATTACGTGTGAACAACCTTCCCACTTTTCCGATTTCCCAGAGGTCTCTAAGAACGTCTCTTAAATTTCCCAGAGGTCTCGAAGAAGGTCTCTTAAATCATTTTAATTGAATTGATGCTTCAATTACACTAAGATATGCCAGAAACTGCAAGTTCCGACGGGACATATAAGGAAATATCAATTTCATCTGAACTTATGTCAAATTGCTTGTAAATTCAAACCATTCATCGCACATAATTATGTAATATTATACCATAACACCTAGACGTTATCAAATATCTTAGTCTTACGTTATATATATCTAATCTACAGTAATTAATATTTTCGCCGTGAACATGAATAGAACATGCCATTATGTATTAAAATTGAGGGCATCGAACTCATCCTAAGTACTTTGATACCCGTTTAAACAAAGTCAGCCATCTGTTTTTACTTGGGCTACTTTATCTTGAACTCAAATCACCAAGACTCATTTATCTAATTATGAGAGGCGACACCTATGATGATTTCTGACTCTGTGGGTATTGTTGGGTACAGTGCATTCTGTACTTGCACTTACTCTAGCCAATTCCCATTTCTGCATTTATTTGAGAAATAAAATACATGTATGTACATATTCACACAGTCTGCTACTTACGTGTCAGATGGCCTTCCTAAGTCGATACCGGTTGCCCATTGATCTCGTTGGTTTATGTGTGGTCTTTTGTGTTTCATGTTTCTTTTTTTTTGCATTTGATGTTTTGGAGTTTTGCTTTGGGTGCTGTAACCGAGAGTTTTTGGAGATCCCCTCCTTTCTTTCAAACTAAAACTATACACTGGATATTGCTCATTAGATTAAGATGATGAAGCTGTGTTATTGTCTCCGTCTATCCTACAGATATTTTCTTTTCTCGTGAGAGATTCTGATACATTAATTAAAGACTGCGTTAGCCTTTTCATTGCGACTTTTGGAATATGATTTTGGGTTTAGTGCATGGCTTCCATTCACTGATTCATACATACCGTGTTGTTCTTGGTGTTTCAGGGATTTGACGGGGTTATTCGCGTGGAATCCTTCTGTGATCATTGCAACATTGTCATATTGGGGTATCTCCTCTTTTGGGCAATTCAAAATTGAATATACGCTTGGATGTTAAGGGTACCCAATAAGGGTGATAGTTAGGTAGGCTACACGTACCGAAGTAATTATATTGTCGTATTTAAATTCTTATCTTTCATATGCTATGACAGCATGGGTAGATGAAAGCCGAAAATGACAGCATGGGTAGATGAAAACCGAAAATAGAAGAATCAAAGTTCTAAAACGACAATTAATAGTGAAAAGATACATTGATGAATCAACATAAGTGAACCAATACGTTAAAACAGTCTGTACCACAAGAAATGATAATAATTATAATGAAATACAGGGTTAATATGGAAACAGGGCCTATATGTAAAAAACAGGGCCAATACGAAAAAAAAAAAAAAAAAAAAAAAAAAAAAAAAAAAAAAAAAAGACAATATGGAAAACGGGGCTTATATGGAAAAAACATAGCCAATACGGAAAACAGGCCAAATACGGAAAACTGAACCAATACGGAAAATGACGTCACTTTGTCCGTTAGCAAGGAAACAAACATGGCGGACATTTTAGACGCAAAGAATTTACATAAAATGATATTGAACAATATCTGACGTTGATTATAAGAATAAAGTTGATGAAATACTTTTTGAATTGGATATTATTTTGAAAAGTTATTTTAAAAAAGCTCAAGATTAGAAATAATAAGTTCATCAACTGTAATTGCTTTTCGGTCTGTAGCATTGATCCACGGCTGCGCTTCGAGGCAATTCGACAGTCTGAGACCTCGACGAAATTACAGTGCCAATACGGAATATACTGGTTAATTACAGTACATGTATGTTTGCGAAAATCAGCATGTTAGGTTTCAATGTTCTATCAATATTAAATATTCTTTTTATGACTGAATCACCATCGTCGGGAACTGACATTTGTCTAGCGTGTAATATTCTGGCGTGAGATGTTCCCCTTCTCTCGTTTCATGTGTTCCGCTGTGCACAGTGCACCGTCGTTATGTTGAGGGTCTCTACATATATGTTTTGAAACACAACTTACAAAGTGTTTGTCTTTAATTATATGATCTGCTCTTCCTGTCACTGATTTCGAATTTGCGATTTGGTTTATACCAAACCAAACGTAGCGTTTCTTTAGATAAGCTTAAATAGATATCTGTTTTTTCATCTGACTGAGGTAAAAAGACAACAACAACAACAACAACAACAACAACAACAACAACAACAACAACAACAACAACAACAACAACAACAACAACAACAACAACAACAACAACAACAACAACTGGCATTTAGATACATTAGGCGGAAATAAATCGTTACCTTATATCAATGTTTTGTTCATAAAGAAATCTTATTCATTCATATATTCTCTTCCATCATCGGGAAATAATATGCATGTAGCAGTATTTATTGCTTATAACCATCTTTCTATTATAATATTTTCCATAAAAGCTCGAAGGGTTGACGGTTTTTTTACTATCTACCTTGATCATCGCGTGGGATCGAAACATATGATGTTGTGATTCCTTACGGAGGTTTTGAATGTTTTATTTTTCATCATTTTTAAGTGATCGCGCACAAAACCGATGGGACGTTGCGATGTCCAAATCATAAGTAGTTTTAGCTTAGAAATATGTTATGGAAACTCAATAACAAAAGCCAACTCAGAATCCCAAAATCACGATTGACTGGTATTCACAATTCTTGATAGATATAAAACAAAACAAAGCTAAGGAGGAAAGAAGTGAGATAAAGAAGATCCTGACAACAACCTTAACAGCACTCACAGAAGTGCACCAAATTGAGCATCGACGGACCCCTAGCAAACCAGAGATGGGACCAGGTGCCCGGGGGGAGTAAGCATTCCCTGTTCGGCTAGTCGCACCTGCCGTCGATGAACTTGCACGAAAATGAAAACGATATCTACAGTACATGCACTGTCCGAGGTCATATCTATATATGTGCCATGGCGACCATGCCAGGGAACAAATTCATAACACTTACTGTCAAACCCCTCAAGAAGAACTTTTTTACGAGCTCCACACGGCAAATGGCATAAGTGTGACACAAATAAGATAAAAAAGATCATGACAGCAATCTCAACAGCACTCACAAAAGTGACATCACTCAAGTGCGGCGCTGTATGTATTCTCTTTACGGAGAAAATAGGAAGGCCATACTATGGCCGTGGCATCGGAACTAGGATAAGAAAACTGTCAAAATATATTATGACTGAGTGTATAGAATTATTCCATGAGATGAAAAATGGGAAAATGTAGCAGTTGTGGTAGAGAAAATAGTTAGACTTGATGCATTCATTTACAGGTTTTTTTGTGCAAGGGTAGATCTTCAACTGTAAATTAAATGCAATTTTGAATATTTCCCTTTAGAAGCGCCTAAGTGCACTGCCTAATCAATTCTTGCATCTCTTTAATATTACATTTATCAATTCATTATTCTATCTTCATTCAATTATTGTTAAGTTGTTATATAACAATCAGAGTAGAACAAAAAGGCTGGCTGCGCAATTCTACTAACAAGTACTACAGCTGAATAGGTAAATCTATATACCCGAGCATTAGACTTGAACTTGACCTCTCAAGCTGTATATTACTTTATCGTCCACGTTCTACATTATCGATAAAACCTCGTCGTGCTAAATTTTTCGAAGTGAAGATAACGTTCGTAAACAAAGGCTTTCATAACTCAAAATTATTAAATAAAACGTAGGCATATATAGCGTTCATTTTCTTGCTATACATACCAATTTCCTGGCGGCAGAATGGTGAGTATTAGCGGTTTATTTGCTATAACTTTGAAGAAAAAAACCATGTATTGCTAAATGTTGATTGTCAGTTCGAATGTTTCGTTTTCTATTACAAACATTACTGATAAACATCATCAAAACAACAGAATATCATTATAAATGAGTAATGTTGTGCAACGTCTAACAATTTGTTTTATATAGTCTTGCTTTTGTTAACTACAGTAATATTTGACACTTTACATGCTTAACGATACGGTTCGAAGGTTATCAGATTTTAAAGTGAGGATGGTAAATTGTGGAATTTCTTATCTCATTAGACAACTAGTTAAGCTTGATTACGTAATGCTCGATGCTTCTCGTCAGACGAGACCAAACAATTAATTGTGCAATGCATTGCTATAATAATTTTAATACTACACTACTTTACTTGGCAGAATTTCAGTTTAAAATTGTCAATTTTGAAATATATGTTCTATTATAGAATTTTAGTGCACCATATGCGCATTTCGACAAGTTATTTCTCATCAGCTACATGCCTTTGAAGATAAAGGTAAAATAAGAATTTTTTTGTCACTTCTGATTTCAGACAAAAAAGCGAGTATGCATTCTTGGTGCTGGCGTAGCAGGACTGGCCGGGGTAAAACATTGTCTTGACGATGGCATGGACCCAGTTTGCTACGAGAAAGACACCGACATCGGGGGACTCTGGAACTATCACAACGTGGCCAAAGACGGGGACCCTGGGCTGTACAACTCATGCAGCATCAATACCAGCAAAGAGATGACCTGCTACAGTGATTTCCCAATACCCAAAGAATTCCCCAACTTTATGGCACACAAGCATTTCAAAAAATACTTAGACCTGTATGCCTCCAACTTCAATCTCAGAAAGCACATCAAGTTCCAACATGTGATAGAGAGGATTCAGAAGGCAGACAATTTCGAAGAGAATGGCCAATGGATAGTACATGCCAAGAACTTAACCAATGGTAAAGTGGAGAAGTCCAAATTCGACTTTGTGATGGTCTGCAATGGTCACTTGCATGAGCCAAATATTCCACACTTTGAGGGGTTGGACAAGTTCAAAGGAAGAGTGTTGCATACTCACGACTACAAAGATTATAAAGGGTTTGAGGGAAAGAAGATTCTTGTTGTAGGAATCGGAAACTCGGCGTCTGATGTTGCTTGTGAACTCAGTAGGCACGCAGAGCATGCAAGTATTTTTAAGATAATATATTTAGTAATTTAAATAGTTATCAATATAAACTGTTTTCAGGAACAAAAGTTTTAGATAATATCATCATCAGATTGCTTATAGATACTTGCTTTAGGTATAGCATCTGCAACTTTTACATCTATTGAAAGTAAAAATAGATACTCGCTTAAGGTATAGCATCTGCAACTTTTACGTCTTTTGAAAGTAAAAAGATATTTTACAGAATTGAACTCGACTTTTGAAGACCGTTGAAATATCATGTATTTACGTATTCACAGGTATACATTAGCAGTAGAAGAGGCACGTACGTAATACAGCGAGCTGCAGATGAGGGCGTACCATTTGACCATGAAGCCATTACCAGGTTCAAACAACGTCTTCCGTGGAGTTTGATGAGACCAGTCCATTACCATCGAGTGAACCGGAGATACAAACACTCAAACTATGGCCTGTCTCCAAACTTCAGATTCGACGGTGGCGCGGTAACAATTAGTGACGATCTGCCAAACAGAATTCTATTGGGTACTATCAATATCAAATGTGACGTCACCACATTTACGGAGCATGGCGCCAAATTTGAAGATGGTACAGAATTGAAGGATATCGACGTCGTCGTTCTAGGGACGGGCTACAACTTCAGCTTCCCTTTCTTGGATGAGGGCATTGTAAAAGTTGATGGTCATTTTCCATATCTCTATGAATTAGTCTGGCCGACTCAATTAAATCCTCCAACCTTAGCAGTTATAGGTTTGGTTCAACCATTCGGTGCTTTACCACCAATTTTAGAAATGCAAGCTCGATGGGCATCACTCGTTTTCTCGGGAAAGTGCACGTTACCCAGCGCCGGAAAAAGAGAGAGCTTTGTGGAGAAAAGACGGGCGTTTATCAAAGCAAAGTACGTCGACTCTCCAAGGTACAGTCTACAAATATACTTCATACAATACATTGATAGAATAGCAGAAAGCATCGGATGTAAACCTCACCTTTGGAAGCTTTTCTTCACAAATCCCTCACTCTGGTATAAAGTATACTTCGGTCCTTGCACTCCGCCTCAATGGAGACTTGGCGGACCCGGAAGCTGGAAGGGAGCGGCTGATTCGATAATGAAAGTAGAAGAGAACACCTGGTATCCAATCAAAACGCGCGCTGCCGGAAAAGGCGAAAGAGACGGTTTATACGATGGTTGGGTTAAGCTGTTGAAGAAAATCATTTTCTTCTTGGGTGTCTTTTTCGTCCTGCGATATGTCTTTTCTAATGGCTATGTCACATTCCCAATCAAAACTTGATGTGTTACTGGCATACAAAATGGAGAGCATATCATAATCGCAAGAAGAGTTTGTTGACAAATATTATAGCCAAAAGGTATTTCGACACATGAATATATTTGTATTGATATTACTATTTAGATTAAGATGTTGAAATCGGTATGAAATATTGATATTATCGAAAACAAATAATAAAATGAATTAAATAGAATGTGGTGTTTGTAAACTTGAGTGTTTGAGTCTCGAATTTCAAGACGTTTAACTTTTTATAAGTTGGACCGTTCTTAACTGTTGGGATAAAGTGAACACTTAACCAATGTGCACACAAAACCAGTAAAGTGACAAAGCCCAACAAAACCCTTATCTTCGGTCTAAAGTAAATTTTCTGTCTGCGGTTTTGTGATCAAATTGTCAATATTGAAACGTATGTTCTATTTTAAATCTTTAATGCACCATATGCGCATTTCAACAAGTTACGGTATGTCTCATCAGTGTTGCTCGAGGCCGAAAAAGAGGAAATCCAAATTATGTGAAATATTGAAGAGCAACAGTCTAAACCTGACCTTAAGTTTCTACCAAAGAACCTGCTAAGGACAGAGCTATGTAATCAGGGAGATTTTAACATTGGCCATATTAGTGTTGTCTAGTGATATGATTTTATGGTTTATGTATGTAAATGTATTCCTTTTGACATATTTCCAGTGATATCAATAGTTTTGACCTACGCTTAAAAAGCTGAGAGTTATACATAGGATTATCATCTTGTTACTCAATCCTTATATCATTAATATTTAAAGAGGTTTAACATTGTAATGTATTAAACAAACTGTATTCCAACACATCAAAATGGGATTGGGCAAAAGCTTCCAAGTTCGATCAATTTCGGTTGATCGTTTCTTCAACGCATTCTAAAATGTCTGTTATCAAAATTCTTGGAATTTCTAAAAAGTGGGTCCTGCAGCATCATATCCCATCCATCCTGCTACATCTCTCGGTACGCTTTTTCGACACAGTAACTTTCATACTTTTTTGGCATATTACATTGTTTAAATTTGAGGATCACTGACGAGGGTTAAGTACCCGAAACGTGCATGTCTGGTCCATGCTGCCAATTTATCTGTTCTTAAATGATGCTATTCAATTTGAAGACGTTTAACATTTATACCACTTGGTGAGTGTCACTGCTGGTGGACCAGGAGTCCCCGAGGGCACATGTAGCCAAGTTCGATCAATTTCGGTTGATCGTTTCTTCAACGCATTCTAAAATGTCTGTTATCAAAATTCTTGGAATTTCTAAAACGTGGGTCCTGCAGCATCATATCCCACCCATCCTGCTACATCTCTCGGTACGCTTTTTCGACACAGTAACTTTCATACTTTTTTGGCATATTACATTGTTTAGATTTGAGGATCACTGACGAGGGTTAAGTACCCGAAACGTGCATGTCTGGTCCATGCTGCCAATTTATCTGTTCTTAAATGATGCTATTCAATTTGAAGACGTTTAACATTAGTACCAACATTATAAATGCACTGTCCCTGAGATATATAAACTATACAATTTCGTCAGAAGAGGTACGCATACACAAAAAATGCTCCTGGGTAAAAAATGGTAAATCAGGAATATTTCAACGCCGACCTTCCCCGACTTCAGCAAAATCCGTAAGTTGCACGAGTGAGCATTCAGGAGAAGCAAGAATAGACAACTATCGCAAATAACACAAAATGCTCATTCCTTCCGGGCACCTGGTCCCGCCTCTGGCTTGCTCGATGCTTCCGTCGATGCTCAATTTAGAGCTCTCTTGTGAGTGCTGTTGAGATTATCGCCAGGATCTTCTTTAACTCATTGAAGACACATTTCTCACCGTCTAACACCTATATGCAAGATTTTATTTTTCAACTTAGTCAGGGAAGGTCGGCGTTGAAATATTCCTGATTTCAAACAAGGTATTTGCAAGGTTGTCTGTTCTTGCTTCTCCTTAACGCTCACTCATGCTTATATGCAGATACCTTGTTTGAAGCAAAAACATCCAAAAAAACCAAAGAACAAAACAACAACAGAGCTAAAAAGATATGAAGAGATTACAGGGAGTAACGGTTGATGTCACAAGGTCAAAATTTGTTTTACCAAAAGCAAGCTCTGGCCTAGTAGAACATAAATTTTAAAGTGAAAAAAGGTCACATGCCCAATTATTCAAAGGATAAGGTACAAAAGACTTAAAATAACATGCAAAACCCGAAATCAAGTTTATCTTCTCAACAGATCGATAAATACTTGTATACTAGAATGAAAGTTCTTATCATTGGCAGTGTAGATTTTCATGTATAGATTAATTATGATCGATGCACATTTTTTTTGTATCAAAACAAGAAACTTAAACAAGGATTTTCTCATACAGACGGAAATTGTTAATCTATAGACAAAATTTATCGCAATCCTATTCAGCCTTGAATAACCAAACAAATAAATGACCCAATATTCACATGCAGATATGTACAACCAATAAAATATATAAAAAATGAAAACAAATAGTTCTTTACCCTTATTATTACATAATTAAAAAATAGCAATCCAAGGAATGCTTGTGTCGCCTGCGAAGCGGTTTGATTATTATTCTAGAAAGTGGATCAAATTATTGGTATTTATTGGTATCAGTAGAAAAGTCTTGTCAAATGAAATTCATTTGAAATATCAGACCTCTTAATTACAAATTAAAAGTTATGGTCACTCTAAAATTTTCAGAAAAGAGTGTCAATCATCTAGGTCAAGGTCACTACGTAAAAATTATCACCTACAAATTAAAATATATATGCAACCTTAGAAAAGAAGGTCAAATAGCTAGGTCAAGGCCAAAAGGTAAAAAATTATGGTATGTGTAGAATGCCATTGTTACAAGGAAAATACATGTGAAATATCAAAGCCCCATCACCTACCAATCAAAAGATATAGCCAATATTACTTTTCTTGAAAAGTAGATCAAATATCTAGATAAAGGTCAAAAGGTCAAATCTTATGGTATGTGTAGAAAGGTCTTGTCACAAAGAATACACATGTGAAATACCAAAGCCCTAGATTCACTTACCAATCAAAAGATATATCCATTCTTAATCTTTTTGAAAAGTAGGTCAAATATGTAGGTCAAGGTCAATAGGTAAAAAACTATGGTATGTGTAGAAAGGAATTGTCACAAGGAATACACATGTGAAATATCAAAGCTCTATCACTTACCAATCAAAAGATGTAGCGAATCTTGTCTTTTTTTCAAAAGTAGGTCAAATATCTAGGTCAAGGTCACAAGGTCAAATTTATGGTATGTGTAGAAAGGTCTTGCCACAAGGATTGCACATGTGAAATATTAAAGTCCTAACACTTACCAATCAAAAGATATATCCATTCATAATTTTTTTGAAAAGTAGGTCAAATATGTAGGTCAAGGTCACTAGGTCAAAAATTATGGTATGTGTAGGAAGGTCTTCTCACAAGGAATACACATGTGAAATATCAAAGCCCTATCACTAACCAATCAAAAGTTATGGGCTGTGACACCCAAAGTGTGACAGACAGACAGACGGACTGACGGACGGACGGACGGACGGACAGACGGACAACGGACAAAGTGATCCCTAAGTGTCGCTATGCTTCGCAGGCGACACAAAAAGCAGCTACATTACAGGCAAAATATCTTTATTTGTGGATAATACCATTAGATAACCATATGCAGCCATTCATAAATGATTGGGGCCACTATTATCTGAAAATAAGGTCAGTCTTTGCCAAGAAGTAGTTCAACTGTCCAAGTTCGCATGAGGTTGTAGAGATAAAGCAAGTTCTACTTAGGGTATTTATGTAAACGCACCAATTGACCATGTACATTGACTTATCTACATATAGAAATTTCTCACGATCGATGAGATAAGAGTCAAACGAAATAAGAATAGGGGTTAGTAAGTATGCATCATCATGTTCATGCACAACCCTTCTTAATCTTCATAACAAAACTTGATGCACATGTAGCCAATATCGATCAACATCGGTTGCAAGATCATTTTTTCAACGTATTCGAAAATTTCAAAATTTTCAAAAATGATCAAAATCTTGAAAATTCTAAAACGTAGGTGCTCACCCATCCTGCTACGTCTTTTAGTACATTTTGGACGTTACACCTTTCACACTCTTTAGCCATATTACATTGCTTAGATTGAGGATCACTGACGAGGGTTAAGTACCCAAAATGTGCATGTCTGGTCCATGCTGTAAATATATCCGTTCTTAAATGATGCTATTGAAGTTGAACACGTTTAACATTTGCATTGTATTGCAAGTTTAACTATAGATGAAAACATATTAAAATAAATGATGTTATTGAAATTGAAGACCTTTAACATTTGCATTGTATTGCAAATTTAACAATAGATGAAAACATATTAAAATAAATGATGTTATTGAAGTTGAAGACCTTTAACATTTGCATTGTATTGCAAATTTAACTAATGATGAAAACATATTAAAAGAAACAATAAGAAAAAAGAAAAAATAATTCACAAAACAGTATTTTCTTGTAAAATTTTTATTTAAGATTACTAGACTAGTACATTATGTCACTATGTAGAAGAATAATGGCAAAGTGTCCTCCGTATTATGCTATGACCTTTGTAGAGTGTAGTATTGAAAGATACCCGTCTTATCAACAGCAACGCCTAAACTTTGAATTAGATTAAAATCTTTTAATGACAAAAAGTTCGCAGACGAAAGGAGTACAGGAGTATGTCCAAATATTATAATGTAACCCTGTTTCTTTACAGTTGGTAGGAGTGCACCGAGTAATTCCTCTGCCTCAGCTGATGTCACGACTTCCGAATTCAAGAAACGAACGTAGACAAAATCGGCGGTGCCCTGGCTTATCTTCGGCTCCATTGCATTGCCGCAGTACACTTTGTCTACCCGCTCACGTGACATATCGGCCATTTGTTGACTGAGATCTTGTCCCACCGTGTAAGCATCCGGGAACGCATTTTTGAGCGTCGATAGGTATACGCCTGTTGAACAAGCCGGGTCATACAGGGTTGCCTTAGAGATATTGACTGAATTCATAAATTGTATTGTAAACTGTCGTATGCGCTCTTCCCCACAACCAAGCATGACGTCAAACGCGTCATCCACGATCCATCCTTCCGGTGGAGAGCAAAGTTCTTTCCCGCTCGATTCTCGTAGCAGTGAGTACGGAAATACGAGTTCTCCTGTTTTGCCATCGCTCTCAATTACGTTCTTCATCAGTAGCAGCTTTTCGGCATTCTCAAAAGGATAGTAATGGAGTATGACTTTACTTTCTGTCACCCTTTGGTCTACGAACAGCCCCAGAATCATATCAGCCGTTATGAAACTGCAGTGAATTTCGGGTATTTTATTCGCGATCCATAAATCTGAGAGCAGCTTTCTCCCAACCAGCCTCACTGGACTTGGGAAGCCTGGAATTACTATATTCAAAAAGAAAATACTCTGAGGCAACTCGAACAGACTTTCGTCAAGCCTCTCAATCTTTCTTTCCTTTACTACGTTCCAATTAGCATCCTGTGCCGGTGTCACATCCTTAATTTTGTATTTTTCGTATCGGTTGACTTCCGATTCTATCAATTTCAAAGTCTTAAGGTCTCTCGGCTCACTACTCGCTTCCTGTATCGCCTTTTGAAGGATTTGCTTCCCTTTGACCCAGTTACTTACTGCAAGTTGCTCTCTGAATTCCATGAAGAGTGCCCGCAATGAGGAGTTATACATGCCCTTAAATATTCCATCGTAGCTTGTGATGGCCTCGGTGGACGCCATATTGACCTAAGAATTAAAATGAATTTGGATTAAATTAATTCTATCGATAGATTCAAAATTGTTTTAAATCAATGTTGTGATAAGCTAGTACACCTCCAAATTATATCCTCAACATAGCGCAGTGTATTTAATTAAGACAGAGATAGCTTTCCATAGAATGGCCATTGGTTTTAAAGCGCAAAACGACATATGCATATGAAAAGCGCTGTCGTACGACGATTTGTAGAATGTCAGGTAAAAATTAGCATTTAAAATGCTCACTTGTGTATAAACAAGGGCAATAGTATATAAGTAAACTATGCAGCAAAAAATGTGCTTTGTTAATGATGTATTTTCTAACTCTAAAAAATAAAGAGCACTGACCTGTAAGATTGAGCCTGTTTCCGATGTTCCAATCACTTGACTTGACACTTGTTTCAGGTAACTTTAAAGTCACTATCATTCAAGATACATGTAGTTATGACGATTAGCACATGGTGGGATCCCATGTGTTAACACTCTAATCATAAATGCAGTCATGGGGCATTAATAGCCTTTCCTGACACACGGGGAACATGGCCGACACCCTCGGAGTAATGGCCGCTGTGGCAACCCTGCTTCTTTGGATCTCCAATCGCATCCAGAGGCTGGTATGACTTTATGTTGTAACAACATGTGCTTTTTTAAAAATTCTATGCATTACTAGCATAATGTAAGGAAGCATTGAAGGGATATACATTGTATTTTATTTGTAAGCGATGTTTATATGTGTACCAAGTTCATATTGTTACTTGAAAGAGTAAACAAGCCGGCATCGTGCGGTCTATGCTTTATTCAGATCGAGGCATCATGAGAACTAGACAATTCGATTGACAATCAATTCAAACAAAAGATATTCATATATTGTTACAATATGTTCACGACTAAATATCTCTTTATATATTAGAAGAGATGTACGTCGTGGTACGCATAGAAGGTTGAGATACATGTACCTGGTCGCTCGGATTACATGTAATTGCAATCTACACATTCGCAAATTCTCGAGACTATCGTATTTTTCGAGCGTGCGACGGAAAGGCCCGAAAATCTGCGAAAAGATAAATGAATGCGACACATTGTCGCTGCTTATTTTCTAACATGGCTATGGTAATAAAAGATAACATAGCTCGCCGTAGCAGGTTTTTGTAAAAAAAAAAACACAAAACAAAACAAACAACACACAAATTCAAAGATCCAAAAGGAGTCTATACATGCAATATTAATCCTATCCATTTAGATACAGCCAATGCAAAGTTATTGAAAAGTATGTCAAAGTTCAGGGTCAATGTCACTAGGTCAAAGGTCATGGTCTCAAATGAGAGGTCTTGTCAAAAGAAATTCAAATATAATGGGGATTAAGATAGGAAAGTGTGAAAAAGGGGTGAGGGTTACGACATGACCCTACTACAATCAAATTATATACTAAAATACCCCCTCCTTTCTTACCAAAAGCAAGGGTATAAAGAATGAGGGATGCCCTAGCTTTTATCATAAGTCAAACATAATACCTCTTATTATATTTTTTTTAATTTCGAATTCGCCTTGAAATAAAATTAGAAGGGTGGGTAACGGACTTTTATGTTTACAACTTGATAAATCAAATGTATATGTCGGCTTGAAAGATATCAGAATGGACTAAATTTTAAGGTACCCTTAGGCCATACCGAATTAATTAAAAATATTCTTTGTATTTCTCGCACCACATTTTTCAAAATTCAAAAAATAATATTATAAAAATGAAATGCTCTCCCGCACCACTAAATTTCTAGATCAAGACTTTTTTAGGGTCGGTTCTGATTTCTGCAAATCTTAAAGCTTCTTGAAGTCTGAGATTGTAAAAATGTCGCAGAAAATTATACTTTTTGTTTTTGAAAAAAATTTGGGGAGCAAATTTGTTGTCCCATATACATGGCACTGAAAGTCACGTAAGGGGGGGGGGGGGGGGGGGGTTCCTAGTCAATGGGGATTCCTTTTTGAGCACGGAAAACATCAGAAATCGCTCGCTCGAACCCTTTTTTTCACAAGAAAATCCGAAGATCATTTAATTAATTTGGTGTGGCCTTATACAAATATCCTTTCTGTACTGAAAAAAGAATGATTCATCTACATGTATGTCAGTGTTTTTTCTTTATATCTGATCATTTAGACCATGCTTGCAAGACAACATACAAAAAGATTTAAAATCTTAATTAAATCAAACGGTTAACTGATAACTGGAGCGTGCGTTTTTTATCCAGTCTGTAGCCTTTCGGCACGTATTTTTAATCTTTTTTATCTGTTTGTTCAACAATGGTATTTGAAAATTTTTAGCGTGGAAGCATGCAGTCATTCAATCAATTAGTAGACGTACACGTCTTAGTTTATTTTCATATTTATTTTTAAGAAGCTTAGGACAGTGTTACATGTATACGTTTCTATAATATCTTAATAATTAAAATAATACACTATTAATGATACAAAGGTTACCTTGGTCTGAAGGGCCTTGCTGCCTTTCCTTACGACCTGTTGCTGTTCGCTTCATTTCTTTTTGTTTCGATTTTGTTTGTTAAAACCGGGATCTTGACCAGAATTCTCCCAATCGTGTTCAGTTGCGCTTGCTTATACCGAAGGAAGCTAGATGGACATAAGCTGCGCACGACATTAAATAAAGATGACTGCAAATAAATGGGAAAAAATGAAATTATCTTTATTAAAAGTCATTTTTTCATCAATGATAAAAGAATTTTTGGAAATTTATTTCAGATTCCATATTCTGCAGGTACAATACCGCAACCCAGTTTACTCACACATGCGCTTTTAAGACTGAAGTTCGGGTCTAATAAACTCTCAAAACTTGAATATCTGACAGATTATTACAACAAAGAAGGCCTTTTTAAGTATGATGCGAAAATATACATCGTTGACCCAAAACTAGCTCAGACTGCAATAAATAAGCTAGAAAAAGGAGCTGAAAACTATCTCGAAGACTCACCATTGAAGGATACATTTTTAGGTTCGTCACAGAAAAGTCCGGAAACGAGGCGAGCAATTGCGGCCATCTTCCGCAAGACATCGATAGAGGAAAAAAGTAACATGATGATAAAAGACATTGAACTTATGTGTGAGAAAATGAAAGTAGAAACGAAAGGTCATGTCAATATCACAGAATGGACGCTCCGACTTGCGCTGGACATCGTTGGTCATGTGCTTTTACAACTTGATTTTCGTGGTCTTGATGGCCACCAAGAGAAATTGTTGGAGTGCATGATGACGATGTTACATCGATGTTACGCTCTGAGGGAAATTACGTCAGACAGCAAGGAGTTTCAAAATGCTAATGATGAATTTGACAAAATCACCATTCAAGTTTTGGAGGATGCATTGAATAAAGACGATGACCCGCATGAAGGAAAACGACTGGTCAAGTCACTACATGAGGCTTGTGGTTTTGACGAGGTATCTTTTATAGAAATATGTCATTTTATATCGGGGAAAATGACGGTCAAGTGATCAATTTCTTGGAGGAATTCAAATCTCAATTTGTGTTTAGTTACTCAGTACATATGTACCAAACTCCTTTAAAACTTATTAGTCCAGAACACATGGACTTGAATCTCTCTTAGAAATTGCTATTAATATACCTCTATATATCCCCTATAGAAGAAAATATACGATATGTTGTTAAACTTAAGGATTCAAGTCCCTGTGGTCCGGAATTATTTTAAAACATCCTTATGTTTCTTGTCAAGGTGACTAAAATCAACAGAGTAAGCCCTGACTCTCCATATCCATTTGTATACTATTTTTCAGGCAAAGGACAACATGAAACTATTTTTAATGGCAGGCACTGAGACGACAGCCTCCACTATTCCTGTGGTATTCTCATTGCTGACGCAATATCCTGAAGTTCAGGTAAATTTTTGATACGAAAATTTTCAATATATGATTTATTTGAATTACATGAATACATGTAATCCTCCTTCTCTTTTCCCTATATTTCACCCTTATTTCCTCGATAATTTGTTAATCTTCTATTGTCTGCCAAATGTGTACAATCTAATACTACATGTAGTTGTTGACGTCATTTTCTCATGATTCATCGAATGCATCGCTTATTTGTCTACTCTCCGTTGTCTAATTTTGTCTACTTTACTGTGTTCTGTATTCTACACTCTTATTGGATAATTTTGCAGGACGAGTTGCGAGATGAAGCAGACTCTTTGATTGGCAGATTACGATCCGATCCCACAATTCCACTCCCTAAAATCGACGCCATGATGAAGGAAGTTCTAAGACTTTATCCAATAGCTCCGTTCATAAGCCGACAAAACCAGCATCCGGTATCACTTGGTCCTATCAGTCTAGAAAAACACGTATGACCATTTTCTTATTCAATTTACGGACTATTGAAAGAACATTTCAGATAATGATTTTGAAATTATGATGTTGAAAGAAAGAGGTGCAACATTTTGTAGAGCTTAACCTGTCCTATCTCACAAGATTTTAATGAAAACTTCTTGTATATATATGACACAACTAACAAAGGCCATTTTTAAAGTACTCTGAAGGAAAGTATGTTTGGATCTTAAAGGAGAAGGAATGGACTACAAAAACTATATACATCAAACTAAGGTCAACAAAACTTCAATACATGTAGATGTTGTTCAGCCAATTGATAACTTTTCTCCCCAAATGCGCATGGAAAATTTAGAACTTTGCTCTGCGCATTGGCATTCAAAAAAGTCATACATTTCATCATTCGGATTAGCCTCGATTTTTTTCTCCGAAAAAAGACTCGGAAGACAGACGGCGCCACTTTGGAAATAAATCCCCGTTGGTCTGTTAGTTTTTTTATAATCTGTCATAAAATACAAGTTCCAACATTGGATCGTAACTGACGAATATGTTACGCACATTATTAATCACTCTAGTATGAGAATTTTGAATGTTGAAAATAGTGTCTGTTCACTTTTATATAGATTTGATGTAAATCCTTTCACCATTTGCGTCCAAAGTCTTTTTATGCAGTTACAAATAAAGGACGAGGGAATAGGTAGCATTCAATGTTCTTTTAATGGTTATAATTGCTTAAAACAAAACGTTTCTCCTTGAAACAAACATTCTAGAATAACATCTTATTTTTTCTGACAGGCAGACATTCTGATTTTCACTTGGGGAATACACAGATCTGAATATTTGTGGAAAAGATCTAAGGAGTTCGTTCCTGACAGATTTCGTGACCCTTCCTCGAAGGACCAATCAAATTTCTACATTCCATTTGGTGCAGGTTCGCGCGTGTGCATTGGACAGCATTTAGCGTGGCTAGAGCTCCGATTGGCTATCGCTATTTTATTAAACAAATTTGAATTTCATAAAGGAGAGGAAACTCCTGATTTGAATTTTGTAGTCGATTATCATCATGCTGTTGTCCACCCTGACGTAGATATGAAATTTGTATTGAAGGAGAGATGATATATGTACATGTACAGATAAAAATGGAATTTATTAAATTTTCTTTAGTTTACTACATGTACGGATATTTTAGTAACATTTCTTTAAACTGGTTTAACATAAAAGTTTAAGTTTGTATTCAATGTGTATTTTTTTAAAATATGCAGCTTGAACGCATGTTATTGAGCAGCAAAGGCTACAAAGGTATCTGAGTGTGTTAAAATACCCAACTTTTGTTTCCAATTAAAACAGTAACACCATAAAAATGATAAAAAGATGATCCCAAGTTACAAGTTTACAATATACAACAAAATGTCAAATATATAGTTATTATAAATGAAATAATACATCAATGCGCAGTAAATCTCCTATAGAACCAAGAAGGGCGACTATATCATTTATAATTTCAATAATTTCACAAAGATTGTTTAATAAGAAAATAGGCTATAAAATTTATAAATCTTCGGTCTTATGAAAAAAATTCTAGGAACAAAGTTCATTCTTTAATTTTCTAAAGCTTTACAATTCATAATATAGTGAAATTCATCGCCTAACTGATTCTTCACATAGATGACATATAATCTTTCGTTTCTGGGTGTATTGAGCCATCTACATGTACCTGTTTTGATAGGTAATCTATGATTAGTAGTTC
The DNA here is from genome assembly GCA_028142955.1 of Pinctada fucata. Lineage (NCBI taxonomy): Eukaryota > Metazoa > Mollusca > Bivalvia > Pterioida > Pteriidae > Pinctada > Pinctada fucata. The sequence continues at coordinate 20,631,357 of AP027107.1, read as the reverse complement.
TTAACCGCAACAATTTAAAACTTTTACATGTAGGTACATCCAAATCTTAATATTTACGAAATTCAAACTCGGGAACACATTGTGAACCCAAACGGTGAAAATATTGGAATATCAGACAGTGCATGGATTTTAGATATTGTTTTCATTTTCGTGCATGAACATCGACGGCGGGTGCAGCTAGCCAAACAGGCGATGTTTACTCCTCCTGGGCACCTGGTCCCACCTCTAGCTTGCTAGGGGTCCGTCAATGCTCAATTTCGTGCTCTATTGTGAGTGCTGTTTGGATTGTCGTCAGAATCTTCTTTAACTCATAATATCAGAAAGCAAAATGTCGACAACAGGCGGAGACAGCAATTTCTTTCCATAGAAACATGAAGAACTCGATAACGGGCAACACAATCTGTATGAACAATATCCACGCAGTCCAATGAAAAAAAATATCATCATAGGTGGCGCCACTCAAAAATATGCGGCGCCGTACAAATATCAAACTTGTTTATTATAATAAATAAATCCAAATAAACAATCAAAAGTTATGTCCTAGTTTGGTCATGGATGGAATCAAAACATGGATAAGTAAACTAAGTATTCTGTTTTGTTTGAGCTTGTCTTTCAATTTTATCCAAATTAAGATACGGGAACTATGCCCTTGATTCGTATCTGTACCATTGACTTGATATTTTGAAATTATAAAGAAATTGTTTAATACACGTCATGTTTATTTCTCCTGACAAATCTTTTCATATTTCTAGAAATATTCTTCATTATAAATTCTATCGTTTTTAGTATAAAACCAAGGCAATTTTTCATTTTTCCTTTAAATGTTTATCAAAGGTACTTGTAGTGTTTGTGATTGTTTACACACACAGTATATGTGGATGTAAATGACAGACACGAAGTCAAATATTGATACACATTTCAAGATGGCGATTTTATTCAGGAACTACTTTTTTGTATTCAAATATTCATACGCAAGTACACAATAAAATCAGAACCCATAACGGTTACAAACATTACTGTATTGATGGGGAGTTAGCTGTTTTAATATATTGGTAACAAAATTATACGGCTAATTTTGATAATATTACTGTTTGACAAATACGTGTAGGTCATGGTTGCTTTCCTTTCTCGCCCGAGAGGATTTGCGTCTGAATATAAATGTACTTATACATAGTATTGTTTCGATGACGGTAAATGGTACCGGTTTGCAGAGATAAGTTTCACTTCCGTTTTTATTTATACATGACAATTTACAACGAAACCAAAACGCATTGCAATGATAAGAAAATCGAGACAAAATAAACTGTGTTAACTTCCTTCTTTAATACAAGCTTTCAGTTGGATTGTTTGCTCTTCCATTATTATTAAAATAGACATTTTTCATGTTCACGGACTTCGCACATCGGATATCGCAATTCGAAGGGAATGTGTCACAAATATTAGTTGTTGTTTTCATGTGTAAATATACATACGTAAAGCTCTCGATTGTCAATTCATTTATTGAGTGTTCATCTTTCTCTTTTATTCTTTTATATGACCCCTACAAGTGCGAAGTCCGAAGTACACCAACTTGTAAAATGTTCAATATAAGGTTTGCGGTTTTGAACTTGGATAAGCAGTTTTTGATATTCATCTGTTTGTCACTTTCGTCTCTGTGTTTTCCTTGCCAACTTACAGTGAGGGTACTATTATACACAACAATTGTGGATTCTTCGAGACCACATGGTAACTGGACAAAGTGGAGACCGGCTTATCATAATTATAACCGCGCACGTAATCCGGATAACCACACTATTTCCTGCTAACGTGGTAAACGGCCGTCCTAAGTCAGCATCAGTTGCCCATGGATCTCGTTGGTTTATGTGTAGTCTTTTGTGTTTAGTATTTTTATGTGTTCTTTGGTATTTGGTGTTCCTGGTCCTTTTGGTGTTTCTGGTCCTTTTGGTGTTCCTGGTCCTTTTGGTGTTTCTGGTTCTTTTGGTGTTCCTGGTCCTTTTGGTGTTTCTGGTCCTTTTGGTGTTCCTGGTCCTTTTGGTGTTCCTGGTCCTTTTGGTGTTTCTGGTCCTTTTGGTGTTCCTGGTCCTTTTGGTGTCCCTGGTCCTTTTGGTGTTCCTGGTCCTTTTGGTGTTCCTGGTCCTTTTGGTGTTCTGGGTCCTTTTGGTGTTTCTCGTTGTGTCTATCCGAGTCCTGTTTGAAATCACATTCTTTCTTTTACGTCATTTCGACTCGCAACATTGGCATAAGAGATGAAATGATTAATCATACGAAATTGGAAATAAGATTTATCAACTGGTCACCTATACCAAAGGGGAATAACCACTTTTGCAATGAGTCAGCATCAAAGTAAACAGAATATACTTGTAAAAAAAAAAACTAAATCAACAATGCGACAGAATGAAATCCTAGACATACAACTTTGGATGGTCTTTTTCCTGCCGATAAGAGAAAGTGTAGTCAACCGGATTACTTGTACAAAACCTGCAATCTATCCAACAACCAATATATTACAATTGAAGCACTTTTGATGTTGAAACATGGACACAGAGAACTTATGAATATGGCTTTTTTGTCATGGTTGAAGTGGACTAGACATGCAAAACATTGCAAGATGCATCAAACAACACATAAATCGAGGATAACGAGAGAAAGAAGGTCACTATAAACAAAGTTGAATAACAAAATAAAACAATACATTTGAATGGTGAAACACTTAGAAAGGGGCTTGGGGCCAAGGTTAATTTTGCGATGCGAAAGGATCGATTCTGGCACAGAGCTGAATAAATTTGGACTTTGGCCGAGGTCACTATGTTATTGTATTGACCAGGTGAAATTTAATATACCTCCGAGGTCGATATTATTTTCATCGGGTCCATATGGTGAAATATTGATCGAGAACAAAGTTGTTACTAGTATCTGAAATAATAATACCCAAATCATTGGCAAAGAAACCGAAATAAAATGATACAAATGTACGATTTGACCTATTTTCGAAGAGAATATATTGCAAAACTCGTGTACATGTATATGAAAGAATTTTTCATTGAAATTTCCAGATTTTGATTTATACATGAATATGAAAGAATTTTCATTGATATTTCCAGATATTGATTTATAATTTCATTTTCATGCTAAGAGTATTTATGTAGAAAATATCATGGATCTGGTATATGTATGAAAAATAAAAACGATTATGCATATGAAACTTTGAAAATTTACTACATGTAATTAGTTCCTGTTTATTAAAGCATATTTCCTCTATAAACATGCAATATGTAATTATATATAGTAATATTTCCGCCACCACCAAATGATAAAATTTCAGGTACTCTCAAATACTGGAAAATAATAACTCAAAATTTCCTCTGTAACAATAAAACCACTGAGAACTCAACAATTGATGCATTTTATTAGGATCAAGATATTCAAGTATACTCATCGTCAGAATCATCAACCGCACGTGGAAAAAATAATGAGTATATAATGGCGTCAGAGAAATTGGAAAATGTTGGACATCTTGTTCATGACTTCATGATATCTCCGCACAGTATAGTATCAACTACGTAAGTCAATTTTTTATAGTTCAAAATATTTTTTTTCTAAATACTGAGGGAAAAGCTGAATTATGAAATGCACAAGTACCAACACGTAGAAGTCATATTGTTTTGTCTAGCTTTATTTTTTTCAATGTTTGTATGATTATTAATTTTGAAGTTTGAATTCTGATTTTAGGTTCTGTGTTACACTACTCACCGATTGTGCAATATTTAAAAAATAATGACAATCATTTTCTTTTATTTAGTTTCAAACTCATATTTATGTTCAATGAATATGTTCAGATAAACTTGTATACCTCAAAATATCATAATTGAAACATCAATCTTTGTTCTATAAACTATAAATAGCGACTCTGGATAAATCACCGTATACCACGGTCTTAAAGCAGACTTGGATCTGCAATTGTCGTCATTATTTATTGAGAATCATATATAAAATTATAGAATAAAAAAGTTATGGACTTCGCCTCCGTCAATACTTTAATAGGAGGTCAATATTACATCATATACATGCGTTAAAAGTCCATAAATTTACAATATTGAATGAAGAGAATGTATAGGGAAAGACGATGTTTAAGTGATAACAGTGGTACATACACGCATAAGAAAAGAAAGGGACGTACAAGAGGAGGGGGAGGGGGGGGGGGAGGGGTTGGAAGCGTGAAGAGAAGAAGGGGATCTCCAACCAGACTCGTTTGTAGTGCCCGCAGCAAGGCACCGAAACACCTGATGCGAAAACACAGAGCAGACAAGCACAGCAAGAGAGGTATAAGATACATACGACATAGAAACTTGAAACACAAAAAACTACACATAAACCAACAAGCAATCTGTGCCGACTTAGGACGGCCATCTGCCACGCAAGTAGTAAATTGTATGGTTATCCGGATTACCGTGCGCATAACCCACCCACTTAAAAAGCATTGACAATAAAATTACAACAAGATATATCATGAACAATAGCATAATACCACTGTGGGACAAAGACATACTTAACCAATCTCAAAGCTTACACTACCATATTCATAAGAGTTGCACACTGCTTGATTGGGATGATAGGGGTTCATGACGGGCCCTATCCAAACTTTGTCAGGGAAGACAAGGTCGTTTGTTTTGGTGATTCCATGCATGAGCTCGACCGAGCCGACAGAACACGGATTGTTTTTGATATCCGTTTCCGTTATTTATCTGTTCGTTACTCTAGAAAATGATCCCTCATTTTTTATCTTCTTTTAGGAGAAGGCAGTGGGTAAACGACGAACGAAAATCTAGATTAATAGATGCTCAATTACAAGGAATCTTCGGCTTCTTCGAGAGCGTAAAATTAAAAAGAACAATCAATAACATCATCGATAGAATACACTGGAACCACCAGGGTCAAAATGAAAGAATGTTGAGCGGAAGTTCTGCTGAAGGCGTCAATTTACCAGGAAGTGACGTCGATGTGATGTATTGGATGAAGCATCATATTGTAATTCAAGAGAGGTCTCTACTTCCTCAAACAAGACTCAACAAGCCGAATGTTCTTCTAATGTCTCCGAACACCAGTCGTCCGGGATATGTGCGAATCGAGTGCATCTACCCAGGCACGGCAACTATAGACGTGAGATTTTCCCTCGTAAACATTGATGGTAAGCAATACTTCTCAAGTTATAAATTCAAACAGTTTCATCTAACGATTGCCCATCAGAACGCCAGACAAGAATCCATCATCGGACCTTGCATACGATTACAAACGAATCTCGGATCCGAAATGGACAATGCAAATTGTCTTCGATGTCATTTTTGGCCCGATGATGCATACGAATTCTTCACACGAGAGCGAAGATATGGCTGGCCATCTGAACCTTTGATTCAGCAGATACTTAGTGATGGGATTCATTTGGTCCCAATCGGATCGAAAAATCGAACACGCTGTGGTACGTGGGAGAACGACTCGCTTGAATGGCGATACTCCTTTTCAATGGCAGAAATTACTCTAGTTCACTCATTCAACGAAATTCAATTTCGAATGTATGGATTCCTAAAGATAATTATGAACGACATTTTCAAAAGACATGCACCAGAAGATACCCTTTGCTCATACTTTATGAAAACAACGATATTTTGGGTCATAGAGGAAACGCATGGCGATGTTTGGCGGGAAAACAACATTATATATCTACTGGATGCATGCCTCCAAAAATTCATGGGATTTGTCTATTATGAACACTGTCCAAACTTTTTCATCCCGTCCCAAAACTTATTCCTCGGGAAAATATACGGGGAAACTGCGCTAGAAATCAACGAAGTACTGACTCGACTGTACGAAAATGGGATAAATTTCATACTATACAGCCATTCTCTTTCCAACCTTCGAGAGTATTTTGAACAGATTGAAAGTAATACCTTTCCATGCGCAATTACTACATCACTGACTGCAGATGCAAATGAACGGGAATGCTACTTAGATTTTGACTTTTTTGCAGCAATACAAAGTATCCAAGACAGTGTTCCAAATTTACACTCAATCATGTGTAAACTCAGGAGTGCACAATCAATTTGTCAAAGTGATGCTCGATACGATTCTTTAATATTTGACGTTGCCAAAGCACAGTACCACCGCCTAGCTTGCGAAACAGGAATAGCTATTTTTCATTCAATTCAAGACGCATTGTGCCGCTCAAATAAAGGCTCATATTGTACAGCCAGGGAAGCGATATATTACCTTCTTCAGAGTCTTGACGGAGATATCAGCCGCGGATATCTTTCTATTGCCACGGTTTATTACCAACTGGGAAATCCAGGAAAAGCGCTAGGGTTTTTGAAGAAAGTGAAACATTGTTGCCAGCCACATGTTTTTTACATACCAAGAAAAGTAAACCATTCTGGCATATCTGGGGATCAAAGAGAGGCATACAAAAGAAAAATGTGCGGAAGAAAACTTACTAGACACGAGAAAGCAACACAAGCAATTTCCTTTGGATTTGAGGCGTTTAGAACAATGCCTGTCATACCAAAAGATCTTCTTCCAGAGCTGTTGTTTGTCAATGACTACTCTTTCATTTTGTCAATCGAACCGTTTGCCTATGGCTGTTTTCTATCCTTTCTATGTTTCTTTGAGATCGGAGAAAGACATAAAGCGAAATATAATTTGCACTGCCTGCAGAGTTTAGAAGGTGACCTCGAACTGCACAGCTATATTGTGTCCATTATGTTAGGAATATGCCATATGAAAATGGACAATTTCAATCTTGCTCTGCGTTTCTTTAGTAGGGCATACCTTGAAAAGAAGCAGCTAGCAGATTCATTTCAGTATAGTGGAGAAAACCTGTCCTGGCAGTCGCCGCTGTTCTATATCTCTGTCCTTCTTAGACTAATGATCTAATGAATTGAATCATACTTTAATAGCAAGGATTCAATGCAAACATAAGTTAAAGACCTCGAACTTTTATCTAGAGTAATCCAATAGAATGAGAACTAATATTAGAAATAGCAATTGATATGAAAAAAGTTATATATCATAATTCATATTCCTTCACAAAAACAAACCTGCATATTGATATACATAACAAATCGATGAATAATCAATATGAACGAATCTGCGGTTTGTTTTTCATCAGAATGACGCAAATTTACTTAAAGCAACCCCGTAATGATAATGATAGAAATGGAATAAACATAGAGGAAGTACCCATTAGTTATTCAGTCTCAATGTCCAGAAGTTAGGACAAAATTATCAGAAATTCCATAGGAACAGTTCTGAATCCCGGAATAAGCAATAATCCGAAGTGAGACCAGGTGTCCGGGGAGAGTCAGCGTCTGCTGTTTGCATGCAACACCCGTCGAAACAGCTCCATCATAAACTGGTCAAATTCGGTAATTGTCTCGATGTAGATATTGATGTTTATATCGGGCAAAGATGCCTTGTTTGGTCATGTTGACGGCCATTCAATCGCAACCGAGAATGTTACTGATAATTCTAGAAAGATTGTATATGATCCCGTCAGCGACCGAAGAACTTCTTCACTGATGATTTTAGCCGTTGTGTAATATAAACCTGAACAAGTAGCTTTCTAGCAAACCGTCTGGCTCAAACAATGAAATCGTCATATTTGGAACTTGCCCAGGCGTACCGAATTAGATGAGAAACAAAAACATTAAAAGCAGGAGAAGACGGATGTTGCTATTCATTAAGGGAAGTAAGTTATGTGGTACTTGGACATAGATTTTATTAGGATAAGCTTCTGAATCCCCGCTACACGAAATTTGGAGCCCCGCACTCTCTGCAAAATATACAAATTTAATTTTAAAAAATATAACCAGTGGGCGCTATTAAAATGAATTTTGACTGCATCTAAAAATCACTTCAAATTGAAGCATAACTTATGCGGATTTAATGTCCAAAACACGGGAAGGTATAAAGTTGGAACACTTCCGCATTGTTTAAATAATCTCGACTTCAGAGGAAACATCATAAACAAAAATCCCATTCAAAATGGACCAATAGAGTAACAAAATGGTCATTAAACCATAAGTGGCCACACATGGATATAGTTTGAGTTCAATGTACACAAGATGCTGACTTTTGATGGCGATTTGGACTTTGGGTCATTTGATGCCACCTTCCGTAATTGGTGTTCCTTGTCCTTTTTGCGTCTCTTGTTGTATTTGTGCTTATGTAATCCGGATAACCACACAGTTTTCTACCAGCGTGGCAAATGACCGTCCTAAATCGGCACCAATTTCCCATTGGTCTCGTTCGTATGTGTAGTCTTTTGTGTATGATGTATTGGTGACAAGTTTGCTGTTTTTCCCTTTTGCATCTCTTGCTTTGTATGTCTTCTAGTGTTTTTACTTTTTTTGCTTTTGGTGCTACATATCTTAACAAAAAAATGTTTGGGGTTGTACAGCAACCAAGTGATGATGAAGATCACCTGCTGTGACTGAAACGCAACATTATTGAACCCAAATGGCCAATGAAATATAATGAGGGAATGGAAGTCTAAAACATTCTGCAAAAATGCAAAAGTGAATTTCAAACAATTATGAGATCAGGAGCCTAGAAACTTTGCATCTGTCAATGTTAGAGAAAGAAAGGAGGAGATCTCCAACAAGACCCCGTTGCAGCATCAACAGCAAAACACCAAAACACCCGATGCAAAAACACAAAAGACGAGTACAGCACGAGACGGAAAAGAGACACACGACATGTAAACATCAAACACAAAAGACTACACATAAGCCGATGAGACCAATGGGCAACCGGTGCCGACTTTGGACGGCCATTTGTCACGCAAGTAGCAAATGGTGTGGTTATCCTGGATTACGCGCGCACAACCCTCTCACTTCTCCAATTACCCATAGGTCTCGAAGAACGTACAATTGTGGTGTAAAACAACCTTCTCACTGTAAGATGACATCACACAAACAAGACCGCGAAACGTAGAGGCCCCAAGGGCACAGATGAATATGTAAATGGATATAAAAAGAGGGCATGCGTAATACAGCCCGTGCTCTGCCGGCTGTAGCGAGCTCATGTATGTAATCACCCGAGGAGTCCGACTGACATTCAGAGAGGACAGGTGGTCGGGGCCCTGTCTTATCTAAAGAGGTTTCGACAGGGCCCGTCATGGAGTCCCGTCGTCACAGTCAGTCAGAGTGCAAGTCTCAAGGATGCACTTGTACAAGACTGTAGATTGGTCAAGTACCAAGCCTGGTGTCCGTCTGGTGACATTAGGATCATATCCACGGTATAAAAGGCGTTTGATGATTTTAACGCATTTTCGATGGTTATGCTGCCTACCTTTGATCCTTTTTATTTTGTTTATCAAATCACAATAAAAGACAGGTTGTGTAATACCCATAGTAAAGTATACTTGATGGAGTAAAGTAAGAAATAATCACCTATTGGCTTGTCAAACGCCTCAGTAAAGCTCATTTTCCGCACTACATTTACGTAAATGCGAATATTGAATGTGCTATACTTTGTAAGCTACTTATTAAGGGTTATATTATACAACGGCTGAAAGGATCTTCACAGAAATAATTACACGAAATTTACATCTTAAACTACAGGATAGATGGCGCAAAAGTGTATATACCTTACAAATGAGCTGTTTATAATGCAGAAAATATAATCAACACTATTGATAAAATTTAGGCATTTCTTAAACGGCGCCTCATAGAATTTAGTGTTCTATACCATGGAATCTTAAGGTGCGAACTCTTTGATCTTTGACTTAGTGCGGTACATGTAGATAACACACGCATAGTAGAAGGGTTCTAATATGATTCCATCCATATTTAGAAACAATTTCTCTAATATAAGCAGATTGTAAACCTTATCATAAGTTTATTAAGTAAGGACAGTTCAAGAGACTCACCGAGTACAGGTCATCTTCTTATACAATGAATGAATGAATGAATGAATGGATGAATGAATGGATGAATGGATGAATGAATGAATGAATGAATGAATGAATGAATGAATGAATTATGTGTAACATACTGTATTGAAATATTCAAATGAGATCAATTAACAAGAAATAAGGTATAAATAAACTAAAAGACGGAAATTGTATAAATGGACCTTTATTCCTCTCCTATTAATAGACGTTTTTTAGAATTTCTATCGTGACGAACTTCGCACAGCGGAGTGGCTGCCGTTCACGTAAAAACTCATAAGCGGAGTCATCTACATCTTGATTGGTATACTTGATGGAATTGATATATTGGACTTCCTGTGCTACTGGCACGTTTTTTGTCAACCCATTTATAAAATTTAAGTGCGAAGTTCGAAGTACGAAGTGCGAAGTTCGTCACGGTGAAAAGTGTCTAATAAATTTACAACACAAAGCAAATGCATTTGTCACACGTGTATTGCAATATGGATGCACTTGCTTAGTAAAACTCAAATTAAGGCATTCATTCTATATATATGCACCACTATTATCAGTTTCATTCCAGTTTTGTTTTTGAATTGCTGTTTTCCATGGAAAAAAAATACGGTGAAATTAAGGTTACACCGGGTTAAGTAAGCTGGTTGAAGAGCCGTTATATCATTCATTGTGACGTTACAATGCATTTATACGAAAATGCAACACATTCAATTTAATTTCAACAATTTACATTTGTTTTGCATATATTATTTATTAGGTTTGTACCGCTACTGGCACTATAAATTTGTATAGTTATAAATCGTTTCCCGCAAAGAGACAAAACTTATACTTCTTTGATCTTCTCCCTACAAAATAAAGAAAATCATAAACACACACAAAAATATTGCAAGATATAATGGAATCATTTCCCTTATGTATTCCAAGCTTATTCATACTGAAGAGCAATCCCATACATTCTGAATTTGGTGGAGACGGTAAATTTGTAATGACAGTTGGATCCTCAAAATCGCGAATGTCGTTGGACGAGACTCTCGTTTAATTTGTTCTGATTTGAAATGAAACATTTTGAATTTCTCAGACTTTTCCTATCCTTTATGAATAGCCGTCCTATTCTGGCAATGTTGTATTAATTATGTTGATATTGGAGACTGAGGCTATCAAATACATTGTATATACCTTGTCCTTGTGGGGGATAAGGAGTGAAAGCCCCGGAAGTTTGCAAAATAAAGTTATAGAAGGTATAAGATATTTCTCTAAAATCTTGATGAGGTGAACATTCAAGCGATGAATATGTTAATGAATTTTACAAAAATGCTTTTGGGTGTCATTTTATCTCTACAATACAATAAATTAAATGATGCAGTAACAAGAATAAGTCAGCGAACTCGTATCAAAGGGATTAATAAAGCGTGTACAAACATGTCAGTGCCAAGCCCGATGGAACAATCTAATGAACAGTTGCACTCCGACTGATTGTGCCGGTAAGACTCCATGGCAATCTCTTTCAAAACATAGTTAGATAGCACAGGGCCCCAACCACCTGTTCTCTTTAATTGTCGGTCGGGCTATGTTTTTCATATCCACTAGCACGTTAATCTATGTGTTATCAGAGTCCACGCGTATTGTTGTCCTGTTTGTTTGGGCATCCTACAGTGAGGAGGCTGTTACACACAGCAATCCTGCTTACTCCGAGGCAACTGGGTCTAGTTTGACGGTTGTGTGCACGTAATCCGGATAACTTTACCATTTCCTACTTACTTGGCAGATAATCGTCCTAAGCCGGTACCGATTGCTCATTGGTCTGATTGGTTTACGTATGTGTAGTCTTTTGTGTTAAGTGTTTTACTGTTGTGTTAGGTGTTTCTCGTCCCGTTTCCTTTTATTTTTGTCCCTATGTACTCTGCGTTTTCTCATAGGGGTGTTTTAAAGTTTTCCTGTTGGTGCTGCAAAGTGCAAAGTATTTTTGGAGATCCACTGAAAAGAAATGGCATCGTCATCGGGGCTACATCTACACAATATTCTCATCTCTGTGTTTACCAAAATGAATAGACACTGCTCTATGTGAGATGACAATAGTATCACATCTACAAAACATCTTGAGTACAGGATTCCATTAGAAAAATAAGTATGTACATGGATATCAAAAGCATATAAGGACGCACAAAAACAATATGTGCGGGGTAAGCCAGCTCATAAGTAAAATTTTACTGGGCTATCCGAAATGAACACAGTCAAATCATAACTATAGTGCACTCAGTGCAGAGTTTGATATGGCATATTGCTTTCGGCACTTATACTGGACAATTAAGTAATGTCCAGTAATGAATAAAGCCATGCATGACACCATGCATTCAGATGTGATCCAGGTATACGAAAGTAGAAGGAAACAAAATATTTTTTTATCAATTGGCTACTTAACAGAGGTAAATGAGGTCATTTGATTTTACTTTGATGACCCTTCGAGAACGTATTGTCTCAAGATACTGCCCTATATCAGTTATCAAACTGGTTTTAATTCCAAGGATTAAAGATTCGTCGTCAAAATCCCAGATGGCGTTCATGTATTGAGTTTGTTATGATTCGAGGCAAAATATGTTTTAACAGATGGTAATATCGTGAGCTTTTGAAGGTAAATATAAATCCATGAAAAGTTAAAGAATTATCATAAGTTTAAAATGAAAAGTATTTTCAAAAGCAAACATGCTACGGCATAAATTGTTGCTTTATAAGAAACATTTCAGTTTGGAAATACAGATATTAATATCAACGGCATGTGAACCAAAATTAAACTAAAAAGTAAAAGGAAAAATAATTAGTTTTCACTGTAAGTTTTGAAATTGAAATTCGAACTGTTTCGAAATTTCATTAAAAATTATTTTGCAGGTTTTATTTCTTGAACATCCATGTGTGATCTACATTTTGTTTCATAGATGAATCAAATTAACATTATATCTATGTGCTTTGACAGATGCCACCGACAAACCTCCCTGACATCAACAGAACAACAGCCAGAAGAATAACCTGCGCTGTCATTGGTGAGGGCAATATCTTGCTGAACTGCTTGAAGAAACTGAAAGAAGCCAACTTCGATATAACCCATGTGTTTACAAACACTTCTGCCGTTGAATTATATTGCGACGAAATCTCACTGCTACATAGTAGACGTAATGCAAATATAGAGGACATTTTGAAGGAGAGGGAGATAGACTATTTCCTCAGCATATCTAACCCAAGAATTCTGCTTGAATCAGTACTTGCCATACCAAGACGGTTTGCTATTAATTATCATGACTCTCCTCTTCCTTCATATGCTGGGGTTCAAGCAACAAGTTGGGCAATTCTAAATGGAGAAAAAGAACATGGCATCAGCTGGCACGTGGTTGAAGCTGGAATTGATACAGGTGACATTCTGCAGTTCCGAGCTGTTTCGATCCAAAAAGAAGACTCAGCCTTAAGTTTAAATCTAAAATGTCAAGAGGCAGCGTTGAACTCATTCACCACTCTTATCAAAGACTTACAGAACCAAAATGTTAAGCGGAAAGTTCAAAGCAAGCTGGGACGGTCTTACTACGGACTATATGCTATTCCTCCGAATCTTGGAATTTTGAGTTTTGAAAAATCTACGTCTGAACTTTACAACCTTGCAAGAGCTCTTGAGTTCGGAAATCATGATAATGCATTAGGAAGTCCGAAGATATTATCGAATACGGGTGAATTCTTCTTGGTGACAAACTCACTAGAAGGATCTAGTGATACTTCCATTGATAGAAATGTCCTTACGGGTACAATTTTAGAAGTTCTTGATGACTCAGTACGGGTCAAAACAGGTGATGGATCACTGTGGATATCCTTAGCACAATCTGATGGCGGCCATCTGTCGACTTTTAATTTCAAGAAACATGGATTAGCAGAAGGAAAAAGATTAGCAACACAGTTCGCTGCTGATACTTCGGAAGTGGTTGATATAAGGAAAAAAGAAAACTTCTGGCGAAGAAAATTAGCAAAATATGACCCGACCGTATTTTTCCGCCAACGAATGAATGTCGTTGCTGGTATCATAGACGTATCAGATGAACCAAACATCGAAACAACAGAAATAGCTCTCCCAAATTACCAAAACATTTATGATATCGAAGCATCTTTTGTCTCATTCCTTGGTAGGACCTGTTGCACATCATCTGTTAACGTGGGGATCTTAGCAAACAAGAAGGACGTTCCCGAGAATATAAATGGTATTTATGTCGATGTATGCCCTACTATCATCGAGATAGATATGAATGAAACAGTAGGAAAGGTAGTCGAAAAGTGCAAACAGGGTCTATGGAAACACAGGGAGGCAAAGACATTTTTGGTGGATGTCTTCTACCGATATCCGGAGTTAAGGGGTCGAAAACAAACTCCACACCATAACATCGTAATCGGAGAAGCATTTACTTCAAACAACAAGAGAATGTATGCACAACTTCTTCTTCACGACTGTAATATTCTTTTACTTTTCTCTGGGGATAAAGTTCAAGTGCTGTATAACAAAAGACCAGGTCAAGATTTCAGAAATATAATGGACGTTCTGAAACACTTCCCGACTTTTATGACGTCCATTGAAAAATCGAAAAATACACCACTTTCGAAAGTGACCCTGCTGTCCAATTTTGAGATTGAAAGATTGTATAAAGGACAATTCGAACGCCAAGAAAATGATACACAGCTTTTCGATGAAGTTGAGAAGAAAGCCTTATCATTCGACACAAAAACTGCACTGATGACGTCAATGACATGCTTATCGTATGCTGAAATGCTCGACTGCATTTATCAGTTTTCCAACATTCTAGAAGCTTCAGCAGAAAACGGGAAAAGGAGAGTGATAGGCCTTCATCTTCCAAACTCAATCAGGTACGTGGTGTCGATGCTGTCAATTATAAAGATAGGACATGCTTTTTTACCTCTTCCTATGGATTACCCATTAGAAAGAATAGCTTTTACCATACATGATTCAAATGTTACAACAGTTGTTACAACTAGAGATGTGGAACAGTCCCTGCAAAGCATGTCATCTAAAATCAAAGTATCAGCTTTAAACACCACAAAGATCTTCGGTGAGGAAGTCGTCATGCTGAGAGTCAGTCATCAAGCAGAAGTGCTGACAGATGAATTAGCATGTCCTAATATTATTCTTCCTTCCAACACAGCTTATGTGATGTACACATCAGGTTCTACTGGAAAGCCCAAAGGAGTAAGCGTTCCACAGAATGCTGTTAGTAACCTAGCATATGCACAAATTTACTTATGGGACCTGAACGAGAACGACATCATTGGCCAGTTTGCGTCCATTGGATTCGATGCGACGATTTCAGAAATATTTACCGCTTTGATATCAGGTGCCACTTTGGCGATTTTCTCAGAGAAAGAGCGACTTGGACATGAATTCATTTCTGCAATTAATAAAATGCAAATCAACACAATTACGCTTCCACCGTCTGTCTTGAACATCTATGGACCTGACGACATGCCTAAGCTACAGAAAGTCGTCACCGCCGGTGAAGCATGCACCGTCAGCACGGCGATGAAGTGGACGTCAGGGACGAACATACGATTCTTCAATGCATATGGACCAACTGAAACGACAGTATGCGCAACATGTTACGAATTCAACGTATCTCCGGACAATGAGGAGGTCAACCAGGAACTACCAATCGGCAAAGCGATTCCCGGAGCTTATGTCTGCTTGCTTGATGACTTCCAACAGCCTGTCCCTCCCGATGTCATTGGCGAAATATACGTTGGAGGAAAAGGATTATCTAACGGATATATCGGTCATGCGAAACATTTAAACGAGAAAAAGTTCATTCAAAATCCTTTCTGCTCCTCGGAAATGCTTCTGTATAAAACGGGGGACCATGCATTTCAAGACAGCGACGGGAATATTACATTCGTCGGTAGACTCGATGACATGGTGAAAATACGTGGACAGAGAGTTGATCTTGCCGAGATCGAAAACATTTTAATTCAACATCCAAAAGTAGAAATAGCAGTTGTTGTGGTAAACAAATGTAAAAAGTCGAACGAGGTATTTATCGCTGCTTACGTTGCTCCTACATTTATTTACCTTTCAGAGCTGAAAGAGTATTTGGTTAAAGTTCTTCCTCGGTACATGATCCCGACTTTCATTTCGAAATTAGAGAAAGATCAATTTCCTTTGACTTTGAGTGGAAAAATAGACCGCAAGGCCCTTGAAAGAGATGAATCAGTTCATGAAAGAGATCCGGTTTCCTCGGTCTCAAAATCTCATCTTAACGAGACCCAGCTAGCAATTTCGAAACTGTGGTGCAAAGTTTTAAACATGGATGAATCAATGGTATATACTTTTCACAGGCAATCATCGTTCAGTGAGCTTGGTGGAAATTCTCTCCAATTAGTCCTTCTACAAAGAGCCTTTCAAGATGATTTGGGCATCAACCTGTCTTTCACAGACATTGGTACAGCGGATACTATAGAAGAATTTGCGGACGTGGTAAAAAGGAGACAGGATGCAAACAGAAAACAAGGATATAACCAACACATAAACGATGAGGCATTGAGAAAGATGATTATTGAAGATTCCATCCTTCAGGATCACGAAGTTCCACATCATGCCAGAAGGGGCTCAGTGCAGTTTCAGCATTTCAGATCATTCCATCACAAGTCGGATATGAAGTATCCTAAGAATGTATTGATTTCTGGAGTCACTGGGTTTCTAGGAGCTTATCTTCTAACAGAAATTTTAGAGCAAACTAATGCGCATGTTTGCTGCATGGTTCGAGAGACTACCGAGGCAAGAGGATTAGGCAGAATAAGGGAAAATATGAGAAGATACAATCTATGGAAATTCGAATATTCACAAAGAATTGCCGTTGTCATCTCAGATCTATCACAACCAAAATTAGGCGTAGCTCCTGACATATATAAAGAGCTCACTCAAGTGGTGGATGCCGTGGTCATGAACGCTGCTCAGATGAACTTCAATACAGGATATGAAGACCATCGTACCGCAAACGTACAAAGTACGAAAGAATTTATATCATTTGCCATGACAGGTGTTCAAAAGCGAATATTCACAACGTCTTCTCTTGGAGTATTCCTTTTTCCAAAAGCAGATGATCCACCTCAGATGGTTTACTATGAGGATGACTTTCTCGATGATCCACTGCAGATTGCAGGTGGATACGGACGAAGCAAATGGGCAAGTGAGAAGCTGATCTTGCAAGCACTTGATTATCTACCTGGAGGAGCGATCTTCAGGCCAGCTAGAATATCTGGTTGCTCAACAGATGGATATGGACCAAAAAACGACCTGTTTGCTTCCACAATCCTAGGAATGAAGAGACTAGGATGTTATCCCGATATGGACTTTCCATATGATTTGACACCCGTGGATTATGTCGCGAAGGCAATGATTGAAATCGTGGTGAAGATCTGCAACGACAAATTCAAACACGAGAAAATTTACCATCTCTTCAATCAGCATACTATGCCTTTTAATAAGCTGTTTGATGGAATGGGCCTTCAAGGGTATCCACTTCAGGAATGGAGACAAAAGCTATTGAAAGCACCCGAGGAAAACAAGGAGCTTATTCCGTTGACACCCTTCTTCATGTCACCTTTCTGGGATAGATCCCCTACCTGGCCAATTTTTGACACATCAAACACAGACAGTATGATAAGTGACTCGACAAAACGCATTCTAAGACCTAGTAGTGAATTACTGAAAGTTTATAAGAACTATTTTGAAGCATAATCATTGCGCTTAACAAAACATCTAAGTAAAACCTACTAGTAGCTGTATTCCAGAGAACTCATTTGCCTCTTTTCAAACTTCTGACATATGTAATGAATTCTCTGAAATATAACTTCTTACAATCGAACCATTCTCAAAAAAGCTACATCTAAACATATTGAAATCATTATCTAAATTCTAATAACATGAGTCTCGCACTTATATTCTTTGGCATCTTTCAGTTAGCAACATAAAAGTCAAAACGTTTAGAAATAGCCGCTTTTCAAGTACGACGTCAAGAACCTAGCAATGCTACGTAGTGAAGCCGGTAATACTTTTTTACGTTTTGAAAAAGTGAATGAGAAAAGGGTTAATTTTTACGTTGCAATTTTATTATTGTTGTTGCAAAAGCCTGCATTTCAGCTCTGCTAATGCAGTGAAACTAGATATAAACTTCAAAGAGTTAAAAAATAAATGTTTATTTAAAAAAATATTAAGGTCAATGTCAAGAACATTGTCAATGTACATAGAATTTTGTAGCATAAAGTAAAATCCATTTTCATGTTGTACATTCATTTGTGAAATTGCATATGTTAAATAAAATCATAGTTCAAATGGCATTTTCTTATATACAGCATAGCAAGTGCAAATATGATATTTTTCTTCACAAGTTGAATTCTATCGTTAGTAATTTAACTAACCTCAGCTATATTGAGCCATTGTCAAAGCGATCCGTCCGTCGTCAATCCGTACAACCTAGATCTTCTACTGAATATTATGAACCCGAACTTTGGTAAGGGGCTAGAGTACATCATGTATATTTAACTTCATCAAAATACTCCAAATGTTTCAGAAGAAAAAGTTGAAAACATATGAAAGAAAGGAGGGGTTCCCCAACAAGACTCTGTTGCAGTCAACCACAGGAAAAACACCGACACAATCCAAGCGAAAACACAGAGTAGCCATACGCATGGAGAGACATAAGAGGGACAAGGCACACGAAATACGAGATTTAAACACCGAACACAAAAGACTTCACTTTTGGGTACTCAAAACGTGCTTGTCTGGTCCATGCTGCAAATTTATCTGTTCTTGAATGATGCTATTGAATTTGAAGACGACGTTTAACATTTGTACCATTTGGTGAGTGTCACTGCTGGTAGACCAGGGGTCCCCGAGGGCAGATGTAGCCAAGTTCGATCAACTTTGGTTGACCTTCTCTTCAACGCATTCAAAAATTCAAATTTAGTTATCAAAATTTCTTGAATTTTTTATAACATGGGTCCTGTAGCATCATATCCCACCCATCCTGCTACTTTCGGTACATTTTATAACATAATAATTCTCACACTCATTGGCAATATAACATTGTTTAGATTAAGGATCACTGACGAGGGTTGATTACAGGAAACGTGCATGTCTGGTTCATGCTGCAAATTTATCTGTTCTTAAACGATGCAATTGAATTTGAAGACGTTTAACACATATCGGTGCCGACTATAAGGACGGCTCACCATTAATTGTAAATGGTATCGTCATCCGGTTTAGTGCGTACAATCCTTCCACATTCCCGGTTACCCAGAGGTATCATCTCTGAAAACATGAAAGATCACACGATATATATGAATTAAATGAACAGTTAAAGTGATTTGATACAGGTGGCGCCACTTAGATGAATTAATGCGGCACCGCATAGATTCAGTTGAAATCAGAGAAACAAAAGAATGATGCCGTAGTATGGTCATGGTATCAAATCTCGTATAATAGAACTACCAAAATATTTTCTGTCCGTTTGGAACATATTCAGACTTAGTAGTCTGGAAATGAAGTACAACTATGCATCTCGATTTAAAAAAGTAACTTTTTTATGACATGCCTGAAGCTGGAAATGATGATATATGAAGATTTGTAACATACATCAACTCATAAACATAGCAAACAATGGCCGTACAACTACCATACCGACTAACAGCTAGAGCTAGACCAATATACACCCAGTGCCAACTTTGGACGGTAATCCACCATATTTATGGCAGATGGTGTAACTATCCGGATTATGTGCTCTCAATTTTCCTATTTATCCGGGTACACAGAGGTAAAAATATCCATGAAGAAATTCTAAAAATAACATCCAACGGATGTCTGCAATTTTTTTCTCTTTATGAAGTGATATGTTAAATATTCAGAATCTGTCTTGTTTGAAAACCAAAAATCATGGACTTCGATATCATCGAGTTTTATTGTATGATGGACGTTAACAATGCCATTCATCTGTTCTATAGATATAAGGGAGGGGATCTCCAACAAGACCCTATTGCAGTACCGACAGCAAAACACCAAAACACCCGATGCAAAAGACGAGCATACCATGAGACGGAAAAGAGATATACGACATACAAACATCAAACACAAAAGACTACATATAAACCGACGAGACCAATGGGGACCAATAGGAGATACTCTGCCCCCCCCCCCCCTCCCAAAAAAATCCAAACTAAAATAAAACAAGTGGTCAAAGGGGCAACATCGCTCACCTGATTGTGGACAGTTTGGTGGAGGCCCTTGAGTACTTGTTCCTTTTTAGGTTTCGTGAAATTATGCGAATCACTTTTGGAGTTGTCGAAAATGCGTCAGTCAATCAGAGCAGAGGATCATGAGTACTTGCGTCCTGTAAGGTTTCATGAAATTCTGTGCGGCAGTTGCAGAGGAGAAGACGAAAATGCATCAGCCAATCAACCCTCGGTGGCCATGTTTGTTGACCGATCGGCACGAAAATACGAACTTGGTAGATGGCCTTGAGTTCTTCGAGACCTCTGGGAAATCGGAAAAGTGGGAGGGTTGTGCGCACGTAATCCAGGATAACCACACCGTCTGCTATTTATGTGGCAGATGGCCGTCCTAAGTCGGCACCGGTTGCCCATTGGTCTCGTTAGTTTATGTGTGGTCTTAACGTTTCTATGTTGTGAGTTGGTGTTCCTTGTACCTTTTTCGTCTCTTTCTGCGGGTGTCTGTTCTGTGTTTTTTGCATTGGGTGTTTTGAGATTTTGCTATGGGTGCTTCAACCTAGTGTTGTTGGAGATCCCCTCCTTTCTTTTACCAAACTTGTCAAGTCGATTTCGTTTTAATTCCCAAGAAATAATTAAGAGCTCAAATATTCCGATACTTGAAGATCTTAATAACGTTGTTTTTCTTCACACATAAGATTTACAAGTACAAGAAATGCTGTCTGAGAGTCCTATAAATCCCAACACAAAGGAGCAGGTTCGGGAACATGGAAAATCGGCCCTAATTTTAGAATGTTTTAGATTCCGATTGTATTTCGTATCAAGGAAGCTAAATGTGTGGTTGATTGAAATACCAAATAGATATTTTAATTTACGTGCAATATACCGAAAGATATGGCTTCAAAATCGGCTTAAAGTCGTAAAATACTGAAAAATCGTAAGAAATTGGCATAATTCTGGTCAAAATTTATGAAAATAAGTAGGGCGCCAGCCCTCACCCAAAATAATTTTTATATAAAAAGTTAGATTTGCAATCTATCTTTCGATCAACGTAAAATTTATGTTGGGTGAGGGTTGGCGCCTGTACTAATTTTAAAGATTTATGCAAAAAATATGGCGATTTTCCTTCATTTTCCGTCCTGCAGAGCAAATGACGTCAAAATGTGACGTCATAACTAACGCACGTGACGTTTTGACAATGAAAAATATTTACTTTCTATATCGGCAGGTATTTGAGATGAATATAAGAGATACTGAATCATAATTTTCATAAAATTATTTTTCGCAAAAATTTAGGGCCGATTTTGGCAGTTAGTGAACCTACCCCTTTCTTCATGTACGTCACATCTGATCGCACCGTCTTGAAGCACCTTGATGTGTAGTCATGCCTTTTATTTTGACGTCACAATGAAAATATCGCCAAATTTTGTGATGTCTGGTGTCTGTCCGCCTTATGAATCTATTGGAAAATCATCTATTGTCAAGTCTGCTGCCTTCGATAAACAACGAGTCACAAATTACGTCATAACTGTACAGTAGTAAGTGCAAATAGGTAAAACATGCTGAGGTTCCGAAGGGGGGAAACTGTTTTCCAGATATACATTCCGGCTTATTTTTATTTTATTCCGCTCCAACATTTTTGTTGTCAGGGAACTAGTTCGTATTATTTTGATATTTTCATACGCCACGTACTCAAACGTTTATTTCCTTAGAATTAGTACGAATTCGGAATAGATTCATATTTTTGGTGATGATAAGTAGCTACGCTACGCGGTATTACACAATTTGTGATACGACAACTGACATTTCATCATCGAATAAAATGGCAAAAATAAACATTCAATTTATAAAACAAAAATAAACAAAACAAAGAAATCAAAGACAAACTAAATTTTAAACTGCAGCCAGTTCCTTTATGCACTAAAATAAGAATTACACCTTTATGCACTACGTGCAGTGTTGACCGTGTGGTTCTTTTTATTAAGAATTAATAATCTTATCTATACTTTAATGTGGATGTTTTTATGAACTTTTCGATCTATCATTTGTAATGTACATATTGTATTTGAACCTTTTAAAAAAATACAAAGATATAATTGTAAAGGTCGACGTCATTCCTGCATTCTTACGTAACTTTAATTGACTTTATATTAAGCCTATAGACCATTTTTATTGTGCAGTGGTCATGACCCTTTTAAAATGTATTGTCTGTCCATTATGAGTTATAACAATTTATCTTACGCCTGAATATGGAGTATGGATTAATATGAGACACAATAATTGAATGAAAGTATGACAACTTCATAAAGGTAAATATTAGTCCATTAAAGTAATCGTTATTAAGCTTGAAACCAAAAAAAAGGATCATTTTCCTTTACAAATTGAAAAAGGGAAATTATTTCCATTTTCCATTTTCCTTTTCTATTCTTGCAAAGGAAAATCATTTTGGCTGGAAGCATCTCTGATGAGGATTTAATATCCGAAACACGTGTCTCGTGCATAATAAATTGGTTTGAAATTTTCTTCTAGAAGGTATAGAGTTGGAACACCTTATTATCATTGAATTGTGGTTTAATGCTGCTTGTTCGATTTCATTTTCCATTTTCCTTTTTCAATTTGACATTTTAATATGAAAAAATGGAAATGTTGATCAATTCTCCATTTTTCATTCACTAAATTGAAGATGGAAAATAGGCTCAATTTCCCATTTTTATTAATGTTTTTCGAAAAGGAAAATTGAATTGTGGTTTAGTACATGGACCGTCATACTGCATTGTCCATCATCCATAAAGATCCGTCATCTTAATAGTAAACTTTAGAATATTTAAAAAAAAAAAAACTTCTTCTCCGGATAGTTTGCAGAATTTTGATGTAGCTTTCAGAAGTAAAGTACAGGTCCATTTAAGGATCAGGCACTTGAAAACCTTAAGATTTTTGCTGAACTTTTTTCTTTTGAAATATGTTCAGAGCAGCCTCCTTATGGATGTTCTGAAAGAATTATCCTCATACTTGGATGATGAAGAAAGATATAGGGGTAGCAACTTTGGTTTAATCGTATAAGGTTAATCTTAACTGCTATATTTTGCTCTTCATAATCCTTTATAAAATATGAGGTGAATATCTCGCTTCACTATCTGAACCTTGAGAAATAAATTTCATTTTGATTATTTGTACCACCCATATGTCTCAAAACTGGAATAAATAAAGCCTGTGTTTGTGAAACACGAATGCCCCCGGTGGCATCTTTGTTAGTATGAACACTATTTTCTGTTAAACACATGTATGTGAGGTCACTGGGTTAAAAGGTCAAAGGTCAAGGTCACGAGGTCAAAAATTTTGGTATCAATGGAAAGGTCTTGTCACAAGGAGTACACATATGAAATATGAAAGTCCTATCACTTACCATTCAAAAGTTATGCCAAATGTTAAAGTTTTTGAAAAGTAGGTCAGAGGTCAAGGTCAAGGTCACGAGGTAAAAAATTTTGGTATCAATGGAAAGGTCTTGTCACAAGGAATACACATGTGAAATATGAAAGCCCTATCACTTCCCATTCAAAAGTTATGCCCAATGTTAAAGTTTTTTGAAAAGTAGGTCAAAGGTCAAGGTCAAGGTCACGAGGTCAAAATTTTTTGTATCAATGGAAAGGTCTTGTCACAAGGAATACACATGTGAAATATGAAAGCCATATCATTTCCCATTCAAAAGTTATGCCCAATGTTAAAGTTTTTGAAAAGTAGGTCAAAGGTCAAGGTCAAGGTCACGAGGTAAAAAATTTTGGTATCAATGGAAAGGTCTTGTCACAAGGAATACACATGTGAAATATGAAAGCCCTATCACTACCCATTCAAAAGTTATGCCCAATGTTAAAGTTTTTGAAAAGTAGGTCAAAGGTCAAGGTCAAGGTCACGAGGTAAAAAATTTTGGTATCAATGGAAAGGTCTTGTCACAAGGAATACACATGTAAAATATGAAAGCCCTATCACTTCCCATTCAAAAGTTATGCCCAATGTTAAAGTTTTTGAAAAGTAGGTCAAAGGTCAAGGTCAAGGTCACGAGGTAAAAATTTTTTGTATCAATGGAAAGGTCTTGTCACAATGTATACACATGTGTAATATGAAAGCCATATCACTCCCCATTCAAAAGTTATGCCCAATGTTAAAGTTTTTGAAAAGTAGGTCAAAGGTCAAGGTCAAGGTCACGAGGTCAAATTTTTTTGTATCCATGGAAAGGTCTTGTCACAAGGAATACACATGTGAAATATGAAAGCCATATCACTACCCATTCAAAAGTTATGCCAAATGTTAAAGTTTTTGAAAAGTAGGTCAAAGGTCAAGGTCAAGGTCACGAGGTAAAAAATTTTGGTATCAATGGAAAGGTCTTGTCACAAGGAATACACATTTGAAATATGAAAGCCCTATCACTTCCCATTCAAAAGTTATGCCCAATGTTATAGTTTTTGAAAAGTAGGTCAAAGGTCAAGGTGAAGGTCACGAGGTAAAAAATTTTGGTATCAATGGAAAGGTCTTGTCACAAGGAATACACATGTAAAATATGAAAGCCCTATCACTTCCCATTCAAAAGTTATGCCCAATGTTAAAGTTTTTGAAAAGTAGGTCAAAGGTCAAGGTCAAGGTCACGAGGTAAAAAATTTTTGTATCAATGGAAAGGTCTTGTCACAAGGAATACACTAGTGTAATATGAAAGCCCTATCACTTCCCATTCAAAAGTTATGCCCAATGTTAAAGTTTTTGAAAAGTAGGTCAAAGGTCAAGGTCAAGGTCACGAGGTCAAATTTTTTTTGTATCAATGGAAAGGTCTTGTCACAAGAAATACACATGTGTAATATGAAAGCCCTTTCACTTCCCATTCAAAAGTTATGCCCAATGTTAAAGTTTTTGAAAAGTAGGTCAAAGGTCAAGGTCAAGGTCACGAGGTCAAAAATTTTCGTATCAATGGAAAGGTCTTGTCACAAGGAATACACATGTGAAATATGAAAGCCCTATCACTTCCCATTCAAAAGTTATGTCCAATGTTAAAGTTTTTCGGACAAACAGACAAACAGACAAACAGACAAACAGATAAACAGACAAACAGACAAACAGGCCAAAAACTATATGCCCCCGAATCTTTGATTCCGGGGGCATTAAAATTCTACCAAAAAAATTTGATGTATCACCTTTGCCTGATTCTTACGTGGAACTGTACTTAAGAATTCTTAGTTGAACATAGTACAGCGAATTTAATTTTAATCTTAATTCAATAGAAAAAATTCTATAATTGGAAAAGTATTAAGGTTATAATTTCACTATTTTACATTTTGATTATTGCTAAGAAATGTTCATTGAGAGAAGGTTAATTTTAAAGGGGTTGGGCCAAGAAGCCCCTTAATCGGCCCTGTTTCTTAACATTTGAATTAATTGAATATTTTTTGCGATTTGATTCTTTGTAAAGTTCTTTACTAAGTTATATGTTGAGATTTTGTAAATAATGCATTTATCAGTAGCTTTGAGCCCTTTGGAAACCCCAAAATCGGGCAACTTTCCGTGAAATTGCTGCAAAACCTACATATTTCTTTAAAATTAGCATTGACCACATGCATCGAGAAAGATGAAAAATTTACAAATGAAAGTTAATCATAATATCATCTTGTCATAAAAGTTATATGTTTCTCGAAGTATGTGGCCATATCGAAATTCTCCATTAAAGATACATTTTTGACCATGTTTTGTCAATAATGTCAAAATGACGTCACATGATGACGTCATAATACTCCCTTTGATGGTACGGTAGGTGATATGTTCGTTTCATTAAAAGCAGGAAACATTCATAATATTTTATGTATCATATCAAGTATTTCCCGTGAAGTTTAATTTTAAGGAAAACTGCACGCCGTTTTAGGGGCTTCGTGGCCCTACCACTTTCTACAGTGACATTAAAATATGCCAACTATTTCATTCTCCTTTGCATATTGTTGTGTTGTCTTGTGCACTTGCACTTTAATGTCTTGTTTGTGATGTCACCTTACGGCGAGAAGGCTATTTGTTTACACAACACACACACACAAATATGCAGTAAATGAGTCCACAAAATCACACATTAAGAGGGTCATTCAAAGAATCAGTTTAAAATGAGCATTTCAGACGAAGATGAGAAATTACTTAAAACACAACGTCAAAAATTTGACTTCGAAGTGGAACAAAAAAAACCCACCACTTCTCATTGGTTTAGGTGTAGTTTTTTGTGTTTGATGTTTTGGTGTCGTATTTGCTGTTCCTTAATCCTTCTTGTTCTGTATGTTCTGCAATATTCTTTCATGAATGGATCACAAAATTCATATCAATCCTTATACTTTGACAGATGCCAAAGAAAAACCTTCCTGTTATTGACAAAGGTACACACAAAAGGATTACCTGTGCTGTTATTGGTGATGGAAACATCTTGCTGAGCTGCTTGAAGATACTGAAAGAAGCTGGATTCATTATATCACAAGTGTTTACAAACACTTCGTCAGTGGTTTTATATTGCGATGAAATCTCCATTTCTTATAGCAGAAGGAATGCAAATATAGAGGACTCATTATGTGGAAAGGAGATAGACTATTTGTTCAGTATATGTAATCAAAGAATTCTGAGTAAATCAGAGCTTTCTATACCGAGACAATTTGCAATCAATTACCATGACTCTCCTCTTCCTTCATATGCTGGCGTTCAAGCAACAAGTTGGGCAATTCTAAATGGAGAAAAAGAACATGGCATCAGCTGGCACGTGGTTGAAGCTGGAATCGATACAGGTGACATTGTACAGTTCCGAGCTGTTTCGATCCAAAAAGAAGACTCAGCCTTAAGTTTAAACCTAAAATGTCAAGAGGCAGCGTTAAACGCATTCGCCACTCTTATCAAAGACTTACAGGACCAAAATGTTAAGCGGAAAGTTCAAAGCAAGTTGGGACGGTCTTATTACGGACTTTATGCTATTCCTCCGAATCTTGGGATTTTGAGTTTTGAAAAATCTACCTCTGAACTTTACGACCTCGCAAGAGCTCTTGAGTTCGGAAATCATGAAAATGCATTAGGAAGTCCGAAGATATTATCGAATACGGGTGAATTCTTCTTGGTGACAAACTCAGTAGAAGGGTCTAGTGATACTTCCATTGATGGAAATGTCCTTATGGGCACAATTTTAGAAGTATTTGATGACTCAATACGTGTCAAAACTGGTGATGGATCACTGTGGATATCCCTAGCGCAATCTGATGGCGGTCATCTGTCGACTTTTGATTTCAAGAAACATGGATTGTCAGAAGGAAAAAGATTAGCAACACATTTTGCTGCTGATACTTCGGAAGTGGTTGATATAAGGAAAAAAGAAAACTTTTGGCGAAGAAAATTAGAAAAATATGACCCGACCGTATTTTTCCGCCAACGAATGAATGTCGTTACTGGTATCATAGATGTATCAGATGAACCAAGCATCGAAACAACAGAAATAGCTCTCCCAAATTACCAAAACATTTATGATATCGAAGCTTCTTTTGTCTCGTTCCTTAGTAGGACCTGTTGCACATCATCTGTTAATGTCGGGATCTTAGCAAACATGAAGGACGTTCCTGAGAATATAAATGGTATTTATGTCGATGTATGCCCTACAATTATTGAGATAGATATGAATGAAACAGTAGGAATGGTCGTCGAAAAGTGCAAACAGGATCTATGGAAACACAGGGAGGCAAAAACATTTTTGGTGGATGTCTTCTATCGATATCCGGAGTTAAGGGGTCGAAAACAAACTCCACACCATAACATCGTAATCGGAGAAGCAATTCCTTCAAACAACAAGAGAATGTATGTACAACTTCTTCTTCACGAATGTAACATTCTTTTACTTTTCTCCGCGGAAAAAGTTCAAGTGCTGTACAATAAAAGACCAGGTCAAGATTTCAGACATATAATGGACGTTCTGAAACACTTCCCGACTTTTATGACGTCCATTGAAAAATCGAAAAATACACCACTTTCGAAAGTGACCCTGCTGTCCAGTTTTCAGATTGAAAGATTGTATAAAGGAAAATTCGAACGCCAAGAAAATGATATACAGCTTTTCGATGAAGTTGAGAAGAAAGCCTTGTCATTCGACACAAAAACTGCACTGATGACGTCAATGACATCCTTATCGTATGCAGAAATGCTCGAATGCATTTATCAGTTTTCCAGTATTCTAGAAGCTTCAGCAGAAAACGGGAAAAGGAGAGTGATAGGCCTTCATCTACCAAACTCAATCAGGTACGTGGTGTCGATGCTGTCAGTTATAAACATAGGACATGCTTTTTTACCTCTTCCTATGGACTACCCATTAGAAAGAATAACATTTATCTTGCATGATTCAAATGTTACAACAGTTGTTACAACTAAAGAAGTGGAGAAGTCCCTACAGTGCATGTCATCTAAGATCAAATTATCAGCCTTAAACACAGCAAAGATCTTTGGTGAGGAAGTTGTTATCCTGCGAGCGATTCATCAAGCAGAAGTGCTTACAGATGAAGCAGAATGTCCTAATTTCATTCTTCCTGCCAACACAGCTTATGTGATGTACACATCAGGTTCTACTGGAAAGCCCAAAGGAGTAAGCGTTCCACAGAATGCTGTTAGTAACCTAGCATATGCACAAATTTACTTATGGGACCTCAACGTTAAAGACATCATTGGCCAGTTTGCGTCTATTGGATTCGATGCGACGATTTCAGAAATTTTTACCGCTTTGATATCAGGTGCCACTGTGGCGATTTTCTCAGAGAATGAGCGACTTGGACATGAATTCATTTCTGCAGTTAACAACATGCAAATCAACACAATAACGCTTCCACCGTCTGTCTTGAACATCTATGGACCTGGCGACATGCCTAAGCTAAAGAAAGTTGTCACCGCCGGTGAAGCATGCACCGTCAGCACGGCGATGAAGTGGACGTCAGGGACGAACATACGATTCTTCAACGCATATGGACCAACTGAAACGACAGTATGCGCAACATGTTACGAATTCATCGTCTCTCCGGATAATGAGGAGGTCAACCCGGAACTATCAATCGGCAAAGCTATTCCTGGAGCCTATGTCTGCTTGCTTGATGACTTCCAACAGCCTGTCCCTCCCTATGTGATTGGCGAAATATACATTGGAGGGAAAGGATTATCTAATGGTTATATCGGTCATGCGAAACATTTTAACGAGACAAAGTTCATTCAAAATCCTTTCTGCTCCTCGGAAATGCTTCTGTATAAAACGGGGGACCATGCATTTCAAGACAGCGACGGGAATATTACTTTCGTTGGTAGACTTGACGACATGGTGAAAATACGTGGACAGAGAGTTAACCTTGCCGAGATCGAAAACATCATCATTCAACATCCAAAAGTAGAAATAGCAGTTGTTGTACTACACAAATGTAAAAAGTCGAACGAGGTATTCATCGCTGCCTACGCGGCTCCAACATTTATATACCTTTCAGAGCTGAAAGAGTATTTGGTTAAAGTTCTTCCTCGATACATGATCCCGACTTTCATTTCGAAATTAGAGAAAGATCAGTTTCCTTTGACTCTGAGTGGAAAAATAGACCGCAAGGCCCTTGAAAGAGATGAATCAGTACATGAAAGAATTACGGTTTCCTCGGTCTCGAAATCTCGTCTTAACGAGACCCAGCTAGCTATTTCGAAACTGTGGTGCAAAGTTTTAAACATGGATGAATCAATGGTATATACTTTTCACAGGCAATCATCTTTCAGTGAGCTTGGTGGAAATTCTCTCCAATTAGTCCTTCTACAAAGAGCTTTCCAGGATGATTTGGGCATGAACCTGTCTTTCACAGACATTGGTACAGCGGATACTATATCAGAGTTTGAGAATGTGGTAAAAAGGAAACAAGATGCAAACAGAAAACAAGGATATAACCAACATATAAACGATGAGGCATTGAGAAAGATGATTATTGAAGATTCAATCCTTCAAGATCATGAAGTACCATATCACTCCAGAAAATGCTCAGTGCAGTTTCAGCATTTCAGATCATTGCATTACAAGTCGGATATGAATTATCCTAAGAATGTATTGATTTCTGGAGTCACTGGATTTCTAGGAGCTTATCTTCTAACAGAAATTTTAGAGCAAACTAATGCGCATGTTTGCTGCATGGTACGAGAGACTACCGAGGCAAGAGGGTTAGACAGAATTAGGGAAAATATGAAAAAATACAATCTGTGGAAATTCGAATATTCACAAAGAATTGCTATTGTCATCTCAGATCTGTCACAAGCAAAGTTAGGCATAGCATCTGACATATATAAAGAGCTCACTCAAGCGGTCGATGCCGTGGTCATGAACGCTGCTCAGATGAATTTCAATACAGGATATGAAGATCATCGTACCGCAAACGTACAAAGTACGAAGGAATTTATTTCATTCGCTATGACAGGTGTTCAAAAGCGAATTTTCACAACGTCTTCTCTTGGAGTATTCCTCTTTCCAAAAGCAGATGATCCACCTAACATGGTTTACTATGAGAATGACTTTCTCGATGATCCACTGCAGATTGCAGGTGGATACGGACGAAGCAAATGGGCAAGTGAGAAGCTGATCATGCAAGCATTTGACTATCTGCCCAGTGGAGCCATTTTTAGGCCAGCTAGAATATCCGGCTGCTCAACAGACGGACATGGTCCAAAAAACGATCTGTTTGCTACCACAATCCTGGGAATGAAGAGACTAGGATGCTTCCCTGATATGGACTTTCCATTTGATTTGACACCTGTTGATTATGTCGCTAAAGCAATGGTTGAAATCTTGGTTAAAATCTGCAATGATAATTCAAATCATGAAAAAATCTACCATCTCTTCAATCAGCATACTTTGCCTTTTAACGAGCTGTTTGATGGAATGGGTCTTCAAGGTTACCCTCTTGAGGAGTGGAGACAAAAGCTATTACAAGCACCAGAGGAAAACAAGGAGCTTATTCCGTTGACACCCTTCTTTATGTCACCTTTCTGGGATAGGTCCCCAACCTGGCCAATTTTTGACACGTCCAATACAGACAGTATGATAAGTGACTCGACCAAACGCATTCTAAGACCTAGTAGGGAATTACTGGAAGTTTATAAGAAATATTTCGAAGTATAAATGAGGATTCATAACTTGCCTCTTATAATTCAAGTTCCAATATATTTCAGCAAAACATACAAGAAGATGTATTCTAATAATACTTCAACAAAATTTCCTCTTGTCAAAATACTAAAAGTTGTTCAGAAAATATATCATATGACGTCATAGTTAACAATATGACAATGTAAAGGCGCTAAATATATTACATGTACATGCATACGTTAGTTCTCTTTTGCAATAAGAAAGATAAAAGTTGAAATATGCGGGAACATTGATTTAAATAAATATCTGGTTGTTCAATTCTGATAAGAATTAAAATGCCTCTATATCAAGAACTTTAACGGTTTTATTTTGTCTTTAAAATGTTGATAAAGATTTTTCCCTTGGCTCTGCGTGAATTTTTATTGTCCGATTTTACTCTGTATAACGGGAAAAATAGTGTATCAGATAAGCTTCTCAGTCAGGGATATGTTTTTGGCCGACTAGCATCGTCACTGATGAAGTTCTACGGTCGATATGGGGAACTCGTCATACACTATGATGTCCCACTCTCCAGAATGGTGGATGATATTCTGTCATAGACCACTTGAACCATCCAACCAAAGATTGTACTCTATGTCTTCCGAAATGAAAGTTATCGGATGTGACAGTTCTACCGAATTGAAGCGGCGGGTGTTGCATGCAAGCACGAGATGTTTACTCTTCCTGGGCACCTGGTCTCACTCTCATATCGGGAGTCCGCTTCATTTCATGTGGTGGGGGTTTTTGTTTGTTTGCTTTGGTTTCTGTTTTATCCTGATTTTGTATGCCTTCGGTTTCTGATTTTCTGAATTACTGATTTTGTGCTGTATACAGGGATATGGTCATTATCCATATTTGTCATAGTGTATTTTGCATGTCCACAATTGTCAAAGTGTGTACTGTACGATGTATTTCGCACAGTCGGGTATTTTATCTATTGTTTATCATGTTTATGCACTCTTACCCTGTCCGATAATTTGGTTCCGGTTTTTCCCGATATTCATCCCTACAGGATGGACATGTCATGCAATTTATCAAGTTTCTGGATTTGCATTTCATGCTCTCATTCACGTGACAATTTTTTAAACTTTTGAATTTGAATGTGTCTCCTTCTAAAATAAATTGGCAAAAGAGGCATCAAGGGTATAGATTTTCGAAATCCTAAATGTGTTGATGTGAATTTGGCTCTGATTAATTTCTTTAAATTCGGCGGCTGTCGGCGGCTGTGTATTAAATCCTGCGGTTTAAAAAGAGGCTACTGGTGTAAATTTTGCGACATTAAATATTATTTTTCATTTCTAGGAATGTGAGTAACTACGAATGGTATCACATCTTTGTGTTAGGGTTCATCTTTAGAGCTGCGGAAATCAGCAATCGGGATGTTTTCACACCAATAATTTTTTACGTATATTATTTATGACAGGAAATTGAGTCCCCCAGGGGGTGTTACACTCCTGTAAGAGTTCTTCCCCTTTTGTACGAAACTAATGTTATACCAAATGAGGAAATATGATGAGGAATAGTTATATAGAATAGTGATTTTTGAATCTTAAATTGCTGATACAGATGTTTAGAAGGGAAAAAGCTGGATTTATTTGTAGAAAATCCGTTCTAGCATCCTTTTGTCAGTCACTTGAAAATATCCGGTGCAAAAAGAAAGAAGACCTGCACATGTGCTCCAAAGTAAAGATTTAGGTAAAAGTATTTTAGAATTTGCCAATTACTGAGAAAATGAATCTGGAAAGTACTGATAAATTTGGTATCATTTGAAAAAGGAGAAATTTGTAAGTTATTTTGAAGTAGCAAAATTCTGTGAAAATTCTGTGCTTCCTTCGAAGGTTCACGAAAAGAGGTATTTTCGAATAAAATTCATACTATTTTTACTGGTATTTGACATAATACAAGGGTAGCCCTTCTGGCCATGCTATTAAGACAGAACAATCAAGTTACTACTATGTTGTACTTTGTAGTCCTATTGTTCAATTTATTTGGTAAAATAAAGAAAAAATTGTTGTCATAGCAACCAATTTGAAAATGTGTTGCGGCCTCTCAAGCCGACTACGAAAAATGCCTTTGGCAGTTGAACGCTACTGCAATGAGTTAAAGAAGATCCTGACGATAATCTCAACAGCACTTACAATAGAGCACAAAAAAAAATTAACATCAACGAACCCTAGCAAGCTAGAGGTGGGATCAGGTGCCCGGGAGGAGTAAGCATCCCCTGTTGGCTAGCCGCACCCGCCGTCGATGTTAATGAAGCATGGAAATAAAATACATAAAATTCATGCTGTGTCTGACGTTACCTCTATATAGAAAGTGCTACGGCGACTATGTCAGGGAAGTATATCCAAAACACTTACTGTCAAAACCCTCGCGGGGAACTTTTTTACGAGCTCTACACGGCAAAGGGCATAAGTGTGACACAAATGAGTTAAAGAAGATCCTGACGATAGTCTCAACAGCACTCACAATAGAGCACAAAAAAAATTAACATCAACGGACCCCTAGCAAGCTAGAGGTGGGATCAGGTGCCCGGGAGGAGTAAGCATCCCCTGTTTGCTAGCCGCACCCGCCGTCGATGTTAATGAAAGTCACTTTCGTCTCTGTTGTTGTGCTGGTCAATCCTGGATTTGGATATTTCGGAGTTTTTTTTTTCTATGGGTGCTTTGGATTCTGCAAACGAGTCCTTTTGGAGGTCCCCTCCTTCCTTTGGTAAACTTGATGTACTCAAAGATCCTTACAAATATTGAGTTCGAGAGTTAGATCCCTCTAAGGCCATCTCAAATGGCACTAAAGTTTATATATAATACTAGTAATTTTCATTATATGACGATTGTTTATTTTTCCATAGCTTTTAAAGTTAAGGAGATATATCGTCTCAACCTTAACACATATAGGCAGATCTTGATAAGCGAGATAGAGTTTAAAAATATTTTCTTGATCCAACCATCGTTTCATCACAAAATGCTTCAAGTGTTTCCGAATGAGAAGCTGAAAGTGTATGAAAATTTTCCTTCCTTTTCTTCATATACAAAGATCATGAAAGTTCATAGATATAATTTTTCATACAAAATGAAAGTATTGAGTTACTGAAATGTACAACAATGCTGTAAATGAGTGCACAAGTATTACACGTCTTCAAATTCATAGCTTCATTAAAGGACAGATAAATTTGCAGCATGAACCAGACATGCACGTTTCATGTACGGGTACTTCGCCTAATGATTCTAAATTAAAAGAAAGGACCCACTTATCAGAAATTTTGAGAAAATTTTGTGAACAGAAATTTTCAAATGCATTTAAAGAAACGATCAACCGAGAAACAGGCAATGGGATAAATTGTTTCAGACCATATCATTTCTCTAATATGGTGTGTTTACATTGTAGTTTCTATGACGTTTATAAGAAAATGGTTTATTACATGCCATTTGATAACATAATGAGAAAATACCCAACACACAGAGCACAAAATGGACACCAGACTACCAAAGCATGAAAGAGTATAGGTGACAATAAATATACTCTAGCAAAACTGACATAAATGAGTTAAAGACGATCCTGACGATCATCTCAACGGCA
Organism: Pinctada fucata; assembly: GCA_028142955.1. NCBI lineage: Eukaryota > Metazoa > Mollusca > Bivalvia > Pterioida > Pteriidae > Pinctada > Pinctada fucata. Next base: position 20,596,426 of record AP027107.1, on the reverse strand, counting down.
CTCTCAGTAGAGCACCAAACTGAGCATCGACGGACCCCTAGATAGCTAGAGGTGAGACCAGGTGCCCGGGAGGAGTAAGCATCCCCTGTTGGATAGCAGCACCCGCCGTCGATGTTCACACACGAAAATGAAACAATGTATAAAATACATGCACTGTCCGAGGTTATGTTTATATAGAAAGTGCTATGGCGACAATGTCAGGGAAAATATTCAAAACACTTACTGTAAAACCCCTCCACACGGCAAAGGACATAAGTGTGATACAAATGAGTTAAAGAAGATCCTGACGATAATATCAACAGCACTCACAATAGAGCACCAAATTGAGCATCGACGGACAAAGAGTTTAAAATTTCAGTAAACCAAGAACGGCCATCCACCATATTTATAGCAGATGGTGTGGCTATCCGGATTATGTGCACATAATCCTCCTAAAAATTATCCGGATACAAAGACGTCTAAAAATATCCTTGTAGAAACTTGTGGCATGTACAATTAAACATTTCTTTTCAAAAGATAACATCGGAGCAAGAGTACTTCTTGAAAAGTATAAACCATAATAAACATCGAAGAAGTACTAATAGAATTTGGTATCATCAATTATTTTTTTTTTTGTGTGTGGCGTACGTTACATTATTGCCATGTACCTGATATTTGCACTGATACATATGGCAGCAGATAACGATAGAGATCATCCTTTATAAATGATAGAGGGAATCTCCAACAAGACTCGGTGGTAGCACCCCGGCAAGAAACCCCGATATACCCAAATTTGAAAACACAGTACGACCAAACACAACAAGAGACAACAAAGGAACAAGGAAGACCAAACATCAAAGACGTCACCAAAACATTGAACATGAAAGACAACACATGAATCAACGAGAACTATGGACAACCGGTACCGACTTATGGCCCTGTCACACCTTCACAAACACAACAAGAGACAACAAAGGAACAAGGAAGACCAAACATCAAAGACGTCACCAAAACATTGAACATGAAAGACAACACATAAATCAACGAGAACTATGGACAACCGGTACCGATTTAGGACGGCCATCTGTCACGCCATAAGTACTCAGCAAATGGTGTGGTATACAAACCTTATTTTTACCAAAACTGCAGATAACACATTTATGCACTAAGATTTCGAATGCACCTTTAAATGCACTTTGATTTGGACTTCACCTTTATACACCAAGATTTCCATTGAACCTTTATGTACTTAGATTTTTATCGCACCAAGATTTCGATTGCACCTTTTTACACTCAGATTTCGATTGCACCTTCATGCACTAAGATTTCCGTTTTACCTTTATGTACTTAGATTTTGATCGCACTTTAATTAAGACTTTTATGCACTACGTTGTGTACTTGGGGCTTAAATTAAAGCTTATAAATCCGTATTTTAATTCGGCATCGATCAACTGTATGATAATGTTCGATCTATCAAACATAATGTAAAGGCGCGGATCTAGCTTTTAGGTGGGTGATTACATGTAGCCGACTTTCACAAGATTTGATACTTTTCATCGGCGATCTAAGCGAGCCGAATTTTTTAGGGGGGGGGGAGACTGAAACTGCAAAAGAGGGTAATATTTATGTGTTGCAGATTTTTTTCCATTTTCTTAATGTTTTCATGCCCCCTACCTCAAAGAAAGAAACCTATTTTTTAACTTAACTAGTACTTAGTATTTAAGAAAGATTTCGATTGCACCTTTATGCACATAGCATTCGATTGCACCTTTTTACACTTAGATTTCGATTGCACCTTTATGCACCAAGATTTCCGTTGCACCTTTATGTATTTAGATTTAGATCGCACTTTAATTAAGACTTTGTGCGTTGTGGACTTGGTGCTTAAATCCGTATTTTAATACGGCATCGATCAACTATATGATAATTTTCGATCTATCAAACATAATGTAAAGGCGCTGATCAAGCTTTTTACCTCAGAGGGGGTCCAAACTGTACCGAGTCATTTTAAAAATGTATAACCAGCTCAATTGGTATCAAAGTTTTTTTTTTCTAAATAAAAAAATCAAGTTGGAAAAGGTGCCATTATGCCCTTATGACCCGTTCCTCCTATCCCTTGTCGACTTTACTACCTATGTATACATTTTGTAATAGTATTTACAGTGGGCAAAATAATTATGAACTTGCATGCTAGTTCATTTTTGCATCCTGTACCGGAGATATTCACCTTTGATAAAAATCCTGCAGGAATATTCAATTTCCTGCACTTCGATTCACAGGAGCAATGACACACCGTTCATTACTTCCACCATGGGCCTTTTTATGTCTTTGACCCTCGAGGGGAAATTTGACCCACGGGTGATCAATGAACAGTGTGCCATAATCCTGTGGTTAGAATTATATTTCTCTCACACGTTAATATGAATACCGCTCCAATAGAGTGGACTTGAAAATTAAAATAGTTCTCCACTTTGGATAAAATGCGGAGTATAATGAACGTACAAAGTAATATGTCACATTGGGAATGAAGGCTTTCTAGTATAGTCAGTTTTGACCATTCCCGTGATCATAAACCTTCAAATCAAGGTACGTCTACTAGTACAATGTATCATCCAACCAAGATCAACTTACGAGAAAAGTTTGATGATAATCTGACTATTGCCATCATTGACCTTGACCTTTAGGGTTTTCAAGTGTTGCTTTCTGGAGCTATATACATGTATTCCAATATATGTTCCTGTGGCATTTTCAATTCGAGTTCAAGTAAAGTACAACAGTTAATATTTTCAATTACACTTCAAGTAAAGTTCAAGTACAACAGTTAATATTCACAATGTCTACTTTGATATTGTTTGTTGTGACCTTGACTCTGAAAGTCAATAGATACCAACTAACTCACAAGCAATGATGAACATCAATGCCATCTGCTTATCCTTTCATTTGTGACAGGCGGAATGGAAAATGTGGTGGTCCGGGAATCGAACCCGAGACCATCTGCTTACAGGGCAGAGGATCAGTACCCTTGTACCTAGAACTTACCAAACATGTTGATTTTTCTGGTTTTTTATGTATGTTTTATTTCAAAATCAATGATTTACCTCCCCAAATGGATCGTATCCCCTCCATCAAAACAATAAAGATTGATCTGCCGATGGTCTGATCATACCAGGGACAACTTTTTACCTCTGATTGAATGTGAGGTAACTATGTCTGATTAGGCCATTTCTTTGTTATTTTCTGTTTTGCGTCCTTGTGCTGGTAGAATTGATCCCATAGTCATAAAAAGATTTATTTGATAGATTTTTCGCAAATTAAACGTGCTATAAACAAAAATTTAAGAGATATCGTTAATTCTTTTTATATTTCATGTAAAAATATAAAATTAACTCAATGAAAGACATTGCGTCATTTGACCTACGACTTAAGATATAAACTCATTGCACACCCTTGGGTCCTAAGTAACAGAGGGGAAGGACTCTAGGAGCTAAGCTAAGGACAAGGTTTCACCCATATAGTCTATTATGACCTTGGACCTATGACCTTATGACAAGCATTGATGGACAGTTGGACACACAGACGGTCAGGGTCAGGGTCATTTCCATATTCAAAATTTTGAAGAAGAAGAAATATAAGACCAGAAAACATACCAAGATATATGCTTTTGTCATAACTTCGCAATAAATGATCAATTCTTGCCCTAGCAATGTAATTCACCGTGATGAAACTTATAACATGTACATGATATGTATTTACTTTTACAATACAGAGCAAGCATTACACCACAGTACCATGCCGCCATGACACAGTACTTTACGTTACAACGTGTACAATGCAATTATACTCAATTTTGGCATCACTGAAAAGGTCTTGTCACAAAGTATACACATGTACATGTACATGTGAAATATGAAATATTCAACACATTATGAACGTTTATAGTATTTCTAGACATATAGACAGAAGAAAAGATGGATAAAAAAGCCAAAAACTATAACCCAATAATAAAATGCCAGTCAGACTTATTTAAATTCTATGTAAAGATTATTATATCAAACACAGTATTAATGGTCAACTTAATGTTCAACATGTAAAATGATATGAAAGAAATTTTTATATCAAACAAATCTGTAAATGAAGAGTCCTTTGTTTATTCTTTTAACAGACAGATTGACAAATGGTAACACAATTTTGTATCAAAACAGCAATCGAAAAACATCTTTGACATATTTTGAATACAAATATTCATATACATGTACTACAATAATATTACATGTATTTACTTCAATTTTATCACATTAATTGCTTTTGTACATCTCAGATTCACACATTCACACGAAAAATCACTTTTGTAGATTATAAACTTTCAGACTCTGTAGTGCGTCTGTACTTGCTTTGATCAAATTACACAGACCGATACAATGGTCAACACTAGTGGAAACTTTCAACTGTTCACAAGCCCACGAAATTTTACTACAAAGCGTCGAAACAGCTTCCGATTGCAATTCTGGAGTAAGTCCACCTAGTGATGTTATGGGAGATTCTGATTGGATATGATCGTTTGTTATTGCCATGGTAACAGTTGGAGGTTCACCACTGGATGGGGACGAATAAAGATCGAGTCTGCTGAATTGTGGGATAGCTGATTTTCCGTTTGTAATGCTACTACTTTCCTGTACCAATGACCGGGCTGCAATGGCACTTGTAACTGTTAAAGGAAATTGTTTTATAATAATTTTAATACGTAGAGAAATGTTACACTTCAAGCATGTTTTCATGAAATTTTATGCTGGTTTCCAAAAATTCTATGACACTGCAACCATACTTAAAATATCCGTCCCCAAATGGGAAGTAACTCTGTATAACAAATAGTGTTGTACGTCAGAAGACTTTTAGGAATCGATAATCGGGAAATAATCGGAAAGGGTAAATGGATGCATTATTCATTTAAATCAGAAAACAATATTCCCTGAAAAATTCAACATAAAAGAGAGAAAGTTTGTATTTTCTACATAGAATTTTGAAAATTTTGCTGACAACAAAATTTAAATCATATTCAATTTCACGTTATCTGCCTGTTCATACGTAAAACAATAAGTAATGATACATGTTACATGAAAAAAGAGAAAAATAAATTGAGCAACAATCAATTGTAAGAAATTGAAATAAATAACTGGAATCAAAACACTTTTAGCCATTGACAATTGATTATCGGTGACAATTGCTTCATCACTTACACGTATATAAAATGTATCAAACGATTCTAACTGAAGTTTAAAATCAGGATTGACTAACCAGGGTTGTCTTTCTCCGTGTCTGTATCCAGTTCTTTACAAGCTATACAATACTTCATGCCTGATTTGTCCTCTAGTAATATAGTCTGAAAAGGATAACGTATTATTAAAATAATACAAAATGATGAAATACAAGATTTGTAATTTTAAACAAGTAAAACAAGCATTTATGAAGAAACATGTACTTCCATTATTCTCAACATCATTCAAATGTTACACCTACATAATAAGTAAGCTAATTAATGATTGCTTATGGAAGGTCAAACTCCAAGGTCAAGATAAGTAGGTGCAGTAGCATACAGCAATGATTTCACCAATGTATAAGGAATATTTACAATATATGAAGTCTCATAATGCCCGCGAAACTTTGTGGACTACATCGGACCAATGGTCCTTCTGGTATGTAAATTAACCTTTCATCGGACTATGGCAGAGCCGGGTGTAATGGCCCGGAAAGCTCAGTGGTAAGAGTGCTTATCTGCAGGTATAGAGGTCCCGGGTTCGAACCCCGGTCTGGGCACATCTTTTCCTACCCCACTACATCTGGTGCCTGGAGAGTGAGCCTCCAGAAGAGGAAGAACCAGGGTTGTTGTGTTGTTATGAGGTTGAGGAAACCTCAAAATTTGAAAGGTGGAGGAGTGTGGCAGAGCCAGGTGTATCGGTCCGGATAGCTCAGTGGTTAGAGTGCTTACCTGCAGGGATAGAGGTCCCGGGTTTGAACCCCGGTCTGGGCACATCTTTTCCTACCCTACTACAAGACCAAAATTATTTCTGTTTGACCGAAAAAAACTGTTTTTAAAATTCATTACAGTATGAAAACCTATCCAATTTAAACTTCTTCTTCTTCCTTAGTATGACCCTCCGCTTATCGGAGCACTCCCCAGAGGGGATCACATATTTAATACTAAACATGACATTATATATCAAGACAATATTGCAAATTCCTCTCATTACTCCTCGACACTCACAACTCACCACTCGTTCACCATGCTCTGTACAAGGTACCTTCCACTATGTATGCAAGTGTATGCGGGGAAGGTGTGATTTATGTACTACAGTGGGTGGTCCGTATTTCCAACGGCCTTTTAACGTGCCATCACACGAGGCAATCTCCTCAGCCGCAGCTGCCGAGGGGCCACTCAGACCGTTTTAGTTCCCTCCGAGTCAGAGAACAGGTGGGGCGAGATGATAAATCACCTCTGAGATAGTCCGCCCTCAACGGGATTCGAACCTAGGTCTTCAGATTGAAAATCCGGCGCTCAACTGACTGAGCTATGCGCCCCACAAAGTCATTGTAGCAAAAACGTAAAAAAAGTGATAAATAACATAAAGAACCTTCATTGGACAATCCAGTACCTCTAGAAATTACGCACATTGGACCGATAAAAAAATTTGTCCAGCCGGTCTGACAGTCTGAATGATTTTGGCGGGCACTGTCTCATCACTCTCAATTCGAACTTTCTGCTCAAAGTTGAAGTTTTTCAGAAGTAAATTAAATTCAAAGCTCAAGTAGTTAGATGGTCCAATGTTTGAACCAATAGCAGAGTTATAATTATTCACACTCACAGTGATGATTTTCAAAGTGAGCAAAACTATCCGAAATGACTTCAAAGGAGATCGACTAAACTATCATAAAATACAGAACCTATAACGATACAATCTGGGGTAAAAATAACTGAAATCCGATAAATATCGGATAAAAATCACCACTGAACTCACCGAGCATTCATCACATGATGTAGCTAACATTTTGTATCCTTTCAGCAGGTAGTCTCCCATTATCTTACTAATTTTATCCGATCTGTCTCTCCGAGCCTGCAGTAATTTTCTCTCCGCCTCATTTGGTTCCCAGTCAAAATCATCTACAAAAAGAGTAAGACACTGAAATTCTTCATGAAATCAGAATGCTACTTCCCCACCATTTACATGTAAAATACATGAAATATTCTGTTACCGTATATATGTATACATTCATGTATTGTGCATGTTCTAACAGTTACAAACAAACAGTTATACCTTTACCATGTTTACAGACTACTGTTTTAATGAAGATTAAAAGCCCTTAGGCTATTAATTCTAAATAGGTGAGAAAATAAAAAATTTTGAGAGAGGATATTTCTGGATATAACTTAATGACGTGTTAATTATTGTTGCACAGTATGGCAACGAATAGACCACTTGCAAAAATCCATAATGGCTGACAATACTATAAAAAAATGTCCGAGGCAGGCAACTTACTCACTCTTTTTCATTGTTACGTCACAATGGAATTGCGTCTTTTAACAGTGACGTGATAATGAAAAACAACGCCAAAAGATGTTGACTCGTACATTTTGAGTTTTTAGTCAAGATCGGAAAACATGGAAAATGGTCTATTCGAGCAGAATCAAAACTTTCCAATGGCTGTGTTCTATCTTAACATGTGTACATAAATCAAGGCCATATATTGATGAAAATCAAACATACATTGGTAAATTTAAAATAATTTAACTGGCAATTGTAATTTGTCATGTTTCAATGATTGCAATCATGATTTACATGAAGGTTGCGATACAGGTACAATGTACAAGGCCTCCTACATGTATATGTTTGTGAAACTTTGAAGTTTTGAATATAGCTAGGATTATTCTGACCAAAAGCCAGTCACTTTCCCTTCAAATATTTAAACATCAACATGATCAAAGGCTTGGTATTGGGTCAGACGTTTTGGACTACAAATGTACGGTTTTTGAAGAGGTGGGTACCATTTACATGTACAAGTACATTTCTGAATATTCAGAAAATGCATTAGTGCAGTCTCAGTTCATGAAAAGTATTGGTTTTATCGAATTTGGGGATAAAAAAATATTTGGTCAGATAAGAAATCATGTTGTGTCTAATAATTGGACCAATAAAAATTCCAAAATACCCGACATTTTATGGGAAGATTTCAACTCTTGTTAGTACCAGTACGGCCTACATGTATATGCCATGGGTGTACTGTACAACAGTACACATCATACTACTTCAAGCATATATTTCCTTTACAGATAAAAACACTCTACTGGTGTTGTAACAGTTTCCGGACGATTTTGAATTTTTTTCAGCAATTACTCCTCTGTCTTCGATCATGTTGATGGAAAATGTTCAAATTTCTCTCAAATAATGCTTTGCCCCTCCCACAGATGTGCATATCCAATAAAAATGATAATTTAAAATCTATATAGAGATATGGTTTCTAGACTGATTTTAATAAATCTATGACCCTATATTTTGGTCGTTTTTCGCAAATCACTGCAACAGTTTCCGGACACCTGATCTGTTTAGAGCTGTCAATCTCGATCAATATTGGGCCAAACAGGATGAATCTTGGATATTATTGTCTTCATTCTTTTCTTCAAATGAGTTTGTAAAAATAATTTTGGGAAAAGTACCGAAACTTCAAATATGAAGTAAACTTAAAAAGCACGTTTCTTGGCGAATTCCCCTGTGCATGATACTAAATGGGGCAGGAAGGGGTGGAAAGGAGGCATCATCAGATCATAGGGCAAATTACAGATACAAAATTTTGTTATGATGATTCATGATTTGAATTCTCCATCTACAGAACTGTCTCAAAATTTCAATAATGAGTTCTTAAATTGACCCTTCCGAACGCGGGAAAAATTTGAGAAATTCCATGACGTCACAATGCATTTTCGATGTTTGACCGAGGTTCGAAGCTTGTTTGTCCGAGGTAAACACATGGTAAAAGCATTGTGACGTCACGAAATTTTGAATTTTTTTCCCGCGTTCGGAAGGGTCAATTCCAAAGTACTTAAAAAGGATGAGTGTCTGGAAACTGTTATACTGTCCCAAAACTGTTCTGACATGACACCAATGCCAGTAGTCCCGTCATCACTCACATATCATCATCTGTCACTCAGCAGCAAACTTGCATAGAGAATAAGTGTCTTAATTTGTGTTTTGTTACGGGTATACAACACACAGCAAGTGCATTTATCGTACATGTAATGTGCGTTAGCTCATTTCATGCGATAAATGCACTTGCTGTGTGTTGTATACCCGTAACAAAACACAAATTATGACATTAAATATTCTATCTATATGCACCATACTGTAGTTGTCTATTTCATTCTTGTTTTCTGAAATCGCGTTTTCTAGGTAAAAGGGTGACGTTAAAATTCAGGTCACCGCGGGCTCAGTTTGCAGGTTAGAACAGCCGTCGCGGCATGTTTCTTTAGATCTTATGCATTGTGACGTCACAAGTGTTAATACAAGAATTGCAGCACGTTTCTTTCAATAGTAATATCTCAGGGAATTACATTGGTTGTGCATATATAGTAAATTGAAATTTTTCTTCCAAAGAGAGGGGATGATACAAAAAAAACCCACAAACACTCTAATACACTGTTTTGGTGTATTCTTTTTATTTGTACATCATGATGCACAGGCACATGTAGAAAGAGCGTCAATATCTTGTGTGATACCCCTTTACAGGTCATAAGGGATATATGTATAGAGAGACAAGGCTTCTGACGAATTTTCAGCTAGAAGCAGCATCTGAAATGTTTGCATTTATCATGTTTGAAGGGCAAAATGGGGTATGATCATTAAGATTTATTTGTATACTTCCTAGAAACATCAATAATTCGCCCAAAAAGATCTCATAACATAGCCTAATCGTCTACCTAAGTTGGACTGTTTTCTACTTTCTGTCTTGAATCTCCATTGCCAGATTGGACAAATACTGATTCATTCAGAGGCTTTACTCTGCTTACTGTAAGCAAAGTAAAACACCTGGATGATTCTGATAAGCTAATCTGGCAATGGAGGTTCAAGACAGAAAGTAGAAAACAGTCCAACTTAGGTAGACGATTAGGCTATGTTATGAGATCTTTTTGGGTGAATTATTGATGTTTTTAGGAAATATGCAAATAAATCTTTATGGTCATACCCCGTTTTGCCCTTCAAATGCAAAAACTTGCAGAAATGCTACTTCTAGCTGAAAATTCGTCGGACGCCTTGTCTCTCTATAAGATACCAGTATTCTCTTATGATCATACAGGATATTGACGCTCTTTCTACATGTGCCTGTGTCATGATGCATCATCCCTTCCCTCTGGAACTTCCAGTGGAATAGTTCCTCTGTGAAATGTACAAATGAAGCCCCTATAATTCATCCACATACGAATCAAGTCTTTGTTTTGATATAAAACCTTAAATTAAACAGACAAAACCCTATGAAATTTGAGTGGAAACCAAATAAACATCATACCCATGTTGTTGCGTACGGGCGCAGCCATTAAAGTAAAGTAATCTCTAAAACCAAAAATGGTAAAAATGTTTCCGGTTTTCCAGAGTTTATCGAACATATAACATTTAAAATTCTTAATTTTTAGGGTATGGGGGACCAACCAATATTTATTTTCTAATATTAACGATTAGAAGTTAAAAATTAGAAATAATATATGAAATGAATACGTATTATATATGCATGTGGAAGTGAAATGTCCTTGTTGTTTGATGCACACGTTGCATTTAAAGAACCTCTATCATTTCACTTTGAACAATTACACACGTGCACGTGATTTCGATCTCTACTCATTCAAAGTTCTTTCTTTTCGATTGTTTGTTCCATATAAAGAAACTAATAGAAGCAAAGGGGGGAAATTGTGACTCTCCTATCTCAATATCAAATGCTGAGACCGCTCCTAAATCATGAAATAGTGGTTGAGCCCCATATACCATTCTACATAAGCAAATTTAAAATCATCTTTTTTCAATTTGTACAATTTTGAGTAGTGCAATGTTAGCTCTACTTACGTTTGATGTTATTTAATGTTGATTGTAGGGTTTGTTGCTGATGTTTGCTCGTGTTGTTGTAGGTATTTGCTTGCAGTACGTATATTCTTGTTTTTGTTCCAAGTGTAGTTCCAATTGTATTTGCAAGTGTTCTTTGGAGTCTCTAAATTGCATGTATAGAAAGCTGTTTCTATTAATTTGCTTGTGTTACCATTTGCGTTTTGTCATGTTGCTTTAAGTGTTCGTCTGTGTTTGTGTTTACAAGTATGTTTGCTTAAATTGTGTAAACTTGCTCTTGCTGATGCTTACTTGTGATACTCCTGGTGTTTGCTTGAAAGGCTTTTGATTTTTTTGTGTTGCTTTTGTTGGTTTTTTTTGCTAGTGTTGGCTTTAGTGTTGACTTGGGTGTTTGTTTGTGTTGTGCGTTGTGTTTGCAAGTATTAATGTTGGTGTTTCCAATTTACTCGTCTTTCTGTTGATGTTTGCTTGTTATACCATTGGCGTTTTCTTGTGTTACTTTGTAACTCATGTAGTAATAAGTCGTGTTACGTTTGGTGTTGTTTGTGCTGTTGCTGGTATTTCCTTGTAACGTTGTACTGGTTATTTGTTTTTGTAGCATTTGTGCTCCGTTGTTCATGACGGTGTAAGCTCGTCTATTTCTTTGGGTGTTAGCACGTGTTTCTGAAGATTTTCGTTGTTTCGCTGTCATTAATTCATATGCGGTTCCAGCATTTTTGGTCAGAGGGGGACCAAAACAAAATTTTAGACGGGAAGTCCACTCATCATGTAGGTGTATTTCAGTGCACATAACCGGGGGTGGAGGAAACGTGTGCTCTAAGAATTGATTTTGGACATGTTGGAAAGGGGATGGATATCATGTGAAATTTCGTTAGGTTTCCTTTCAAATTTATTTTTATGAAGAATCGGCGAGCGTAGCGAACCGGAATATTTTTAGATATGAGATACTAATTTGTCTCTAGTCGATCGAGATGATTATTTGTTACATTGAATATTTTACGCCTTTATATCGGCGAGCGGAGCCAGGCGCGAAAATTGTGAAATTGTGAAAATTTTGATTAATTTACATTACATTTTTGTCTATATTTCATTTAAATAACAAGACAAGAGAAAAAAAAGTGTCCTAAATAGTCAGACAAAAAAAACTGAAAAGATGAGGGAGGTGACATCCTATGAAGTAAGGGACTGATGAAAATTTGAGATCCTGAGACCCAAGACAAGTGTAAAAAATGAAAATAATTAAGGAATTGTGCAGAAAAAAGCATGTAAACAGGCAGACACTTTGAAATTGAATGCTTTATATTTTGTTTTCAGCAAAGTTTTCTGAATTTTATGCAGAAAAATACAATTTTTCTATCTTTTATATTCCATTTTTCATGGACTTTTGTTTTCCGATTTAAATCGATAATCGATCGGTTTACTCTTTCCGATTATTTTCCGATAATCGATTCTTAAAAGTCTTCCGATGTACAGCACTATTTTTAAGATTTGCTACACATGTTACTCTTCAGTGCTGTTTGCTTGTGTTGCTGTTGGCGTTTGCTCGTGTTGCTGTTGGCGTTTGCTCGTGTTGCTGTTGGCGTTTGCTCGTGTTGCTGCTGGTTTTGTTTGTGCTGTTATTGGTTTTGTTTCTGTTGCTGATATTGTAGCTCGATTTGTTACAGCTGCTGCGTTAGTGTAGACTGCTGGTGGTCCAAATGTTGGTTTTTATGTGTTAGCTATATTGCTGCTCTGGATATTTGCAAGTGTTAATTTCTGACGATGTTTGCACTTTGTTATAGTTGCTGATTGGGTTTTCAAGATGTGCTAACTGTTCAGTGCTGTTTGCTTATGGTGTAGTTGGTGTTTGCTCGTGTTGCTTTGATTGTTCGATTGTGTTACTGTTGGAGTTTTCATTAAAGTATTGCTGTTGTTTTTTTCCGTTGCAATGCTGATTGTAAGTATTGCTAGCTGTCGGTCTTTGCTCGTGTTGCTATTGGTGTTTGTTCATGTTTCTGTAGGTATTTGTATTTGTAAGCGTTGGTGTACGTTTGTGTTATTCCAAGTGTTTGCGTGATTGATTTTGGTGTAACTATGGGTAATATTTATTTTCTTTAGGCCTCTTCACTTGTTTCTGTGGATTTTTGCATGTGTTGTGATCTTCTTTAACTCATTTGTGTCACACTTATGCCCTTTGCCGTGTGGAGCTCGTAAAAAAGTTCCCCGCGAGGGGTTTGACAGTAAGTGTTTTGAATATACTTCCCTGACATTGTCGCCATAGCACTTTCTATATATAGACATAACGTCAAACAGTGCATGAATTTTATATATTTTCATTTCCATGCTTCATTAACATCGACGGCGGGTGCGGCTAGCCAACAGGGGATGCTTACTCCTCCCGGGCACCTGATCCCACCTCTAGCTTGCTAGGGGTCTGTCGATGTTTAATTTTCTGCTCTATTGTGAGTGCTGTTGAGATTATCGTCAGGATCTTCTTTAACTCATTGTTGTTAGTGGTTATTTTTTCAAGTTACTATGTGTACTTGCTTGTGTTGCTGTGAAAGAAAGAAAGAAAGAAAGAAAGAAAGAAGTAAGTTTTTTAATTCTTTATAAGACATTACCTAGAGTTTCACTGATAGGCCTTTTCCGTCCCTTTCTGTTCAACGCACTGCTGTCTCTGACTGGCATCTCTAAAACAGAATATTGAATATGTGTAGCAGTGCATTTCTCTATTATTCTTTTCGAACTAATTCAAAGACCATGTAGTCTTTAATTGAACATTTTTCAAAGGTATCGGAATTTGCACTACGGACAAATGCGTGGATCCATGCGTAAAAATTACAACCAATACTAGCAGTGATTTTTTTCAGTAATTATGGAATGGGGTCGGGGCCCGTGCAATTGGGAAAATTAACAAAATTTGGGAATATTTTGGAAAGTAATAATAAGAAAGTAAAATGACAGTTTATACAATCAAAAGTCAGAAATAATTTTCGTTAAAATTAATATGATTTAATTTCTCAAGCTTACAACTATATGGCAAATAATTAGTAAATTAGCAAAAAAATCCCTGACTAGTAAATAATATGTGTAGCATGACTTATACATCTACTACGTCAAATACGCATCTGTAGATCAGTCTTCCGTGTAAATGTATCGAATATATACATGATATAGGCATCTATGTATACGATAGACCTTCAAGTTTGTAAAGTCGAGATGGTATTGCCAGGCGGAAGGTGTCGTATATCCCTGGCAGGGGTACCTGTAAAGTGCGAAACGAAACAAAAACGAAACGAAACGAATCAAATCGAAACGAAACGAAACAAATCGAAACGAAACGAAACAAAACGAAACGAAACAGATCGAAACGAAACGAAACAAAACATAAGACTTAAAGAAAATGAGAAAAAGAGGAAAAATCGCCGAAAACGAATATTTCAAGACAAGATCAGCATGTAATATTGCCTTAATCCAAGAGTTCTACATTAGTAACTAATGCCGAGAGGGTTTCTTGAAAGAGTCAAATTTGACAATTAAAACAAGAGCCCCAGGGGGCACAACGCTCACCTGATACCCATGCACGCTCTAATTGACATACTGACATTGAATACTGATAGTGCCAGTACCAGGATTTTAGCCCACAACCTTTCTAACAAGATTTTTGCCGGATGCAGACAAGTTTTTTTTTTCAGACAACCTTTAAAAGTACAAACAAGAGAAAATAGTCACATTTCAAAACAACAACTTTTTTACTGATTTGAAAAGATGGATTATGCGATCCAAAGTCATATGCCCAGCTAGTATAGTTCGATTATGCAACATCAAAAATAAAATCATTTTGTAAAATTCCACATTAATGTGCAACAGAAACAGAATAAAACAATGAAATGATTTCATAAATTAAGTTTATTTAAAATTGAACACCAAACCTTTCATTATTAATAGCTAGTATGCCAGAAAATAATAAAGCCTGTGTTTGTGAAACACGAATGCCCCGCGGTGGCATCTTTGTTGGTATAAACACCATTTTCTGTTAAGTATGTGAGAGGTCAGAGTCAGAGTAATGTTGGTATCAATGGAAAGATCTTGTCACAAAGAATACACATGTACAATATAAAAGCCCTATCACTAACCATTCAAAAGTTATGCCCAATGTTAAAGTTTTTGAAAAGTAGGTCAAAGGTCAAGGTCACGAGGTCAAAAATTTTGGTATCAATGGAAAGGTATTGTCACAAGGAATACACATGTGAAATATGAAAGCTCTATCACCTTCCATTCAAAAGTTATGCCCAATGTAAAGTTTTTCGGACAAACAGACAGACGGACAGGCCAAAAACTATATGCCCCCGTATCTTTGATTCCGGAAGCATACAAAACAAAGCATTTTCAGTTTTGCCTTTATTCATATTAAATTATACAGAAATCTATGAATGAGAGCTTTTGAATAGTATTGATTTCATCTTAATACATGTAACGTACAGTCAAAATCGTGTTAATCCAATTAACACAGACAAGTTGTTAGCGGACAATATTAATTCAAGTGAGTTGTGCAGAAATTGAGCCAATTTATTTTCCAAACAGCAGTGTACGGTGTATCAAACCTCATGACCCAGTGAAGCCACTTGGACAAATTATTTTCGGTAAATATGCTGAAATGCGGCGCTTGGAAATGTATTTTTAGCATATTGAATCAATAGTCCTGATAAATTTAACTTCGAACTTGATCTTGTCTTTTATGCAATCTACAGATAGGTTTGAAAATATGCAAAATTCGGAACATTTTCGATGAGGACGCAGAGTTCCTGTAACAAAAGTGAAATTTGCGAAAAAAGGACATGCATGACCCCCCCCCCCCCTTTTCTTTACATTTTTATGCGTGCCAAAGATTCGCAATCAAAAAAAGACCAATTTTACAGACTTCCGGGCATTTCAAGTCAGTCAAAATTTTTAGTGTGCACCTTTTTATTTCCTGTAGTTACCCCTACTAAAGGGGCAAGGAAGTATTGAACCAATCAAATCTGTAACAGAAGATATATGGTGACTATGTTTACCATAGATACAGAAATAAGACAGAGAAAATAAGCATTAAATAGGGAAACACAGCACGAAAAGCCGAGTTTCCATGTTTTGGAAACCACGTGGAAACTGCATGGAAACCTGAGGTTGACAGTTTCCCAGTGGTTTCCAAGGCATGGAAACCTGGATCAGGTTTCCACGTAGTTTCCATGGGGTTTCCATTTTGGAAACTTGGTTGAGTGGTTTCCATTAGGTTTCCATTTTGTAAACTACTAGGCAAAATTAAAGAAGCAATATTATTCATTTATTTTTCACTTTGATTTTGGGGAAGTTGACGGATTCGGCCCATAATCGACATGCGGACGGCCTTCGATATCTCAGGTGCTATGCAAATTCGGTACACTAGCTCCATACGGCGACTTTACATACATACCAAAACGGCACGGTGGATTATTTTTATTTATTTATTTATTTATTTATTTATTTATACCTATTTATGTACAACACATTCGTTTGTTATACAAAATCGATTATTTTTTTTAATTTATTTATTTATCTATCTATCTATCTATCTATCTATCTATCTATCTATTTATTTTTATTATTTATCTACTTATTTATCTATCTATTTACGCATCTTTTTTTTTCTTGGTTTCTTCTACTAATTATAAACCATAATATATCAACTATATAACGTATATTAGAAAAGACTGTTTGTTCTAATTAATTTTTTTCTAGTATTTATAATAATACATTTCTAGAAAAAAAAACTTTATAAAATTAATATGCAAAATGTTTTTATTCATAAATTCCATAGAGCATTTATCCTCTAAAGCCAGCGGAGTGATATACTGTGGTTTTCATTTCAAGTATATACACAGACACCGGTTATGTAACGTTTGACCCCATGCAAATTGCATGTCAATTGGAATTCAGTTCTATAGTCGGGGGCGGTGCGACGCTGTGACAAGTACACAGTAAGTTGAAGCATGCAATCGCGGCATGTTATTAACGTTTGACCCCATGCAAATTGCATGTCAAATGGAATTCAGTTCTAAAGTCGGGGGCGGTGCGACACTGTGACAAGTACACGGTTACTGCATGACGCAGCATGTTAGTTTGTAACGCCGCTAGGAAATATCTTGCATGGAGAGAGAGAGAATTTTCGTCATGTTTATAATTTCAATAAAATTCGAAAAATCAGCTTGAATGTACTTTACACAAATATACGTAATCAGTCATGCATCTATTAAAAATCTGAAGTTATACGTACATGACGTATGTACATTATATATATACGTTTCAACATTGTGTAATGTATAGTTTAATCAGTTAATAAAGCTTAGAAAAGGGTAGACTAGGCAGTGGTGGATCCAATGCCCCCTTTACTGGGGGTCAATTAAGGGGCTAATTTTGTCGATTTATAGGGAAAATGTCTTATTTTGGAAAATTGTGGTCAGTGCTGGGGGTGGACGCCCATCCGCCCCCCCCCCCCCCCGAATTTGCCACTGCTAAGAGGACTGAAGTTCATACTGAAGCTCATACTGCCAGCAGCGAGAGAGAGAGAGAGAGAGAGAGAGAGAGGGGTCGAGCGGAGTTTTTTAATAATCAGAGCCACACAGAGCGTAAATGACTCGACATGCAGGTAACGAAATATTCCAAATAAGTCCCATCTCATATATATATATAATATACATATACATTATAGTAAACATGTACATTGTACAGTGTGCAGAACTTAACGAATTGAATGAGAATTAAGCCGGCTCATATATGCATAAAGTGAAAAAAAAGGCAATAAAAAGACTGAAAGGATACATATTAGAAATATGGTTATTTCCCACTACATGTATCTCATTCAAACTGAATATAAATAATAGAGTATAATTTAAGATCAATGTAAGTATGTTTGTCTGTTTTTTTGTATTGTGACCCGCTTATAGATCTGCATACTAGTATCTATACAAAATGAAAAAAAAAACCTAACAATAATAAAGATAAAACGATTTATAACAACATAAGAAATTCTTTTTTTGAAATCGGTTTTGAAAGAAATAAGGCACGGTCCATTTGATATTCGGGTTGGGGGGGGGGGGGGGCTTGGGGTTTTTGTCAGAGCAAGATCATTTTCGCCTCGGCCCGGAGCAAAAAAAAAAAAAATTTTCTCGCAGAGTTGGAGCAAGAAAATTTTTTCAGACATATACATTGTGTGCAATATATTAAGATTAGAATGTTTGTGTTTTATTGATAGAACCGGGATTTTTTGGGGAATTTTAAGCAAAATTTTTTTTAGTAATTCTTCAAATTCAGATTTCTTGTAAGAACATGATTCTATTTCTGACACATCATAAGCAAATTATTTTTTTTCATCAAAATTCAGAGCGACATTATTTTTTTCGAAAAAAAAAACCCAAGGCCCCCCCCCCCCACCCCCGGATATCAAATGGACCGTTCCTAGTGCAATTTAAAAATCAATTAATCTACATTGATTAGCTTTAATTGTCATGGTACAACATGGGAGGATCCAGGATTTTGGAGGATCGAGATTTTTTTCCTTGTGGTCTCGCATCCTCTATATACCTGTATTTTTCAGTTTATTTACAAAGGTGTAATGCATTATAAGGGCATCATTTGAAATTGATAATAAATTATTATGTATTTGATGACATCTGACAAGCGTAAGTGAGCCCAGGAATATATTGAAATGCTCACCGTTAAAAACTTAATTAGAATGAAAGATTTTCAATTTCAAATTCACGTTATTTTTCCAAATATTATGACAACAAAAGGGGAATCGTGTTAATCTTATTTGAAAATTAAAATCTTTATATATATGAACTTTATCAAAATTCCAGGGGAGGGGTCGGATCCCCCGACACCCCCCCCCCCCCCCGACTCTCTGGATACGCGCCTGTACAAAGCAAATAAAAAGTTTCCATACTTCTTTGAATGAAATATCAGAGAGTCAGACAGAGAGCACTGGGCTAGCGGTCTTCCCTGCTTGATGCCAGGTGGTGCTCTTTAATTTCTCCAAGGTTAAAAGAGATAAGACTTTCGAAATTTACATGAATTCGTATATGTGAAAATAAAATAATGATATTAAAATCTACCAAGAATTTAAATGATGATTACCGGAAAAAAAAATAATCGTTCAGGATGATTTTGCGGGCTCAGAATTTCAAATTAAATTTTGACCAATCAGAAGCGAGCATTTATTTTTGAGCAGAGGAAACGCTGGAACGGACTGTTCACCAAAATTCAACACATAAACTAAAGAAAACACGCATTCGATTGCAATGGATAGGTAAGATGAGAATACCAATGTTGAAAATTAAGTATTATATAGTATTTGCTTCTTTTTAACAGATGTATGTATGTCAATATTGCTGGCTCGGCCCGGCCCACGCGTTGCATTGTTTTCAGAATTTTGTCCAGTGTCTGTTCGAACCAGAAATCTGTAACGTTGCCGTTATTTAACCTTTTCTTATAAGGAATCATTCACATTTCTTAGTTACTGTTAAATTAATTTGATTTGAATCGGCAATTAAAATCCCATTATTTATGGTCAGATGGACAGTGATGAGCTGCCCCCCCCCCCCCCCCTTTCCTGATAGTCATGTTCAGAGTTATTCTGTTGTCAATTGTATTGTTTTACAGTTCTATTGAATGTGTTATATGAACTCATGGAAAAGCCATCTATGTCAAAACACTGTTATTATACCCCCCACCCCGCAAAGGAAGTTTTGGGGGTACATTTTGTATATAGGAAAGGCAGTGGCTCCGGTTACAAACATTCGTATCTTTAGACCTATGTCTCGGCGTATGAACATGTTTCCGATTGGTCTGTAACTGTAACGTGACTCGGGTCATGTGTCCATAATAAAATAAAAAAGTTGATTTTTGTAACCATATCAAGGTATACGATTTTATTCTGCATTATCTGTAATTTAGCAACCGGGACAAGAGGCTATTTTCTATGCAATCAATCATAATAGTGATCACTGATCAGTAATAGACCCGCACTTGTCAGCTGTTGTGTGCACGTACTGACGTTCCGTCGCTCCAGCAGAATTTGAAGTTTTTGAAAGTTTTGAGACGATAACAAATACGTACATGTAGCTGAAACTCTGTGCTTTTTACTTAATTAACTTTTCAGAATATGTCACAAAAAAGATACAATTTGAACACTAGATTCATTGAAAAAAAAAAACGAACCAAATTGAAAGATATATGCAGAATCTCACTACGATTTGTGTTCGTACGCTGAGACATAGGTCTGAAGATACGAACGTTCGTATCCGGAGCCACTGCCTATAGGAAATTAGGAATCACCCTATCGGTCTGTCTGTCTGTCTGCCATCCGGTGAAGAAGTTTCGAAAGCAGATTTCTTTTATAATATTAATGGTAGCCTTTGGTAGGCCTTTCATATTTCATATACACATTCACCATAAAGAGTACTACATTTTGATACCATGACTTTTGACCCTGTGACCTTGACCTTCAGCCTATACAACATTTTATGTTAAGAAGTTTTGAAAGCAGATTTCTTTTACACTATTAATGGTAGGACTTTCATATTTCATACTCACAATCACCATGACTTTTACCCTGTGACCTTCACCCTATACAACATTTTATGTTAAGGCGTTTTGAAAGCAGATTTCTTTTATACTATTAATGGTAGGACATTCATATCTCATACACATTCACCATTAAAAGTTCTACATTTTGTAGGGCTGTCACGATACGCTAAGCTCACGATACGATACGTATCACGATATTTACTCACGATAGGCAGGGTTCTCATTAAATTTGGAAGAAGGAGGTGAATCAAGAAAAAGTAGGAGGCGATCAAAGGATGCGTGCACCGAGGGCGCGAGACCTCTAGGGGGCGCGGGGCATGTTCCCCGGAAAATTTTTGAAATTTAAAAGGCAATAGAGGGCATTTCCCACCATTTAGACCCTATAAAATATCATTAAATCAAGTATATATTTTTGAAATTTACAAGGCAATGGAGGGCATTTCTTCCAGCCATCTAGACAGTAAAAAAAATACTATAGATATTTTTTCCTTGAATAGTACTTTTATAAGATGTGTTGCAAGTTTTGTGAACAATTTTCACCACTAGCATCCTCATGAGAAATGCTTGGAATTTCCTGTTATACTGGGAAATAGTTGTTTTCTTTCTATCCAAATAGATTGTAAACTAACTCAATAGCTTTCTGATTCCTACATCATGTACATGAAAAATAAATCTTACGTTTAGTCACCTCCCCCCCCCCCCCCCCCAACTTTAGCCCATGGAAGCTTTGAACTATCAGTCATAAAATTGGTACTTTGATGTATTTTTATGGCTCTCCTCATTGTGAACAATTCTGATTTTTTTAAAATAAAAAACATTTTCCTCTCGCATTTTTTGAGAGCATTGACTTTTAATATAGATCGTTCGGTCCACGGATGTTAGATATTAAACGAGTATGTGACGTTTTGAATTCTGCAAGGGGGATCACGCACTCAGCAGTTACTGTCGGCTCACATCTTTTTGCGGATGCATCAACAGACTCAATATTACAACGAATTGTTGATATTGTTTGTATAATTACTAGTACGTTGTTTACATACAGAAAATAGACCGAGGTAGAAAATTATATGAACTTAAGCTTGCGTTTGATGTTTACACGCGAAAGACCGGCCGTTGATTGGTAAATAACATTACAAACCTTCAAATGTGATTCTTTTGTTATTCATCGGTCATTTTATTTCATAAAGACCGCGGACGATTCTAAATATACGAGGTTTTATGAACGTTCAATGAAGTGTGGAGGTCAATAAAAAACAATGAGGGGCGGAGAGAAGAAAATTATTTCAGTCGCGGGTGTGAATTGTTTCGATTATAATGAGTATTCGGCCATAGTATAGAAATACTGTGTTTCAAGTCCGCGAAATACATTCTTTTATAAGAAATGTTACAGAAAAAGAATATATTCTTCTATCCCGAAAAGTTCAAAATGCCATTTCAAATCAATTTAGATCCTTGTAGCGATTCTTGAAGACCATAATTCTAAATGCTCTTTAATTGAATGTATATTGAGGAACTTGATGCACAAAATGAAGAAATATTATCCTCACTTGATTACAAAATCTTTCCTTATCTCTATTTGCAATAATTTAATCACATATTCAAAAACTTTAATGGAAATAGAACTCATTGTTTACGTGTTATTTTCTTCTCTGATCCGACAGGGTACCTTTTAGAAAATGATCGGGATGTATAACAAACTATTTTACTACTATGGCCTAATAACCGTTACCGTTGCATATTTCCACCCGATAATTTGCATGGTCAATTTCATTTTGAAAAGCAGGGGTGTATTAAATATTTGGATTTTTATTTTTCTGAAAATTGAAGAAATTCTGCGGTTTGTAAGTCGGATAAAGACCTCGTTGAGGTCTGTATGAAGGTTAGATGCCCTCGGAGAGAACAGGGTGGTGTTTAAAGACCTCGGCCTTCGGCCTCGGTCTTTAAACACCACCCTGTTCTCTCCTTGGGCATCTAGCCTTCATACAGACCTCAACTCGGTCTTTATCCTATACATACAATTTTTGTATTTAAAAAAAATCTTATTTACAGGCGTGAAAAGTCGAGATCTAATCGTCCCATTGTGCTTCTTTAATATACATTGCCGTAAAATGACCCGTCACGCTGCGTTGAAATCAATGTTTTCTCACTGTAGTTACGGAAATATTTAATGCGTACCTTGTATAGTGACAGCTTTTTAAAGGACAACGTAATTTCCTTTAATTTAGTAGACGTTCAATTTTTGTACTTAAAGAAACTGACATTGAAATACAACACTTTTTTTACGGAAAGTAGACGGCGATTTTACCCAAAGTTTGAGGTGAGAAATCGCCGGTCGTCGGCTCTTAATGAGAACCCTGGATAGGATTTGTATCACGATACATCATTTTTATTGTAGATATGTAGGCATTTCTGCAATTCGTCAGATATTCTAATAAAACAAGTTCAACAACAACAAATTAAGATCATTCATAACTTGAATGCGTTGAGAATTATTGTATTGACTAGAAAACACAGTGATTGGAAATCTATGGGTCCTGGGTGCAGGTCGCAATGGCAGATTAATTCCCTGAACTTTTACTCTCTTATTAAGCTGATTTAATTTAATTTTTCAATTTTTCTTTCAGTATACCTGGTGTAGCCTTGACATTACTTTCTTATCCAAGCATGTGTACGGTGCACGATCAGAGGCCATCTACGACATCTTAACTATATATCTGATGCTGAATGTGGAAAAGAATGATGTACATATTCAAAAGATGTAGAGTACTGTAACCAAAAGTTGCCATAGACATGGATCAAGGATTGGTATGACTAAAAGTTAAACATGTATTATATTAACAATTGTAATACATTATGTATATCATCATGTCCTGTAATTTTGTGAAATATCTTAAATACTTAAATGTCTTTATTTGAAATCAAATCTTGTAAATTGTGTGTCGTTATTTTGGACTTGGAACAAAAAACCATCGGACATTTCGTCAGGCATTTTGTCTGACATTTTGTCTGGCTCGAAACTAGAAACTGTCGGACATTCGAAAAATCCACTGGAGATTGCCGGCAATCCGACACTTTTCGTAAACTCTGAAGACTTATTTGATAAATTTCAACATATTAAATCTTCATTTTCACTTTCAGGTCAATATTGTACTGTAACCATTGAAGAACTAGAAGGACTGCATGAAAAATTAGCATCCAATGATGTCAATGTAAGTTTCTTACTATATTGAGTTGAGACACTTCATTTATGTCGCCTGCAACATAAGAGCGACATAAAGGGATCATTTGTCAGGCGTCTGCCTGTCTGTCTGTCTATCTGTCTGGTAGTCACACTTTTACATTTTTGGCCATACATCATACATCTTTCAAATTGGCAGGGATGGTAAAGCATGATTGGACTAAATTTTTACCCAAATCAGATCTTGGTCATTTTCAAGGAAGAGGTCACACATTTTTGGTCAAACAACAAATAACTATTTATAACAGACACAGACAGATAAGTTGTGGGAGAAAAACAATCAAACAAAACCATGAGGGATGGATGGCTAAATCTCAACCCTCATGTACAAAATTTTGCTTGTCCACAACTCGGCAAGCCTCGTTCTTGACTTGCATAATTTTGCACACTCGGGTTGATATTTCACTATCACCGTGGTATAATAGAGAGGTTGAGCAAACCGAATTTGTACACGTACGTCAAAAAGTTGTTTATGACGTCATAACATTTTGCGCTCCACACACCTGTGTTACACGTTCGGTAAAACATGTAAAGCTGTAAGTACACGTTTATGATTAAATGTACTTGTAGATTTTATAAGCAACTGAATGCAGATAACCTATGAAAACCTATATTCAATTTATTTGGGAACGTATGTCCTTTCTGAATATTAGAAGGGATTGCAAATAAAATGTATCACATTTTAAAGAAGAACCCTCAAATTTGACCAAAAATTTTACTCTTGAAGTTTAATTTTTATGTTATATAAATCTGATTACTTGGAATAGATAAATCAATTCACTGTCAATGCTGAATGCACCTTACCTTTAGAATCTAGATTGCAAGTTATTGACGAATAAGCAGTTGTAAACAAAATATAAATTATGTCACAAACGTATATATGATTTACACATAGCAGTACGTGTTGTGACACTGCTCAACCACATAACTTCAACTACAAACAGATAACATGTAAATACACGTACAAGTTCTCGTACACGTACAAGTTCTAGTACACGTACAAGTTGGGTTTGCTCAACCTCTCTTTAATTTTGATTCTATGGGGGGATAAATGTGTGCCTTTTGGGAACTTCCACTTTCTTATAATTCACAAATTGTTGACATAAGCTTCTTGTGACATCCGAAACTGCAATATTAGTTCTCTACAACTGTAGTTTGTAATTCTGTTGCCACTTACTGTATCGGTTTTTTTTTTTCATTCATTCCAGGTGAGACAGAAGACAGAAGAAAAAGTAGAGGACAGAAGAAAAAGTAGAGGACAGAAGAAAAAGTTTTGTAACAGTGGTCTGAAACATCATGAACTGGGATTTCCGTCGAGTGTCAATCTCTGCAGAATAACAAATTTTATCTGAAAGAGATCTCTTTGTGGCTTTGTCTGTTTTTGGCAAGGATAAAATTTGTCTATCATTTCTAAACACTTGTTTAAAAGTATCTGGGGTTTTTTTTCAAAAAATACAAGTACATTTTATTTCTGTAGTGGTTTCAAGGGACACGTCCATCTTTTTCTAAATTTCATTTCCATCTTAAAAAACATGACATATTGATATCAATGAAGAATGGAAGATGTCATTTTTAAATTTGAAAGCTCAAAATTGTATATTTATGATTTCATGGAATCTTGTACATCTGATGTTGAATAAGCATGTATTCTGAATAAATATTACACAGTATGATTAGCATGTTTTAGGGTTTTTTATCATGACATACATGTAAAGAGTACATAGAAGAATATACATGTAGCCTTGATACTGATACAAAGGAATACGAAAAGTACAGGATTCAAAACTTTCAAATTCACTGTATATACTAACACATAAAGAGATATTATTTCCTTTTTCATACAGTTACAGTATATGGAAACCAGTTTACAATTTTACAAGATATGGAAACCAAAAGGAAACATCAAGTTTCCAACTAATTTCCAACATGGAAACCAGCTCTTACACAGGCTTACAAGATGTGGAAACCAAAAGGAAACTTGAGGTTTCCAACCCGATTCCAAGTGGTTTCCATCGTGGAAACCAGCTCTTATACAGGTTTACAAGGTATGGAAACCAAAAGGAAACCTGAGGTTTCCAACCCGATTCCAAGTGGTTTCCATCGTGGAAACCGGGCGGTTAGCGCTTTCCAAACACATGGAAACCACTGGTTTCCATTATGGAAACCTGGTGGAAACCACATGGAAACCCCGGGTTTCCATGTGGTTTCCACCAGGTTTCCAAGGTATGGAAACCTGTTTTTTCGTCCTGTGAAATTGTTCTGAAATATGCATGTATGCAAAAAAAGCAATCCAAGGAATGCTTGTGTCGCCTGCGTAGCGGATTTTTTTTTATTGAAATTGGGTCAAATATCAAGGGCAAGGTCACTAGGTTAAAAATTATGGAATGTTTAGAAAGGTCTTTTCATAAGGAATACAAATGTGAAATATCAAAGCCCTATCACTTACCACTCAAAAGATATAGCAAATCATAGATTTGTTGAAAAGTAGGTCAAATATATAGGGCAAGTGCATGAGGTAAAAAATGATGGTATGTGAAGAAAGGTCTTGTCACATGGAATGCACATGTGAAATATCAAAGCCTATCACTCAGCAATCAAAAGAAATAGCCAATCTAAGATTTTTTGAAAAGTAGGTCAAATATCTAGGTCAAGGTCATGAGGTCAAATGTTATGATATGTGTAGAAAGGCCTTGTCACAAGAAGGAATACACATATGAAATATCAAAGCTCTATCACTTACCAATCAAAAGATATAGCAAATCTTAAATTTTTTGAAAAGTAGGTCAAATATCTAGGTCAAGGTCATGAGGTCAAAATTATGGTATGTGTAGAAAGGTATTGTCAAAAGGAATACACAAGAGAAATATCAAAGCCCTATCACTTGCCAATCAATAGATATAGCCAATCTTGTTTTTTTTTAAGTAGGTCAAATATCTAGGTCAAGGTCATAAGGTTAAAAAATATAGTATGTGAAAAAAGGGCTTGTCACAAGAAATACACATGTGAAATATCAAAGCCCTATCACTTACCAATCAAAAGATATAGCCAATCTTAGATTTTTTGAAAAGTAGGTCAAATATCTAGGTCAAGGTCACGATGTCAAAAACTATGGTTTGCGTAGAAAGGTCTTGTCACAAAGATTACACATGTGAAATATCAAAGCCCTATCACTTGCCAATCAAGAGATATAGCCAATATTAGATTTTAAGAAAAGTAGGTCAAATATCTAGATCAAGGTCACAAGGTCAAACATTATATGTGTAGAAAGGTCTAATCACAAGGAATACACATGTGAAATATCAAAGCCCTATCACTAATCAATCAAGAGATATAGCCAATATTAGATTTTTAGAAAAGTAGGTCAAATATCTAGGTCAAGGTCACAAGGTCAAAAATTATGATATGTGTAAAAAGGTCTTGTCACAAGGAATACACATGTGAAATATCAAAGCCCTATCACTTACCAATCAAAAGTTATGGGGTGTGACACCCAAGTTTGACAGACAGACGGAGGGACGGATGAACGGACAGACGAACAACGGACAAAGTGATCCCTAAGTGTCGCTGTGCTTCGCAGGCGACACAAAAAGTCAACATCTTAAAAATAAATTCAGAGTATATTTGATAGCGTATGTGGCCAAGTTAATTCGAAGTATGAAAATAAGTACACAAAGCCAAACTAGCTATAGCTTGTCTTATTTAAAAATTCATTAAAAATCTAAAAGTTGATATTTTGACAAAATTCTTTCACAGTTTCATTTCTAGCGATAAATATAAAAATAAAAAGAGAAAAAAAAAACTGAAAAAGGGAAAAAAATTGTTGGGGTCCCGCCGGGGTTTGAAGCTACTCCCCATGGGTCCATTTGGCATGGAAAACATACATTATACCTATGTACAATCTTAAAAAATATTCCTTAAAAATCCAAAAGTGGATATCTTGACAAAATTCTTTCACTTGTAGGGTACCATGCATGAGTACCTCATACCTACAAATTCTCATGACAATCTGAAGAGTGGTTATAGAAAAGAAGCAGAAAATGTATGAAAATCAACCCCCCCTTCCTTTTTACATAAGAAAAAATTCATAAAAAAATCAAAAAAATAAATTTTAAGCATAAAATACATATCAAAGCATTAAGTAAGTTAAATATGATAAATATGTAGTAAATGAGTGTTTAAAATCATACACTTATTGAGTTATTTAAAGAAATAGTGCAAAAATGTGCATTTCTGACAAAGTCCGAAAAGACGTCAAAAACGCGTCAAAAATTTGACTTCGAAGTGGAACCAAAAATAACAACACTTCTTGAGACATCTCTCTAGATCATCCTGATGCTTTCGGTTTGTCGATACATGCTTCGGTTCTGAAGAAGAAGTTTGTCAAAGGAGGGTACCCCCGTGACCTACTTTTGGCTGTGGTGGCGCCACCTGTTGACAGATCCGGACGAAAAACAACAACACTTGTAGGGGACCATGAGTACTTCGAACCTACCAAGTTTCATCAAAATCCCTTCAGCCGTTCTGAAGAAGAAGTTTAAAATGTGAAAAGTTTACGACGACGACGACGACGACGACGACGACGACGACGGACGCCGGACGACGGACGCCAGACGCAACACTATGACAATAGCTCACTTGAGCCTTTGGCTCAGGTGAGCTAAAAAGTTAATGTCAAATGCCATTCATGTACTTAAGAGGAATAAAAGGGAGGGGATAGAAAACCACGCTATGACACCGCAATGAGATCATAAAACGGGGTGGGGGCACATTTCAGGAAAAAAAAATCTTATCCTTTTTCAAACGAAATGTTCCCCCCCCCCAGTTTTTAATTGTTCTCATTTTTCTGATAAAATTTTCAAATACACATAACGGAACAGTTCCGTTTCCTCTGCGCTAGACTCCTCCCTGCTAAGGCCATACCAAATTAATTAAATGTTCTTTGGATTTCCCGCACCATATTTTTCAAAATTCAAAAAATAATATTATAAAGATAAAATGCTCGCCCGCACCACAAAATTTCTGGCTCAAGATTTTTTTAGGGTCGGTTCTGACTTCTGCAAATCTTAAAGCTTCTAGAAGTCTGAGTTTGTGCACATTTCGAAGTAAATGATACTTCTTGTGTTTGATAAATTATGTTGGGAGCAAATTTGTTGTCCCATTGAAAGTTAAGGCAGGGTGAATGTTCGAAAATCTTTTCTGTAGAGCTATGTGCCAGGCTTCCTAGTCACCAGATTTCGATGGGGATTCCTTTTTGAGTACGAAAAACATAAGAAATGTATTACTGGGGTAACCTATATCAAAAATGAAATTATTTTACTCGCCCGCACCTTAAAAACTGCAATACTTAAAAAAAATAAAATAATTATATTTTCGCTCGCTCGCACCCTTTTTTTCACAAGAAAATCCAAAGAACATTTAATTAATTTGGTATGGCCTAAATAATATTTTTCCGTCTGTGGCGAGGTTATTCATCCCGTTCGTTCTCCTTTCATTCTTTAAGTGCTATATACCGTATATATTGTTTTAATCGTCAACTTTGATTCTTTAAAAAAACCCTCCAGCCACAAGAACTAACGGTTGAAGGCAATAATGAGGGGGTGGACAGGGACAAAGGGAGGGGAGAGAAAGGGGCGGGAGGAGAGGAAAGGGGGCGAGAGGAGGACAGATGATTGGGAGGGTAACAGTAACCCCCCCCCCCAAAAAAAAATAGGAAATTACTTTTAATATAAATAATCTTGCTCTTATGCGTTCATGTACATAATCTCAATTTTAAAAATTACCATGAAATTCATCTATATATAACTTAAAAATTTTTTCCCGATCGCTTCGCTCGCCGCAATTTTCAATTCATTTTTCGAATACTTCAGGCTCGCTTCGCTCACCTTAGTTTTTCATCTAAACAGGTCTATTACTTTTTTCAAGGTTTAAAAAAGGAAATAACCCAAATAACTTCACTATTGCACCAATTTACAGTTTAAAGTTTAAACATTTGTCTTCACCGCCCAAGACCCCCCCCCCACGGGGAGGGGGGAGGCGGCAGGAGGAGAGTGGTACCCCCTGACCCTTCAATAAGATCTCGTCTTGAAATATTTGTTTTCGGCGATTTTTCCTCTTTTTCTCATTTTCTTTAAGTTTTATGTTTTGTTTCTGTTTCATTTCGTTTCGATCTGTTTCGTTTCGTTTCGATTTGTTTCGTTTCGTTTCGATTTGTTTCGTTTCGTTTCGTTTCGTTTTTGTTTCGTTTCGCACTTTACAGGTACCCCCCTGGCAGGGAAGAATAGATAAATATAGTTAAAATACCTTGTTATATATAATTATGACAGAATTTCTTGTGCTTCGCTTCTGTATATATATATAGATCTATCCGTAATCAGATTAATGGGTGATAAAACTTATTAAATGAATGTGTAAAAAATAAGTTAGCAAATACCTTTATTTTCTGGTGGCGGATCCGGGGTATGCGGGGGCATAATCCACATAATTGATTCACCATCTGCAGGGTAGGTGTCGCCACTATCCACATGATAAGGTGATTCTATTTTTAGAAACTTCGAGCCCAAGAAATCGTTCAACATGTCATAAAAGGGGAAGCTACTCCTGGCCTGTCCCATCACGTTGTATTGTTCTCTCGCTTTGATATAAGACTGTCTTAGTGTTTTGATTTTTGTCCTGCAAGTCTCCCATGTCCTCTCTAGAAATCCTTGCTCCCAAAGAGCTTTGAAAAAATATGATAACAAGAATACATAGCATTTCCCCCTAATTTTTGAAGTATAAGTATAATTTTTTATGCTCGCTAAACTATCTGTCTCGTCTGAAATCGGGTAAAAATTATGTCCTTTTTTTCAAATTTTTAACATTGATGACAGAAAGTATATATATAGGTTTAGAGAAAAAAAAAAACTGATACAAAGAATTAAAAAAAAAATGAAAAAAAATTTATTCAGAAGGAATGAAAATAATTAGCACAATTTCTAATGTAAAATGAAATCATCGAAACCATCATTCCCATTTAAAGTATTTTGAAGTGTTATCTCCCTTTGGTAACCCCCTTGTTTCTTGAATTCCTGGATCCGCCTATACATCATCGAAACAATCACTCCCATTTAAAGTATTTTGAAGTGTTATCTCCCCTACGCTTTTGTTTCTTGAATTCCTGGATCCGCCTATACATCACCCCTCTAGATCCGCACAAGCCAGGTTAATTTACTGTAGCTAAAGAACATCCGGATTATTATTAGTGATCCGTTATAGGTTTCAGTCGTTCTCAGTATCAACACCTACCTCTTGCCACTTTTTCGTACACATGTTTATTTCTGTATGTACCAGAGAATTCATCCTCTACTCCTTTCCAGCACTCTATCAACGCTGTCGTTTCCTCAACGGTCCAGTTTGTACCTCTCGCCATTTGATTTTGTCGTATAATGGTCGTTTTTTATGCGCATGCGTCTAATATGTAATGCGCATTATCTTTAATGCGCTTCGTTCACTAACGCATTAAGATCTGACCCAGTTTTGTGTTAACCTTTAAATTATTCTTAGCGTGTTGTGATGCGAATCAAATCCGGAGTGTATGTGCATTAGGAAGCTTTATACGTTTATTGATTTTTAATGCGCGTTTAACTACCTTCTTTGTACTGGAACAGCGCTAGCGCTATTATGTAAAATCATGGTCTTGACATGTGGCGGATCAAGGTTTACTGCAGAAAAAAAACTTTTTAGAACGCATATTTTAGTGACAACCACGGTAACTGTATAACCCCCCCCCCCCCCCCAAAAAAAAGAAAACCAAAATTAAAACCGCACAAAAACATATGCATCAATAAGATAATCAACGTTATTGATTTGCATTTTTCATTCCTATACGACCTCTTAAAGACAGTCGTTTAAACAACAATAAGTTTTTCAACATAATCATGATAATGTAACTATAATTGTTTATTGATATCTAGCAAGTTTGCACCATCTACTGCTTTTTAACCTCCGCTAAATGTGCAAAAGGCAGTTTTGGCTTATATGTAAATGCTGCACATTGGTGAATGCTTGAATATTCTTGATACATGTTTATATGTTCACATAATCACTCCTGTTCACGACCAGTAACTTGTACTAAGCATATTTGATTGGTACTATACATATATACGATAAATACATTTGAATTTGAATTATATCGACTAGAATTACCGAACCCCTTTGTTATTTTATACCTCCTATAATTTGAGGGAGATTTTACTGGTGTGTTAGATGCCAATCAAATATGATAGTACAGAGCTTCTATAAATGTACATGCAATCAAGTTTGTGTCAACGGAGTACTAGGTTATCATAATGTAAGCTTTCCTTAGACATGGAACTTGTCACAGTGGACATACATAGGGACTCAAAAATCATTAAACGATAGAATTTCACTGTATTCCATTTCTATACTGAATCTATAGTAGTATACCCTCTAGTGCTCACGCGACAGATGTATATTACATAGATGTATATTACATAGACCACTTGTAAATCTCTCGCGTCGGAAATCGCAAAAAAAAAAAAAATTATTTCGTACCTACATACCTAAAGCGTTCCTACATTAACATGATTAAGGAAATGTTCTATACTGAATCTTCTAGTGCTTACGCGATAGATGAATATTAAATTGACACATGCATGTACGTGTATATCTCTCGCTTCGGAAATCGCAAAAACACTTATTTCGTACAATTTAAGCGTTCCTACACTGTAATAATATGGTAATACAATACAATTACAAAATAACATAATAATAAGATACATGTATAATGACATTGTATAATAGATGCATGTGTCCCTCGTTTATCAAAACTTTGTAAACCCAGCAATATTTTTTTCGCTTAGACGTTTTAAATTACCTATTTTTCTTCCATCCTACTTTTTGGACCATCCTTGAGGAATGGGACTGCAAAATAATTCAACAAAGTTTTGACTGACTACTTATAATTCATTATGAATGAAAGGTATAGATAGATGTTGGTATCATTTAACAAAATATTTTATTCATGAAGATATGTACTTTTAGCGGGTAATCAGTGTCAATATTTGGTTTTTCTATTTTATAAACACCAAACAAAAAAAAAAAAAGAAAAAAAAAAAGAAAGAAAAAATGAATTTAATGAAACACATAGGTCAGTTGACGGTAATGTATTGCATAATTTTGAATACATTCTATATATCAACAACATTATTAAAAATTTCCAAATAATAGATATAATTTTCAAGATGAACATGAAATAAAATTTCAAAATGTGACTCGTGAATCTTTTAAAAAATCATTCTTGTGCGTGCTGATAGCATCAATGCACGCATTGTATTTTAACCGCACCGTCTTCTACTTGAGTGGCAGATGGCCGTCCTAAGTCGGCACCGGTTGCTCATTGGTCTCGTTGGTTTATTTGTGGTCTTTTGTGTTTCATGTTTCTGTGGTGTGAGTTGGTGTTCCTTTTCCCTATTGCGACTCTTTCTATGGATGCTCTGTGTTTTTGCATTGAGTGTTTCTTAGGTTTGGCTGTGGGTGCTACGGCCGAGTGTTGTTGGAGATCTCATTTCTTTAAAGTGTAAATAGAGCTGTTCGAATAAGCGACGTAAACCTACCAACGAACTTCTAACTACGTACAGGAACTTAAAGGAACAAAATAAGGGATGGTCTCAAAATCACATTATTAAACAAATGTTACATGTATAATTTCTTTCTTTAATTTATCAAAAGGGTAATATAGCAGCATTATAAGCGAACTTGACGTAAATTTTCGTTCCTATATTTGTTTCTCAACTACTGATATTCCAAGCTTATGTTTTGTTTTTTTTCTATGGTATTTTCATTGACTGATGTAGTTGTTGCCCTAAAACTTATAAGTGTAGACTGAATTTCTGGCAGAAAAGTTTCGCTGTCGCTTAACTTTAATTTACATATATACTGACCCCCAAAAGAAACGATACGTGGTTGTATTCAAAACAATTTTCAATCAATATTTGAAATATGTTGATTTTTATGATAACATTGTTTATTAAGTGTAGTAACTTCAATAAACACAATTCTTTGAGCTATTCACTCATCCAGAACGCCAATATTGACGTTTTCATGATTTGCACGAGCTATGCAGTACGAAGATATCTTGGATTAATCCAGTTGAATTAAGCAACGTTTTTGATAGAATATGATCTCATCAAACAAAAAATCACAAAATTTTTCAAAATTTCTCGCCACACAAAGTGTCAAAATTAATCAAAGAACAGCGACGTCAAACATTTGGAATGTTAGAAGCAGGTCTACGTCATTCTGACGTTATCGCGTAATTTCGAGAAATGCAAATCATTATTTTGCGTTTAGCTAGCCGTAACAGGATGATTGGATCAATAATCGGCCTGTAAGACCGTGTATAAGCACCACTACCCAATGTGACGTCACGTCTACGTAATCTCTCTACGGCTCACTCAACATTAGCGTAAACGCACCAACAATAGAGTAAATGTGAGCGGTATCGGTAGGAGACCGGGATAAAACGAAACCAAGACTCTGTGCCCCTGTAATGGAATCGAATTTACCAAAATTGGACAAATTTGGGATTTTTATAATGCAGTCTTTGCTTTTAGCAAAGGTATTGCGTAATGGTCATGTGCTGAAATGAACATTTCTTTCATGAAATGTTCTGTTCATGATCTGAATTTGAATCATGAAAAAAAGGAGCTGTTAAGATAAGGCGTAAAATCTGCCCTGAAAAGTGGAAATTTCAAAATGCAAAAATTGAGAAAAATTTTCGGTAAAAATATGAATTTACTTGGTCCAGATATGAATCTTCTGTCAGGTTGGATAAATTATTCAAAATAAGACTGATTTTTGGGTCAAAATAAGCGTTTTTCCTATAGAAATCAATGGAAAACGGAAAAGTTTTTCTACAACATTGTTCCCCCCTCGGTTCAGAATGCCACTTTGACCAAAGGTGTATATCAATAAAACAAATTTTCTGACCAAGTAGGATTCTGAACCGAGGGGGGGGGGAACAATGTCCCACAGGCGAAAAACGAAAAAAAGGGGGGATGGATGACTATTTTAGAATCAGTATTTAGAGCGGTAAAATAAATCAAAATTGCCATTTTTTTCTTTTAATATTATGTAACAATCTATTCAGAGTGTGTTCCAATTACATTATTAACCGTTAGGAAGGAAATAAACGAGAAAGTTGTCTATTTCTACGCTGTGCGTATTTCGCGCCTGAAAGCTACATATGTGGCTGATAAATACGAAATATAACCGTTTTTCAGTTTCCGGACTGCGAGTTTTGCCGATTATATTGATATAATAACATCAAGGTTAATTTTTCTTATCCAAGTTTGACATTATAAGGTAGAGAAGTATAATAAACATCAAATTTATGTAAACTAATGCATTTTTTTTTTTGTGAATTTTCGCTCGATATTTGAGGTTTTCTCTCATCCATACCCCTACCTCTTCAACCCGTAATTATAACATCTTTCGCCAAATCTATTTAAATAAAATACCTACTAAGAATCTTCTAATACTTTATATTTTAATCCCGACCACTTTTTATCTGAAATAGAAGGACAGCGCACGAGAAATAATCGAGTGGTTTCAGGGCTAAATCAAGCCCTTATCTTAACAGCTCCTTATAAATGTGCGTTTGTATGTAGTGGATTTATTTCAATTTATTTATATGTAACGTTTCTTTTGGGAGTCAGTATATGATTTTGCATAAAAATACGAATCCAAGCATGACATATGTACAAAATATAGAATAACCCCTAAGCTTCCACTTTTTGATAGGTCTTTTTTTCTGATAAACTAAGTTTGTCAAAGTATCCTTACTGCAAAGGAGATATGATTTGTTATGTGTAACCCTTGCCCATAAAAAAGAATTAAAAACTTCGTTAAATTGCATCCGTCGCTAGATAGATTCTCATTGTTTAGATTGAGGGTTACTGACGAGGGATAAGTACCCGAAACGTGCATGTCTGGTCCATGCTACAAATTCATCTGTCCTAAAATGATGCCTTTCAAACGGCTTAAGTTTTATTTCTGTAGTTTCTGCATGCAACAAAATTGTCATTCACTGCAAGATAATTTGTTTTGAAGGGGGATGTCCCTACAAAACCCCATCCTGGACCCACTTTAATGCGGCCTAAAAGCCTTAAGACCCCTTTCCTTTTTGTTTTTGATATTCAACCCCTAGTCAAATCCTATATTCGCCCTTGATATGCTACACAATATCATATCGGTATAAGCGCACGATAGGTTGCACCCCTTCCCCTTTGATCAGATCAAAGAGGAGAATTTAGAGAAACAAGAGAAAATAGAGCCTCATTGGCTTGTCTATATCCTCAATCTAAGTGGATTGCAAGGGGGAGTAATGAGAGAAGAAAATGTATGACAAAGGGGTCTTTATTCCAGGATTAATGTGAATAGCGTAGAAATATTTTTTCGATGTAACTCTTGCTTTCTTGCTTACTTTCTCGGGGGGGGGGGGGGGGGCGTTGCTGCGCTCACCGTTATGTAGAACAAACTCCGTTAAATTAATCATCTTCAATCTCCCCCAAAAGACTAAATTAAGACAATATATATTCTCAATAATTAAAAATTTTAAATATAAGTTTAAAAAACTTCACACAGTTTAACCATTTTGTGTTCAAGTGTTTCAGTTTTCAACCCCCCCCCCCTTATTTGAGAGAGAGAAAAAAAATCTTGACCCCAGCGTGTTATTGTTTGTCCAGTTTGCTCTACTCAAAACACAATAAAATATTTATTAACTAAAAACAACACCAAATGGAAGTCGCCTCTTGCCAAGCACGCAGCATGAAGATTTATTCATAGAAATAGATATGTGCAAAGAAATCGCGATGTTTTAAGGTTAATTCTCTTCAATTCTGAAAGTAAAAAAAAGACAAGTGTAAATCTAGTGTAAAGTTACTTCAGTAGAGAACGAGTAACTACTGTACTGCTACGTGGCAAAGGCGTGAATGGCAAACACTCTGTGTACCTGTATGTACCACTAGTACAGCTGCCGTTACCACAGTCATACAAGCACGTTACCCCAGTTCGAAACCACTCTGGCTATGTACCTGTCTTATAAAGAACAATTCGAGTTTGTTGCAGTGTGGAGCAGTTAAAATCTTTCCCCATGACTTGATGTTTAGAAGTGTATTTATTACTTCTTTCCAGCTCTGTCGCTTGAAAGAAGCTTCGTTTTGGCCCTTTATCGATCGATTTGACATCATATATATTATTTTGATATTTCGGAAACTTGTCATTCCATTAAAAAATATAATCGAAATTAAAGTAGGTTAACATCTTAGTACCATCCCTCCAATGCAATTTTGAACATAGATTTTACTTGGATATGCTACTGTATCGACCCTACAGGAAATTCGGAAACTCTCTGTAAAGTAAATGCACTTTAAATTCTAAAAATAAAACAAGAGGGCGTTTCTGAAATGAATTTCGGTGGCTCCGCTGTAAGCATCACTGATGAGAATTTAATATTGGAAACAGGTGTCTGGTGCAGAAAAAATGGTTTGAAATTTTTGTCATGAAGGTATAGAGTTGGAACACTTCCGTATTGTACATGTTGTAAAGGAGCAGATAAATACCGTCTATTGTACGTTTCACCAAATTATTACGCACACCATTTTCTGTTACAAAATTTCTTGAAATTTCTAAAACGTGGGTCCTGTAGCATCAT
The DNA here is from genome assembly GCA_028142955.1 of Pinctada fucata. Taxonomy (NCBI): domain Eukaryota; kingdom Metazoa; phylum Mollusca; class Bivalvia; order Pterioida; family Pteriidae; genus Pinctada; species Pinctada fucata. The sequence continues at coordinate 20,558,823 of AP027107.1, read as the reverse complement.
GTCCCACCTATTCTGCTACCGTAACGTCTTTTGGTACATTTTTGGACATAATAATTTTCATACTTTTTGACCATATTACATTGTTTAGACTGAAGATCACTGACGAGGGTTTAGTACCCGAAACGTGCATGTCTGGTCCATGCTGTAAATTTATCAGGTTTTAAATGATGCTATTGAATTTAAAGACGTTTAACTACAACTTATTATACTCCGCAATCATTTTTGAAGTATTTTGAAATGTTTATTGTTTGTCTGTCAGTCCGTCTTTTGTTAATCACAACACTATAAATATAGCTTGATTTACCCATTCGATGCATTAAATTAATATATATTCTTTATCATTCTTAATAATGTGCTTTTGAGACCACCCCATATTTCGTTCCCTTACGTACCTTTACGTGGTAGGAAGTTCCTCGGTAGGTTTATGTCGCTTATTCGAACAGCTCTAATAAGACAGGAATTAATCCTAAATAAGTTACAGCTAATTTAAAACGTTTGTGCAACTGTAAATTTAATTAACAAGAGGCCCAAGGGGGCCACATCGCTCACCTGAGTTGCAGACAATGGGTTAAAAGTCACAAAAATACTTCTACAGATCAAAGCCCTTGACAGCCATATTTGTTGACCTATCGACAAGAAAACACAAACTTGGCAGAGGACATTGAGTACTTGCTTGCTGCAAGGTTTCGTGAAATTCTGTGCAACGGTTGCAGAGGAGATTTCGAAAATGTGTCAGCCAATCAGAGTCCTTGGCGGCCATATTTGTTGACCGATCAGCACAAAATACACAATCTTGGTAGAGGACCTTGAGTACTTTCTTCCTGTAAAGTTTCATGAAATTCTGTGCAGTGGTTTTTTTGCAGAGAAGATGTTGAAAATGTGTTAGCCAATCAGAGCCCTCGGCGGCCATATTTGTTGACCGACGGCACGGAAAACACAAACTTGGCAGAGGATCTTGAATACTTCCTTCCTGTAAAGTTTCATGAAATTCTGTGCAGCGGTTGCAGAGGATGTGTCGAAAATGAGTCAGTCAATCAGAGCCCTCAGCAGCCATATTTGTTGAACAATCGGCACGAAAAATACAAACTTGGTAGAGGATCTTGAGTACTTCCTTCCTGCAAAGTTTCATGAAATTCTGAGCAGTGGTTAAAGAGGAGATGTCGAAAATGTGTCGGCCAATCAGAGCCCTCGGCGGCCATATTTGTTGAATGATCGGCACGAAAAACACAAACTTGGTAGAGGACCTTGAGTACTTCCTTCATGTAAAGTTTCATGAAATTCTGTGCAGCGGTTGCAATAGAGATGTCGAAAATGTGTCAGCTAATCAGAGCCCCCGGCGGCCATATTTGTTGACCGATCGGCAAGAAAAACACAAACTTGGTAGAGGACCTTGAGTACTTCCTTCCTGTAAAGTTTCATGAAATTCTGCGCAGGGGTTGCAGAGGAGATGTCGAAAATGTGTCAGCCAATCAGAGCCCTCGGCGGCCATATTTGTTGACCGATCGGCACCAAAAACACAAACTTGGTAGAGGACCTTGAGTATTTCCTTCCTGTAAAGTTTCATGAAATTCTGAGCGGCGGTTGCAGAGGAGATGTCGAAAATGTGTCAGCCAATCAGAGACTTCGGTGGCCATATTTGTTGACTGATCGGCACAAAAAATACAAACTTGGTAGAGGACCTTGAGTACTTCCTTCCTGTAAAGTTTCATGAAATTCTGTGCAGCGGTTGCAGAGGAGATGTCGAAAATGTGTCAGCCAATCAGAGCCCTCGGCGGCCATATTTGTTGACCGATCGGCACCAAAAACACAAACTTGGTAGAGGGCATTGAGTACTTCCTTCCTGTAAAGTTTCATGAAATTCTGTGCAGTGGTTGCAGAGGAGATGTCGAAAATGTGTCAGCCAATCAGAGCCCTTGGTGGCCATATTTGTTGACCAATCGGCACAAAAAAACACAAACTTGGTAGAGGGCATTGAGTACTTGCTTCCTGTGAAGTTTCGAAAAATTCTGTGCAGCGGTTGCAGAGGAGATGTTGAATATGTTAAAAGTTTACGCCGGACGGACGACGACGACGACGACGACGACGACGGACGGACGGACGACGGACGGCGCGCTATGACAATAGCTCACTTGAGCTTCGCTCAGGTGAGCTAATAAAGCGTAGCAATCCCTCGCAATTACGTAAAATATCCATTATGTTCAAAATAATGAATATTAATAAAGTACTGATTGTATTTAATCATATTCAAATCATAAGAATACCGATTAATTAATCCTCTTTTTCTATCGTGGTAGCTTTGGATTTCTTTTCTGAGGTTACTATCACCGTTTTCCGATATGTTTTTTCAGCCATTATTTATTCCTAGTGACCTTGACCTTTGACTCTTGATCTTGCAAATCAATAGGGACTATTGTCTCTCTATTCGGAACATTTCTGGAAGGTCTGATGTTTCTATGATAATTACTTTGTCTTCAATGCAGTCACAAGGATTTTAAGCCTAATCGGCTGTGACCTTGACCTTTAACTCTTGACTTTAAACTCAATAGAGTTCATCCTCTCCCGAAGGGGAATATTTGTGGAAACTTAGGTATGAAGATGGAAGTGCTCAACTCCTTACCTTCTTGAGTAAAAATTTTAAGAACAGATACATATGCAGCATGGACCAGACATGCACGTTTCGGGTACTGAATCCTCGTCAATAATCCTCAATCCAAACAATGAAATATGATCAAAGACTGTGAAAAGTTATGTGAATTTCAGACAGAACCAAATTCATATTAAGTGTCGTTACCTGTCGAATCGATTGATTCTTTTTAAATCTATTTTGCAAATATCCTCTAAACTTCCTGTAGAATTGATGCATTACCTTAGTTAAATAAAATAAATTAACAAATTAATATTGGTGGCATGGTGCTAGGATGTTAACCCTCTTCATCTGAGGATCAAATGACAAGTTTCTAATATAGCAAAATAATATATAATGTTGACTCAGGGCCGAAACACTGCTTCTTTCAGGCGACAGAGCTGGAAAGAAAGTAATTAATGCACTTAAAACATTCAAGCGCGGGAGCTTCTTTATCCGTCCACACTGCAAAAGAAAATAAGTGCTGAATTATGTTTTCAATTTGCTCTTTCTATCAGACAAATGAGACTTGAAACTAATCTTATTTTCAAATTTCTTATTTCTCCTTTCAACATGGTCCATGCTGGTACTGATAATCAACAAGCTTTGCTGAGCTTGTTTACTTTAAATTGACGTCATGTTAATAGTAGAGCTTCGATGGCTACCTTTCGATACTTTCTATACTCGGATCCGAAATATAGAAAAGGACATAATGCTGCCAGTTGTCGTGTCTGACCTTTCTGTTCACCACAAGTCAAATTCATTTATTCTTGGTGGCATTTACTCGGTTCACTTCGGCCTTCATCATACATATTTTTTTGCTATTTCGGAAACTTGTCATTTCATCCAAAAATATCATAGAAATAAAAGGAGGTTAATATCTTAGTACCATCCCTCCAATGCTATTTTGAACATATTTTATTTGGATAATATGCTACTGAATCGACCCTATAGGAAATTTCGAGCCTTGTACTGTCTGTAAAGTAAATACACAAATTTAAATTCAAAACATAAAACCAGCCTGAGGGGGCGCTACTGAAATGAATTTTGGCTGCCTCTGAAAATCAATTTGGCTGGAAGCATCACTGATGAGGATTTAATATCATAATAAATTGATTTGAATGGAAGCATCACTGATGAGGATTTTTAAATATTATAATAAATTGATTTGAATGGAACACTTCCGTATTATTCAAATGATACACTTTTCAGTATACATGTACTGCATTAGATCATAGTGCACCTTTCTCTTTCTAGTTCTGTCAATCTAAACTAATTTAAATGGAATATTAGAAACATTTGTTTTCTCTTTTAAGTTAATTGATTGAGAAAACGATTTATTTCTCAGGTCCCAAGTTATGCAATTCAATTCAAATGATTTATTTTCATCACCAATACATGCATATAAAGGTATAGAGAAGACTGATGGAGGACTACTTATTCATTGTTCGGCTAAAGGTATATACCAATCAGTAATAAGTAAAAAAGTGACATGCATACTAATGCGACAACCGACGCAATGAATTATAGAGCATTTACCGTTGAAATTAATTACCATTCGTAGTTATTCTTCATGATGATCAGGATGAGGATTATCTATATAATTTCCTGTTCAATTCTTCTAGGTTTCGCCATTGCTGCGCGACTTGCAGAAATATACATAGGTAAGATGATGATTCATATTGTTTTAGCATAGTTTGCTATCTATTTCTTGAAAATTACTTTTGTTTAAATATATTTCTGTTTATAAGATATCCAAATCTCTTGATATTTTCTTTTCTTTTAATATATTTCAATTCATTTAATACCTTGATATATTTGATATTCTTTGATTTCTGAAATATGTTTTAAATATATCACAATTTATTTCATACATTAAATTCTGGGTTTTGTACATATTGAAGAATGTATATGTCATTTGTTTAATTCAGAATTCACATATATTAAACATATGATCAACTCATTAAGCCAAGGAATATTTGAACTTCACAAATAACAATTAGTACGTGGGGTAGCTGGGGCAAAATGAAGTGCATTCTTTCACGACACAAGGGACATGAAGATCATACACAGGTTCCAAGCTGAGGAAATTTCCGTCACAATTTATGGAGGCCGAATGCGAATGCATCCATGCTTTGCCTCCGACAGCCTGACAAAAATAGTCCACAGAGAAAAAAGAGCTAGTGCTAAATTAAGAAAGTTTGAAAGAGAAGTACAAGCATACATGGAAGCTACGCGACTAATGTCAACAATATAATGTACTAAACACATGCTTGTAACAAAAACAATGTAATACTTTAGGATTTGTGATATTCGAGTTGACTTGAAGCGGCAGTGACAAGACGTTAATTGTATGAATGCATGTCCGTCATGCTGTCAATTTTCACCTTTTCACCTTATTATGGCTTCAGTTAACTCCGACATTCTTGTTTTTTAAAGTATAGGGTGTGATACAGCGAGGCAATATATTTCAAATGTAATTGTAAACGCCCCACTATCAGAAGTAGATAATCCTGATAGCCATTCCATCAACCCCAACACACACAATAAGCACACATGATTTGTTCTGCCATCCGAAAGAAAGGAGGGGTCTACAACAAGACTCGATTGCAGCTCCAACCGCAAAAGATCGAATCGCCCTTACGTGAAAACACAGAACATACAAGAAGAACATCTGTGTCGACTGAGAAATGGTATGGTTATTCGGATGAAGTGCGCAACACCCTTCCGATTTTTCGATATTTGGATTTACCATTGCGATTCGAACACTTTTTTTTCATTGCCTGAATCATGGTGTGTCTGGTCGTTCTCATGTCCTCTTTGACGTAGAGAAGGTTAAGATATGGATGTAGGCATAACTTTGTTGAGATTCCCTCTGTCTATTGTAACCGTTCAACATTCTAGTTGTGCTTCAATCGTTAATTCCTGCATGTCATTTATCATCAGAATATTATTACATTTACTTATCCTTCTACGTCATTCGGTATGTTTTGGACATAACTTTCACAGTCTTTGGCCATATTTCACTGTTTGGATTGAGGATCAATGACGAGGCTTAAGTAACCGAAACGTGCATGTCTGGTCCAAGCTGCAAATTTCATCTGTTCTTAAATGATGCTATGAATTTGAAGAAGTAACAAGTAGTATTTCTATATAAACCCCTTTGTTTCACACGTTCGGGAAACCCATAATGGTCTTCATTAAGTAGCTTTTAAAGAATGATATAACTAATCGTGCTTCACTTTGAACCCTCTTTTGCATTTATGTCAACTGTATACAATTAGAACTATTATCGGGCGAAGATGTCACGTCGAAATCATAACATAACTGATATAAATGACAAAATTTACACAATGGCTTCCTTAATTTTGAAAACCTAAAATTAAGACAAATGATTTCCTTTCCTTATTGAGAAAACAAACCTGGTCCAACTCTACCGCCCTTTAAATGCGGTACACCAGGCTTGCATGCTCCGTATAATAAATTCTTATCAGTGTTACGTTCACCCAATTGATTCAAATTAGGAAAATATTCATGTATAGCTCAGTGACACGCTCCTAGTTCACTTTCAAAAATTTAAATTCATTATACAACGAGTGAGTGGATCATAATTTTTTGAAGGCCCGGATCTATTCAGGGGTGTATTTGTTATAATACTAGTAAATGAAAAAAAATGAGGCAACATCGTTTGAAGGACGGCGCAAGGGTGTAAAAATTATGATGATGATTTAGAATGAATTGATTTATTTAACTGCATAGATTGTCCAAATATTATTACATTAGTTTTTCGCCAAAAAGCTTTTCTTTTGCATTAGCGTCGAAAAGAAAGTAATTTAAAAGATACTTCAAACACTACGTCGTGGGGACACACTTTTACAAACTCCACATTGTAACAAAGAATAAGTGTGAATCATAGAGAAAACGATACAAATATTCATTCTGTAATTTATCTTTCATAATTATTTGTAATCATTATGATTTCTTGGTGTGATACATGTATTTGTTTATCCTAGTGCTTTAAAAAACTTTACGCAAGGTATAACGTCTGACTCAATTGATTTTTTAAATTAGACGTTACGATAGATGTATATTTAAAGTTATGTCTTATACAATATTTTGAAAGAGGGGGCTATTGGTTGGGTTACAAAAATATATATCTATATTTGGCTGATGTAAAAGTTGAATATGGCGAGGCAAGGTGTCTTAATACAACAAATTTGATTAAGCTCAGTTTTCGAACTTAATGCTTTATTCATGTTTAGATTTTTGTTTTTCTTTATAGATGAAAGATAATAATATGTTACAGGATCTGATCTTGCGCCACCTCAGCCATTCCTTACTGAGAATTATTGTGCGAACAACGGACCAGTCAGTTTCAGACCTAAACTTGGTGCATCCATCCCGAATTGCCTCCTGCCACCAGGGCCTGCTTTAGGAATAGACTTAATACGTAGGTTGATGTTACTGTATGATCTATCATAAGAGAAAAGAGGAGATCTCCAACAACACTCGGTTGCAGACCCACAGTAAAACACAAAAGTACCCTATGCAAAAATACGGAGCAGACACGCACAGCAAGAGACGCTAAAGGGACGATTGTTAAACGTTTTCAAATTCAATAGCATCGTTCAAGAACAGATAAATTTGAACGAACACGGAAAGACAACATAGAAACATCATACACAAAAAGACAGCACATAAAACAACGAGACCCATGTGCAACCAGTGCCGAATTAGTACGGCCATCTGCTAAACAAGTAGTATATGGTGTGCAGTTATCCGGATTTAGCGCGCACAACCCTCCCACTTTCCAGGTTACCTAGATGTCCCGAAGAACGAAAAATGGTGTTTAAATAATGTAAATAGTATAATATGACAATACAAACAAGACAGCATAATGCAAGGGCAACACATAGGTGGATAAGTAAATGAATGTAAAAGTAGAGGGCTTACGAAATAAAGACCGTGCTCTGCCGGCTGTTGCGAGCTTTCATCCTCTCATTCAGAGAGGACCGGTGATCCGGCGTCTTATCTGACGAGATTTGGACATAACCCGTCATGGGGTCCTGTCGTCACAGTCAGTCAGAGTGCAGTTCTTAACAATGCCCTTGAACAAGGTTGAAGATTGGTAAAGTACCGAGCCAAGTATCTGGTAACAGCAGGGTCATTTCCATGGTATAAAAGACGTTTGATGATTCTGACACACTTTCGATGGTAATTCTGTCTACCTCAGTTTCAGTGAATCATATTTCATATATCGGATCAGAATATTTTGTGTGCAGATCAAAATAAACCTACATTTTAGTTTATGGAAAGGAACTACAGTACGATCATTTCGGATTGACCACATCGGAACAAATAAATTGTGTTTCTTAGATTTTTTTCTTAGAATTTCAAATTACATGACTTGTATTCTACTTTCATCATGAGAATATCACCATTACAGATATGTCTTAGCTGGCTCTCTGACATTCATTTAAGGCCAGTTAGAATATTCCATTTCAGCATGTTCAGAAAAGAAATATTCAAATATTGCATTTTGTAATTGAGCATAGCCGATGATACACATGTGTAAATTACATGTCGAAATGCATATGTTCCTTAATGTAGCCTTCTTTCAAACAAGACAATTGTTTTTACTTTTGTAGCTAATTTGTTTTTTTGCTCGCTTGACTAGGGTTAAGTATAATTTTCAAAAAATTGAAGACAGGAGTCTATGTCATTTATGGTGAAGCTGTTTAGATTATTGCCAGAGAGTCAATTGTCTTTTTTTTTTTGGTATTTTTGTACATCTCATTGTCTCCGATTGTTGGTTTTTTAATAGTCAGAGGATTTTTTTTTCTGTCCCATGAGGATGTATTCCGCTGTAGTGACTGTAGTGCGGTCTTGGTGGGGATCATTTTTCTATTCCCATAACTAATGTCAAGTATGGATAATGACCATATCCTAATACACAGTACAAAATCGATAATTCAAAAAATCATTAACCGAAGGCATACAAAATCAGAATAAAACAAGAACCGACGCAAACAAACAAAAACCTCCACCATATGAAAAGGAGCGAACTTCCAAAATGGGTGTGATACCAGGTGCCCAGGAAGAGTAAGCATCTCCTGCTTGCATGCAACATCCGTCTCTTCAATTCATGAACATTGTCTGAAAAAAAATACCCATTCAATGTCTTTTTGTTCCCTTCTCATTTGGGATGGTATCTGACGTAAATAGATTTTGACGTCATCAAATTTTTTTGGAACAAGCAAAAAATTCAGGGAAAGACATGCTTCAAATAGGACGTTCCTATAGACATTTCATTACGTCATAATGTGCTTATGTTAGATACCGTCCCAAAGGGGAAGTAACTCTGAATATCGGAAAGACGAAACAATTCAGGAGAGAAATTCAAACTCAAGGCGAAATTTATATAAAAAAATCACAATCAAAAGGTAAAATCTTAAAACAAAAAACCAAAACAACACAAAGATCAGGAGAAATTCCTCACAAGACGATTAGAAGAGGGACAAACAGACGGAACCATTTACATCAACCCATCCAAACATGGTTGACACCGCTATCTTTATGACCGATCTCGAACAAGCCCATGTAAATAATAGTTTATAAAAATGCGCCACTTAAATGAACCAATGCGACTGCAAACAAATTCATGAAAGTTCTAATAGATACAGGCAAACAATCTAATATGTAGTATTTAAAGCTACAATTATCAAACCGGTATTGAAATATATATTCTATCGTATCCATTTCTTTCAGATATAAACGTCTTCTCCCCGATTGGTTATCGGTGTCCAAAGAAGGGATATGTCTGCGGTTATTCTCTTGTACCACAGGATTTCAATGGCAATGTGAAAGTCCGTTGTTGTAAAGGTAAAAAAAAACATTGAGATCACTTTTAAATGCGTCATTAGGACGTTTATTAGTACGCTTGTTCTGAATTTATAATATGATGATAAATCTTTTTGTGATGGAAGCCCGTATTTTCTAGGCTAATTCAGTGATCCGAAGGGTTAAAGGTTGTCTAAAATCAGATTGGAAGATCACAGAAATAAATTTTAATTAACTGCGGAAAAATATAAGGTAAAGGTGAAATATCATAAAGATAAAGAAAAATTAGCATAAGAGTATCGTACCTTTGATGTGAATAAACGTCATACTTACGAATTCATGTAAGCTCAAATAAAGCTAATAACAATTCTCTTTCAGCAAAGTTAGTTTCTTACAAAGAAAAAGAATGCGTGAGATATTTCAGAATTGAGAGTCCGAGCAGTCCATCGCCTTCTCCACCTGGATATTACCTTGTGGGGTCCAATCCCTTCGTCCTGCCGGGAGGGTAAGAACAAATCGTGTGACTGCTTTGATAATTGCTTGTATTTATGACGGATTACGAACACGTGGGAGGGGGAGGAGAACTAAAAAAAATTCTTGGATGGTCTAAGTAACTATATTCCTTTACTTGCTGAATGTGAGGTTGACCACTATCAGGAACTAGCTGAATATTATCTCTTTAATTTTTGAATTTTTTATGCAAATTTCAGAGAAAAAGTTTTACTTTTAACATTCAATGTAGCATTGAAGAATTCATGAGAACAACATACTTTGCCAAAAGTGTGTTCGTGATACATGTATAACATTTTAACCGTAAAAAAGAACGGACAATATCACTAATATTTTCATATCTAATGACTTATGAAATGTAAATGAGACTGACGGGCCTTTACAAAAATCGGCTTTCCGTCGTCATGAATCCTTCTTTAAGAATTTAGAAGCATATCATGGCGCCATTTCTACGCAGCATGACAATTCGCAATACATTGTTTATTTTCAAAATATGACTGAGTGAATACTGTTCTTCTTTAAGGTGCGTCATTGTTCACGATTTTGGACTATTCTTGCGCATCTCCTGTTTAAGCATTCATTGAGCTTGACTTTTATGGATATTTCAATTTATTATGGCCAATGTATCATTTCTCTGTTTAAGACTTTAATTCATAAGACAAATTAAAGCGGCCAAGTTTGACATTTTGATCTAAAATGATTGAAGTATGCGTATGAAAATGTTTCCCGTTAATTTCTGTAAAAATTGACGGGGAGATACTTTTTTAACTGTTCGGATTTCTTTTACATTAGTAATTACCCATGAATTTTGTTTTACGTATGGAAAACTATTGATTTAAGTTTTTTTATAGGTAAGGCTGATGAATACCGACAAATTATAAAATTCCACCCAAAATAAGACAAATTTTCAGCTCTGACACTTTTTCAAGAAAACCACAAAATGGCACTATTTGTGAGCGTCTTTTCTCTCTAATTTGAACACGGACATATACTTTTTATTCAATATTCTGAAAAGTCTTCCCTAGGAGCACGTTTTACGGTGTGTTTGGAAAAATCGTTGAAATTCGGTATCTCTGAAATTTTGACCTTAACTTGGATGATTTTCATTACTTTTGTGTAAAATCTAGAAAATTTTAAATTATCAGTGAAGTTGGTACCTAAGGTAGCACTATATCGAATTCTACTTTTATACAAAGTTTCTAACCTGTTTTATTGTATAATAACGAAGAAAAGTAAAATAAAAATCAAATGAGTGCAGTTCTACACTTTTTGTTTTTTCTTTACAAATATGCTATTTTAAGTAACAAATTTCCGGGGTTTTTTTTACCCAGTTTTCAAATAAGCATAAATCTTGATTTCCATCACGGACCTATTAATTTTCCTTAATAAAATGATTAAGTGACATGAATACTATTCATGTATTTTCATATGGTTATCAAAAAATCTTTGAAATTCCTTCATTCAGAAATGACATGCCTTAACAGATGACGTCACAGTATACTTTAAAATACAAATTCTAGTGAATTCAAGAGGTTTGGAATTTTGTTATTGCATAGATGGATATCGTCTGAGTGTTAACATTTCTATATTCAACATGTTATAATCATTTTAGAATGAAGACAGTGGCTGACAATAACATGTTTTAATTACAGGCAAATCGGATTTTATAACAAAGAGTGTCCATTTCGACGAATGAAATCATCAAGCACTCTGAAATACTGATATGGTAGATGGAAATATTTGTACGTTTTGTGCAACATACAATTTATCAAAATATAAGTCGTTCTTGTTTTTTTTTATAATTTTAGCTCACCTGAGCCAAAGGTTGAAATGACAAATATGGATAATGACCATATCCCTGTGTACAGCACAAAATCGATAATTCAGAAAATTGGAAACCAAAGGCATACAAAACAAAACTTTCTCACGCCAAAAGAAAAAAAAAACTGGACAAACGGACGGAGACGATACACAGTACTTAAGTCACACGAAGGACATTTTATCTAATGAACAATCACCGCTGTCCAGTGCAAGTGTGGAATGCATTGAAAAATTTATAGCAGGTGGCGCTGTGAAAAAGCGCCGTGCTAATTTACAAAGATTAACGGTTCATGCCGCATATTCACTGTAAGTGCAACATCCAAGCAAGAATGACCGAAAAGGAAGTCCAAGACCCATCCCAACCTAAACTTGAGAGGCGAGTTTCGCACATTTGACACGATATGCCACCTGTAACAATAGAATTATCAGAAATCAAAATTCTAAACTTACCACAACAGAGTTAGATCATAGCATTTTACACAGAGCCACTTACAATGAATTTCAGTTGTACAAAAACTTCTATAGAGATTCAAATATTACAATCAACGTAAACATACTGCAAAGTAACAAAAGAGAAAATAGGAACCGACAAACACCTAAGTAAGCATCTTCTGTTTAAAAGCATCATCCACCAATTAGGCCTGCCGTCACAGTCAGTCAGAGTACAGTCCTTAAAAGAAGGCTGTAGATTGGTCCAGTACCAAGCCAAGTGTCCGTCTGGTGATAAAAGGGTCATATAAAGACGTTTCATGATACTAACACAATTTCGATGGTAATTATGTCTCCCTTTGATCCTTCTGATTTTGTTAATTATGTCACCATATAATGAAGTTGTGAAATATCCAAATTAACATATTCTATGGCTTGTATGGGTCCGAAATTGAAAAGAAGTTGACAATATTTTTTTGTAAAATTTCTAGAAAGTCTTTACTAGTTTGTGAAAGCGAAAGCCTTGCACTTAAAGTTTCTTCGTAATTTGTTAATTCTAAAACATCAGTACATGCTCTAGCATACTGGATGAGCTGTGAAATATATATAAAAAATATTTCAGTATCTGCATTATCAGAGCACTAATCGGGAAAAGTGAAATTTTCTGTAAAGTCAATGGGATATGAAAATGGGCTAATGAAATAAGACTTGCCGAATCGGAAAAGTGGGAGGGTTGTGCGCGCACCAGTTGCTACTAATGTCGGCACCGATTGTTCATTGGTCTCGTTTGTTTATGTATGGTCTTTTGTGTTTGATGTTTTGATGTCGTGTTTGCTGTTCCATGTCCTCCTTGTATCTCTTGCTATGTATGTGTTCTCCGTGTTTTCACTTGGTGTTTTGATGTTTTGCTGTTGGTGCTGCAACTAGGTCTAGTTGGAGATCCCTCCTCTCTGCTCTCGTCTTTATCACATATTTACATAACAAAACTCTTTTATGATTCAAAGAGGCGTTCTCGTTGTAATTGTCTCCGTCTCTTTCTTTTTTTATCGTTCTATGTGTGTGTTTTCGCTGATATCACTCCAATGTCGTCATGTGTTGACCCCCCTTATCAATATCCACAACAACAGGGATTATTTTTAAAAAGCCCAAACAAACCTAACAGCCGACAGTTGATCTTTTTTGCAGCTCAAAATACACGAACTGTGTCAGCGTACTGACACGTGAGGGCAAATTTGTGTTTATGTTTCATATATCACTTTTTGCAGGCTATCGATGTCACTTTAGAGACAAATTGAGTTAATGAGTCTTCACCCTTAATACATTTTCTTAATCTGGTGTAAGTGATCAAATTATATATAATGTATCCATGGAAAATAAAAACTGGAAATTAATTTGGATGAATGGTAATATTTCATTTTATTCTAATGAAGTCCAATAGTCCATTTTCTAGAAAATATCTATGACCGTTTCAAACTTTGATTTTATATGTACAAACACCAGACATCACATCATTTGGCAAATTTTTTCATTGTGACGTCACATCTGATCGCTCCGTCCTGAAGCACCTTGATGTGTTGCCATGCCTTTTATTTTGACGTCACAATGAAAATTTTTGCGAAATTTTGTGATGTCTGGTGTCTGTCCGTCTTATGAATCTATTGGAAAATCATCTATTGGATACATTTTACATAAGTTTTTCTCTTCGTCTTGATGACATCGACCATATCACACGAAAGGGGCATTCCTTGTTATAGAATCCATGGTGTCTAAAAATAGATGCATATTTGAGTAGAAATCCTACCTGAACATAACTGAGTTTAATAATGCTTTCGTCTTCCAATTTAAACAAGAGTGCCTTAAATGAATCAAAACCGATATTTTCAATCTTTACCAATAAAAAAATGTGCAAGATCGAAAGCTTAACAAATGCAAATCTTTTACCCTTACATGTGAATTTTCAATTATACATTGAAACATTGATGTTAGAGCTCATTAAAAGTCTGAACGTTACTTCCGTTATTAGTAACTTAAAACCATGTTTGAAGACAATTGTATATAAGTCTTTAGTTAATGCAACAAAATGCCCATATGTCAAACGTCCTCAAATTCAACAGCATCACCCAGAACCAGACTAATTTTCAGCATGGACCAGACATGCACGTTTCGGGTACTAAACCCTCGTCAGTGATCCTCAGTCTAAACAATGCAACATGGCCAAAAAGTGTGAAAATTATTATGTCCAAAATGCACAAAAAGACGTAGCAGAATGGGTGGGATATGATGCCACAGGACCCACGTCCCAGAAATTTCAAGAAATTTTGTAACAGAAAATTTCAAATGTGTTGAAGAAACAGATGATCAACCGAAGTTGATCGAACTTGGCTACATGTGCCCTCAGGGACTCTTGGTCCACCAGCAGTGACACTCACCAAGTAGCTCAAATGAGTTAAAGAAGATGCCAATCGTCCTCAAATTCAACAGCATCACATATACTGTGATATATAAATAATGTGAAGTTAACGAAATAAATAAAACTACTAGAATTCATTAAAGAAACAATTTCTGAATGACGTTTAACCTCGATGTCACCCCATACTCGAACTCTTAAAGCTGAACTAAGTCTTTAAAAAACCCCATGACGTAGTAAATTCTTTTAGGGAGCGGAAATTGTTAGAAGTGAAACTAACAATCTCCGTCCCCTAGCTAAAAATACACTTGGTCATGTGTTGATTTGAACTTTCCCCCTGAAGACGTTTTGCATACTAATGTATCGTGACCCAAAATCCACTACCTCGAGTACTCGAGCGGTATATAAAGAAGCCTGGACGTGTGGACATTGTCATTTGTATGAGATGACGTCTACCTGTAAAGATGAGTTCAGAAATTAGAAAATTGCATGGAAAATCATACATTAAAATATATCATTTTCAAATAAGAATAAAATTATTTTCTCATATATAGTTATAATGAATGAGATCTGCCCCGGGTACGCCGTGATAGAGGGAGGGGGACTCGGGGGTCGGGAGTTGGGGGGGGGTCTACGGTACATGTTTCACATATACAGCACCTCCAAAAGAAATTATGGCGTATGCATAATGATATACAAGTACTATGTTTAAAATCTCAAAATTAAGGAACAGATTGGAAAAGTGGGGGGGGGGGGGGGGGGCATTTGCTACAAGTAAATCATCATGAAATGTAGTAAATAACAAATGATTATTGACAAAGGTAACATGATCACAAACTTATCACAATGCATATGCATGTAGGGAAATCAATGTTTCAAAATTTGGACAGATCAAGAGGGTTTGGGGTTCGGGGGGGTGATCGAATTGTAGCCGAAAAGCAAAGCGTTGAAATAAAATATATGAAGCGAAATATTATTTGCTTGTAATTGACATAAAAGATCCGGACGAAAAAAGATCTGAAAGATGCGTTGTGAGGTTTCGAGTTCGCGGGGGGGGGGGGGGGGTGCTCGTTACAGGGAGGAAGTAATGCATACTCCACATATAATTCAAAATAACACTCTTTTACACACTGAAATGCTTCTTAGCTATGTCTGCCTATAAAATATTTATTTTCAGTATAGCTGTATCTTACACAATTACATAAACTGATAAATACGCTTAGTGACTCACATTGTATATTTACATTGTACCTGTTAGTCCGGATTATCAGGACTCTTAACATATGAATATGTAGAGTCCTGACCGGGTCCCTTGTCTCAAAGTGCAGTCCAAGTCGTGTCAAATTTGCGAAGTAAATAAAAAATACTTCAAGCACTACCATGGACAATTCTTTGGTACTTATCTATTCTAGAGGCTCTCAGCTCTTACTTTGCATGTATAATTTATTCCAAATAAGTCCACATACTTTAATAAACACTTTTCTCACTGGCCTCTCCTCTTTTGTGTCAAATTTCCTCCATTTTTTGTGTTGAGACAACTTGACCAAATGTCTAAGTCACTCCATCCTTGTTTCCGGTGGAATGTCAGTAACCCTGCTGTTTTGGTGGAAGAAACCGAAGTACTCAGAGTAAAACAACCACTGATCCTAGGGGAATGACCAAAAACACCTGGTCAGTCCGTTTGGACCACACAGTTGCACTGTCACCTGACCGAATGTCAGCCGATGCAACACATATGGTACACTGGTTCCCGATTTCCTCTGACCAGGTACTGTAGTCCGACAAAGCCTTAAGATATGGCTATAAAATGTCGAAATAATGTTCCAAACGAATAGATGGCGATGTCTGGAGGAAATATATACCATTTTATCCAAAGGATGGATTGAAAATTGGCCAGTATCACACGGATTGCACAAAGAAAATCTGACAAACTGTCTACATTGGTTGGGCAACCGGAAACAAGGATGGATTGACTTAGTAATCTGGTCGAGTTGTCCCATCATAAAAAAATAGAGGAAATTTGGAGAGGCCAGTGAGAAAAGTGTGTATTAAAGAATGTGGACTTAGTTGGGATAAATTATCCATGCAAAGTAAGAGCTGGTAGCCTCTTGAATAGATATGGACCGAAGAATTTTCCATTAAAGCTCTCTAATTATTTTAATTACTATCGTCTTCATTTTTTTGCGCAGATATACTTTGAGACAAGGGACCCGGTCAGGACTCTACATATTCATATGTTAAGAGTCCTGATAATCCGGTCTATGTACCTGTTTACTAATTTCCTAATTTACTTTTAACAAGTCCATTGTCTCAATCTTCTAAAATTATATCAGAATAAAAAACTGCACATTGCATGGTTTTACTTACATGTTGATAAAGCAAATACAATCCCATATTACAAATGATCGGTACACATGTTACCATTTTTCACGCATGTGAAAAAAACCACGTGTTCGATTACAGCTTTAGTAATACTTGGCTTGTAAATAGTAAGTAAGATCACAGTTTCGTTATCCTAATGTTCTATGTTTGGAACAAAATAAGGAATGCTACATCTAAATCAAAATGGCTCATATTTTGATGAATTAAAGCGATCTATACATTTTCCAGGGGGGGGGGGGTGTTTCCAAGTCGTCAGTGTAGGGGTGGGGGTGTCCCCATATGGGCATATATATGGTTATTAGTAAAATTCAACTTGAAAACCGAAAAAAAATCCAGCAATTTTGGACAAATCACAAGAATGAGGGGGAGGGCCCCCATAGTTTGTGGGATTTGAAAGTATTTTCTGAAAGTATAAAGGCCCTACTCAAGAATGAATTTGATTTACATGTACACTTTACCAACTCAGGTATTTTATCGGAAATTTTGGGTTAACAATAACAAATTTTATAAAAATGCTGAAAATTGGAAATGCTTTATTTTATTCAATTTTTTTGGAGTCTTTACATACTTTGGACAAGTACTCATATCAAAAGTAGTTAATGAATGTTTTCAGACATCACATTTCAATTTTGCAAATTGAATAAAATTAAGCAATTCCAACTCTGGGGTATCTTGAAGAAATCGAATCTATAAGGGGATACCATATTTAAAAAAAAATACAAAATTTCCAAAGATAAGTGCAAATATCAAACTTTAACTTTCAAATTACGTTAACATATTTTACACATATCTAAAGCTTCAGAATCCGATGTGAATTTGTCCAAAAGACGGTGAAATTATTGAGTTTTTCCTTTTTCAGCGATTTTTGATAAAAATGAATAGTTTTAACCTCCAATTTTTTTTCTCGTAACAACGAGATTTTTTTTTTCGTAACTTCGAAATTTGTTTCTCGTAACTACGATTTTTTTTCTCGAAACTACGAGTTATGACATGGTACGAACTGGCTTCTGTAGGAAATACACGCTCATGGACTAGAATATTTTAAATACATATTGGGAGTATCTTATTTTTACTTAGAACCAGCAACCTTTTTTTTTTATCGCAAAGCGATACAAATCCCCTACCGGTATAAATCTGAGACCAATACTGAACTCAATGCATGTGCAGACAAATACCAGTTCGGTATCTGTAATGGTATCAATAAAGAAAAGACAAGAAAACTGAAACTGTAATGAAAATAACAAAGTCAAAGGGTAATAACTCTATTAAAACTAGGTCAGCTTCAACAAATATTGAACATGATCTATCACAAACAAAAACTCAGTACAACATTTGCGATACATGTAACAGTAAAAAAAGGTCTGAATTCTCAAATCTAGGAAAAACTTGAATTTTACTAAGTCCAAGAACAAGAACTCTTGTACAAATAGGTCAGTTGAAACTAATTTGAACTTCCTCTGAATTACACGGACATATATTCACATACTAGTACCAAACAGTAGTACAATAGCTTCAAATATGAAGAAAAAAGTCCAGAAAAGTTAAAATATTATGAATGTAATAAGTACTCTTCGACGTGTAAAAAGGAATCAAGACTAAAATTCTATCTTTATAAATCTAAGATATACTCATATATCAAAACTTATTTCAATATATACAATAAAAGTTTCATAAAATTCGAAAAACTAAGGCAAGGTCCATTTGATATTCGGGGTTTTTTTTTTCGAAAAAAATAACTTTGCTCTGAATTTTGATGGAAAAATTAATTTGCTTATGGTGTGTCAGAAAAAAATAATCTTGTTTTCACAAGTACATGTAGTTTAAATTTGAAGAATTACCTTAAAATTTCGCTAAAAAATTTCTGAAAATTTTCCGGCTCGCTTCGTTCGCCACAGTTTTCAATTCATATAAAAAAAGTTTGGCTCGCTTCGCTCGCTGTACTTTTCTATCAAAACATTAATTTTTAATGGCAAAGATTATATTTGAAAATATCAAAAGAATGCATGTTAATGGGGAAAAAGGGCTTCCTTAGAGGCTTATAAATATACCATGAATATAATGCATTACTATTACATGTAATAGATGTATGTTTTACTATAGAGTCTAATTTCATATACAAGCTTCGAAGGGAACTTCAGTTTTTACCCTAATTTACAATTCTAAATTCGAAAATTTGTCTAGAAAATCCTCCCCTCAGACCCTCTTACAAGATATAGATTTTGTTTACTGAGGATTATATTGTAAATACTTCTATCTCTCTGTTTAGAAGTGAATTAAATATTTCATTAAAATAAAGTAATATCTTAGAGTTTTGAATAAAAATCAAGAATTTCTATCAAAACACAAACAATCTTTATATATTGCACATCACTTATTACCTTGCTCCAACTTTGCAAGAAAATAATAATTTTGCACCGGTATGGGGCGAAAAAAATAATCATGCTCCGACAAGAAAAAAAATCCCAAGCCCCCCCCCCCCCCCCCCCCATAATATTAAATGGACCATGCCTACAGACAGACATGCCTCGCTAAGAACGAGACGTTCAGTAGTTTGGGGGAAATCATGCATTCGAAAATCATTGATAAAAGCTCCCAAACGAAAAAAATTCTTAACAAACCACATGTAACTTATAAGTAACTCATACAAAACCATCAGATCCATGGGTTATTACAATGGTTTTTATATGTTCCATTTATCAACTCATATCCAGACCATTTGATTACATATAAGGTCATATGATCCTGATGCGAGTTGTTTCTTAAATGTGAGTCGATTGAGAGTTTAGTATGAGTTGCTTGTGGTTTGTTATCTTCGTCAAATAGAAAGAATGAGTTATGTATGGTTCATTAACTTAGTTCTAATTGTTTGTATGAATTCTATGTGGTTTGTTGACTTTGTGGACCAAACGAAGTGAGTTATATACGATTTGCTATCTTAGTTCGAACTGCGTATATAAGTTTTGTGTGGTTTGTTAACTTTGTGGGCCTAACAGACTGAGTTTGGAGTGATTTTTTACTTTGTCTTTTTGAGCAGTACTACTTTATCATACTTAGGTAAACCCTGATATGAATGAATGAATGAACGAACGAATGAACGAACGAATGAATGAATGAATGAATGAATGAATGAATGAATGAATGAATGAATGAATGATGGAGTGGAACGCCCCGGCCACACCCCAATTAAAAAAAACAACTTCTTCTTGAAATCTTTATCTTAGATCGATTTAGATCCTCAATGCAATACCATTTAGTACAAAAACGTAGTATTAATAAAGCTTTATTTCAAACGTTTATGATAACAGCTTTCACCATATAAATAATGTTTAGAAGTCTTGAATTGAAGGCCCCGAATTTTATGGAGCTTCAAAATGACGAGCAAAAAAAAAAAGGAAAAAAAAAAAAAGAAATAATTAAAAGTGCATAACCATCAAATATGTGAATGCAATATCTTAAGCATCTTATTCAGTCGTCGCTAAAAACAAAATAAAATAAGGATATGTTACTTAAACAACAACAAAAACCCCTGCTTGAACTGTTCATAACATGCTGCGTCGGAGACTGAAAAGTACGAAACAGAAGGTGGACGAGTTGTTCGAGACGATTTATTTTTCTCGGCCAATGAAAACCTGTGAAATTTCGAATGAAAATCTCAGCCGCTCAGTTCGATCGGAACGAGACGGAAAAGATCTTTTAAAGAGTAGGTGTACGTTAATCTGTTAGTCCAACTGGAACAGGAATCAAACGTATTTAAGGCCTATTGTCCTAAGATGGTTTCAGAATCACGTCGACGGAAAGGTATGTAAACAGTACGAGAACACTCAAGAGATAGAGCTAGAGGAAATTCAAGCTAATTTAAGAAATTTTCTTTACTAACAATTTATTGTACACTTCAAATCTGTTTTGCATCGAGATGAATATACACAATCATGATTGAAATTTCCATTTTGTAAGTGATGACATGCATTATAATGTATAGTATTTTATTTACAGGTAATCATTGCCAATGACATTGGTCAGCCAATATTCTAGTGTCAGCATGGGAGGTCCAAATGTGTACGTAGAGCTTTAACGGCTTAGAATTGAGATGGATTTCTTTCCTTGAAGCAAGTTCAAAATTGAGTTTGAGGTAATACTGCTACATATTTAGAACAAATAAATCAGAAAATGGTAGTTTTTACTCAATTCGATATGTCGTAATCTTTTCTGATTACAATGTAGCCATTTTAGGGGAAAATCTGATAAAGGCCTGTAACTAACAGTGTAAGTTTTATGTCTGTAAGTCAAATACTATGCTCACATATAAAAGCGAGTTTTTATCATACAACACAATTTCTTATTGGCAAATCCGATATAACCGTCACTTTTCAGGAACTCTGCACTGTACATGTAAATAAGTGTGACAAACATTCATACAAATATATATGCGGAGATGCATTGGCCATTTGGTTGAAGAATACATGTAGTAAATGATATGAATAATCAGGCATCTCAATGTAAATCTAATTATATAAAACAGGTCCGATTTGTTTTGCCTATTCACAGCATACATTGTATGTGCCATGCACTGCATGACATGTACACATGTGTTCTGCGAGCTTGTCACATACAAATTCATTAGAGAGCATGCCAAGGTCCAAATATAGAGGAGGAAGCTGAACTCCTGCATTTAGGAACTGCATAAGATGGATATAGGTAGGTATATGTGCATTATGCATATGCTACAAATAGGCAAAATATATCGGACCTGTCCAGTAAACAAACGATTGTAATGAATGTTACTGTCAGTTCTCAATTGGAAGCTAGATTATCGCTATTTAGCTTATAGTTATACGTGTACCACTAACTACATGTATTTGATCATAAAATTGACAGACCATGATTCTCTCTTTTTACATCAGGTATTACCTGTACAATGTAGTATGAGCCTATGACCATAATGACACTTTATTAAAGAAAAAATAATATGAAGTTTGATTTTACTTTAACCTTGAATTTGTTACAGGAAATACATATAGTGAGTCTGTGATATTAACGAGGGATGAATCAGAATGTACAGTCACTTTGTGCTAAACGGGACTGATTATGTGGCCACGGATAAAGCTCTTTAGAGTTTGCAGTTCTGTTATTTAAGAAGTTATGGAGTAACTACATATATAGATAAGGCCTTCTACCATGTCTACCCATTGTGGCAGTCGATGCACAAACCGTATATGTGTGTACATGTTCCGACCAGATGTTACAACGTGCAGAAAATTATGTTCCACTTTTTCAATGTTTTATTTGTTTACTTTATAATAATTTACAATTAAATGCATGTTCATATAACTTGATGAATAGGGTTGAGTCAAGTTAACATTCACTATTCGCCTGTACTATTATGTTAATGCAACTACATCATGTACATGTAACTTACAATGCCTTGAAAATCTTAAATTTATAAAAGATGTGATTTCAATGTTTTGAAAAGTTTCACATATTTTGTATCAATAATCATTGTACATGTATTGGTACCACAGGCTGCCGATGTTTATCTATTAAAAAATATAAACCAACCTTTTTATTGTTTTTTATCATACGTACAGGGAAAGAGGAAAAGGTATTTTACAGAAATCGGGGCGAAAAATTTAACCTAAAAATGTTGACATGTTTTTTTACCTGCTGAATCGTTTATTTTAGTTTTCATATGGAAATCCAGGCATCGTTCGATTCATTTACACTTCAGCTATTTGCTTCTATAACGCATAAGTCGAAATAATGTCACTAGAAGACACAGCACGGCCGTTTTCCTGCTCCCTTAACGGACCTCGACCTACTTCACCTCTGCCATTGTCGTTTAAATCACGTGATCGCTAATAACAGAAACATGTGCGTGACGTCATAAGACACACCTCCAAACCTTACGATGTATTCAAAGCTTATAAATGCTTTAAAAAATAATGAAGTAGCATAAGTCTAATCTAAAAAATAAGGCAAACAAAATTTTGCAAAACGTTCCATTTAATTTTGACGTTTTTTTTATTTATAATATTTTATTTCTGTTTCTTCAGCCCGGAGTTGCACACGTCATTAGCGATCACGTGATTTAAACGACAATGGCAGAGGTGAAGTAGGTCGAGGTCCGGTAAGGGAGCAGGAAAACGGCCGTGCTGTGTCTTCTAGTGACATTATTTCGACTTGTGCGTTATAGAAGCAAATAGCTGAAGTGTAAACGAATCGAACGATGCCTGGATTTCCATATGAAAACTAAAATAAACGATTCAGCAGGTAAAAAACATGTCAACATTTTTAGGTTAAATTTTTCGCCCCGATTTCTGTAAAATACCTTTTCCTCTTTCCCTGTACGTATGATAAAAAACAACAAAAGGTTGGTTTATATTTTTTAATAGATAAACATCGGCAGCCTGTGATTGGTACACTCTGAATACAATGTATATATACACTAGAAAGGTTTCTTGTTGCGGTTGCAACAAGAGTGTCTTCCTCCTATACAATTTTTGGTTTGGAAATATGAAGGACGTCACATTACATGTATTTATATTATATATTTAAGTTTTCAAATAGCAGTAACATTAAATTTTCAAACCGATAATTGTTGGTGAGCAACCATTTGATTTTTTGGGGGGGGGGGGGGGGGGGGCAGGAATTCTATTGCCAGCCGGTAAAATTTTTTCAGCAATTTTCTGAGCAGGCCATTTTTTTCAGCCATTACCAGAGTCGGAGAAAAATTTTCGCCGGTTCTTCGGGCCGGATATAAACAAATTGTCAAATGTTGTGAATGTCTGTGTAAGTTAAACTCCCCGCTGTTACAGAGTATGAGTTAATAACCGTTCCTTCAGATGTCTCTTTGCAATAAGCGAATTTCAGACAGATTGTATGATGTTTAAATAGAACCTTTTCTAGATTGTTGTGCCTATGCGTATTAGGTCTCTGGTAGATACAGCTATGTGAACAGTTTGTATTTATATTAATTAATTTTTTGACTTTAAATTGTCTGGCACAAAGGGCCAGCAAAAATTTCCATATCATGCAATGTATCCTTACTTTTGCATGGTCCGGGAAAAAAAAATTGCCGGCCCTTTGGGCCGGAATATTTTTTTCAGCATTTTTCAGAGCCGGGATTTTTTTTGCAAATTCTTCCTGCCCCCTTCCCCCATAAAAAAGGCGAGCTCGTAGCTGTAGAACCAATTTTCTTGAGAAGAGAAATGGTAATAACAAGTTACGTTCAATATATATATATAAATACCATGAGGTTCTCGCTGTGCAGGTTCAAATTTGGACCCCCCCCCCCTTCCCTTTTTTCAAAGTTTATTTTGAATTTCCATCATGGCGACATCGTTCAATATAAACAGAACTGTTTTCGAAAAACGAGGGGAGGGAAGAATGTTGGAGAAATTGTTCATCAATTTGTAAATAAACCAACCGAAAATTATGTTCGAACGTTTGCTAGAATTAGAAATTAAACTTGATGTTCAAAATATAGTTATTGAAGTTTAGAAACAGGTTTGTAGGTTAGAAATCGGAATCAAACTACCACTTTTTGTGTGTAAATTCTGGTTTGTAGCTGATCTCTTCTAAATTAATCAACTGTTTTAAAATCAAATTGTGTATATCGAAATGTATTTATGAAATGCATATTCATCATTGCCGTGAAATCGGAATTTGAAAATCTCAACACTGCTTTTCTCGAGTCGGACTCGGACTACCAATTTTAGTGTGCGCCCGATCTGTTGGCGTGAAGGTGTATCGAAATACCCAACTCAAAATTTCGATGCTCATATCTTTTCAACAGTAAGAGATAGGAAAAATCAGAAAGACTAAATAAGACAGATATATGGATAAAAAATAATAATATTGAAATTTTTAGGAAACTTCGTAAGCTTAATTTTTGTTTACTATTATAAGCAAAAAAGTGTCTTCCTCCTATGAACTTCTGAATTTGGAAATATGAAGGACGGTGAAGGACGTCATCGTAATAAATCGTTACAGTGTGCATCTAGCATTTTATATCTTGCATGGCTGTCGACTTTCAAAAAGAATGGAAATTGTAGATAGCAAAATACGAGATATTTAAGCTTACAAATAGCAAAACATGAAATTTTCGGTCCTTTTGAGTAATTCGACGCTCCCGTCAAATATTTGAATCTACTAAAAAACATGATAAAAAAATAACAGAGACCAAAAATAAAAAAAGACCAATCTAGCTTTTACTCCAAACGTAACGTTGGAGAACTTTCATTGTCCTAGCTTACAGGGTTCTTGAGAAATCGCTGATCCAATTTTCCACGGTTACGAAAACAATAGGTCTTCCGACGGAAGTCGGAAGACCTCATAATAACTTTGCTTGAAAGTGTATGTAACATAAGAAAATTGCTTTGAAACTTAAAATTTTATGTCACCTACAATTCGAGATCAACATACATGTAATAGGGATCTGTTTGTCCGTCCAACTGTCTGGTAATTGGTTTTTCACACAAAAATGGCAATAACTTCATTGATATACATTATAATTCTACCATATAAAGCTTGCAATAATTGTAAAACACCTTATGAACTGTCAAAGTCACCTTCAAGGTCACATTGTTAAGCATACTACGGTACAGGTGACACACCTCTTAGTTTAATTTTCAATATGAATATGTATACAATAAGCTCTTGAAACAATATATTACATTGTACATTGTATTATTAATATCGAAATACACGCATGTATGTTCTATTGTTAAAATTTTGACACATCATCATGATCATGTTTGTAATTAACAATATAGATTTCCTTGATTATACATGTATTAGAAAATGATTTATTTTATTAATGTTAATAGGAAAAAATGATTAAAATGCATTTATATGAAATGAAATAAAAGTTGATTTTGATTTCAATACGTTAATGTGTATATATACGGAAAAATGAATGTTGTTGCAAATTAATATCGTTTCGTATTATTTTCACTTAATATGTAACATGTGCACTGGTACATGCATGGGATGATGACCTAAAAATTTGTGACAATACATGTATGTATACAAGGTTTTTATGCAAGTTGTTATTAATATAGATAATAGATCATATCTGGATCATATGATTATCATGCAGTTGTTAGGTGGTTTGGTTGTGAGTTGTTAGGTGGTTTGGTTGTGAGTTGTTAAGTGGTTTGGTTGTGAGTTGTTTTGTGGTTTGGATGCGAGATGTTTCTAAATGGATCATACTTGGATTGTACAACTACATGTTCACAAACTTGCAGTTTTCATACGATTTGTTGATATCCAAATATGTATGCGATCCGTTAGCTCATTTGCATGTGAAATTTCAACCGGGAAACTCGCATCAAAACCATGGATCGTAGAAGAATCATATGAGCTGTATACGAGTTGTTTTCAATGGATCGTACTTGGATCATAACATATATTTAAGGTTTTCATGCGATCCACCAATATGCAAATTTAATGATACGATCCGTTAGCTCATTTGCATGTGAAATTTCAACCGGGAAACTCGCATCAAAACCATGGTTTGTGTATGATCTGTTTATACGAGTTGTTAGGCTATTTTTTTCGTTTGGGAGGGTAAAAAGGAATAGCTTTTCAAAAATGAATGTGAATGCATGTATAAAAGCTTTGATGAGTTTCAGATGAAATTAATTTTAAGTTCCAATTCCTTTACTTTTAATGTGGATTAAAAAAGAATTCACAGAAGTCATTTTACTCTTTCTTCCAACATTTCAGCTCCAGAGTAGTGCATATGATGATCGTTCATGGATGATTTAGACCAAACAAAAGCCCTCCAACTCGCTACTTTTAATTGGCCGGATTGCAAAGCAATTCCGGTCTATATATTGACGATGTCTGTCTGTCTGTCTGTCTGTCTGTTCGACAGTCGTCAACATTTTGGTTAAAGTTTCTGGTTGAAGCAAAATCGAAGGAACTTTATGTAGTGGAAACTTTATATTATACATGAAGGTTGCCCATGACAAGACCTTTCAATTTATGCCTTAACATTTGACCTAGTGATCTTGACCTGGAGCTTTTACCTAGTCATGGTATCGGGAAAGTGTGTAGACTGTAAGGCCACTATGTTCGCCATTCCCTCAACATAACTTTTGGACACGGCCCTGAAAAGAAAGGTCTATACAGAATTTGATGGGGGGGGGGGGGGGGGGTTATTGAGATGGGGATATTGGGAGGAAACGGATCCAAGGCATGGCCCAGGTAGAGTTGTTCGACGAAAAATAGTTTCAACACAAAGGAAACATATAAACTATTGATAAATAGGATTGTCAAGAATTCTATAAATTGTTTCTTTCCTATTTCCGATGCGAATTCAATCTGTTGCAATCCAAGGTCTCCACGTTCAACCCCCCCACCCCTTTAACACATCAATGGAAATAATCATACAAACGATCATAAATAGAAATTTCAATGGATAATGAAGCTTATTCAAATATTCGGTAACTAGTATACATGTGTATTTTAATTGATATGAATTTATAAAAGCCCATTTTCATTATGCGAATAGTCTTATCGAACACGCGATTTTCACATGTGTCTACACAATGAGGTCATGTATGTTGTAGAAAATTATGTACCGACCATTGGCCTGTATTGGATTGTATTTTCTATAATATCATGTAAGTAAAACACTATAATTATCATGCAGTTTTGTATTCTCGAAATTTAGCTGATTAATTACAATTTCTAAAAGAAATTTTGAAATGAGGAAAATGCAGAGAAGCGGCTATGTACTTGCCTTTCACAGTATACAGGTAAATGTAACAAAATCGTATGTAATGAAAATAGAATATTATAGAAGAATTTAACTATCGTATTTTAGTATGTTAATGTATGTACTTTTATTGTGCTTTTTTGCATGACAATGTTTCGATATAACACACACACCGGCATCCCCCTCCCAACTACCCTTCCGTCTATTAAATTGCATGCCATTCTTTGATGTAAACTTTTAGCAGTAAACACTGATCAATATACTATTTCACTTCAGATAATATAAATTTTCAATAACTTAACCCCCCCCCCCCCTTCTGGCCCAACATGTCTTGGTTTTCAGACTGAGGATCACTGACGAGGGTTCAGTACCCGAAACGTGCATGTCTGGTCCATGCTGTAAATTTATCAGGTTTTAAATGATGCTATTGAATTTAAAGACGTTTAACAATTGATCATAAACATTGGGCTCCCTCTTCATCTACATGTATATTTGATCTCCTTTGCTTGTGAAAAATCATTTCAATTTACTTTCATGTCTGTTGGTTTGAATGATATACTTGAATCCAACAACATCCCACCCCACCACTATTTCACATATTTACCAAATTTTGATCAATGTAAAACGTAGCATATAATTTTTTGACATTGTAAATACATGTAACTATGACTATTTTGAATTCATCTTTTTGGTTCGCAATATTTTATATAAAACATATGAAAGAACCTACCCACCCGGTCCCGTCCCCATCCCGTTCTAGAACAACCCCCTCCCACCCATCCCCTTGCACAAGTTCCCAAGATTACGTACCCGTCTTTTAATTATTTCAGTAAAACTGAAGATTTCATGATTTCTTTATCCATTTTCTATTTCAATGTATGGTTTTCTATGATATTTTCTAATTTCTGAACTCATCTTTACAGGTAGACGACATCTCATACAAATGACATTGTCCACGCGTCCAGGCTTCTTTATATACCGCTCGAGTACTCGAGGTAGTGGATTTTGGGTCACGATACATTAGTATGCAAAACGTCATCAGGGGGAAAGTTCAAATCAACACATGACCAAGTGTATTTTTAGCTAGGGGACGGAGATTGTTAGTTTCACTTTTAACAATTTCCGTTCCCTAAAAAAATTTACTACGTCGTGGGTTTTTTAAAAGACTTAGTTCAGCTTTAATATAATAGCAAAGTTGAAATGAGTTAGTAGTATCACAGCTATTTCATAGGGCATACTGATAAATCAAGATACATATGTAATGCCCATGTAAAAATGTCAGAATGTCGGCCATATGACCAAGTAATACTTTAAGCTACGCCAGTTGCAAATGGTGTGGTTACTCAGATCACGTGTGCACAACCCTCCCACTGTTCCGGATACCCAGAGTTCGCGAAGAACACACAAAAGTGGTGTTAAATAATATCCTCACTGTAAGATGACCATACAAAGAAGACAGTACAACGCAGGGACCCATGCAACACAAAGATGGATATTCTATGAATATAAAAATGGAGGACATACGAAATACCGTCCATGCTGTGCCGGCTGTAGTGAGCGCATGCATGTTATCACCCGAGGAGTCCGACCAAAGTTCAGAAAGGACAAGTGGACGGGGTCCTGTCTTCTCTATTGAGGTTTTTACAGGGCCCGTTATGGAGTCCTGTCGTCAACGTCAGTCTAGTACAATTCTTAAGAATGCTTTGGTACCTGGCAGAATATTGGTCAAGTATCAAGCCACGCAGTGTCTGTCTGGTCACAGAAGGGTCATATCCATAGTATAAAAGACGTTTGATTATTCTGACACACTTTCGAATGTTATTCTGTCTATCTTTATAAAGTTAATGTTTCAGTGAACCATATTTCATGTATCGGTTAAGATTATTTTGAGAGTAAATCAAAATAAACTTACATTGAAAGGAACTACAGTAGAACCATTTTGCACTGACCACATCGGAACAAATAAACATTGTATTCCTAGAATTTTTCTTAGAATTTCAAATTATTCTAATCTTAACATGAAAACATCACATTACATGTATGTCTTAGCTGGCTCTCTGGCATTCATTTAAGGCCAGTTAGAATATTCCTCTTCAGAAAAGAAATTTTCAAATATTGCATTCCGTAAATGAGCATAGCCGATGATACACATGTGTACATGACATGTCGATATGCGTGTATGGTACGTCTACTTTTCTTTTAGATAACCTTCTTTAAAACGACAGTTATTTTGATCTCTGTAGCTAATTTGTTTTCTTGCCCGCTTGACTACGGGCTAAGTATATTTTTCAAAAATTGAAGACAGGAGTCTTTGTTATTTATTGTGTAGCTGTTTAGATTATTGACGAGTCACTTGTCTTTTTCCCTTCTTTCATAGTACTTGGTACATCTAATTGTCTTATTGGCTGTTGTTTTTTGTCAGATTTGCGAGGTTTTTCTTCCCCTTGCGGATTTGTTCCGCTGTTATTACTGTAGTGCGGTCTTGTTGAGGATCATTCTTCTATTCCCATAACTAAAACTTTTTCTGAAACAAAATATCCATATTCCGTCTTTTCGATATACAGAGTTACTTCCCATTAATGCATCATGACGGAATCAAATTCAGATGAAAACGTCGTATTTAAAACTTGTTTTCCCTGACTTTTATGCTTGTTCCCATAGAAATTGATGACGTCACAATCAATCTGCGTCAGATGCCGTCCCAAATGAAAAGGGAACGAAATAACAAAATAATCCAGGAGAAAAAAATCAAAGACAAGGCGAAAATCAGAATCCCAAAAACCACAATCAAAAGGCATACAAAAGCTTTGAAAAACAAAACAAAACAAAGATTAGGAGGAAATCCTCACAAGACTATTAGAAGGAGGATAAACAGACGGAAACATTTACATCACCCAATCGCAACTTGAAAGACAGCACTATCTTTATGATCAATCTCCACACAAGCAAATATAAAATAGAAATTATTAAAAGTGCACCAGCCAAATGAAGGAATGAGGCTTCGTACAAATTTATAAAAGTTCTAATAGATACAGGCAAACGATCAAATGTTGTCGAAGACAAAGTATTTAATGCTAGAATCATCATATTAAAATATGTGTTCTATCGTATTGATTTCTTTCAGATATAAACGTCTTCTCCCCGATTGGTTATCGGTGTCCAAAGAAGCGATATGTCTGCGGTTATTCTCTTGTTCCACGGGATTTCAATGGCAATGTGAAAGTCCGTTGTTGTAAAGGTACAAAACATTGAGATCACTTTTAAATGCGTCATTAGGACATTGATCAGTACGCTTGTCTGAATCTATCAACTAGAACAACTTCCGGGTTGAATCCCTGCGAGGAACAACCCTAGACATCAGGGGTACATTTGCATACCAAGATTTCTGGTCTCCGGTAAATAACGGATTAGATAAATGGACAATATTTGAAAAAAGTTTTATGAAAATAATGATTGCTGAAATATAAAGAGTTACCACCAAAACAACAGCAAATACCATCTGTAACTTTCATCATAACGCTGAACTCTTTGCGCCTCGCGAGATGTCATCCTGATCTGTCTTTGTTATTTGGCTTGGGTGGTTGCTATGCAAATTTCGAGTCAAACTTCGTTATTTGCAGGCTATTTCTTTATTTATACATCACAATTGTTATTTTAGAAAATTAGATTTAAATCTGAACTCAATACGATCTTCAATTTGCGTTTAAAATAATGCTCTAGCATTGCTGTTCAAATCTTGTTACCAAGGAAGACGTTGTTTTTGCGGGAAAACTCGCTGAATATTTCGAAACGTTAACAGTGTCATTATGACGTCGGAATGTTTCCATTGTCTTGACGTAAAAGTAACAACAATGACATTTCCCTCAAAAATTTTGCGTAGGAAAAATTGACCGCTGAATGCAAGGATATATTGATACGGCTTATATCCTTGAGTGCAAGTTGTGAATCTATAATATGATGATAAATCTTTTTGTGATGGAAGCCCGTATTTTTTAGGATAATTGATTCGATCTTCAAGGTAAAAGGTCATCCAAAATGAGGTCAGGAGACCATTGAAATAAATTTGAATTCATTGCTGGAAAAATTGAGGTGAAGGTGTAAATAGATAAGAAAAAAAAAGGCGACATGAAAAAATAGCATAAGAGTATCATACCTTTAATATTAATGAACGTCATATTTACAAATTCATGTAAGCTCAGATAAAGCTAATAACAATTCTCTTTCAGCAAAATTAGTTTCTTACAAAGAGAAAGAATGCGTGAGGTATTTCAGAATTGAGAGTCCGAGCAGTCCATCGCCTTCTCCACCTGGATATTACCTGATGGGGGCCAATCCCTTCGTCCTGCCGGGAGGGTAAGAACAAATCTTGTGACTGCTTTGATAATTAACTGTTTGTATACATATTTATGTGGGATTACGAAGACATGGGAGGGGAGGGAAACCCAAAACATTTCCTGGATGGTCTAAGTCAACATATTCCTTCACTTTCTGAAATGTGAGGTTGACCAATATCAGGAGCTAGCTGAATATTATCTCTTCATTTATGAATTTTTGATGCACATTTCAAAAAAAAATTTTACTTTTAACATTCAATGTAGTGTTGAAGAATTCGTGTGAGCGAAATATTTTGCTCAAAAAGTGTGTTAGTGATACATGTATTACATTTTAACCGTATAAAAATGAAATAGACAATATCACCATCATTTTCGTATCTTTTGGCTTTTAAATGTAATTGAGATTGACGTACCTTCAAAAAGATAGTCCTTCCATAGTCACGAATCCTTTTAGACAGCATATCATGGTGCCATTTCTACGCAATTTGACTATTCGCTATACGTTGTTCATTTTCAAAATATGACGGAATGTGCAGTTTCCTTTCTTTATAGATGACTAGTCACGGTATACTTCAAGAGATTTGAAATTTTGTGATAACATAGACTGATACCATATATATAATTAGAAGATATTATCTGAGTGTTAACATTTTGTTGTATCATTCATATATTCACCATGTTATAATCATTTTAGAATGAAGACAGTGGCTGACAATAACATGTTTTAATTACAGGCAAATCGGATTTTATAATAAAGAGTGTCCATTTCGACGAATAAAATCATCAAGGACTCTAAAATACTGATATGGTATTTGTACGTTTTGTGCAACATGCAATTTATCAAAATATAAGTCGTTCTTGTTTTTTTTGTAATTTTAGCTCACCTGAGCCAAAGGTTGAATGGATAATGACCATATCCCTGTGTACAGCACAAAATCGATAATTCAGATAATGGGAAACCAAAGGCATACAAAACAAAACTTTCTCACGCCAAAAGAAAAAAAAAACTGGACAAACAGACGGAGACAATACACAGCACTAAAGTCACATGAAGGACATTTTATCTAATGAACAATCACTGCTGTCAAGCGCAAGTGAGGAACGCATTGAAAAATGTATAGTAGGTGGCGTTGTGAACGCGCCGTGCTAATTTACAAAGATTAACATCATGCCGCATATTCACATCCAAGCAAGAACGACCGAAAAGGAAGTCCAAGACCCATCCCAACCTAAACTTGAGAGGTTAGTTTCGCTCATTGGACACGGTATGCCAATAGTAAAGCCGAGCTTCCACTGTCGCGAATGCAGAGGCGATAGAGTTACGATTGGGTGATTTTGTTTAATCGTAGCGCATTCTCCTCTCAATCGCGGGCATTCTCGTATCTTCGTGTCACTATCGTGTCATGTTCTCCTGCATTCTCCTCTGTTCGTGACACCGACACGAATGCTTCAAACTGTCTTAAACATTCGCGTTTAAATTCTTATTCGCCTCACACTCGCGGCACATGCGCATCGCATTCGCCTTGCATTCTCCTCCATTCGCGGCGCGTTCTCCGCACATTCACGTGCATTCGTGTTCACAAGGTGGAGGAGAATGAGCCACGATAGAGCCCCGAAAAGAAAGAATCTTACGCGAATGTGATGCAAATGCGCCGAGAATGTGACGCGAATGAAAAAATCAACGCGATTCAACCACGATCTTGATACGATAGTGACACGATATTGTCACGATAGTACTACATACACACACGACAGTGACAATAATAATTATCTCAGAGTTGATGTAAAAGTCTGCGGATCAATGTTTTGATAACTTTGACAATGCCTTTCAAGAAAAACAACCTGGAAAGAGGTCAGAGTCAACAAAGGGTATTGATGCTCCTGGATATGTCAAATAATTTTGATTTTGCTCTTGTTACGTTCTTGTCATGATCGCAGCGCTATCGGGTTAAAGTCGTGTCTCAATCTCCTGCATCGCAGCGCTATCGGGTTAAAGTCGTGTCTCAATCTCCTGCATTCGCCTCTTGTTCGCCTCGGTGTCTTTTTATCGTGGCACATTCGTGTCGCATTCTTCTCTATTCTTATCACACTCGCCTCACTATCGTAGCGGACGCGTAGCATATTCTTGTTGCATTCACGGTGCTATCGTGTGCCTATCGCGCCAAGAAATACTTCAAGAGAACAGACAAGAATGTGACACGATTGTTCATTCGCCTCTGATCGTAGCTTATTCTCCTCTACATTCGCGACAGTGGAAGCCCGGCTTTACAGTAGAATTATCAACAATCAAAACTCTGAACTTATCACAACGGAGTTAGATCATAGCCGTTTACATGTATGCGGTACCGCACACATTAATTTTAACAGCGCCAATTACAATGAATTTCGGTTTCACAAAAACTTCTATGGAGATTCAAATAATACAATCAACGTAAAACTTGATGAAAATAAGAACTGCCCACCGCTAAGGTAAGCATCTTCTGTTTGCAAGCATCATCCACCAAGCAGAAAAAAAGTTACACCCGGTAAATTGTTAAATTCGGTATTTTGGATAGTTGTTACATAAAATAACTGGAGTCCAGTCGTCACAGTCAGTCAGAGTGCAGTTCTTAAGAAGGCTGTTGATTGGTCCAGTACCAAGCCAAGTGTCCGTCTGGCGACAGAAGGATCATATAAAGATGTTTCATGAGTCTAGCACAATTTCGATGGTAGTTATGTCTCCCTTTGATCCTTCTTATTTTGTTAATTATGTCACCATAAAATGATGTTGTGACATATCCAAAGTAACATACTCTATGGCTTGTATGGGTCCGAATTTCAAAAGAAGTTGACAATATTTTTGTAAAAGTTTCAGAAAATCTTTACTAGTTTGTGAAAGCGAAAACCTTGCCCTAAAAGTTTCTTCGTAATCTATACATTCTAAAACATCAGCACATGCTCTAGCATATCGGATGAGCTGTGAAATATAGAAAACATTATTTCAGTATCTGCATTATCATCGTAATTATCCGGAAAAATCATGGGCCAATTCAAACATAAATCAAACTTGCCAAACCGGAAAAATGGGAGGGCTGGACGCACGTGATCCTGATAACCACACGATTTGCTTTTTACGTAGCAGATGACCGTCCTAAGTCGGCACCGACTGGGCAGTGGTCTCGTTGGGTTATGTGTGGTCCTTTGTGTTTGATGTTATGATGTCGTGTTTGCTGTCCCTCATGTGTCTCTTGTTGTGTTTGTTTTCTCTGTGTTTTCACTTAGTGTTTTGATGTTTTGCTGTTGGTGCTGCAACTGGGTCTTGTTGATGATCCCTCCCTTCCTTTCTTGTCTTTATCACAACGAGATATATGCACACAACAAAACTCTTTTTTGCAAAGAGGCGTTCTGGCTGTCGTTGTATCCGTCACTTTCGTTGTTTCTCGTTCTGTGTGTGTATGTTCCGCTGATATCACTGCAACGTCGTCTTGTTTGGAATCCCCCCTAATCAATATCCACAACAACAGAGAAAACTTTAAAAAGCCCAAACAAACCTAACAGCCGACAGTTGAAGCTCAAAATGCACGAACTGTGTCAAAGTACTGACACATGAGGACAAATGTGTGTTAATGTTTCATATATCACTTTTTGCAGGTCATTGATGTCTCTTTAGCGACAAATTGTGTTGATAGATCTTCACCCTTTACACTTTTTCTTAGTCAGTGACGAACTTCTATACAATGTATCCAGAGAAAATAAAAAGTGGAAATTAATTTAGATGAACGGTAATATTTAATTTTTTTTCTAATACAATCCATGAATGTATTTCACATCAGTTTTCCTCTTCGCATTGATGACCGTATCACACGGAAGGGGCATTCCTTGTTATAGAATCCATGGTGTCTAAAAATAGATACATATTTGAGTAGAAATCCTGAGTTTAATAATGCTTATGTCTTCGAATTTAAACAAAAGTACATTGAATGGATTAAAACGGATATTTTCAATTTCTACCACTAAAAAATTGCAAGGTCGAAAGCTAAACAAATGCAAAACTTTAACCATTAAATATGAATATTCATAAATTTTATAAAATGAAACGTTTGAACTCTTAAACGTCTGAACGTTATTTCTATTACTAACATCTTAAAACCATATTTGAAGGCAATTGTATTTTAGTCTTTAGTAAATGCAACAAAATGCCTATGTACTGTGATATATCTATTATCTGAAGTTAATGAAATGAATAAAACTACAAGAATTCATTAAAGAAACAATTTCTGAATGAGGTTTAACCTCGATTTTTCCTCATACTTGAACTCTAAATATTATAGCAGAGTTGAAATGCCTTAGTGGTATCAAAGCTTTTTCATAGGGCACACTGATAAATCAAGAGACATATACAAGAGACATATATAATGCCCATGTGAAAATGGCAGAATGCCGGCCATATGACCAATGAATTAAAGAAGACCCTGACGATAATCTCAACAGCACTCACAATAGAGCACAAAATTGAGCATCGACGGACCCCTAGAAAGCTTGAGGTGGGACCAGGTGATCGGAAGGAGTCAGCATCCCCTGTTAAACCTCGATTTGTCCTCATACTCTGTAGGACACCAGCTTTGCTATTATAAAAAAAAAAAAAAAAACACACAATTCAATATCTGAAATTTGAGATGTCGGAAATAATAGAATCTAGCGCCATGCTCTTTGAGTACCGGATAGAAAAGAAATATATCAGTCGAGAATGGGATTGAAATCCGTAACGAGACGTTAGCGGTTTAGCTAGGCTTAATCCCACCCGAGACTGATATTTTCCATCTAGAATCAAAATAATTATGGTGTATTATTTTTCTCGCTCCTTGGAAATTGTAGCCGTGTTCACTTACAAATTACAAATTGGACCGCTTCACCTACGATATGTTCATCTGCCACAAAAATATGAATCCTTTTCATACATATGAATACATAACATCACCGACATGAATTGAAAGTTCAAAACATCACAATTCCGAAAATAACTTTGGTCTGTCATGCTCATAAACGACATAAATATGGATACAAATTGTTCACAACAAGGATCTCACTATATCACTTCTATTAGTTTTTTATTTTGACATGTGGATATTCATATCATCCAAGAGGCGGCATTTGGTTTGTCCAATAATATACTTCAGACATGATTAAAGAGAAAATGAACCCGAACAATTAGAAGTGTCTCATTCTGCCATTCATATTCCCCTACTCTACCTTTGCAACACTTCACGGTGGCAATACCTCTCCTTCTACCAATATGGTACCCACAAAGATATCCTTTATTTGGGCATTGGTATCCCTTCCGAGAATTAAGGTCGATATCTGAAATGTAGATGTCATTCAGTCCATGAAGGAGTTCAGAGCTGTTGAAAAATGTATGTAGTCTTTGTAAATGTTTTTGTGGTATCGCTCTAATCAATACCACCAAATATACATTTTTGTATGTTCAAAAAGCTTGAAAAAAGACCATTAGAGGAATGCGTCATTTGTTTTCTTTTTTTCTTAAAATTCTAAGTTTAATTACTCCGAACCAATATGCCCAGAGTATTTTGTCTTTTAATGTTCGATTTATAGACTAATGGTCTTCCTGACGGTGCCTACCGTAAAACATTATGACATTATGTAATTCAATCCAAACGTCATATTCATACATGAAAGTTGACGTTGAAAGAAGGTGTACAGCGACCAAAGTGCGAAGAAGACACCCTCTTAACATATCTACGGTATTCAATGTCTACCTTAAACGGCTCCGAACCTTATTATGCAAATTATATGCATAAAATCGGAAGAATCTCGAGTCAAGATTTTACCTTACACACGACGGAAAAGAAAGTCCGTTCCTATTCTAATTTTATAGTAGTCTCGTCTAAAATTTTCTCTCGTGGACTTCCGTTCGAAACTTGAACACGTAGAAATGCTTCTTTCATGCAAGTAAACCAACTGTTCAAGAGTACAGACACATGGCTCATCTAAAGGTATGTTTTTAAATTGATTTATGTATCACGTGGAACACATATGATGGGATTTTAAATTCTTCTTCTTATCAGAAATACTCGACCAGGGATTGCTCCATGTTTTCGAGTGAATGAGTTTCATGATTAATTATCACTGTAAGCGAATATCTCACAAATATTTGTTCTTTAAAGCCATTTCTGTCTTTCATTACATCTTCATGAACTTCTTAATTATAGTGCACACCATGAATTTGAATAAATTTGATGTCAGTGTTAGTTATAATCAGTATCAAATATCAGTTCTGTAGCCTAGTGCTGTAGTGTTGGTGAAAAAGTATTTGAATGGGTTTAAAATTATTTAAAGGGGATGAATTTCAAATCAATTGAATATTTTATTTATTCTTTACAGTAACATAACCTTAACTGCCAGACAAAAGAAGGAATATGCTCTGAGAAAGTCTTCATGCGCATGTGTGCATCAGATCCAATAAAAGAAAGTGCATCAGAATAGTGGAATGCTTATAGTGCTACTAATACTGACTTGTAAAGTTGAAGGAATACTGTGGAATATGTTATTGTAGACTGAATGACCTTTCCAAACATACTAATAGATTTGAACTTGTTGAACTGACAAACATTTTTGTGCCTCTCTCTTTTCCCGTAATTTCTTTTTTCCAGTGTTCTTTGTACTTTTGGGGTTTGACCTTGACCTTTGGTACGACGAACGATGCCTAAGACTGATTCCAGCTATCTGCATATTTTGCTCTTATAAAACAATTTGAATGAAAATACGTTTGTTAAATTTTTGTAAATTTATTGGCAATATTTGGCCGCGGTGGATGACATGTAATGTATATATATATTTATGAAAATTTGAAACAAAGTCATTTTACGGTCAACTCGACCGGCAAACAAATTGAAATACATGTATTATGTAACCTTGTCAAATAGACAAGCAATGTGGCTGCCAAATTGATAAGGGCGAGCCACTTGACGGTCAACTCGACCGTCCAAAAAATGAAATGAGTTAATAAAAATATATACATCTATATAATGTTCACAAATTGTAGTAATTGGGTTCCAGCAGCGCCGGGTGAATATGCCATGCGTGCTGGAATATAGAGTTCGTATTGAGTGGTTAACGCCATGCACTTGATCCGTATAGTGTCGAATGAGTCCAGGCTTGTAGCTTGCATCCACCACGACAAAGGGGGTTGTGTTGTGATCCGGGGAAGGAAGGCGAATGATGCAGGTGACCCTCGACTGAGAGGATGGCTGAAATGAGATTAACTAGCGGCAGAAAAACTGAAAAATTGAAAAGATTTCTAAACATGTACAAGTAAGCAGTAAGCATTTTGGGTGCGTATTCCAAAGATAAAAGAACAATGATTGGTTGATAAACAGGAATTAAGAATGGAAGAAATTGGGAGGGGGTGGGTGGGTTCGAAAATTTTTACGTCTGCTCGCACTGCCGCCTTCGAGAAAGAGGAAAGGTGCGCGAATGTAGTTCCGTATTTCTACGCGAGGCACGTGGTACTTATTTGCATGGACTATTTTATTTCATTTTATTGAGTTTTGCGCTACAATAAATTCAAATATTACACAGTGGCCTTCGGCCATAATATTTGATGTTATTGTAGACTGAATGACCTTTCCAAACATACTAATAGATTTGAACTTGTTGAACTGACAAACATTTTTGTGCCTCTCTCTTTTCCCGTAATTTCTTTTTTCCAGTGTTCTTTGTACTTTTGGGGTTTGACCTTGACCTTTGGTACGACGAACGATGCCTAAGACTGATTCCAGCTATCTGCATATTTTGCTCTTATAAAACAATTTGAATGAAAATACGTTTGTTAAATTTTTGTAAATTTATTGGCAATATTTGGCCGCGGTGGATGACATGTAATGTATATATATATTTATGAAAATTTGAAACAAAGTCATTTTACGGTCAACTCGACCGGCAAACAAATTGAAATACATGTATTATGTAACCTTGTCAAATAGACAAGCAATGTGGCTGCCAAATTGATAAGGGCGAGCCACTTGACGGTCAACTCGACCGTCCAAAAAATGAAATGAGTTAATAAAAATATATACATCTATATAATGTTCACAAATTGTAGTAATTGGGTTCCAGCAGCGCCGGGTGAATATGCCATGCGTGCTGGAATATAGAGTTCGTATTGAGTGGTTAACGCCACTTGATCGCAGATCACGCCAACATTGATACCTCATAGATCATGTTGGTGAACCACTCATTACGAGGGAGTATATTTGGGAATCTCAAGGAAAAATGGGGGGGGGGGGTTCATCAATAAGTAGCAGGCAAAAACTTATTCGCCACCGCGGCCTTAAAAAGTTTAGGGGAGGAAAGTGGGGGCTGATAGTGATTTAATGATTTTACTGATGATAATGGGGTGGGGGTGGGTGGGTTACGATTCTAGGGGGTGGGGGGTAGGGGTTACGACTCTAGGGCTCCCCGAGAGGGAATTGGGTTTTTTTTTTTGGTCATTGGTTAAGAGCTGTTGCCAGGGCTCGTTTTATGTTTTGGCAAAACAATTGGTTGCCCTCGAAGGATAAGTGTACTCCATCAGAGATGAACAGATTGGGCTTTTTGCTAGAAAACTGTGGGTGACTAAGAGTTGTCCCTGTCTGAGTAAAAGTTTTGGTGGCATGACGGTTAAGGCGACACCTTGCTTTTTCTATTGCCTTTTTGTTATTTGCAAAGGACCACGCTACCCTGGGTATCGCATTTGACCAGATAAGGGTGGCATTAGGAAAACGTGTGCTAAGGAAGTTATA
Organism: Pinctada fucata; assembly: GCA_028142955.1. Lineage (NCBI taxonomy): Eukaryota > Metazoa > Mollusca > Bivalvia > Pterioida > Pteriidae > Pinctada > Pinctada fucata. Next base: position 20,517,977 of record AP027107.1, on the reverse strand, counting down.
CACAGCAACTGTATCCCTTAAAGTTTGTCGTAAAGGGTGGACGCCCAAATCGTTAGCCCCACAGTGGACTAATATCACCTGGGGGGTTTCTCCAACAGCAGCTAGGTGGCGCAGGCGTTTTCTTGCACGTTTCATGGTCATACCACTGTATCCCTGCCACCATAAGGTTGCTCTGAGGCCCAAATTGAGGTCTTCGGATTGCGTCTTCAGGCTGAAGAACGCACGCTTTACCAATGATGATCCGAAAAGCCAAATGGTGGGCGTATCTGAAAAACTTGGGGGGAATTAGTCTCAAATGATTGGGGATTTTTCAACAGCTTAAGTGAGAAAATAGATTAGGGGGACGTTAAGGGTGGGAATGGGTAGGTTGTTAGCAGGGAAAGGGGGAACGAATGTAGTTTTTATATATGGGGGACTTCCAGCGACCGGCTGCCTGGATGACGTCACTTGAAACTCCGTTGCATGCCGCTGTCGTAGCGGCTCCGATGCGGAATGAGTGAGTTTTATATCGGGAGGCATTTAACCCCAAGCCGGATATTGCTCGGGAGGTAATTGTGGAGAATTGATACCGCGTGAGTGGTGTACCATCGAAGTGACAAAATAGAGGTCCAGGAAAGACGGGTCGTACATCCAGAAATTCCCGTAACCACTTCAGAGGACAAGAGGGGGTGTCTGTTCGCGATAGAATAATGGAGGCGCCTTTCCCATGTTGGTCGGTTTTGGACGATCGTATACATAGAACTAGGTTGTCGGGACTTAAAGATATATCACTAAATGATAGGACCGAGGTAGGCGAATTTCCTTTTGCTAATGTAAACTCGCCTACACGTAAAAAGGCGTGGAATGCTAAGGAGCAGGCGGCTGAAAATAGGGTTGCCTCGTAATTACTAGTGCATACAAGGGGGAGAACCGCAATAATTCGCCCCAGTATATCTAGCGTAATGGGAAGACGCGAGTCAGACCTGTTATTTGAGCGACAAAATCCTTCTAGGAGCTTGGTTATGATAAATGACTGTGAAAAATCAGAAAGGGACTCGGATTTACATTTAAAGTTCAATGCCGATATGTAGCTGCGAGCCGTGGCAGCCGCGTAGCCATTACATGACAAATATGCTATGAAATTTGCTACCAGCATTGTGGTTGGGGGCCAAGGATGGCCGATTCCTTGGATTTTACAATAGTAATTGTATGCGGACAAACCTACTTCGTATGTTAATCTGGTATTGGGTGCAAAGGATGAGTTCCATAGGTGGTTCACTTCACATTGGATAGTAGCCGCCGGAATTCGTACGGGATTTGGGTTGGCTCGAGATCTGCGTAGGGTGCTGCTCTGCGGAAGCGGGCCCACTGCATTCGAGAGATTGAGTCAGCGACATTATTTAGCTTCCCTTGAATGAACTTAGCTCGAAATGTTATGTTGGATTTCATCAAAATCAAGATCAGAGGGCGCAATAAGGACATTGTTCTTTCCGACTTGGAAGTTTGGCAATTTAGTATACTAACAAGGGCTTCATTATCTGTGTGGATTATTATTCTCTTATTAGCGAGGTCATTGCACCACAGCGTAAAGGCTAGGACGATGGGGACCAACTCTAACGATGACATATCATGCAAAATGTCTGTATTGGCCCAGGAATGGGGCCACGGCAGGTAAGCCCAGTGGGTTCCGAGTATAGCACCACATCCAAGCTGGGCATTGCCTGCGCTGTCCGTGAATAGGTGCAGCGTAGAGTCTGATGACCATTCTGATTCCTGAAAGTAGGTCACCCCATTGAAGTCATTGAGAAAGGATTGCCAAAGTCGCAAGTCGGGGTGTAAATATGTTATTCGAACATGATGGTGCGGTTTGGTGAGACCAATCATCGCATTATAGAACCTACGGATGAAGGCCCTGCTCCCTGGGATTGCTTTGCTTACGAAGTTAAGTTTCCCTGTGAGTGACTGCAACTCTTTGAGTGTTGCTTTTGGCTTTTTAATAAGAATTTCAAGTATGGATAGCAGTTCTGCGATCTTATCAGGGGGTATTGATACTGTTTGAGCTTGTGTGTTGATTGTTAACCCAAGAAATTTGATAACCGTTGCCGGGCCTTCAGTTTTTTCTTCATTGAGTGGGATCCCAAGTTTTTGGCATAAATTTTGAAAGGTAGACATGAGATTGGAAGTCGTTTGCTTTGACCTTGCAATGAATATATAATCATCAAGGTAATGGTGTATGGTTGTGGTGCCTGTGACTGATCTGATCGCCCACTCTAAAAAGGTGGAGAATTTTTCAAAAGTATTGCAAGAGACCGAACAACCAAAGGGAAGACATTTGTCTATGTAAAAATTTCCTTGAAAGTAAAAACCCAAAAGATGGAAATCGCGTGGTCGAATACGAAGCAGCCTGAAGGCACTCTTGATGTCCATCTTGCCCAGGAAGGCGCCTTGACCTATTTTTGAAATTTCTTGGATCACGTGATCAAAGGATGTATATTTGACTGTAGTGTGTTGACTTTCGATGTGAAAGTTAATGCTCAGCTCAGGGGGGAACGATAGATGTGTAATCATGCGCCAACCCCCATCTGATTTTGGTACGAGACCTATTGGGGAAACGTGTAGATTTGAGAAGGGTTGAGATGGACATGGCCCCCAAATACGCCCCTTGGAGATTTCGTCGTTGATTTTCAATTGCAACTCGTTAGCATTAGAGTTAGCCGAGGACAGATTGTTTGAAAAAATACCTTTGTTAGGTCCTGAATAATGCAAGGAAAACCCATACTGTAAGCCAATTTTTAATTCGTGAGCTACAAGTTTATTGGGATAAGAGTCAAGTAGTGGGAGGATTTCTTTTAGGTTAATAGGTGAGTGGGCGAGGTCCAGTAGGTTTGTAGGTACTAGCCCTCGGTCTGAATGATTGTTGACGGTTTGAGTATTGGTCTGTTCTGGGGCGAAAAGGTCGTTGGTAACCCTGGCCCTGTGACTGGGAAGGATAGCGATTAATGGGGCAGCTAATGAATGGGTGCGGCTTATTGCAGTTTTGCTTAAGGCAAATATGGGCGTAAGGGCAATTTAGGGCCTGACATGAACCCTTATAATTGAACTCATAACACTTATGGGATGGCTGGTTGGTGTGTGGTTTTGATAGATTATGCTGCCCATTACCGGAGGCAAACATCAGCCATAGCTCAGAGTCTATTTTGTCGTATGACATGTTTGGATCGACTGTCATTTTAAGGCGAAACTGCTCATCGTATTTAATGAAATTGCCCCAATTTTTTGCCAGGATGCGGATGTCGCTTAAGTATTTCAGAAGGTGTTGGGATTGTTGTGGATGTGTTGATGTGAAAATACTCATAAAAGGCAAGAAGGCATCTAGCCACTGTTCTAAGTTAGAAATTTTAGGGCCTACCTTGGGTTTAAGTGACAGCTCCCCTGCATGATTCAAACAGAACATTGTATTTTGTAAGTCGTGAACATTTGTTTTAAGCAAATTACCAAGATTAATGTAGTCTCCAGCAATTATTTTAGCTCTTAATGAAGGGTCCACATTGTAGCCCAATTTCAATGCAGGAGATTGAATCATAGATGGTGTATCAACTAATGCAGTTGAGAGATGAAACATTGGGGTACCTGTTGTAGCTGTGGTAAGTGATGGTGGTGCAGGTTGCAGGTTGGTGGTGACAACCTGTGTGGACTCGCAAACAGAGGCTGCAGACTGGGGGGCAGAAACTGCCTCCTGGATGGTAGGTTGAAAAGGCAGTGGCCCGGGAGGAGGCGGATTCGACAACTCTTGGGTTGGTGGGGGAGTGGCATCCTCAGTGGTGCTGGTTGACCCTGTGGGGGGTGCTGTGACTGCAGGCCCTTGCTGACCTGTTGTCGGCCTGGCGTATGGACTGCTGGAACTTCTCTTTGATCGTCGTGGCATTATTCACTAGAAATATATAACTGTATTAAGCTCATAATAATAATAAAAAGAATGGATCATTTGTGTATATCTTTAAATAACAAATTTCTGGCAGTGTATATTAGAAAAAAATTACTTTTTTTGTATGCTTTTTAAACTAATACTTGTAAATGAATGATAATTATGAAATTTTAAAGAGTGGTACAGCTGGGAAAACAAAAGGTGGGGGTTGTTTATTATGGTGCAGTACATGGCGATGCAAAAACAACTAGGATAGCCCAGGAGTAGGAATGACGTGTAAATATGCATATTACACACAGTGGCCTAGGCTATTTAACCTAGTAACATTTGCGAGGCCGTTGTTAAGATGGGGGGGGGGGGGGGTTTCTGCATTGAAATAACTGAGGTGGATTGGATGACATAGTACAAGTAAGAAGGCGTGGAATGCTTGGGGTTTTACATCCCATATGACAGAAAGCTCAGAAGGCATTCTGATGTTGGTAAATGCTGGCCTACTCGTTGACGGGATTCTGGAGGGAAAATGGCGAGAAGGCTCCGGGCGCTTGGGCCATGACTTTCTGCACGACGGTGGGCCCCTTGACACAAGAAAAGGGGCTCTAGACGCATGTAAAAATGATCCCTAAAACCTAACCAAGGTTATAAAATTGGATACGAAACGGCCTACATTTTACCAGATTACCCAAAAAACCTGCAAAGGCTGCGCTGTACCCTCTTCGAAAATTTTTACGTCTGCTCGCACTGCCGCCTTCGAGAAAGAGGAAAGGTGCGCGAATGTAGTTCCGTATTTCTACGCGAGGCACGTGGTACTTATTTGCATGGACTATTTTATTTCATTTTATTGAGTTTTGCGCTACAATAAATTCAAATATTACACAGTGGCCTTCGGCCATAATATTTGATGATATTGCAATTGTACTACCATATATGATGTTGGCCACCATGGTGTGAAAATAATTCACTTGTGAAAGGAGAATGAAGAAAATTGTTCAAGTGCATATTTCTACATGTACACGAAAAACATATTCAATGTGTACATCGACCATATATTCCTTGTGAAACTGTGATCAAGTATGAAATGAGAATTTGTGTTATAATGTAGAGGAATTCATCATCAATAGAAGAATTGTGAGATCGACAGATGGAACTGTATCACAGCCTCTTGCAGTAAACATGCTGATATAGCACTGAAGGGTAAGTTGTACATATACATGTATACTAATATACATGTTATAATAATTTTGTAAATCTGATAATACAAGTACAAATGACATTGTATTTATTTCATATTTTACATGTGTATCCCTTGTGATTCACCTTAAATGGATAATACTTTTTAATGGTAAGTTACATGCTTTCATATTTCATGTGTACATGTATTGTTTGAAACAAGACCTTCTCATGCATACCAAAACTTGTGTCCTGGTGACCTTGACCTTGGAAAAATGACCTACTTTTTAAAATCTTACATGTACACCATGGCCATAACTTTTGAATGTTGAGTGAAATATAGACCTGTGCTTTCCTCTCGACAATTTCCAATGATGCCAAATTGTTGTCTTTGTGACCTTGAACTTGGAGATTGACCTACTTCACTATTATTTTTCTAAAGTAATATTATGCTTTTAAGTGATAGGGCTTTCATATTTCTTATATGTATTCCTTTTGATAAGGTCTTCTTATTAATACCAAAATTTTGACCTTGTGACCTTGACCTTGGATACTGATCAATTTTTGAATAACTTTAACCATGTTAACCTTGCCCTTGGTCATAACATAAATTGCAAGTGATAGGGCTATCATATTTTACATGTGTATCCCTTGTGGTAAGGCCTTCACATCAATACCTGAATTTTTACCTTGAGTCCTTGACCTTGGAGTATGAAATACTTTTCTAAATTATATCTGACAATAAGGGTATTCATGTTCCACAAATAAACATGGGTTTAATTTTTCTTAGTCCTAAGCCTTGACATAAAGTAGGGCTCTTACTCGTGACACACATTTTCAGCTCGAGATACTGGTCATAGTCGAGCTTATGCGGTACCCCCTTGTCCGGCGTCTGTCCGTCCGTCCATAAACAATTCTTGTGCTTGCAACTCCTCTGAAATTATAAGAGACAGAAATGTAACTCTTTTTGCATGAGACTTGGTCAGTGGTCTAGTTGTGCAGTGTGCACCTGACATTTTGTTTGAGCCCCTGACCCCCAGGGTCTTAGAAAATGGATGTGGTCATTTTCTCCTGTATGACTCTATGTAATCTTGTATTCGAAACTTCTCTGACACTATAAATGATGGAGACTTGATTCTTTTTGCAATAGGATGAGTCTGTGTTCAAGTAGTGCACCTGATATTTTGTTTGAGTTCCTGGCCCCCAGTGACTAAGAAAATGGATGTGGCCATATTAGAATTCACTTGTCATTAAGTGAATTAAAAAACAACCAGGAGAGCTACAGTCTCGTCAGAGACTTCTGGTTGGGATTGGATTGGACCTTTCATATTGGGAAAATTGGCAATATTTTCTTCAAAATTGAATATGATAGATTTGGATGCCTTTTCAATTTAAATTTAGCATTTTTTACTTTCTTTTTTTTTTAAAGAATTTTCTATGAGGTAAAATTGGTCAATAAATAGGGAAAATTATACTGTTTTGCATAATTAGAGAATGACCGATTGAAAGCCCTGTAATTATATTTGTATGTTAGTACTACTACAGAAACTTTACATGTCATGTAATTTTATATACATGTACATCATAATGATAAATGTATGCAAAATTCATTCATTTTAGAGCTTATTTAATATCAAAATGAAGATATTAATTCATTACATCTTTTACTTTCAGAGTGAGACTGACAGCATCTTCTGTACATACATGATGGCTCATTTCTCATTCCTCATTCCTCATTTCTTGGTATCAGATTGAACATCTACATCGTCCTTAAGGTTTACTATAGACACTAGGGAAATCACTGTTTGATGTCTAGAACATTTGAATTTTGAACATGTTTTGTGTTTACTTTCATGTGCTTACCGGTACATGTACATGTATGTACTAGGTTATAAATGCATTGAAAACTTTTTACTTGAGAATAGACCTGCACCTGTTGAATGGGGAATTTTTTTTTATTTATTTCATTACTTTCATAGCAACAATTTATGACTTTAAATTCTAGGTACATACCAGTATAGACAGGGATGTACATTGTATATAAAGTTAGATACTTCCCTGATATAGACTAGACATGTAAACTCATATAAAATATTAATTTCGAAAAGAAATACTATGATAATTATAGAGAAAGAAAAATATCCTTTCACAAGTACAAAAATATTATGTTGTAAATTGATGATACCGGTACTATTACATTTATATATATATTGCAGTTATAATGATTCTTCTTTCAGAGTTTGAATAAAATTTACAATTAAACTTAATAAATCTTATAACTGATTCTTCTTGAGACTAGAACACAAATATTCTTAGAACACTGTGATGAAGAAATCTAGTGAGAACATTGTCATAAATGAAATAATGAATTTTCTCTTGTTAAGCATAGCAAACTTGGTTGATCATCCTTTCATCAATACTGTTTAGAGTGTCTTACCCCATACTGGTAATCATGAATAAAAACATTGATATTTTAAGTTCATTACTCTGCTACACAGTATACATTTGTGTAAGAATATCTAGTAGCCTTGACCTACATGTTCATGTATACAATTGACCTACTTCCCTAATACTTTGGATTTGCTACAACACTGGTCTGGCAAATGATAGATAGATGATATGGTATATATGTGCATTGTCAGATTGTGTCAAGAAATTAGATCAAGATAGATTTTGATTCAATATGTGACCTTGACTACACGTTTGACCTTCTTTTCGTTGAATTAAAGAATCTGAACTTGGAGAGTGATGTATATATATATTGAAGAATTTGAAACATGAAGTATCAGAGAATCCTGACAAAACTGAATCATTGGCAGTTGTGAAATGTCTGAGATAGTCCATTTTCACGTCTAATGCTTAAGGTGCTGGAGAAAGACGTTTTTCCTTTCATTCAGTGAATGCTTGATTTTTCTGCTAGTCATGCTGAAGAATATTTTTGCAAAATATTCCGAGCTGGATTTACAAAAACCCCCCTCCCTAAAAACCAAATGGTTGCACATGTTTACAAGCATGGACAAGAGATAGAAAACCATGCGCATAACCAGGTGTACCGTTAGAACGCAGTTGCTTCCACGTCGTTTTGCAAAAAAAAAAAAGAATGAAAGAAACATTGACGTAGAAAACTGCCCTGTAAATGAGCAAAATTCATTAGATTCTGATACTTTGCCCCTTGAATATCCACAAGGGCTTCTACCTAGACCCACTTGAGGCTGCTTACACTTGATAAGTACTCTAGCTAAGCGCCTGAAGATGAATGTATATACATAAAATGTATACACTTCGTATGAGTGAGAGGGAAAAAAATTTCCGTTATTGTACATGCATGTATTTGTTAAAACGGTCAGAATCTAATGAAATTACATTTATTTATATAAAGTATCGTGATTCTATGAGATGAAAAAAATATGTTAGTTTGCTGTGGTTGGGGGATTCATTTAATATATTGAAATTTATCAATATTTTGGAAAAATTCAGAATATTATTCCTTTTGGTCGAGACAATTTTGTAGATTACAGGATTTGAGTTTAGAGGGGGCGTGGAATACCTCAAAGTCCTGTAGCAGGTTCTTTGGGGAACCCCACTCCCCAGCGGAAAATTATCTCACATGATATGTAATGTATATAGTGAGCCAGCGAAATTTTTCAATTATCAATTACTTTAATATATATCAGAAACAGACCGGTAAAAAAAATAAAAATAAAAATAAAGGTTTAGTCGTGGTGTTTGAGCCCAAGTAATTCCTTATTTTGACGACTTTAGTGGAGAGGGGGAAGGGGGGGGGGGGCATGCCAGTGGATTGGTAGGCAAAAATCAGGATAGAAACAGTAAACTTGTTAGAGAATTTAAGTAAGTGCCGCCGTGTGCACCCCCCCTCCCCGCGCTATTGAATCGGATGGGGGCTAATGTATTAGAAATTATCAGTGTTTTCCTGTTGTTATCGAGAAATATAAAATTAAAATCTTATGGGTACAAATTTTTGCAAAATTGATAATGTATAGAATCGCTCAGTATTCAATCGAAGCGGGGTAAACGAACCGCAACGATAAACTTTGAAACGAACTATAAAAAGTGAAATTCGTGATTCTTCAGTGCAGTAACGAATTATCCATGGCTTTAATATTTAAATAGCAAAGTTCAAAAAAATTTAAATGACAATAACATTGGGAGCCGTGTATATCCTGTTTAAAAACAAAAGGGAGGAAAAGATGGGCACTCCAAAATTACTCGGTTGAATAATCGCAATCGTATTTTATTCAAAATGATTAGTGGTCACGAAACCATTGACATAAAGAAGATCCTGACGACAATCTCAACATCACTCACAATAGAGCACCAAATTGAGCATCGACGGACCCCTAACAAGCTAGAGGTGGGACCAAGTGCCTGGAAGAGGTAAGCACCCCTGTTTGGCCACCCATACCCGCCGTCGATGTTCACGTACGAAAATGAAAAATATCACCGAGAAGATATATACATACCTATAAATACCGATCCAACTACAGGTCCTGGAGGAAGAAGACAATTCGGAACAGAAACTCCCTTTCTAGGTCTGAAAAGCACCGGGCCATTATTTGAACAAAAAAGAGAGTCGAATGGTTGGGATGGTGCCAAATCAGATCCTGAAACACATTTTCAATGTTAAAAGATTTGTTTGCATTTTTACAAATTAAAAGCTAGTCATGTGCTTTGAAAGAAATTGTTTTACGTGGATTCATTCTATGAAATGTTTAACATTGAATAATATAAATATTTCAATTCATTATGGTCAATGTAAACGGAATGAAATATGCAAAAGAAAATGCTTCGCGTTACTTTCTTTAAACTATTTTGTACTGTTCGAATTTCTCTTATGTAAGTAATAACTGGATTTCGTGTTACGCATGGAATACTGATGACTTAAAGTATTTTTTTTTAAAGATAAAGCTGTTGGATACTGACAAAATATTAATTCCATAATTTCCACACAAAATTGGCCATATTTTACTACACTTACACTTTTTCAAAGAAAACCACAAAAATGGCACTATTCGTGAGCAGTTGTATGTTCTCTCTTATATCAACACGGAACAGATACTTTTTCTTCAATATTTCAAAATGTCTTTCGAAGGAGTAATTGTTAGTATGTGATGGAAAAAATCGTTGATATTCAGTATATCTGATATTTTGAACCAAACTTGATTTTCGATATTTTTGTGAAAAATCGAGTAAATTTTACATGATCGAAAAAGTTGGTACCTACTCTAAAACTTGATCAAATTAAAGATTGATACAAAGCTTCTAAAGCTTTTTAGTGACGGATTTCTAGCTCTTTTTCCCCAGATTTCCAAATAAGGAAAAATCTCGATTTTCATTGCTGACCTATTAATATTCCTTCACGTAATCCAGGATAACCACACCATTTGCTACTTGCGTGACAGATGGCCGTTCAAAGTCGGCACCGGTTACCCATTGGTCTCGTCGGTTTATGTGTAGTCTTTTGTGTTTGATGTTTACATGTCGTGTGTCTCTTTTTCGTCTCGTGCTGTACTCTTCTTTTGTGTTTTTGCATCGGGTGTTTTGGTGTTTTACTGTTGATGCTGCAACGGGGTCTTGTTGGAGATCTCCTCCCTTCTTTTCACAATATGATTAATTGACATGAAGCCTATAATTTCATATGGTTTTCATAAAATTGTTGAAATTTCTTCATTCAGAATTGACATGCCTCAAGAGGAGGATTATTTGATATTCTAACACGACTTGAGATTTTCTCCCTACATGTACAATGGAAATCGCCCGGTGTTTTAAAATCTCCAACAAACTCCCAGTTCGCTAAGCTCCGCCCATTCACGTGCTATAGAGCTCGTGCAGAACAATATTAGAATAGAAATAACAACTAGCTAGATGTGATTTGTTGTCCAGTAATTCCCCTCGTCGCATTAACCAATCAAATAATCACCTCGCCGCTTCGCGGCTCGGTGATAATTTATTTGGTTCACGCGATTCGGGGAATTACTGGACAGCAAACCACTGCTAGCTAGTTGTTATTTCTTAAGTAATCCGAAAGCTCAAATATTTACATTCCTATGGCTTACTATTCTCAAGTTTCATCTGAATCAGTGAAGATTACAAGTATTTGAATGAGATGAATAAACAAAAATCTTACCCATATATATTTCACCAAGTCGTTCGGCTAAAACAGTACAGTTCAAAAGGACAAAGACAATAAAATGAATTCTCGCCATCATGATCAACAAGTAAAGTGTGGATGTTAACGATGCACATTCATTACTTTTCTTTCGTAAATAAGTAGATCAATTATGTGTCAGTATACCAAATCTTATATTTACTTCAAAAACAGGTCTAATGATGGTCTTTTTGTCTTAGTCCTTGTCCTCTTAAATGAAGATATATCATGGAATAAAAACTCTGATCAGGGCAACTAATTGATGAAATGAGATTGCAAATAAAAACTCTGATCAGGACAACTAATTGATGAAATGAGATTGCAAAAAAAAAAGATATGTAGAAAGACAATGTATACAAGCCATCCGATTAAGAATAACCACTTGCTAACCATGCGCGTCTTGTTGCAGATTTATATTTAAACATCTATGAAAAAGAATAAATCCAAATATTTTCAAAAGCAAAGAGAACATGTTTCAATGGTACTCCAAAAATATAACCGAAATTAAAAGACGTTAAAATCACTAACAAGGGTTAAGTACCAGAAACGTGCATGTTTGGTCCATGCTGCAAAGTTATCTATTCTTAATTCTAATGCACTCCGTTTGTAACGCGCATTTTGATTGGTCGAGCGATTAAAAAACTGCAAGGGGATTCACGTTTCACTGCAGTTTTTGCTATGACGTCATGCGTTGCTATGGCGACGTCGCTAAAAGCAGACGTTTTCTAGCTTCTTACGGTCTAAAGCATTAGAATAGGGTTACCATACTGATGTTTTACAAAAACTGACAGGGTATCGGCGAATCCCCTGTCAGAAATATCCGTTTTACCGCTCGGCTGACGCCTCGCGGTAAAACTCAATTTCTGACAGGGGATTCGCCGATACCCTGTCAGTTTTTGTAAAACACACGCATGGTAACCCCTAAGTGATGTTATGTTTTAAGACGTGTTATAATCTTAGCACCATCCCTCCCAATAATAATTTACGGGAAGGTGAGCGCAGAATTGTATGTGCACAAAAATTGCTATAAGAAAAATATTATACTTCTCCCACTTGAGACTGGATCAACTCACCCTCTGACGTCATCGATCTCACCCTCTGACGTCATCTCTACCAAAACGACGTTATGGAAGTATAAGGCAACAAACAGGTGATTTTAACAGACACTTTAGTTGAAGACGTGGGAGAAAAACCATCAAACACCACCATGAGGGAGGGATGGCTATTTCTCAACCCGAGTGTACAAATTTTGCAAGTCCATGACGAGGCTTGCCCCATCCCTACCTCATGGTGGTGTAAGATTATAGTAATCTCATTTGTTTCAATAAGACTCTCATATGCACTAAGCATAATCTAGGCATGGATAATTAACGCCGGACACGAGCCTGGTGTTTATATTTTATCCTTTTGTGCTTCTGCACATGGTCTTGAAGTCCAAAATGGACCATTCAAGACTCAATGCATTCGTGAAAGTTGTTTTTATTTGGAGATTTACCAGAGACCAGAGTTACTTGTACTTGTACTTGTACGATACGCAATCGCAAATAAGTAACACGAAACGAGTTTCTAGTCAAAAGTAGAAGATCGAATCATTCTCATCGATGACATCATTTAAGGAGTCGTGGAAGTATTGGAACAATCAAATTTGTAACACAGGATTGCTGCGACTTTGTTTACCATAGATACACAATTAAAACGGAGAAAAGTGTTATTTCAACACAAAATTTTCAAGTTGTTTTGAAACATGTATGTATGGAAAACATACATGTAAATATCTACAAAATAAATTAAGAGTATATTTGATAACATGTATGTCCCAGTTAATCGATGTACGAAATGTATGCATACAAGGGGGGGGGGGGGGGCGGGAGGGCTCACGGTAATCATGATGTTAACATACCCCTGTGCAGTTCTACAGAAAAGATATCTCATAAAAAGTACATCTTTTAAAGAAGGGAGATAAAATCTAGTATACAAAATGTATGGTGTCTTCCACCAAGCATTTTATTTTGTAAAACAAGATAGCCATATTTCATTGTTTAGATTGAGGATCACTGACGAGGGCTAAATACCCGAAACCTGAATGTTTGGTCAATGCTGTAAATCAATCTGCTTTTAATTGATGCTAATGAAGACGTTTAACATATATTGAGAAAACTACAATGAATAGTATAGAGTAAAATTCAATACAAGGATGCAAAGCTGGCACTAATAGTCAACTTGACCTCGAAAAAATTCAGATTGCATATTGTCGCCGACTATCTTATTTCAAAAATAATTTGATGCCAAATATATATACTAGTTAATAGTGTCTTTGATTTTTACGGTATCTTTGTTCTCCCGGCGATTTGATGTTATGCATCAATAGTTTTCTTGTTTTAATTGTTAAGGTCTTAAAACTCGTTAATCCATGCACATTTGCTTAAGTCCCAGTTCTGAATTGATCGATCTATTCATATGGAAAAATACATTAATAGGTAAAATTAGCCATACCTAGGTAAAGTTAATTAAATTGATGATGCGGTGCACAATATTCCTCAAAATAATCTTCCAGCCAACTGAACCTCTTGCATTAACGCGATGTACTAAATCATATCGCGTTTCCTAGCGCTACATTTCACTATGCTAATGAATCGATCCTACCCATAATGTTGAGCCCCAAACTCTCTGTAAAGTAAGTGCTGAATTTCAAATTCAAAAAAATAAATAGATAAATAAATAAATAAATAAAAACAGAGGGCGATACTGAAAAAAACATTTGGCTGTCTCATAAAATCACTTTGGCATTTTTAATACGACTGATTAGGATTTCATAACCGAAACACTTATCTGATGCATTAAATTGTTTTGAAAATTTCTTCAAGAAGGTAAAGAGTTGGAACACTTCCGTATTATTCTCGATACCTTGATGATATTCTTACTATTGACAATCCTTTTAAGTCGGTTCTGTAGCATCATATCCCATCGATTCTGCTACGTCTTTCGGTACATTTTGGACATAATTTAGCTTTCACACTCTTTGGTCATATTATATCGTTTAGTTTGAGGATCACTGACGAGGGTTAAATACCCGAAACGAGCATGTCTGGACAATGCTGCAAATTTATCTGTTCTTAAATGATGCTGGTGATCTGAAGACGTTTAACGTTTGAAACATATTGCTTGGACCTTGTTTGTGTGGTGGTCTACGGTTGTTCGATCTTTGAGATACTAGTAATCAGAAGGGTAGGAGGGATGTGCGCACGCAATTCGGATGACTACTGGCGTAGGAGATAGCTGTCCTCAGTCAGTACCGATTGCCCATTAGTCACGTTGGTTTGGGTGGCCGTTCAACCGTGGCTTCGACTGTACGTGGTCTCCCCTTTCTATGCCTTTTTATGTACATGTAGTTTAATTTTGCAATTTTGTATAAGTGCTCTAGTGTTTGATGATTCTGTCAATGATAGATTTTTTTTATCTCAATCGCTTAAGCTATTTCTATTGATAATGAAATGAAGGGATCCCCAACAAGACTAAGCTGCAGTACACAAAACAACACACCGTGCAAAAACACAAAGCAAGTAAGACAGACAATACGACACCAAAGCACTAAAACCTACCCAAAAAATTACTCAAAGCCAAAGAAACGAGTAGGCGAGCGATGCCGACTTAGTACGACCATCTGTCATGTGAATACCAAATTGGTTATCCGGATTGCGTGCGCACAATCCTCCAGCATGTCCGGTCTCGAAGAATGCATGATTGTATGAGTCTCCTCACTATAAGGTAACCACACAGCCAATACACTGTGACTATCAATTGATTCAAATTTGTGACAGTAACTGTGTGTTGCGGCGTAGATTTATCGGCATATCTACCTTCATTTGCTAAATTAATCCGTTTTAGCAAGATAATTTCACATCAAAATAATGATTAGTACAAAGCCCCCACCTGCACTTTTTTTACTTGCACTCTTAACATTTTTAACAGAATACCACGACATGACCATGAAGATGGATCACTGACCTTATGAATTAAGGGCAGACAAAATACAGCAAGTGTACTTTAGAATATTTCACCTGTATATCTGTTTAAGGTATCTGGTGTACAATAGGGCATGTTGTCATGCCAGGTAAGGTACTGTAAACTGTATATTTTCTGTAAGGTTATAATACCCACTGCTCATGAATAATAATTTTAAGGCCAGAAAATCAAAGGGGGATAACTGATGAAACATTTAAATAGTCTATTTTCTCATATAACTTATGCAAAATAACATAGTTGTACAAGAGTTTTTCCCCTTTGATTTTTATGACCTGGGAGTCTCATATATGTACTAAGGGCGTCATTACCTTTCAGAAAATATATAGTTTAATAATAGTACCTTAACCCCCCGTTTACACTATGTTCCCGGCGGCCACGGAGGCCAGGTTTCAAGCCACCGTGGACGAAACGTGGTGACCGTGAGACAACGTAGGGGAACGGGATCGACAAACGCAACTAGCCGTGTTTGCCGTGGCTGACGGGGCAAATGTTTAAATTGTCAAAATATTTGTCACGGCAGTCCACGGTGAAGATGGCCTACTTGAGAAACCGTAGCAAAACGGGTCGAACGCAACGCAACCTGAGAGAACGTTACAGACCGTGACAAAACTTGGGACATTGTCCGTAGCGGAACGGGAAGCAAAAGCATGACTCGACAAATTACGATTCTAGTGAAGTTGAGTTACGGTCTGTCACGTCTATGTCCCGTTTAGCTGCGGCTGCTTTAGGGCAGATGTACGTTTTATCAAGGTGTGCCACGGTTTCTCACGGCGAGCTAAGGAATGTGTTAGCCGTTTCGTCACGTTCAGTCACGGTACGTCCCGACTTGTTACGGTTTATTTCAAGTTCTACTACGGCCTGGCACGGTACGCACGGTCACACAAGAAGTATAACAAACCAAACCCTTTTATGCAGCTTTTTGTGTCTCCTTTTTCTGGCGGTCACGGTTAACCGTAGCGGGCCTTGAAAGAACTTGGTAGACGTGGCCAACTTGATTGGATCGTAGCAAACCGTGACAGACCTTATCAGAACGTGACAGGTCGTGAGGAAACGTACAAACGTCCGAAAACGTAACGAGACCTAACAGAACTTGAATAACAAGATAGAAACTGCCAAAAATCATTCGGTGTGCTACGTTTTTGGCCGCCGTGACTGACGTGGTCGCCGGGAACATAGTGTAAACCTAGGGTTACCGGGCAAAATATTAACCATACTTTACAATGTAGATGATTAAAACGCTATGTAAAATGACTTTATTGTACAACGGATACCTTAAATCTTATGTGCAAATATTGATGTCATATACAATTGAGACGTAAAACTGGACCGGTCTATTTCCGATCATAATATGACTTGAGATTTTCTCCTTATATGTACCATAGAACTCGGTCGGTGTAAATTTCGAACAAACTCCAGTCCGCTAAGCTCCGTCCATTCTCGTGCTTTAGAACTCGCCTGGAGTAAAGTCAAATTCCAGTCCTCTGACCTCCGCCTATTTCTTCTGCGTTACCCTCCTCACATGAACCAATCAAATTATCACCTCGCCGCTTTGTGATAATTTGATTGGTTCACGCGACTCGAGGAATTACTGGACAATAAACCACGACTAGCTATTTGTTCTTTCTTAAGTATCCTTCCACTGCCACAAATATTTTCTTCTAAATCACTCGTATAGAGTGGTCGACTGTTACATTCGGATTAGCCTCGACCTTTTTCTTCGAAAAAAGACTCGGACGTCAGACGGCGCCATTTTGAAAATAGTTCCCTGTTGATCTTTTGGTTTTGTAAAATATAATCTATCATGAAATGCAAGTTCTAACCATTGACAATCCTGCTTTTGAATTATATAAGAATGAAATTTATCCACAAGAATTAACCCTTAACAAGGCAAACCTTTCAAATACAGAAACACCCTTTTTGGACCTAAATATCAAAATTGTAAACGGAAAGATTTATACAAGTGTATATGACAAAAGGGATGATTTTGGATTCAACATAGTAAATTTCCCTTGGCTTGACGGTGATGTTCCAAGATTACCGTCATATGGCATTTACATATCACAGCTCATCCGGTACGCTAGAGCATGTACTGATATTTTGGATTTTCACAGTAGAAATTTACAAATTACCAAAAAACTTTTAGGTCAAGGTTTCCGCTTTCATAAACTAGTTAAGACTTTCTGGAAATTTTACAAGAATTACAGTCAACTTCTTTTAAAATTCGGATCTATACATGCAACGGAGTACATTACTATGGGTATTACACAACCTGTCTTTTATGGTGATATGATAAACAAAATAAAAAGGATCAAAGGTAGGCAGCATAACCATCGAAAATGCGTCAGAATCATCAAACGCCTTTTATATCGTGGATATGATCCTAATGTCACCAGACGGACACTAGGCTTGGTACTTGACCAATCTACAGTCTTGTACAAGCGCATCCTTGAGACTTGCACTCTGACTGACTGTGACGACGGGACTCCATGACGGGCCCTGTCCAAACCTCTTTAGAGAAGACAGGGCCCCGACCACCTGTCCTCTCTGAATGTCAGTCGGACTCCTCGGGTGATTACATACATGAACTCGCTACAGCCGGCAGAGCACGGACTGTATTACGCATGCCCTCTTTTTATATCCATTTACATATTCATCTGTGTCTCTGGGGCCTCTGCGTTTCGCGGTCTTGTTTGTGTGATGTCATCTTACAGTGAGGAGGTTGTTTTACACCACAATTGTACGTTCTTCGAGACCTCTGGGTAATTGGAGAAGTGAGAGGGTTGTGCGCACGTAATCCAGGATAACCACACCATTTGCTACTTGCGTGACAGATGGCCGTCCAAAGTCGGCACCGGTTACCCATTGGTCTCGTCGGTTTATGTGTAGTCTTTTGTGTTTGATGTTTACATGTCGTATGTCTCTTTTCCGTCTCATGGTGTGCTCGTCTTTTGTGTTTTTGCATCGGGTGTTTTGGTGTTTTACTGTTGATGCTGCAAAGGGGTCTTGTTGGAGATCTCCTCCCTTCTTTTTCCAACACTGGATCGTAACTGACAAATATGTCACCCACAACATAACTCTCTCAAGTTGGAGAATTTTGAATGTAGACAAAGTGCCTTTTTAGTTTTACTTCGATTTGATGTAAAACCTTCCACCATTGACGTTCGAGTCCTTTTATGCCGTTACAAATAAAGGGCGAGAGGATCCGAATGGGACTGTTAGTCACCGACAACTTGCAACAAGGTCATAGGCGGCACAGGCTTGCAATATAACCTTGCCGTCATCGCTATTTTCCTACGCCATTTCACGCAATGATAAAGCCCGAGAAGCATCGCAGGTACGGCATGTCGTCACTGTGACATCATTCGGACTTCTGACGTAAACATCGCAAAAGATTCAAAGGTAGAGGCACATATTTGAGCGTTTAGGGGCAAGTAAGTGGGCAATGAAGGAATAGATTCTTATCTTGATGAAGGAAAATTTACAAGACTCACGTATAAAGACGGTAGGTTTCGATTTATATCCAGAATTTGTATTTTTATTGGAGACTTCTCGCTCAGCTGATCGTGTTGGCAACGTACGAATGAAGAAAGAATCCCTGATACTGCATGATATTGCATAGAAACAAAGACGTTTACATTATATACCTCATAAATGTAGTTATACTTAGTGGTATTTACTTGCAGTATTTCATTTACAAATATGAAGCCCCAGTTTCATTCTGCAAGAATCTTGCAGACAAACAATAGGCGATGACGGCAGAGGTAGATTTCAAAGTGAAGAAAAGCGGAACTGAAATCGGATGCATGCGTGGGAGATTGAGTCACCGAGGATATTTTTTATAGTGTTTCAGCACTACCACAAATCATACTTGAAAGACTGAAATGATTTTGTTGTTTGTTCGAGTTGTTGTTCTGACTGATATACGTTATTAGTTGTATCCTCTGTGTTTGTGTGTCCCGCTGTCATCAGTACAAGGAAGTATTGTTAGAGATCCCTTCCATATCATCAAGTCACTTCTGTTTCTTAAGATGTGGGTGCTATCATATCTTGATTTAAATTAATTTAAACTTTATTCATATACTGCGTTTAACAAACAAGTTATACAACTTATATCAAGGTCTCACGTTGGCTCAGATGTTGGCGTGAGGGGGCCCAAGGAGCAGGAGGAAATCGCAGTACCCTTACCACATAAGACCCTTCGCCGAATCTGGGATTCGTACACGGGACCTTCGAGGTGAGAAGCGAGAGCACTACCACTGCGCCAACTCGGTCACTTCTAACTGCAAACCCGGCACATCTTGGTCACTTACCCTTTGAAATCTGCACACATCCTTCCTCTATAAGTCTATAAAAAACCAAGGAAGGATTCTTCCTATATAATAGCTTTATATCTCTTATCTACACGATCGTGGCTTCAAATTCTAGCAATCTGGATTCAACCTGTGCAGGATAAATTTCTGATTCTGATTTCTTTTTCTTGAGAATAACAAACCAAAAATCGTCTCGATTGGTCGTGGAATCAGCCTATAGGAAGAAAATATAGAAAACCACGATCGTGTAGAAAGAGAGAATTCACCCTTGGGGTTTTTAATATAGACTTATAGAGGGTTTGTTCTGAAGAAAGGGTTTGTAACTAAACTATGCTCACCTTTGTGGTGCTAATTTCGAAATCGTCTATCTTAATACCATCGTTAGTAATCTTTTGACGCTATATATTATTTTCTTTCTATTAAAAGCATGACACTAATTGTCAAAAGATAAAAATATTACTAGGAAAAAAATAAATTGACACAATAAAAAAAAACCTAAAATGAATAAGAACACATTTTTGTTGTATCTGCTGTATTTGAACTTGAACATCTATAATAAAGTTTTAATAGCGTATCAGGGTACATATCATACATAATTGTACCATTCGTAGTGGTTTCATGGATCAGTTTTCGGATAAACATAATTAAAGGGATTCACGATCCCTGCTATGTTTAAAATCCTGACGCCATAACATTGTATTTCTATAAGTATCAACAATGATCCAATGAAATATTGCAGTAAAATCAGTCTTTATATATATGATATAAGGAATAAACAAGTACTGCAAAAGTTCCAACCAGAAAGCGGAATAAATCGGAATTGCTTCTTTCCATTTGTTCATCTTTTCTTTTTAAAAATCCATGTAGTCAGTCACGTGTTGCTGTTTGTGCTTGAATATGAAAACCATCTAACCTGTCCGGCAATAAGTCATCTATGAAATTATCTAGGAAATCGTCTGATGCACGAAGTATTTGGCGCAAATTGTAAAGAGCCATTATGCTGGCACCCTCGGACACTCTCTGTTGGTTAGATATGTTCTGCATGGGGAGTATCGAATATGGTGGCAGTCCAAGCGAGTTTGCAACCTTGTTTACAATGTCAAGCACTTTCTGGCTCCTAAATAACGTGGAAGGATCTTTCTTGAACACTGGACTCAGACAATCAACTTTTGTGAGTAACACGAGCTGAGGAATTCCTAAAGTTTACAAATGTTACAGATTAAACTACTATAGTACACGAGTGTACGTAAAGCTAATAAACTGCTTCGTATCTGTGATCATATTTCTTTTGTAGAGGAAAAGTTTAAATCACCATATCCCTTCCATCCTTCTATGTCTTTAGGTAAAATTTTTTTACATAATAATTTTCACACTCTTGGCAATATTACATTGTTTAGATTGAGGATCACTGACGAGGGTTAAGTACCCGAAACGTGCATGTCTGGTCCATGCTGAAAATTTATCTGTTCTTAAATGATGCTATTGAATTTGAAGACGTTTAAAATTTGATACAGAAAATTTGCTTATAATAAAGGTGGAGTAAATATATTTACTATAGAGGTTCAGAGCGTAATGTTCGTATATTATTGTCACATCAGTGATGACACAAGCAGAAATAGACTGACGAGGTCAGAACTATCAAGTTTTTTAATATGGCTTTTAGTTTATCCAGATAATGGAGGAAGATGTCCCTTATTTATCTGGATGATTGTGGGAGGTACCCTTTTCTTTCTCATTCCTTTGTATTCATTCATTTTATTTACATATACACTATCTTACTTTTATAATTCATCATTTCCTGTAGCTTCCTGACTTGATCCTGGACTTTTTCTGTCATAATCATGTCTGGTGGACTATTAGCGTCCACAACAAACACTACACAATGGATCCTATCACATATAGCTGGGTTAACTCTGTATTTAGGATTATCCTTTGATATATGTGTACTTGAGTTGAACTGCAATAACAGATATATATGTTTACAAGATAATTAAGTTTTATAAGTCACTTTGTTATACCGGTATAAAATCCTAGAATACTGCAAAACAGACTGAATACTGCAAAACAGACTCTTTCGTTGTATTCCCATAATCCTCCATACTCAGTCCCAGTTCTACCACACCACTTTCCTTTATATGAAAAGACAGTGTCTATATCCAGAATGCAGAGTATAGAGATCGGAAATTAAGATTTTATTCCTCTTCCTCAATCGTGCACATTGTTCGATATTTCTTTCTATAGTAATGTACTTACCTAATGATCATGCATTCGATACCATATTGTTGCATAATTATATTATTTGTTGGCTTCACAAGAAAGAGATGATGTCCAACTATGAGATAAAGAAGATCATGATGATAATCTCAACAGCACTCACAACAGAGCACCAATCGAGCATCGACGGACTCCTAGCAAGCTAGAGGAGGGACCAGGTGCCCGGGAGGAGTAAGCATCCCCTGTTGGCTAGCCGCACCCGCTAGAGGAGGGACCAGGTGCCCGGGAGGAGTAAGCATCCCCTGTTGGCTAGCCGCACCCGCTAGAGGAGGGACCAGGTGCCCGGGAGGAGTAAGCATCCCCTGTTGGCTAGCCGCACCCGCTAGAGGAGGGACCAGGTGCCCGGGAGACTCGCTTGCAGCACCCACATCAAAACATCGAAGAAACAAAATTTCAATTATTTTTAAAAAATAATTCATCCCTTTAGAAAGAAGCAAATATATGCTTACCACATAACCATTCCTGACATGACCATCCAGTATTGATTCAATGTCCCTACTGTCCAGGCTTTGAGCATCCTCCAAACCTCGGCAGTCATAGAGTCTGAACTTCAGAGGTGATTTACTGCACTTTGCTTTTACTGAGTAAATATCAAGCTGAAAAAGATAGTGGAGTATTACCTATTTTACCATACTATCATATTTTACTACAATTGAACAACTGCAATAGTTTTTTTAAAGGCCTAAGGTAAAATTATTAAAATATCAAAAAGGCGTGCAGGATAGAAACTTTGAGATAAATATATTCCAGATAAAAAATTTATCAGTGTTTTTAAACTAATTGATGATTGAATTCAATAGCGAAATATTTTCCATTTGTCAATATCCTTATTACTATATACTCTATAGTTTAAGAGATAGATATAAATGAGTTAAAGAAGATCCTGACGATAATCTCAACAGCACTCACAATAGAGCACAAATTTAAACATCGAAGGACCCCTAGCAGGCTAGAGGTGGGACCAGGTGCCCGGGAGGAGTAAGCATCCCCTGTTGGCTAGCCGCACCCGCCGTCGATGCTCATGCACGAAAATCAAAACAATATATAAAATACAAGTCGCATTATCATAATTATTCAAACTTACTGTTTTTGTGAGACTAGTGTCGGCACTACCTGCTCTAGCTTGAATTGCTAACCGTTCCTTGAAGAAGGAGTTGATAGTGTTGAAGAAGCTAGATTTCCCTGCCCCAACTGGACCCAACATTAAAACATTTACAAAGGGGATTTTATCCTCTGATACACCCTGATCCTTCAGTGGGGAATATCCTTCTACTTCTCTCTTCAATTCCTGGAGAAGCTGGTGAAATAAACATGAAAGAAGTACCTAACAGTTATTCAGTCTCAAAGTCGAGAAGGCAAGGCAAAATCGTGAGAATTCCCATCGGAACGGTTGCGAACCCCGGAATGAAAAACATTCCGAAGTGAGAAAGTAATTGGAGAAAAGTCAACGAGCTTTAGAAGAACTAAAGTGAGCGAATTAAATAGATAAGAAATAATCAAAAGTATTGATGCGAAAATGATAAGTTATCTGCTTATACAGAATTTCAAGAATAAACCGAAAATTAAGATTATTCGACACTGCAATATATTAACTCACATGGTGGAATTCAAGGCCAAAACTTCATCATTTTAATAATATTAAAAATTGTACAATGAACTGCACTGCTGCATCATTGTGCACTAGTACACCAGCAGCGATACTTTGTGGCTCAAACGTAAACAGGTGAATTTTATTTATACCACATTTTTTTTATGAACCGTACAATTATTCTATTATTTTACGTCTCCTTTGTAATATTTTAAGTTCTAATCAGAATGCATATGAGCAAGTAAAAGGAAAGTTAAAAATAGATTGTCAATCTTGAACCATAAAAATTATTGCTACGTCAAATCTTTCTCGAAGTGTCAGCCAATTGTTTACTGTAAACGTGGTTATTTTCGCTGGGGGAAAATTTCGCGATCATAACATGTAGACGTTACGCTTGGGGGAAATATTCGCGATAAAATGTCTTTCCCTTTGTAAGAATGCAGCGGGGAAATTTTAGCGCGGGGGAAATTTTCGCGGAAACTCTTGATTGGCGAAAAGCGTGAAAATTACCCCTACGCGAAACTTTCCACGTTTACAGTGTTATACAAGGCCATGTTGGATTTGATTTATATCTGTCTAATTACCATATACATTTCATTATGCACACCCGAAGGGAATTCACTCAAATCGACAATTTGTTTGAAATAATCGTGGAGGAATAGTTAAATAAAATCCTGAAAGGTTTTTGCGATCATTTAGAGTATACAGCTTCTTAAGTATTTATTACAAGTTCTTACCGCTGGTCCCCATTCCTCTTCTGCATCAAGTTCTTGCCATGAATCATCAAGGAGGTCACTATTCTTTCCAACTAAATGGAATAACAACAAAGTGGTGCCATTTACTGTTTTATATTAAACGTCTTCAAATTCAATAGCATCATACAAGAACAGATAAATATGCAGCATGGATCAGATGTGTTTGTTTCTGGTACTCAACCCTCCTCGGTGATCCTTAATCTAAACTATGTAATATGGATAAAAAGTGTGAAAGTAAATATGTCCAAAATTGTACAGAGACGTTATAACAGGATGGGTGGGATATGATGCAACAGAACCTCCGTTTACGAAACTTCAAGACATTTTGATAACAGAAATTAGAATGCGTTGAAGAAACGATCAACCGAAGTTGAGGCTTTTTTATCTCATTGGCTACATGTGCACTTTTACATGTGGACGCCTGGTCCAACAGCAGTGACATTCAACGAAAAGAAATATCCAATGCTACGTTTACACTTAATCGCCACGATGTCTACAATTCGATAGAATCGTAGAGAAGGTGAGAGAGCGTTCTGTGGAGTCGTGAGGATCTTGAAATTATTTGATGAGCGTGTGGAATCGTGCAAGAGCACGACAAAGCGTGATAGCCCATCTCGGTAATCGTAATGGGAAGTAAAAAAGAGTACAGCTACATGATGTTGCTCAATCATGGATATCGTACGGCATCGTGTCTACTGTAAGTGTAAATCTAGCATTAAATAGAAATTTTCCTTTCGTCTAATGCGAGTTTTGAAAAGTATTTGAAAGAAGAGGATTCCGCTTACATGTAGAATGATTTTGATGGTACGATGTAAACGTCTTCATATTGAATAGCATCATTTAAGAACAGGTAAATTGGCAACATGGACCAGACATGCACGTTTCGGGTACTAAACCCTCGTCAGTGATCCTCAAATCTAAACATTGTAAAGTGTGAAAGTTACTATGTCGAAAAAGCGTACCGAAAGACATAGCAGAATGGGCGGGATATGATGCTACAGAACCCACGTTTTAGAAATTTCAAGAAATTTTGATAACAGAAATTTTAGAATCCGTTGAAGAAACGATCAACCGAAATTGATCGAACTTGGCTACATGTGCCCTCGGGGACTCCTGGTCCACCAGCAGTGACACTCACCAAGTGGTATAAATGTAAACGTCTTCATATTGAATAGCATCATTTAAGAACAGATAAAATGGCAACATGGACCAGACATGCACGTTTCGGGTTCTTAACCCTCGTCAATGATCCTCAAATCTAAACATTGTAATAAGCCAAAAAAGTGTGATTTATCATCGTGGCAATAGTAATGGTATGTAATAGAGCGTAGAGTTACACGATTTTACGCTATCATGGATATCGTAGGATATATTGTCTACGTGTAAAATTAGCATTAATAGAATTTTTAATTTTATCTAATGCTTTATTTTTTATAAATATTTGAAATAAGATTTCAATTTTTAAATCAAGGATTCCATTAATACCTAGAATGATTTGGTACGAACAAATGTCTACTAGACACATAGACACATGAATATTATAACACTTTGTCTTTTTAATCTTTTACCCCATACCCCTTTTTTGATTTGTCAGAAGTTTCCAGATGTGCCCTTTCCTCCACTATTCCAGTCAGAGCTACGCTATCGTGTCTGCTATCCATTCTTTGTTGTAGTCATGTTTATTTCTTGTAACATAATTGCACATTGGCTTCCTTCCTTTTATGTGTTGTCATCAATGCTTAATGTTTCTGTATGTCTGTTACATTTTTTTGTATGATGTTCTATTGAATATTGTTGTGTCTTTTTCCGATTTTTAGTTTGTATGATGTCATTTATGTGTCACTTTTTTTGTGGGTTTCTTTCTCTGTGTGAATGCAGGTTGGTCATGCTGGAGATCAGTCCTTTTTATTGTCTTTTCTTTGCTGTGTTTTTGTTTGGTGTTACATCATATAATATTGAATTTATGAATTTATCATTTTAATTTCTGTTTTTGCATTAGAGTCGCATTGGATATTTTTTCTTTAACACTGATGCGTCACTTGTAATACACAACTATTGCAGTATAAAACCAAATTTTGATGGAGATTCAAGTAAATTTTTTTCTTTGGTTGACATGTTTCAAAATATAATCTACATACCTGTATCATCGTTAACTTCCGACTGGGCCATAATCTAAAACATATATAAAACAAATTTCTATCTATTTTCAATCAAAGGTATTTTGTCTATCGTTATGCAATTAAATTTGTCGTTCTTGTTGTTTCATTGCTGTATTTGCATTGCGATCTTTGCTTGTGTATTATTGTCTTTCATATTATTAATACTTGCGACTAAACTACATTTGTTTGTGTCTGGCTGTGTCTGAACATCACTTTGGATTTAAGTACCACTAATGATGATTTACTATCCGAAGCATGTAGCTGGAGCATTAAAATTGGTTTTACAATCAGTTCAATAAGGTGACGAATTGATACACTCCATTTGTTTTGAAATGTTAAAACGTCTTCAAATTCAATAGCATCATTTAAGAGCAGATAAATTGTCAGCATCGACCAGACATGCACGTTTCGGGTACTTAACCCTCGTCAGTGATCCTCAATCGAAACAATGTAATTGCCAAAGAATGTGAAAATTATTATGAACAAAAATGTACCGAAAAGCGTAATAAGATGGGTGGGATATGATGCTACAAGACCCATGTTTTAGAAATTTCAAAAAATTTTGATAACAGATTTTTTATACCAGTCTGTAATTACCTTACCAAGCAAGGGAATGGTTGAGTTGAACATAATAAATTTCCTGTGAAGTGACAATCATTTACCTCTTTACATTACAAGATAAAGTAATAGATGTAAGTATAGCGATGTGCATTTATGGAAATTTCTCTAGACGTCCATCAATATCATGTACTTCCTTCATGTATTATCCGTGTAAGTTACACACGATGGCACATTGATGCACTTCACGGAAAGCTATCAGACCCTTTTGCCTAAAATCAACAAATACAAATACAGCTTATTACCGCCGGAAATATGTTTCCGAAAGACGTTTTGAATCCATACAAAAAATCCAGTTGACCTTGGGCTGTTATAGTGTACAGAGATAATTATAAACTAGGGCAAACAGATACTACATGAATCGAAATGAAATAAGGAAAGTTGATGTTGTTAAATGGGTCATATAAAAGAGAAGGTCATTTAATCACAAACTCCAGGCAGCTCAAGTTAATGTTACTCTACAACATCACTGCCACAGACTTGCCACCATAAAGCATATCTGAACGCAACGCTGCTATGACGTCATAGTTACTTTACGGCAGGATTCTTGGAGTCTGTGGCAGATACATAAGGATCCCTCGCCCTTTATTTGTAACGACATGAAAAGAAGAAAAAGGTCGAGGCTTATCCAAATGTGGCAGAGATTGTTCCGAATGTAAGGAGGAGACAACTCTGTTCTGAGAATAATTTAATCATTGTCAACTAGGAACGGGTTGCACCAAAGGACATACTGGTAGGATTTTTATAAAAATATTTATATTAAATACTAATTAAAATTAAACAGATATGTTTCCTCTTTAGTATACATGAAGTTCCCTTTTCATTTCTATTTAACTTGATGCAGTGCACTTGAAGTAGAGTTAGCTTGTCAGCACACAATTATTTTTTAGAGAGCTTTTAAAAAGGGATCAAAGCTTGACCAGCGAAATATTTCGACAAAATCGAGAGAGTGCAAAATTCAGAAAATTATTAAATTAATGATTTATCTCTAATAAGCTCTGTTTTTAAACACGAAATTTATTGTAGGAGGCGTTGCACAAATTTTAAATGCTGATTACTACCTTCTGAAAGGAGGGAATGGTTGCAGCACCAATAGCAAATCATCAAAACACAGAGAAGTCAAAACACAGCGAAGTCATACATAGTCAGAGACACAAAAGGAACAAATGAATTCAAGAAGATCCTGAGGACATTCTCAACAGCACTCACAATAGAGCACCAAACTGAGCATCGACGGACAGCAAAGGAACAGCAAACACGACATCAACATACTTTAAAACACAAAAGACTATACATAAACCAACGATAACATTGAGGAGTCGGTACCGACTTAGGACGGTCATCTGCAACGTGAGTAGCAGATGCTGCTTTTATCTGTATTACGTATTCAAAGCCGTCCCTAAAAGTAACTGAAATTTTATATTTGGTATAGCATATTGAAATAAATACTGTTATTAAAAAATCATTTCTAGTGATGTCAACATTTCCAAGCGAGATGGAAAACTTTGCATAGGGGACAACCATTTGATTTATTAAAGGGAGGGGGTTGGCTTGATAAAAATAACCGGCCCGAATGGTCGACGTTAATTAAATGTCCGGATCAAGCGATCACTGTTGGTATAAAGAAAAAAATATATAATTCGTTCCGAAGAACCGCAAAGAAAATTTCAGACTCTGGCGAATACTAAAAAAAAAAAAAAAAAAAAAAAAAAAAAAAAAAATTCTGCATCCCCTTTCCCAAACCGAAACAAAAGGTTTATTTTCACAATAATAAAAGTGTTTGTCCCTTTCACTTTGGGTGTTTTGATGATTTGCTAAGAAGGTGAAACTGCAAAGTCAATGCTACTCAGGTCTTATTACAATTGCTTTTGTTTAAGAAATTTGTTTGGGTTTCAAAAGCTCTTTACGCTGTATTCACCAAGATGAGGTGGTTGTAAATGTCCGAAAATGAGAGAATCGGAAACAAACATAGTATACTAAGCCCATATATGAGCGTTAACATTCCGAAGATTAAAGGGGAATATGGTTGGGGCACTTTTCTACTTTCCATCTTTCATTGTATAAATCTGCAAAAATAATGTGAAATCATTCGTCTTTTATGATACATATTGCTTGAGACAAAAGTACATGTACTAGTGAAGAAGAGCATTCCAGAATACCCCCCCTCCCCAACACTAAAACGGGGAATAAATGTATCCCATATTGCTTACACATACAATTTGGAATAAGTTATGAATGTATAAAAAGTGCTAGAATTTTACACAGATTATGTCGCGAAAGAAAGACATGATGCAAAATCTTACTTGCTGTAATCGCTTGCGGAACACGGCAAATATGCACTTATTTTTACTAAAACTGCGTAAGCAATTGAACTTTCAACATTAAACCGAGAACTTCCCTTTATCATATCTTAAAAGGAATTTGTTGAGCAAATGAAATTTTAAGGTTATGAGTCATGGTTTTTTTTATTGTCGTGTCGTTTTAAGAAAATCTGTATTTAATACATCTTGATATAGTTTCGTTTTGAGTAACGTAGTTCTACATGGATTATAAAAAAATGTGATTAATTTGAATTATCAAATTGGGTATTGTAAGTATAGAAATATCAATTCTTGTATGAAAATATTTTAAGGAAAGTTTTCACTTTACTGTGAAAGGAATGTGGGGGAGGGGTGCATGGTAGTGCAGGGGGTTTATCTATATTCTATTTTGAGTAATAACAAAAACAAAACAAGCAAGCATTGTGGGGAGTGTCAGTAAACATAAAAGAAGTACCTATCAGTTGTTCAGTCTTAAAGTCGAGAAGGCAAGGCAAAATCATTAGAATTTTCATTGGAACGGTTGCAAACCTCGGAATGAATAACATTCCGAAAAGAAGCCAGGTGCCCGGGGAGAGTCAGCTTTTCCTGATTGCATGCAACACCCGTCGCAACAGCTCCATGGAATCTTGACAAATTCCTTATTGTCTCGATATACATATTTATGTACATATCAGGCAATTATTTCTTGTATGGTGAAGATGACAGCCTTTTCAATCGCAATGCAGAGTGTTACTGATCGCTCTGGAAAGGGGGATCTGTCACTGATCGCTCTGGAAAGGGGGATCTGATATGCTTTTATTATATCACCATAGCGACCGAAATATACCCAATTATTCTCTTGATAGATAAAGAAAAAAGATTCGCAACTTGAATTCGCATATACGTAATAGGGCTGGGACGATTCAGGTATCCAACGATTCGGTTCAATTTCGAATCACATCGGTTAATTTCGATTCGGTTCATTTGAATGAGTTAAAATACAAAATGATATATGTTAAATGGATAAATTTCACAAAATTAATATGAAAAAAAAAATCTAAATTGATTTGACCAATCCATCACTTCAGTGTATCCTTATAGAGCGATAATTTGCATATATATCTGAAGAATGTGTGGGTATATATATTTTTAAAAAATCATATCAGTTTTACATCCATAATTATTGTGGATGCATGTGCTCCAACAAAACAGCATGTACTATGAGAAATTAAATATATTAATACAAAGTTCAACACCTCATTTTTCAACAACCAAGTATTGACAGGTTTCCAGTAAATAGTTCAGTGGACATATAGCTTTCCTTACATGATATTTGGCGACAACAATCCCCGTTCATTCTTTTTGCTGCTTGTACAAAGCTTCTGACCAGTTGACGGAAAGCGAAAGTAACTCTACTTTCACTTTCCTTTTCGTGAGAGGCCTGCATGGGAGGGGTGCACTTAAATCGGCGCTGTAAGCGAATGTACGCTCTTTTCTTACTTTTTGGCCTTCTTAAATGTTATTTCTGAGCTATTTCAAACATTTTTCTTGTCACTATTTTGCTCCAGTTTACTTTGATAAATTACGTCTGAACCGAATCGAAATCTGCAATTCTACGTCGGTGCATCGAACCGACAAATCTAATTTCGAAGCACCGAAATTTTCGGTGCAGCCCAGCCCTTACACGTAAGGCTTTCATATCAGCTCTCTGTTCAAATTTTAATTTTAGTTTTACGGATCTTACTATTTCAAGTATGTCAAGAAAGGGTCAAAGGAGGGGAAAAATACAATTAAAGTCAGGAAATTTCAACATTTTATGTTTCATGTCACGATCATAATCTTGATTCTGATTGTTTATATACCTTTAAAACAGCATTCTCTGAGACGCTTGCACGATAAAGATTTAGTGAATCTCTAAAGTAAACTCCCATATCGGTCCAGCGAAATTCGGATGAGCGCAAAAAAAATGTACGTTCAGTACATTTTCTTTTTTTCAAATTCTGGTCAAATTAGGGTCGGCGGATCCGTAAAACTAAGAAATTCAATTAAATTTCTGTCGTCTAATGTCATATGCAGTAAAGTCCTTTTCTTAAAAAAAAACAAAACCGATTAAGATTCAAAATTATGTTTCACTGAAGTGGAAGATTTCAATGTGATAAGTATAAGGCATGTAGAAAAAGTCGAAAGAAAGATACTCAATTTTACTGGAGACACATGTCAATAATAACATCAAATATATATAAAATTACTTACTGCACTTCCTTAATAAGCTTTGCTTTCAGTCGACACTAAATAATCTCTAACCAAGATATACAAACTTCCTCTAATGAAATAAAATAGTCCTTTCATTTTCCATAAACGGAAATGATACTTTACAATCTCAAATAACCCAAGTTGTTCCGTTTTGTGAAAATTTTGATGACGTTTGTTTTGAATCTGATTCATTGATGAGAAAATGACATCTTATTATGGTAAGTTTCATTGCTATTTTGAATCATTTTTCAGATGGAGTTTTATAACGTACAAAACAAATCATTTTCACGTTTGATCTTTGGGTAGGGATGGGGAGGGGGCAGGAAGTGAGAAGAACAAGTGAACAAGAAATGCGGTATCAATGACGGTTAGGGATCTTTTGGATGGAAAGAATAAAAAAGGAAAGAAGATATTAAAGATCAGGACGATGGATGAGGGAGGATAGGAAAATGAGATATATTTAGATTCGGGAAAAAGGAGGGTAAGGGAAACCGATCATGGGACATTCGAAAAAGGTGAAAGTCCTACATTGATCCCTGATCCGCGTTATACAGTTTAGGATTCACAGTCCACTTTTTTGCTGTTTTGGTCTCGAGAGAGGATTAAGAGGTCAGGATACTCCCCTTGGATCTAGCTAATAAATTCCTCGTTTTTACGTAAATACTTATTTCAAAAGCACCCCGACAGGATGATACCCTCCTCCTCCCTAGAAAAACTCAAGATCTGTCGATCAGTCGCTTGCTCTTTTTTTCTTTTCATTTTTGCATGATTTGTTTGCTCCTCGGTTTATGGCAACCGAATGTGCTTCGTTGAATAATTCTGTTGCACCACCATCTCCATTATGTTTGACGTTAAACTGTTTAATAATCCCTACATGAAATCTAGAGTTATTCGAGAGGTTGAGCAAACCGAACTTGCACGTGTACGAGAACTTGTGCGTGTATTTACACGTTAACATGTTGGTGTTATGCGATAGAACAGATATCACAACACGTACTGGTACGTGTAAATCGTATATACGTTTTTGTAACGTTATCTATCTGTTGTTTACGGCTGCGTATTCGTCAAGAACTTGGCGCCTTGATTCTAAAGGTAAGGGGCATTCAGCAAAGACGGACTAGTAAGCTAGAGGTGGGACCAGGTGCCCGAGAGGAGTAAGCATCCCCTGTTGGCTAGCCGCACCCGCCGTCGATATTTAAGCACGAAAATGAAATCAATATATAAAATTCATGCACTGTTCGACGTTATGTCTATATAGAAAGTGCCATGGCGACAATGTCAGGGAAATTTATTCAAAACACTTATTGTCAAACCCCTCGCATGGAACTTTTTACGAGCTCCACACGGCAAAGGGCATAAGTGTGACACAAATGAGTTAAAGATGATCCTGACGATAATTTCAACAGCACTTACAATAGAGCACACAATTAAGCATCGACGGACCCCTAGTAAGCTAGAGGTGGGACCAGGTGCCCGGGAAGTAACATCCCCTGTTGGCTAGCTGCACCCGCCGTCGATGTTTAAGCACGAAAATGAAATCAATATACAAAATTCATGCACTGTCCGACGTTATGTCTATTTAGAAAGTGCTATGGCGACAATGTCAGAGAAATATATTTAAAACGCTTACTGTCAAACCCCTCGCGGGGATTTTTTTACGAGCTCCACACGGCAAAGGGCATTAGTGTGACACAAATGAGTTAAAGATGATCCTGACGATAATCTCAACAGCAGTCACAATATAGCACAAAATTAAGCATCGACGGACCCCTAGTAAGCTAGAGGTGGGTCCAGGTGCCAGGGAGGAGTAAGCATCCCCTGTTGGCTAGCCGCACCCGCCGACGATGTCTAAGCACGAAAATGAAATCAAAATATAAGTAATCGAACATATATAACACAAAAATTAAACATCAAGATTAAAATTTTGGGTCAACTTTGAGGGTTCTTCTTTGAAATATGATACATTTTATTTGCAATTCATTCTGATATTTAGAAAGAACATATGTCCTCGAATAAATTGAATATAGGTTTTCATAGGTTATCTGCATTCAGTTGCTTATAAAATTTACAAGTAATCGTAAACGTGTACCTACCGCTTTACACGTTTTACCGAACGTGTAACGTGTAGCACGGGTGCATGGGACGCAAAATGTGATGACGTCATAAACAACTTTTTGACGTACGCGTATACGTACACGAACAAGTTCGGTTTGCTCAACCTCTCTACTAACTGCAGAATCAAACTTGTACTAACGAAATTAAATATGATGTGGCACTTAATTATTGTGGTTTCTCTTAAATATTGTGGTTTCTCATAAGTATTGTGGTTTCTCTTAATTATTGTGGTTTCTCTTAATTATTGTGGTTTCTCTTAATTGTTGTGGCATGAAGTACCACTGATTAGGGATCATTATCAGAAACCATGATGCATATCTATTGTAAACTTTTCGAAAATTTGTTTTTGTCCATAAGACCACTTTCTGGCAGTCAGCAGAGTTTGGACATCTCTATTTTTGAAAGAGTATGATTTCACCAATGTTTATACCTAGCTTAATAAAAGAAAAGTAAGAAGAAAATCCCAAACATTACGACGTAGCAGTGCTCAAAGCGGAATACACACATGACGCGAGAAAAAAAAAGGGGTGCGGAAAATCGACCAAAATCGCTCAAATCATTAGAACTGGAACGTGAAGAACATAAATTTCATAAATGCTAATTTATATCAGAAAAACGAGAGGAATGTATAAATCCAAAGTTGTAAATTAAGAAAGGAATTGTTTGGTAGGATGAGCCGATTTGATTTATTCATTTGTTATTTTGACTGATAATTCATTTTTTTGTAGGGTTTTGACATATCATGGACGGAATTAAAGCTGTGGGATCATTTATCTTCGGAGATTCGAAGGCAGCTACGGTTGATACTCAGGTTAGTTGTAAAATTAATGTAGAATTATCAGAACAAATTATTTAGATAATACTACATTATTATCTTAGTGCATTAAATGTGCATTTGAATAAAATGCAAGAATTTGAAATGACAACAAGAACAGAATGTTTTAATTGCGTTTGATAATATTATGTAGCCTTACATTGCGGCTATTCTATCATTTTTCAAAATGTCAACATTTTGAAAATGAATGAAAAAACGGAAGGTAGTGTGTCTTATGGTCAACGGATTGGCAGGCTATAGCACGAGTCATTTGTTCAGACGTTTGCTCTTCATAATTTTATTTTATTTAGATTTCCTCTTTTTCGTCCTCGAGCATCACTGATGAGACATAATTCGTTCAAATGTGCATATGGTACACCGAAATTTCATGATAGAGCATATGCTTCAATATTGCCAATTCTAAAAAGAAATCTTGCACATTAAAATTTTTATGTAAAGAAGAAGGCGTTTTCCATGGTTACAGTAACTATATAAATCCTTTCATTTTGTTCCTCTGTTTTG
The DNA here is from genome assembly GCA_028142955.1 of Pinctada fucata. Classification (NCBI taxonomy): domain Eukaryota; kingdom Metazoa; phylum Mollusca; class Bivalvia; order Pterioida; family Pteriidae; genus Pinctada; species Pinctada fucata. The sequence goes on along the minus strand of AP027107.1, from coordinate 20,483,009 downwards.
CTTTGAATATAGAGGATGGCTGTCCAAAATCACTGGATACATAATGAGCTCACTCTTTTCATGTTTTGACTTTCTTTGTTTCATTGTGAAGTCTTTGCGCTTTTTCTTAGTCTTTTTTATAATATGTAAATGCTAATTGGCATGGTAGTTGTATGTTTATTGCTATACTTATGAGTTGGTTGTCACAGGTGTGAAGTGTTCACTATGTCCAGCTCAGATTTCAAAGTAATGCATTAATTTTCCACATCGAGATACACAGTTACATTTCATGGAGAGAATACAAACTCAAAAAGTTTCACGCTGAAAAGATATTTTTCGGAAGTTTTTCCGAGAGAAGTACTTCTTTTTTTTTGGGGGGGGGGGGGGGTAATAGATATGTATTTATTTTAGCAAATGCTGCTCTTACAAACTTAGACTTCATATTTGACTAAAACTGCCAAATACCCAATTTTTATTGCAGAAACTCAAATCTGAAATCCTTTCTGCTTTCGATACAATAGATGGATTTTTGAACTTGAAGGAGATATTGAACACAACGGGAATACTTCTCACATGTAAAACCTGTTGGAGGGGACAAAAAATACAGAATCCAAAAAGTGTTCTTTTCGTTGCCTCTCATCAAAATATACCCTTACATCAGCAAGAGCCAAGTCATTTCAAGAAAGCAGAAAGGAGAGATTCAAAAGGTTATTCACCTGTTGATAGATCTCAACGAAAGGTTGACAAGGTCAACAAAGTCCATGCACTTAACTATCCTACCGTAATAAAAGGAGATGATTCTGATGATGACAAAATTAGTGATGAAAGTGATGACAAGATAGATCAAGACAATCAATTTCTTAAAGATGAACTACAGCAAACTGAACAAAAGCTTAAAGAAGCAAAGGAGGAGAATTCAAATCTTTTAAAACAGATAGAAGAAATAAAAGGAAAATACGACGAAGAGTTGAAAAGTGCTGCAACTGATTTGTCTAAGTTGACAGTCGAAAAAGAAAGAACAGATAACAGTATCAAACACACGGACAGCAGATTACAAAGGCTTGATCACGAAGTTTCCGAATTGAAGGAAGAACTAGAAAGAAAGGAAAAAGAACGTAAAGATTGTCAAAACTCTTTAGGTGAAACTATAGAAATTCCTTCTTTTATTTTTAGATTAGGGTTTGACAAGGTATTAAAGGTACACTGTAATTAGAATGTAGCTATCAAATAAGTTATTGGCCAACTACATTGTGAATAATTGAGAAAATCGCTCTCTTGTAAATGAATCAAACAATACAAAGTATGTAGTTTTTCCCCTCCAGGAATTAAAATGTATATATTGAAATATATGTTCTATAGTACCAATTTTATTGTTCTAGACGCGTGTTTCGGGTATTGAATCCTCGTCAGTAGTACTTCTTGTCAAACAGTTTAAATAAAGCCAAAGTGAATTTTCCTGGCGCCATCTATAAAATAGACTTATAGTTTCCTCTGTCCAAAATGAGCGGCTCCGAATGAAAGCCTTGTTTCTCAGATAAATACGGATCATGACAAATATGGACAATGACCATATCCCTGTATACAGCACAAAATCGATAATTCAGAAAATCAGAAATCGAAGGCATGCTATTGAATATGAAGACGTGTATCATTTGGCAACTTAATAACGATTGAGCTTCCTCTCTAGATCAAGGTTGCCATACCTGGTGCAAGTTAAGTCCAATTATAAGAGCAAAGTCTAACGAACAATCAAGGAGTGCACACAAATATTTCGGATTTTCGTTGTATGCTGACATTTATTTCCAGGAATTCAATTTAACATGTAAATAAATATATTATTATGATTTATAATTTAATAGGAGTTACTGGTAGACGATGTTCCTAGACAAGAATTAAGTGCAGGTCTATGTTCAAATGAAAATGAAAATTCATTGTATCAAATGGTATTTCCCTGTGATATCAATGTTTTTGTTTTATTCTACTCTTTTGTCCCCCGCGGGACATTAGATCAGGTTTGTCCATCTGTCCTTCGGTCTGTATGTCAGTCACAAAAAATTAACCTTGGGCATATATTTTGTCTGGTAAGTGACAGGGCTGTCATATTTTACATGGGCATTTCTTGTGACAAGACCTTTCCACGGATACCAAAATGTTTGAACCTGTTACATTGACCTTGGAGTTTGACCTACTTTGAATAATATTTGACCTTAGGTATAACTTTTGAGTGGTAAGTGATAAGGCTTTCGTATTTCACATGTGTATTCATTATGACAAGACCATTCACTGGATACCAAAACATTTGGCTTTGGCACCTTGACCTTGGAGTTTGACCTACTTTTCTGAACTTTAACATTGATATATCTTTTGAAGGGTAAGTGACTTCATATTTCACATGTGTATTCATTTGGACAAGACCTTTTCGTTGATAACATTTTTTCCTTGTGACCTTCTATCAACAAAACCAGGTCTACAACTTTTGAATGAAGAGTAATAGTAATAATGCTTTCATATATTACATGTATATTCATTTTCACAAGACCGTTCTCTCGGTACTTTAAGTCTAAACCTTTTGACCTTGACCTTGGAGTTTAACCTATATTTAGATTTAGTACTGTGATTTTACATGTTATATATTATAAAAACTTAGGGATGGGGGTCTTAAAACATTTCTTTAAAGACAAACACCTAAAAGCGGGAGACAACAATTCCTTCAATTTGTTTTATTCAATTGACTCAAATGTAAGAAATCCGAGCTTGCTCAAGAATGCCACAAAAAAGAGGACACAAGTAAGATCTTTTTCCTTGATGATTTTCAATATATTTCATAATTAAAGGATGGAATTTTGTCGCATAACACATAGATATATATATATATCGATGCGGGAAATAAGTGTAATTAGGAATTTCACGTAATTCCTGAAATTAAAGGATTTGGTGCAATATTCCCCGTATCGATTAGTCATTGCATGTACTTCGTGAAATTGGTCGGGTATTTCACACAATTCCTAAACTTTTCATGATTTTTTGCACTTGTTTTCTAACCTGATTTTTATCTTATTTTGTCTTTTGAAATCAATTCTTTTTTTTCTTTTTTTTTTGCTTATTTGATTTTGAATATCCTTTTTGTCAAATGGTCTATCTAAAACGTCTGTTTGATTTTTAACTACGTGTAATGTGATTTTCTAAAGATATATCAACAAGAGGCCATTGTCCACATCGCTCACCTGAGAAAACTGGAAATCTTACCCTCTCGGGATTTGACGTGATTTGTACAATTATTATCATAAGCTACTTATGAAGTAATGAAGCTATCTTTGTAAAGGGTTTTGGAGAGAAATAATACATTACATTTGAATTTTTGCATTTTAAACTCGAGACTCATTTGAAAAACCAAAATCTAATCTACAGAGTTAAAGGACTTTCATAATAATAACAAATTGCGTCAAAATACTTAAACAAAAGCTCAAAATGAAGAATGCTACATGTACGCAACAAATGCCCGCCTGACAGCAAGTATGAACACACCAGGATGGATGTTTTTTAAACAAAACTGAGTCAACCATCCCTGTCTCCTGAGAAAAAAACGTATTTGAACCCCTCCTTTCCTTCGTGTATATCTTATGCCCTGTTCACACGAATGCGCATCAAATCTAATTCGCATTAGATTTGATGCGCATAATTTAATTCGAATTAGATTCGCATTGCGTTCACACGGCAAATTCAAATGCGCATTAGATTTTGATACAATTGCACTGATCAGCCATAATACAGCCATAATTTTCAAATCATAAAATGCAGAATTTATTCCAACTCATTGTGTTTTTCATATATTTTTTTATAATCGTAAGTTAGGTTCCAGCAAGGCTAAGGAAAGACAAATGACGAATTAACGTAATGCGCATTAAATTTGTCGTGTGAACGCAACCAAAATCTAATGCGCATTAAATTCGATTTAATGCGCATTAAACCTTCCGTGTAAACAGGGCATTAATAAATTAACTAATGATTTCATTAGTACAAGTTTTCATTTAAATCAGATAAGAAGTGTTGCTAAGTACAATGACAATGACTCATACTTTATTCTCATAAACATATATAGTTGTTGAGAACATAGTTAGAATATTGATACATGTACATGTAATATAATATAAAATATATTAGCACATGGGTACAAGATAAACCGATCATAATTGCGCTTTGGTACTATTGCTTAATTGAATAACATGGTCCAATCAAGATTCCATACATACAATTTTACAGAGTACTTGACATATACAAGAAAGGTAAATTTCACACATTAGTAGGCCAAAAACTATATGTAAAACCAAATTGTGCTGCGCAAGAAATTATAAACACATAATTTTTCTCTTTATTTTGAATATTACCAGCCTTAAAATATCTCTGATACTACTTCTTCCTCGCTCAGTGATAGTATGAACATGAAAAATATCTATCACAACACAATTTGATAATTTATATAATGTTTTTGACCGTCAAGAAATAAGTGTAAAAATGATAATATTTTGGAGATTTTATGTAATCCCTAAAATGACCCGGAATTGCACTTTCAGAAAGTACATGAAATGCCTGATTACACTTATTCCTGTAACATATATACCAAAACGATTAGGAGAAGCGTAAATAATTGTGTGATCTCTCTACCATTTAATTTGTCAAGAATAAGTGGCTTCAAATTTGGTGCTTGGCTTATCAATCGTATTCTTGAGCGTGATTAATGATACAAGGTTATAATTGGTCTTTTATATTATGATAATAAATTAGAAACATTTTGAACCAACTTAATAACAAAGTTAACAAACCTGGAATTTTAGTGTCTAAAATGTCACGCATATATAAACGTCATCATTTTTTAAGCTCACCTATGCGTTGTCCGTCCGTTAACTTTTCATATTTTCGACTTATCCGATTTGATGAAACTTGGTATGCATAAAGTACTGAAGGTCCTTTCCGAATTGTTCATTTCGGTCAGATTCCTTTAGGGGTGGATCCAGGGCTGGGTCAAAGAGGCCCCAGGATGTAGTCCTCTTAAAAAATCTTCTCCAGAACTGCTGCATGGATTGAAAAACTAATGTTATCCGAGTGATCAGGAAGGATGTATTATTCAAGTTTATTCATTTCGCTAAAATCTGATTTCTAATCTTTGACGCGTTTTTGACATAGTTTCTTTATTGCAAAAATTCTTTCCTCTCTTGGCTAATTTTGCTAGCCCAATTAAGATCATTTCAGCCATAATAAACTAGTGAAATTGTGAAAGAAATTATAGTAAGAAATGCACCTGTGAAAGAATTTTGATAAAACATAAACTTTTGGATTTTTAAGGAATTATCTTAAAATTCAACTTAGGTATGTTTTCCATGCCCAATGGACCCATGGGTTGTGGGTTCAAACACCGGCGGGACCAAAAAAAATTTTTTTTCTTTTTCAGTTTTTTTTTTCATCAAGTTTTTAGCTTCCTATGCATTTTGATTTCATTTCCGATACTTGTTTTTGCACTTCAACATTTTTATTCAAGGAAGCTTTTTTCCCATTCTTTCTTCCCTAAGATAATATTGAAATACTTTTAGTGGTATTCTAGAATTTCATGAATCAATGCTAATGTGTATGGATTTTCTAAAAAAATAATTTGAATTTTTAAATTTATATTATTTCTATTACTCCTTTTAGCTGGAAAATGTGTAATGGAACCGGATATTTTAACCGTAGTTAACCCACATTTCGGTTAATCGTTACAACCCTAATGGCGAGCATTGTAATCTTTGATTACCTTATGTTTTCATAAGGCTCATAATAAGCATTAATTATATTCGCATTCTCAGGTGAGCGATGTGGCCTCTGGACTTTTTTTTGTATTTTCTTTTTATTTCATTTATTTTCTTCAATAGAAGATTGTAAAAATCGAATATCAACACTTGAGAACGAATGTTGGACCAAGGACAAACAATTAAGTTAGTGATATGCGTATTATTTTCCGGTTCTTGATAATGAAAATGAAACGATATGAACTTTTAAAACAAAGATCAAAGCCAAAACCAGTGTTAATCTACTATCGGAATAAGGTTTTCAGAATCCATTCAAATATATCATGGAATAGTTATTTTTTATCAATCTTTTCTTCAATTTAAGAATTTAATATATTAACAGTTGTGTAGTTTAAAATGCAAATTATATCTTTGAATATTTATAGATGCATTGAAGAGGAAAGTTACAGAATCAGAAGAAGCGACCAATTCAAAAGATGAGCAAATTGGTAAATATCAGTTGTTGATTTTTATATCATTGTTGTTAGCATCGACTTTGTTCACGATGAACAAGTGATACTCAAATTTCAATTAAAAAAATTGTCAAATCGTCTCAAATAAGCAGTTCTAATGAAGAGTTAAAAGTACCAAATGTTCTTTTTTCATTTTCTGGTAGGACTTTTTTATATTTCAAATACTTTTTCCTATGAATTCTGTACGCATTTTAGTATGGCGATGACTGTCAGGGTCTCCGTTCGTCATCTTGTAAACAAGAGAGAGAGAGAGAGAGAGAGAGAAGACCATTACGTTCACGGAAATAAGATATATCTAAACTAAACCATTTGAACTAGGCCCAAAAAGTTTTATGCAAAATTTATATGAACTGTAGAAGATGACGGCCATTGAATTCGAAAATCAAAGGTTAAGGCAAGATTTGGAAACAATATGGCATGTATTTTTTTTATATTCATCTTGCATGTCAATAAGTAACTACAGTCTACTCTCGATACTTGTATTTTCATCCAATGTTTCTTTGTTTGTACAGGATCAATGACTCGAAAAGTGACAGAGTTGGAACAGAAACTAGAACTCAAAGATGGTGATTTTCGTAAGAACAAGGATCGTTTCTTCACTCTAATTCTACCAATTATTTTATTCTTGAAATGGTCCTAATTCAATATATGAATTTACAAAATTCGATATCATTTACACATTTCCATCGAAATCTTTCCATGTCTTTGAAAGATACAGCATTTCTCCTGAAAGAGTTTCAAACTGGAGTAGAACTGTGACTGTTATATGCTCAGGATGAAAATATGGGTTTTAACCCCAAAGCATATAGAACTGTTAGATCATGCTTGTTCCAACCGGTAAAGAGAAAGGAGGGGATCTCCAACAACACCTAGTTGCAGCATCAACAGCAACCTCCCAAAACACCCACTGTAAAACACAAAAATGACACGCACAGAAAGAGACGCAGTAGTACAATGAACGTCAAATCACAGAAAAACAAAACACAAATGACTACACATAAACCAACGAGACCAATGGGCAAACGGTGCCGACTTAGGACGGCCATCTGCCTCGTCAGTAGCAGACGGTGTGGTTATCCTGGATTACGTGCGCACAACCCTCCCACTATTCCGATTACCAAGAGGTCTCGAAGAACGTACAATTGTGGTGTAAAACAACCTCCTCACTGTCAGATGACCACACAAAACAAGACCGCAAGACGCAGGGGCCCAAGCAACACAGATGAATATGTAAATTGATATAAAAAGAGGGCATGCGTGATACGACTTGTGCTCTGCCGGCTGTAGCGAGCTAATGTATGTTATCACCCGAGGAGTCCGACTGACATTCAGAGAGGACAGGTGGTCGGGGCCCTGTCTTCTCTAAAGAGGTTTGGACAGGGCCCGTCATGGAGTCCCGTCGTCACAGTCAGTCAGCGTGCAAGTATTAAGGATGCGCTGGTACAAGACTGTAGATTGGTCAAGTACCAAGCCTGGTGTCCGTCTGGTGACATTAGGATCATATCCACGGTATAAGAGGCGTTTGATGATTCTGACGCATTTTCGATAGTAATTCTGTCTACCTTTGATCCTTCTAATTTTGTTGATCATGTCACCATAAAATGCAGGTTGCGAAATACCCAAAGTAATATACTCTGTTGCTTGTATGGGTCCGAACTTCAAAAGTAGTTGACAATAATTTTTGTAAAATTTCCAGAATGTCTTGACAAGTTTGTGAAAGCGAAAACCTTGACCTAAAAGTTTCTTTGTTATTTGTAAATTTTTATCATGAAAATCCAAAACATCAGTACATGCTCTAGCATACCGGATGAGCTGTGAAAGGTAGATACCATAAGACGGTAATCTAGGAACATCACCGTCAAGCCAGGGAAAATTTACTATATTGAATCCAAAGTCATCTCTTTTGTCATACACCCTTGTATGAATCTCTCCATTAACAATTTTGATATTCAGGTCCAAAAATGGTGTTTCTGTGCTTGTGACGTTCGCCTTGTTTAGAATCAATTCCTGTGGATAAATGACATTTTTATACTTTTCAAAAACAGGATTGTCGATAGTAAGGATATCATCCAGGTACCTAGAAGTACCATTGAAACATTTCACATCATCATGTTTTCTTTGTTTTTGAAGATTTTGGATAAATTCTTTTTCATAGAAACATGGAATTAATAATTCATAAGATTATTGTAATTATGTTCGATAACTTTTCAAAAATCATTTTTCGCTAGGTTCTTTGGAACAAAGAGTTGAAGAGCTGCTAAGTGATAACAGTAGTAAAGGAGGACAAATAGGTATACAACGTTGCTATGATTAATTCCTTCCCTCTCTCGATGGTTCAATTCAATTTTCTGTAATATTCAAAAATCACATCATTTATATAAATAAGTCTTTGTGAGAAATTTAACAAACCATGTAATTTTATACAATCATGAATAAAGGTGATAAGAGCGATGGATGATGTTTAAAAGAATTAAATGATAAATTATAAAAACACAAACACTCAAATACACAGTTTTTCGGCCCTTTGGCCTTTATCAAGTGTAAAAAACGACGATATTTAGCAATTCTGAGTAAAATCCATCCTTGGTTCTCTGGCGTTCATTGCAAAACAAAAAACATTTTGCAATGAATGCCAGAGAAGCAAGGGTGGATTTTACTTAGAATTGTTATAGTCGTCGTTTTTTACATTTGATAAAGGTCAAGGGGTCGAAAATTTGTGTATTTGAGTGTTTGTGTTTATTTTGTTATCATCCTTTCCCTCTGGAAGAAATATTTCAATCTTCTCTAAATGATAAATGTTTTTTATAGAATTCATCAGTTCTGAATTAAGATTAATGCAACGACTTATAGAAGACGAGCGCATGGAACATAAAAGCTTAAAAGGTATCAATCCATTGAACAACCCATTGGTTAGAAAAGAAAAGGAAATTTCATATACACAGAGATGTACATAGGAAAGAAGTTATCTCTCCAAAAATATTTTCATATTAAGTAACTCTTATTTCCATTTTCCAGGGGACACTATTTGTTATCTTGACCTTAAATGTGACTGACCACATTTTATATTGAGTCTCATGTTTCTTTATCAATCTTTATGGAAGTTTTCTTTTAGCTACTTCTTTGTGGTAGATTTACCAGGTTATTTTTAAGACGCAAAGACCGAAGCAACACTTTGACCAAGACTTTTGAAGGTGGCTCCTTCTATATGTTTTTTCTCTTGGTGGTATGATAGTTAGATAGACATGTACATGTAACTGTACTGTAAACGTGGAATTTTTCGCGTGAGAAAATTTTTTTTGCGTTTTTCGAGAATCAAGGGACTTCACGAAAATTTCTTCACGCGAAAATATCCCCTTACAATGAGAAATACATTTTTATCGCGAATATTACCCACGTGTGTAACGTCTTGATGCAGTATTCGCGAAATATTCCCCCAGTCAAAATAACCTCGTTTACAGTAACTACGTAACACAATAAGTATCCGCACTAATAGTGCAAAATCTTATTTAAAATATTTTTATAAAAACTATTACTTTTACTGGTTCTTAAAGATATGATCAAGTCCTCGTTTGACAGTCGTTGATTTCTTGCAACATGTTTCAACAGAATCAAAACGAAAATTTTGTATTCGAATTTACAGCTACATTAGAGGAAGAGATTCTTGGGTTGAAAGCAAATCTCACTGCCTGGGAAGAAAGATCAAAGAACAATCTAGGTAGTATGTCGAATGATTTGCACTTTTATCTAAATGTGCATATTTTATAGTTTTCAATTTCCAAAGACGAATCATGAAAAAGACAAATAAGTTCAAGACATGGCTGTTTCTTAACTGTATTAATTACTTCTTCCCAGCTCTGTCGATTGAAAGAAGCTTTCTTTTTGGCACTTTATCAATTTGAGGTCATAAATATTATTTTGCTATTTCGGAAACTTGTCATTAAATTCCAAAAATATCATAGAAATTAAAGGAGATTAACATTTTAGCACCATTCCTCCTTTCTTATTTTGAACATAGATTTTATTTAGATATGCTACTGAATCGACCCTACAGGAAATTTTGAGCCGCGCACTTCCTGGAAATTTTACAAATCTAATTTCAAAAAAGTAATTCAGAGGACGCTACTAAAATGAATTTTGGCTGTTTCGAAAACTCAAACTTTGGACGGAAGCATGACTGATGAGAATTTAACATCCGAAACACGTGTCTGGTGCATAATGACTTGGTTTGAAATTTTCTTCGGAAGGTATAAAGTTGGAACACTTCCATATTATTAGAAAATAAAGTGTATTATTGGACAAATACTGCACTCAAGTCATGCATTGTTTTCACATTGTACTTCATCTTTCTCTCAACAAAATATTTAAGCATTATCATAAACATTACAGATGTTAAACGTCTTTTAATTCAATAGCATCATTTAAAACCTGATAAATTTACAGCATGGACCAGACATGCACGTTTCGGGTACTAAACCCTCGTCAGTGATCCTCAGTCTAAACAATGGAATGTGGCCAAAAAGTATGAAAATTAGTATGTCCAAAAATGTACCAAAAGACGTAGCAGAATGGGTGGGATATGATGCTACAGAAAAAGTGAAGAAGTTTCCATCAGTTATTCAGTCTCAAAGTCGAGAACGCAAGGCAAAACCATTAGATTTTCCACAGGAACGGTTTCGAACCTCGGAATGAATAAAATTCCGAAGTGAGACCAGGTGATTTAAACTTTGAAGTGCTACTGTAACACCACATATATCTTAGCTAAATGTAGAAAATAAAAATCAAAAGTAAGCAGTTATCATTATCAAATCATTTAATTTTGCATGTAACAAGGATTTTCATTGGCTTAAAAGTTGAGGTTATTTTCCATAACCTGAAAAATATTAGGACACGCCCCCTTTTCTGGAACTACTTCCAAAATTAAGCAAAATGGCGGATCCCGTAAACTTGATTCACTGAATTTTACCTCGAGAACGAAGACTAGATACAAGATACACGTCATTTATACTATTTTCATCTTAAGATATACAAACATAATAATATGTAGCAACAGGTAAACGATTAAATGAAGTACTTACCACGATATTTGTTGGTAAACATATCATGTCGGTGCGATGATAGGTCAAGCTGATGAAAGATTGCATTTTAATCAAAATCTACCACTGTCAAACATGTACCTGATTGTCAGATGATGAGCTTGCTACAGCCGGCAGAGCATGGACTGTATTACGCATGCCCTCTTTTTATATCCATTTACATATTCATCTGTGTCTCTGGGGCCTCTGCGTTTCGCGGTCTTGTTTGTGTGACGTCATCTTACAGTGAGGAGGTTGTTTTACACCACATTTGTACGTTCTTCGAGACCTCTAGGTAACTGGAGAAGTGAGAGGGTTGTGCGCACGTAATCCAGGATAACCACACCGTCTGCTATTTACTTGGCAGATGGCCGTCCTAAGTCGGCACCGGTTGCCCATTGGTCTCGTTGGTTTATGTGTAGTCTTTTATGTTTCTATGTTGAGTTGGTGTTCCTTGTCCCTTTTGCGTCTCTTTCTGTGGGTATCTGTTCTGTGTTTTTTGCATGGGTGTTTTGGGATTTTGCTGTGGGTGCTGCAACCTATTGTGGTTGGAGATCCCCTCCTTTCTTGCCATTCCATCCAGAGTCATTCTATTCTCATCGTTTGGAATATATCGAATGACTCGGGCTGAAATGTATGAAAACAAACGCCGGCGCCGTTCAACTTCCAGCCTCCATTCTTGATCTTGTACTGTCGGCTGTTTTTATTAGCAACGAGGGAGATAATCCCTATGCAGGAACTTTGCATTGAGCATTTTCACGATTTTCCAAGATCTAGTAAGATGCACATAAAGTATTATAGAACTTAAAATCAAATTATAAGGAATGAATTATACCGTTTGTGCATCGGCTTTTTGAGGTTATTTCCCACAACCAAAAAGAATTTTAGAATCATTCCTTAAGTAATACTGTATCAGTTTTCCATCCTTGTGTTTGATCTCGATGATGTTGCTTTTTAGCGATAAATTTCCATACTAGTCTGAAGCAGTCCCTTGCCCTCCCAGCCCAGCAACATATAGAACGTTGTCTTAAAGAAAGATGCCAGTCGGACAAAGTAACTCTTGAAGTGAAGCAGTATAAGTCACCTGATAAAACACCAGGACCGATACTGGTGCTATGTATGAATGTGTCAAGGCTAGGTACAGATGTGAAAGAGGCACTTAAAGGAACTCCGGGTAAGAAAGTCAGTTCTGGTAGAAGTTAGTTTTATCAATGTATACAGTATGTGCGAATAAGTAAGGGTTATTCTACTGTCTCCGAGGGCGTAGCCCGAGGAGCAGATGAATAACACACTTGTTGCACGTCAATTGTTATGCCATCAAACAATTATCATCGTTGATTGAGTAATCATCAGTCGTCATCTCAAGTAGGATAAAACTACCCATGGTCAGTAAACAGTTAAGAATTTCACGCATTTCAAATGCAGATTTCAAAGAAAACATCGGTAAAAAAAATTGTCCATTATTTTTTGTTAAATTAGGGGAATTAAAGTTAATAAAATAAAGGGAAATTAACGGATATTTGAATTTTTCAAACTACAGTGTAATTAGAGAACATAGGAAGCGGATTTGAGGAGATGCGGTTAAGGATTCCCCTGTACATGTTTTCCAACATATATTCAAAACTACAGAAACATTATGATACAATTATATCTATATTAAACATTTTCCAATATGCAGATCAAGAGCGGGCTGAGAGTCAGGTTTTCCCCCTGGAATTTGTAAAAAAAAGAAAAGAAACCAACATAATTACCCGTTTCTATGTATTTTCTTTCAAAATCATAGGCTGGACCCCTTTCCCTAACGGGCTGAATCAACGTAATGGGAAAAAATCTAGATCCGACCGTGACATTGAAAAAAGTAGTTCAACGTGTAAATCGCGGTATTTTTTTTTTTTTTTTGCTTAATTCCTATTAAGTTAAGAATTTCACGCATTTCAAATGCAGATTTCAAAGAAAACATCGGTAAAAAAAATTGTCCATTATTTTTTGTTAAATTAGGGGAATTAAAGTTAATAAAATAAAGGGAAATTAACGAATATTTGAATTTTTCAAACTACAGTGTAATTAGAGAACATAGGAAGCGGATTTGAGGAGATGCGCTTAAGGATTCCCCTGTACATGTTTTCCAACATATATTCAAAACTACAGAAACATTATGATACAATTATATCTATATTAAACATTTTCCAATATGCAGATCAAGAGCGGGCTGAGAGTCAGGTTTTCCCCCTGGAATTTGTAAAAAAAAGAAAAGAAACCAACATAATTACCCGTTTCTATGTATTTTCTTTCAAAATCATAGGCTGGACCCCTTTCCCTAACGGGCTGAATCAACATAATGGGAAAAAATCTAGATCCGACCGTGACATTGAAAAAAGTAGTTCAACGTGTAAATCGCGGTATTTTTTTTTTTTTTTGCTTAATTCCTATTAAGTTAAGAATTTCACGCATTTCAAATGCAGATTTCAAAGAAAACATCGGTAAAAAAAAATTGTCCATTCTTTTTTGTTAAATTAGGGGAATTAAAGTTAATAAAATAAAGGGAAATTAACGGATATTTGAATTTTTCAAACTACAGTGTAATTAGAGAACATAGGAAGCGGATTTGAGGAGATGCGGTTAAGGATTCCCCTGTACATGTTTTCCAACATATATTCAAAACTACAGAAACATTATGATACAATTATATCTATATTAAACATTTTCCAATATGCAGATCAAGAGCGGGCTGAGAGTCAGGTTTTCCCCCTGGAATTTGTAAAAAAAAAGAAAAGAAACCAACATAATTACCCGTTTCTATGTATTTTCTTTCAAAATCATAGGCTGGACCCCTTTCCCTAACGGGCTGAATCAACGTAATGGGAAAAAATCTAGATCCGACCGTGACATTGAAAAAAGTAGTTCAACGTGTAAATCGCGGTATTTTTTTTTGCTTAATTCCTATTATGAAATGCCATTTTAGAGATGCTAAGGCGAACATCCCTGTCCTTTTATGTTGTGTTGTATTTTCAAAACGGGAGGCAATGGAAGTCAGGTTAGTTAAGGACAGTTAACGGCTCAATTGATCGTTCAATGATTAGTTCAATAATAAATTCCATCATTGTTTCACAATGAAAAATATTGCATTGTCTGGAAAGGTGTTGATTACCGCCTACAAGGTAGACCGTACAACAAGGAAAGATTACTGGATAAATGTTAAAAGTCTTCAAATTCAATAGCATCATTTAAGAACAAATTTACAGCATGGACTAGACATGCACGTTTCGGATACGTAACCCTCGTCAGTGATCCTCAATCTAAACAATGTAATATGGCTAAAGAGTGTGAAAATTACTATGTCCAAAAATGTACCGAAAAACGTAACAGAATTGGTGGGATATGACGCTACAGGACCTATGGTTTTGAAATTTCAAGGTTTTTTGATAACAGAAATTTTCGAATCCGTTGAAGAGACAGCCGATTAACCGAAGTTGATCAAACTTGGCTACATGTGCCCTCGGGGGCTCCTTGACCACCAGCAGTGACACTCACCAAGTGGTTCAAATGTTAAACGTCTTCAAATTCAATAGCATCATTTAAGAAATTTAAGAACTGATGAATTGACAACATGGACCAGACATGAACGTTCCGGGTACTTAATAGCAATTCTCTGTAACCATTTAAACAATTTCGGCACGCATGGTCTCCGATTTTCATGAAATTTCACACATAAGTAGGGACCAATGAGAAAAGGAAAATTTGACAAAAATATTAATTCTAGGTCATCTGGTTACCATGGCAACGGCCTTTAAAGTTGAGAAACTGGCAAAATTGAGCTAATTTTTAACTCTTTAATTTGGTCTATATGTGACATCAATGGGAGATTTTAAATGCATCCTAAAGATTAGGACATAAAATTTCAAATAAGCATACTAGTAGTGTCTGATATTGTAAAAAAGGCTGGTTACCATGACAACATTATTAGCTAATTTTGATATATTGATTTCAAAATGCTGTTTGTATTTTCCAATTTTCCTTCTCTCTTGATTGGTATATGATAAGGAAATAGTAATTATTTTATAAAATGAGCAAAATCAAGATAAATCCACTTGTTGCTATGTACATAAGTAACCTTGGCAACGGTAACTATGGTATTCAATATTACTTATTTTGCAACTTCAGAGTCATTTTTAAAAATTTTGCATCATGATGAACAGATAAAAATTGTTGGAAAATATCCAACACAAAGAGCTCTTTCAAAAACAGTGAAAAAGCTATGAGGAACATATGTTACCATGGCAACCATTTTTTATTATTTTCATAAAACAGTAATTATTTATCCCAGGAAGTTCAAATTCAATAACAATAAAGATCAAGTAAGCCTCTTTCAAATTACAATAAAAAAGTTTCATATAATTAATCGTTGCTATAGTAATTTGGCCATACATTATAAAAATAAGCATTTTTTGTGGTTTTTCGAAGCCTTTTCCCAAAAAAAAACGAAAGAGGCTCACACAACAATTTTTACATATACGGCAAAGCAAAGTCTAAACTTTATTTTAGATTGAACAAATTTCAGATTACTTAACTGTTGATGCCCGTATCCAAGGACTCAAAGTGGGCCTATGTGCAATTTTAAACAAATGTTCCCATAGCAACGGGCTATTTCTTGAATATTTTTCAATATTTTCTTTCGTGTAATGAAAGATCTACTTAAATACATTAATTAATGTTCATTACTTTGAATTAAAATTCAACGATCTAGTGAAAAAAGGACTCTAAATATTGTCCAAAATTGCTTTCATTTTTGCGATTTGAGGTCATGTTGCCATAGCAACGAACAGAAACTTTATCCCAATGTGAATGCTTATGTTTTATTTGCATAAAAAACTCAAAAATGTAAGTAATTTATCGTTGAATTTTGAAAAAATGCAAAAAATACTATTTTGATAGGGTACCTGTGTTGTTGCTATGGAAACATATAGATAAGGACATAAACCCATCATTATTATTACATAACTTGAAATAGCAATGATAGCGTACTGATAATTCATCAGTGTTTGTTTTAGATTATGCTGCATGAATTATGTATGTGACTTCAAAAACGCCCAAAAATGAATTTTTTCAATATTCAAAGTCCGTTTCCATGGCAACCGGATGTAATATTAAGAAAATTCTTAACAAATTTTTACTTTTGGGTCAGACCCAACCTTATGTACAAATTTCATCAAAATCTGAGACATGCCGTGCCATGCGTCCTTCATAAAATTGCAAATGCTTACAGAGAATAGCTATTAACACTCGTCAGTGATTTTATCATTTGTACAGACAAAACAAAAACAACAGTAATAACATCAAGCAATTGTATGATCTTTTATTGTCATATATAGTATCTAGCACTTTTGTGATTTATACCTGAAACTGATATTGGAAGTTTTAGATGAAGATATTTTCCAAATGAGTAAGAATCAATGAGTTTGTTATTTCGGGTTTACCCTACTTGTTTATCTATCTATCTATCTATCTATCTATCTATCTATCTATCTATCTATCTATCTATCTATCTATCTATCTATCTATCTATCTATCTATCTATCTATCTATCTATCTATCTATCTATCTATCTATCTATCTATCTATCTATCTATCTATCTATCTATCTATCTATCTATCTATCTATCTATCTATCTATCTATCTATCTATCTATCTATCTATCTATCTATCTATCTATCTATCTATCTATCTATCTATCTATCTATCTATCTATCTATCTATCTATCTATCTATCTATCTATCTATCTATCTATCTATCTATCTATCTATCTATCTATCTATCTATCTATCTATCTATCTATCTATCTATCTATCTATCTATCTATCTATCTATCTATCTATCTATCTATCTATCTATCTATCTATCTATCTATCTATCTATCTATCTATCTATCTATCTATCTATCTATCTATCTATCTATCTATCTATCTATCTATCTATCTATCTATCTATCTATCTATCTATCTATCTATCTATCTATCTATCTATCTATCTATCTATCTATCTATCTATCTATCTATCTATCTATCTATCTATCTATCTATCTATCTATCTATCTATCTATCTATCTATCTATCTATCTATCTATCTATCTATCTATCTATCTATCTATCTATCTATCTATCTATCTATCTATCTATCTATCTATCTATCTATCTATCTATCTATCTATCTATCTATCTATCTATCTATCTATCTATCTATCTATCTATCTATCTATCTATCTATCTATCTATCTATCTATCTATCTATCTATCTATCTATCTATCAAGCATGACTGATGAGAATTTAACATCCGAAACACGTGTCTGGTGCATAATGACTTGGTTTGAAATTTTCTTCGGAAGGTACAAAGTTGGAACACTTCCATATTATTAGAAAATAAAGTGTATTATTGGACAAATACTGCACTCAAGTCATGCATTGTTTTCACATTGTACTTCATCTTTCTCTCAACAAAATATTTAAGCATTATCATAAACATTACAGATGTTAAACGTCTTTTAATTCAATAGCATCATTTAAAACCTGATAAATTTACAGCATGGACCAGACATGCACGTTTCGGGTACTAAACCCTCGTCAGTGATCCTCAGTCTAAACAATGGAATGTGGCCAAAAAGTATGAAAATTAGTATGTCCAAAAATGTACCAAAAGACGTAGCAGAATGGGTGGGATATGATGCTACAGAAAAAGTGAAGAAGTTTCCATCAGTTATTCAGTCTCAAAGTCGAGAACGCAAGGCAAAACCATTAGATTTTCCACAGGAACGGTTTCGAACCTCGGAATGAATAAAATTCCGAAGTGAGACCAGGTGATTTAAACTTTGAAGTGCTACTGTAACACCACATATATCTTAGCTAAATGTAGAAAATAAAAATCAAAAGTAAGCAGTTATCATTATCAAATCATTTAATTTTGCATGTAACAAGGATTTTCATTGGCTTAAAAGTTGAGGTTATTTTCCATAACCTGAAAAATATTAGGACACGCCCCCTTTTCTGGAACTACTTCCAAAATTAAGCAAAATGGCGGATCCCGTAAACTTGATTCACTGAATTTTACCTCGAGAACGAAGACTAGATACAAGATACACGTCATTTATACTATTTTCATCTTAAGATATACAAACATAATAATATGTAGCAACAGGTAAACGATTAAATGAAGTACTTACCACGATATTTGTTGGTAAACATATCATGTCGGTGCGATGATAGGTCAAGCTGATGAAAGATTGCATTTTAATCAAAATCTACCACTGTCAAACATGTACCTGATTGTCAGATGCTTTGCCATTCCATCCAGAGTCATTCTATTCTCATCGTTTGGAATATATCGAATGACTCGGGCTGAAATGTATGAAAACAAACGCCGGCGCCGTTCAACTTCCAGCCTCCATTCTTGATCTTGTACTGTCGGCTGTTTTTATTAGCAACGAGGGAGATAATCCCTATGCAGGAACTTTGCATTGAGCATTTTCACGATTTTCCAAGATCTAGTAAGATGCACATAAAGTATTATAGAACTTAAAATCAAATTATAAGGAATGAATTATACCGTTTGTGCATCGGCTTTTTGAGGTTATTTCCCACAACCAAAAAGAATTTTAGAATCATTCCTTAAGTAATACTGTATCAGTTTTCCATCCTTGTGTTTGATCTCGATGATGTTGCTTTTTAGCGATAAATTTCCATACTAGTCTGAAGCAGTCCCTTGCCCTCCCAGCCCAGCAACATATAGAACGTTGTCTTAAAGAAAGATGCCAGTCGGACAAAGTAACTCTTGAAGTGAAGCAGTATAAGTCACCTGATAAAACACCAGGACCGATACTGGTGCTATGTATGAATGTGTCAAGGCTAGGTACAGATGTGAAAGAGGCACTTAAAGGAACTCCGGGTAAGAAAGTCAGTTCTGGTAGAAGTTAGTTTTATCAATGTATACAGTATGTGCGAATAAGTAAGGGTTATTCTACTGTCTCCGAGGGCGTAGCCCGAGGAGCAGATGAATAACACACTTGTTGCACGTCAATTGTTATGCCATCAAACAATTATCATCGTTGATTGAGTAATCATAAGTCGTCATATCAAGTAGGATAAAACTACCCATGGTCAGTAAACAGTTAAGAATTTCACGCATTTCAAATGCAGATTTCAAAGAAAACATCGGTAAAAAAAATTGTCCATTATTTTTTGTTAAATTAGGGGAATTAAAGTTAATAAAATAAAGGGAAATTAACGGATATTTGAATTTTTCAAACTACAGTGTAATTAGAGAACATAGGAAGCGGATTTGAGGAGATGCGGTTAAGGATTCCCCTGTACATGTTTTCCAACATATATTCAAAACTACAGAAACATTATGATACAATTATATCTATATTAAACATTTTCCAATATGCAGATCAAGAGCGGGCTGAGAGTCAGGTTTTCCCCCTGGAATTTGTAAAAAAAAGAAAAGAAACCAACATAATTACCCGTTTCTATGTATTTTCTTTCAAAATCATAGGCTGGACCCCTTTCCCTAACGGGCTGAATCAACGTAATGGGAAAAAATCTAGATCCGACCGTGACATTGAAAAAAGTAGTTCAACGTGTAAATCGCGGTATTTTTTTTTTTTTGCTTAATTCCTATTAAGTTAAGAATTTCACGCATTTCAAATGCAGATTTCAAAGAAAACATCGGTAAAAAAAATTGTCCATTATTTTTTGTTAAATTAGGGGAATTAAAGTTAATAAAATAAAGGGAAATTAACGAATATTTGAATTTTTCAAACTACAGTGTAATTAGAGAACATAGGAAGCGGATTTGAGGAGATGCGCTTAAGGATTCCCCTGTACATGTTTTCCAACATATATTCAAAACTACAGAAACATTATGATACAATTATATCTATATTAAACATTTTCCAATATGCAGATCAAGAGCGGGCTGAGAGTCAGGTTTTCCCCCTGGAATTTGTAAAAAAAAGAAAAGAAACCAACATAATTACCCGTTTCTATGTATTTTCTTTCAAAATCATAGGCTGGACCCCTTTCCCTAACGGGCTGAATCAACATAATGGGAAAAAATCTAGATCCGACCGTGACATTGAAAAAAGTAGTTCAACGTGTAAATCGCGGTATTTTTTTTTTTTTGCTTAATTCCTATTAAGTTAAGAATTTCACGCATTTCAAATGCAGATTTCAAAGAAAACATCGGTAAAAAAAATTGTCCATTCTTTTTTGTTAAATTAGGGGAATTAAAGTTAATAAAATAAAGGGAAATTAACGGATATTTGAATTTTTCAAACTACAGTGTAATTAGAGAACATAGGAAGCGGATTTGAGGAGATGCGGTTAAGGATTCCCCTGTACATGTTTTCCAACATATATTCAAAACTACAGAAACATTATGATACAATTATATCTATATTAAACATTTTCCAATATGCAGATCAAGAGCGGGCTGAGAGTCAGGTTTTCCCCCTGGAATTTGTAAAAAAAAAGAAAAGAAACCAACATAATTACCCGTTTCTATGTATTTTCTTTCAAAATCATAGGCTGGACCCCTTTCCCTAACGGGCTGAATCAACGTAATGGGAAAAAATCTAGATCCGACCGTGACATTGAAAAAAGTAGTTCAACGTGTAAATCGCGGTATTTTTTTTTTGCTTAATTCCTATTATGAAATGCCATTTTAGAGATGCTAAGGCGAACATCCCTGTCCTTTTATGTTGTGTTGTATTTTCAAAACGGGAGGCAATGGAAGTCAGGTTAGTTAAGGACAGTTAACGGCTCAATTGATCGTTCAATGATTAGTTCAATAATAAATTCCATCATTGTTTCACAATGAAAAATATTGCATTGTCTGGAAAGGTGTTGATTACCGCCTACAAGGTAGACCGTACAACAAGGAAAGATTACTGGATAAATGTTAAAAGTCTTCAAATTCAATAGCATCATTTAAGAACAAATTTACAGCATGGACTAGACATGCACGTTTCGGATACGTAACCCTCGTCAGTGATCCTCAATCTAAACAATGTAATATGGCTAAAGAGTGTGAAAATTACTATGTCCAAAAATGTACCGAAAAACGTAACAGAATTGGTGGGATATGACGCTACAGGACCTATGGTTTTGAAATTTCAAGGTTTTTTGATAACAGAAATTTTCGAATCCGTTGAAGAGACAGCCGATTAACCGAAGTTGATCAAACTTGGCTACATGTGCCCTCGGGGGCTCCTTGACCACCAGCAGTGACACTCACCAAGTGGTTCAAATGTTAAACGTCTTCAAATTCAATAGCATCATTTAAGAAATTTAAGAACTGATGAATTGACAACATGGACCAGACATGAACGTTCCGGGTACTTAATAGCAATTCTCTGTAACCATTTAAACAATTTCGGCACGCATGGTCTCCGATTTTCATGAAATTTCACACATAAGTAGGGACCAATGAGAAAAGGAATATTTGACAAAAATATTAATTCTAGGTCATCTGGTTACCATGGCAACGGCCTTTAAAGTTGAGAAACTGGCAAAATTGAGCTAATTTTTAACTCTATAATTTGGTCTATATGTGACATCAATGGGAGATTTTAAATGCATCCTAAAGATTAGGACATAAAATTTCAAATAAGCATACTAGTAGTGTCTGATATTGTAAAAAAGGCTGGTTACCATGACAACATTATTAGCTAATTTTGATATATTGATTTCAAAATGCTGTTTGTATTTTCCAATTTTCCTTCTCTCTTGATTGGTATATGATAAGGAAATAGTAATTATTTTATAAAATGAGCAAAATCAAGATAAATCCACTTGTTGCTATGTACATAAGAAACCTTGGCAACGGTAACTATGGTATTCAATATTACTTATTTTGCAACTTCAGAGTCATTTTTAAAAATTTTGCATCATGATGAACAGATAAAAATTGTTGGAAAATATCCAACACAAAGAGCTCTTTCAAAAACAGTGAAAAAGCTATGAGGAACATATGTTACCATGGCAACCATTTTTTATTATTTTCATAAAACAGTAATTATTTATCCCAGGAAGTTCAAATTCAATAACAATAAAGATCAAGTAAGCCTCTTTCAAATTACAATAAAAAAGTTTCATATAATTAATCATTGCTATAGTAATTTGGCCATACATTATAAAAATAAGCATTTTTTTGTGGTTTTTCGAAGCCTTTTCCCAAAAAAACGAAAGAGGCTCACACAACAATTTTTACATATACGGCAAAGCAAAGTCTAAACTTTATTTTAGATTGAACAAATTTCAGATTACTTAACTGTTGATGCCCGTATCCAAGGACTCAAAGTGGGCCTATGTGCAATTTTAAACAAATGTTCCCATAGCAACGGGCTATTTCTTGAATATTTTTCAATATTTTCTTTCGTGTAATGAAAGATCTACTTAAATACATTAATTAATGTTCATCACTTTGAATTAAAATTCAACGATCTAGTGAAAAAAGGACTCTAAATATTGTCCAAAATTGCTTTCATTTTTGCGATTTGAGGTCATGTTGCCATAGCAACGAACAGAAACTTTATCCCAATGTGAATGCTTATGTTTTATTTGCATAAAAAACTCAAAAATGTAAGTAATTTATCGTTGAATTTTGAAAAAATGCAAAAAATACTATTTTGATAGGGTACCTGTGTTGTTGCTATGGAAACATATAGATAAGGACATAAACCCATCATTATTATTACATAACTTGAAATAGCAATGATAGCGTACTGATAATTCATCAGTGTTTGTTTTAGATTATGCTGCATGAATTATGTATGTGACTTCAAAAACGCCCAAAAATGAATTTTTTCAATATTCAAAGTCCGTTTCCATGGCAACCGGATGTAATATTAAGAAAATTCTTAACAAATTTTTACTTTTGGGTCAGACCCAACCTTATGTACAAATTTCATCAAAATCTGAGACATGCCGTGCCATGCGTCCTTCATAAAATTGCAAATGCTTACAGAGAATAGCTATTAACACTCGTCAGTGATTTTATCATTTGTACAGACAAAACAAAAACAACAGTAATAACATCAAGCAATTGTATGATCTTTTATTGTCATATATAGTATCTAGCACTTTTGTGATTTATACCTGAAACTGATATTGGAAGTTTTAGATGAATATATTTTCCAAATGAGTAAGAATCAATGAGTTTGTTATTTCGGGTTTACCCTACTTGTTTATCTATCTATCTATCTATCTATCTATCTATCTATCTATCTATCTATCTATCTATCTATCTATCTATCTATCTATCTATCTATCTATCTGTCTATCTGTCTGTCTGTCTGTCTGTCTGTCTGTCTGTCTGTCTGTCTGTATTTATTTACTATTGATTAGTGGTTTGCTTGTTTGTTTGTTTCTGTTTTATTCATATTTTCATCTCATTTCATAGGGAACTTTGAAGTCTTAGTCGTGGTACTTCATCATAAAGAAGTACATGCTCTTCCCAGCCAGGCTAGTGATAGAGTCCTTACAGGAGAGGAATATAAACAACTGGGCGCCATTGTGGATGCTGCATTCTGGACAGGAAAGGGAATGTACGACTGTGAACTCAATAAACTGGCAACAGAGAAAATATACAACTTTGTTTCCGGGTTTGGGACGAGGTGAAAGATAGACATTACTTTGCTATCCTACAAGCAAAGTTGGAACATTCTTTTATCAAAATTTGGAACTATTTCAACATCAGAGAATTATTGTGGAATTTCTTCTGCTAATTTTATTTGTCAATGAAAGGTTCAAATTAAAATTAGAATGAATATTAAACGAAACTTTAAATGGTCTGTCAATTTTTTTTGTAATATTCACGATATTGGATTCTGAAGTGATCAAAATGAACTTTATGTACGGAAATAACGTAATTGTCAAGTAAGAGAAAACTTCATTTAAATTCCCTTTTCATCTGAAGTTGGTCAGACTTCATGATGTTCATGGCTTAGCTTCGAGAGGCAGAGAAATAGGTTTTTATATCTATTTAATATATACTTTTTTATGCTGTGGCAATCGCAATTTATTGTCTTTTTTATGATTTCAGCATACTGTAAGCACATGTTTTTACAGCAAGAATGCGTTTTTGGAGACCTATTTGTTTCTGGGAAAATTGGCTGATAATGCTCACATGATTTTTAAGAACAAATTTTTCTCCCTCTTATTTGCGTTGTCTTATATACAAACTAACTAGACCAATGGGCAATTGATGCCGAGTTAGGTCTTCTGCCACATTTGCAGCATATAGTGTCTTACCACTTGCCAATGTCCGGTTTCTCGGGAGTCTCGAAGAATGTACAATTGTCTCGTATTATAGCAACTTACGCTTCATTTATATCCTTTAATATTTTTTCTACTTCTATAAGAGGTCGAAAATGAGCCATATCAGAATTAGAAGGCTAGAGTACTAATCTGCACTGCATAAATACACCCTTCCCTCCCCCCCCCCCCAAAAAAAAAAAAAAACCCCGGAAAGCCTTACAGAAGGGGAAGCAACAAGAGACGCATTTAACAAACAGATCCAGACAACAAATCGCGAATGATATTAACGAAGACACCTATATTGTGACACAAAACGTATTGAAAGGGTATATTTTGTCTACACCGATATTCTGAGGTATAAAACAAAGGAGGGGATCTCCAAAAACACCAGGTTGCAGCACCCACAGCAAAACCCCCAAACACCCAGTGCATAAACACAGAGCAGACACACAGAAAGAGACGCAAAGGACACGAAACGTCAACGCACAACACAGAAACATCAAACAAAAAGGACTACACATAAACCAACGAGACAATTTGCAACCGGTGCCGACTTAGGGTGGCCCTCTGCCACGAAAATAGCAGAAGGTGTGGTTATCCTGAGTTACGTGCGCACAACCCTCCTACTTTTCCGATAACCAAGAGGTCTCGAAGAACGAACAATTGTGGTGTAAAACAACCTCCTCACTGTCAGATGACCGCACACAAACAAGACCGCAAAAACGCAGGGGCCCAAGCAACACAGATGAATATGTAAGTTGATATAAAAAGAGGCCGTACGTAATGCAACCCATGCTATGCCGGCATATATAAACATTAATGAAGTACCCATCAGTTATTCAGTCTCAAAGTCTCAAAGTCGAGAAGGTAAGGTAATATCATTAGAATTTCCAATGGGACAGTTGCGAACTGGAGTTAAAACAGTATGACATCGTCTTTGCTTTTTCGAGAGGACTTTTTCTTTAGTATCATAGTAGCATAGTAATTAAATATTTTGTTTTACGTCCGCGGGCTGGTACCTTTTAGAAGAATTACTTTAAAAAAACCCACACACAAACATGCATTTTTCAGGTAAAAAAATCAGAAAATTATATTCATTCCATAAAATGCCTATACCATCATTAATTTCAGAAATGATTGTCAGGACATCAGTTATTATGATTTTGACTTTACTCGCTGATTTACCTCAAAATGACTGAAATCCATACTTTTTGCGCGCATTCTTATTTCTAGAAATTCTTTCTTGTGCATTTTCATTCTATGTGTTCATTTGGCACATAATAGTAAGCAATACAAATCCTTGGAATTAGATTTCCCTAGATAGTGTAGTAAAGGCAATGGAATCGACAAACTTAAGAATATGATGGAATTCTATCATTTTTATATGTCTGATTTCTATTATTTTGCAAAATGAATATCTTTGATCGTGTTCATTGAGAAAGGAAATCGAAAAATAAATTATGAGTATCGTTCATTTCCAAAGAGGACTGAAATCAGTGATGCACCTGACTGGTATGTTTTTTCTTTGATATATCAGTCTTCCTTACAAAATTCCTTCATATTAATCATGTGTTGGTATGTTTTCATGCATAGCCGAAGGGTATCTTTTCAAAATAGTTCGGGACATAAAACAAAATATTTTATAATTATGGCCTCACCTTTAGTTTGGCCTACTCCCCAGCTAACACTTGTAATATAACTGTCTCTCCGGCGTTAATAAATGCTTGTACGGCCTCAAGGTGCGTCACATCCTTCAAGTTTTTACCATTTACCTACAATCATCAAGGTACATCCTATATATACATACTATCCGAATTTTACTCATGTACATATAAGCAAGTTTAGTTAGGATTTCTTTTCGTTGACAGTTTAATTTTCCTTATTCAAATGTACTATGTAAAGTGTCTAGAATGTTAACGTAAAATAAACGATAAAATCTTATTGAAGACTATTGAATATTTGTAAAAGCACATTAGCATAGCATCGAATATTTATTTTTGCCATTTTATTAGAATATGAAATGTCAGTTGTCGTATATCACAAATTGGGTAAAACAGCGATTGATAACTGACATTTCATATTCCAATAAAATGGCAAAAATAAATCTTCAATTCTTATATTTACCAAGTATATGAATTTATTCTGAATTCGTACAAAATTTTAAGAAAATTAATGTCCTACTTCGAGACGTATGAAAATATTACAGTTGTAAGTTCCCAAACAACAAAATTGTTGAAATGTAAAAAAAGACTAACCGAGCATTATTCTTTGAAAAATTCATTTTCCTCTTCAAATCCCCAGCACGATTTACCTACTTGCACTAAGTACTATATGGTGACGTAATTTGTGACACGTTGTTTATCGAGGGCAGAGAGCATTTATTTTTTACTCGTAGATCTTACATGTATGTGTGACGAGAAACCGCATTATCAAGAAATATCAGCTGTAAGTTATTTCTTTGAAATCAGGACGAAATCGGAATGAAAAGCTCGGTAAGTCGCTGACCACACTTAGCTACCGTTCACTTCTTGAAGTTTTCTAATGTGCGTAGCAACCAAAGTAACCAATACTACTTTTCGCAGTACTGGAATGTACAATTTATCATTCGACACATGTAAATGTTTCAGTCGATACTTCATGACCATTTGTATTGTTTCTTGCGTGAGTTAGATCATTTTAGGGGTTTTTTTTGGCGCTGAAGTGAAAGTAGTTCCGGTCATTTTTGACATCATTTATCATCTCATAATGGAAATCACAATAGATGCAATCAACCAATCAATATGCTTAGATTCAGATAAACAAACACATTTGGTAATAATATAAAGATAAAAAGTAAATCAGACGTAATCTTCTTTATACATTTAGTATTTGATCGTCTTCCTGCAATCTTCCATCTATATATGCAGACCCTGTCTCTCTAATCTTGGTTACGAATATTCCTGTCTCTCCTGGTAGGTATAGGGTATCAGTACTCCCTCGTATGTTGATTCCAAGCCCTTTATTAGAAAAAAAGTACAAATATGAAAAAAATACTTTCAAGACGGCGGGACATGTTACATGTTTGTATGATTGTATAATTGTTATAGAAAATAATCATATATAAGGAAGACTGAGTACGACAATCTTCTTTTTATACCAACTTACAGAGTTTTTGTATCTAGCCTAGGAATATGAGTTTAACTATTTTTTATTCGTTAACAGCGAGAAAGGTATTGTTTCAAGAAACGTGCGGGCTATGCTCAAATCATCGGGATGACCACAACATCTGCTAAGTCGGATCAACTTACATATTGGTCCATTTCCTCTTCTTTTTTGTCAATCATGTTACCTTACCTTACCTATCCTCTTCGCTCCTTGTGGAGCGTAAGGTTAGACACAGATTTCTCCACTTCGTCCTATCTTTGGTTTACTTTGACTGTTTGTTTAGTGTACCTGACTGTGAATGTTCAGTTTCATTTATAAGGATAAGAGAGAATGGGGCGTGGTTAGAAGCGAGTATCACGTGTAGTGTCATCATTCGTTGATATATGCACAACCATTGTAATTCCCCGAGATTAAACTATTGAAAGAAAAGTGTTGCATTTCAGCATGTAATCGCAAGCGACGTCATTATGCATAAACACCTCACCGTCTGTTCTAACCTGCAAAGTGAAATCACGGTGACCTAAATCTAAACAAGAATGAATTTGACAATTGCATTGCATATATATAGAATAAATGTCATATAATTTCTGTTATACTACGGATATGCAACACACGGCAAATGCATTTATTGCATGAAATGAACTTGTGTAACAATTACAAAACAAAAATAAAGACACTTATTCTCAATTTATAAAGCGGATAAGACAAAATCAGGGATGGATGCACATAGGTCCCCCCTCAGTAGACGTCATTCATATTCGTATACATTCGTATACAGATCTGTATATTATGGGTCCGCGATTTCTACGCAAGACTAATACCAATCGGAACACCTCGCCCTTCTTTCTATGTCATAAGAAAGCTCGAAATTATGTGTAGGAATACACCTTTGTTTTTAAGATATATGTGATCCGCCCCTGACGAATGAACACGTACGCGTAGTCGAATGTAATCTTACCTAGAAAATAATTGAAAGGTTATAATGCCTAAATAGTGAAAAGAAGTTATTCTTACATTAAAATATGGGTTGGTTTGTTAAATCCAGATTTGAAAAATATGGGGTTTCAATACTTGTCGAAAATTGTCATATGATCGATCAAATGGCGGCGCCCATGTTCGAAGCATGTTCAGATTCTCAAGGCAAAAATATTATGATCAGGTTTCGAAGGAAAAACAGTTGAACTCCCTCGTGGCGATATGTGAGGGAAGGGATGTCATCTTTATTTTGCCATCAGGCATTGAAAAAGTAAGGTTTTATTTCATAAATTTCCTGTCACGTGATCAGTAATGGAGACGTTATCAGTCCGAAATGTCTACGCGGTACAGGTCGAGGCGTTACGATTAGTCCAATACATGTACCTGAGTAGTGCGCGAAGAAAACTTAGATTTATTATATTAATTTGAGCTGATTTGTTAAATATCAGTCTGTTGTAGTCATAGAAGATAAAAATAAAAATGCTTCTGTGTCCAATAACTAAATAACAAAATTTGTAATTCTACTTTTATTTCCCTAGCATAAACAATGCACGAAAGGCCGTTAAATACATATGAAGGGAACAGATACGTAGCTTCTAGCCTTAATTTCACCTAAAGATACATACACGGTGCGCTGTACATAAATAATCCAAAATTCGCGGATTACCTCAGCAGAATATATCATTCGGAGCTTGAAGTCAAAGAACCCACAGAGATAAATAATTCAGCATCCTATCTGGACATAATGTTGTCCTGCGACACTGATGGTGACTTGAACACCTCTCTCTATGACGAACGTGACGACTTCAATTTCAACATCATAAACTTTCCTTTTCTGAGTAGCAACATCCCTTCATCGCCTGCTTATGGCGTGCTCATATCTCAAATAATACGCTATGCTAGAGCAAGTACCAAATAAACAGATTTTGTTCTGAGAGCTAGCGTCTTTCAAATAAGCTTCTCGGTCAGGGATACGTTTGTGGCCGACTAAGCTCGTCACTAAGGAAGTTCTACGGTAGATATGGGGAACTCGTCATACATTATGATGTCCCACTCTCAAGAATGATGGACGATATTTTGTCTTAGACCATTTGAACCATCCAACCACCGAATTTACTTGTGTCTTCCGAAATAGAAGTAACCGGATTTGATAATTCAACCGAATTGAAGTGACGGGTGTTGCATGCAAGCAGGGGATCCTGACTCTTCCTGGGCACCTTGCCTCACTCCCATATTGGGAGTTCGCTTCTTTTCATATGATGGAGGTATTTCTTTGTTTGCTTCGGTACTTGTTTTATCCTGGTTTTGTATGCCTTCGGTTTATGATTTTCTGAATTATCGATCTTGTACTATGTATTGGGATGTATTGGGATATCATATGGTCATTATCCACATTTGTCATGCAGTCGACGTTATGGAAGGGATTGCTTTTGATTTTAGCATGAAAAACAGTTTTTAATTCAATTTACATTCGCCTGCGTTAAAAAAAACTTTTTTTTTCATATCATTTTATCCGTTGGGGTGACTGTGGCAGATGGAGCATTACACTGAGTTACACTCACTGAAGACTGGTACATATACAATAGCCAGAGCTCTTGATCAACAATTGCCCAAAATAATTTGGGATTTTTTCTTTCTTTCATCTAAATTTCACATCATAGTCATACCAGCCAATGTCATGAACTCTACTTGCAACAAGCCTCATATTGTGCATGTATTTCAAAAGCCCTGAGATTGTACTTGGATGAGCTGTGCAATAAATGGACATGATAAATAAAGACATCTGTCCATTGTTGAAAACAAGTAATTTTTGACTGCTGTTATTTTGTTATCCAAGATAAGAGAACCATCTGAACCATGCTGTAAACAGGGATATGGTCATTATCCATATTTGTCAATTTAACTGAAAGCTGTTTCAAATCTTCATCAGAATCTAACTTTTTGACCAAAAGGCTTGTCCATTCAATGAATTCACCGTTATTAATTTCCATTTTGATTTTGTTTGGAGCATTGAACGCTAACTCATTATCAACACTTAAGATTGGAGAAGTAGCTGACAAATCGTCAATAGATGTACAATGAGAAATATGGATAATGACCATATCCCTGTTTACAGCACAAAATCGATAACCCAGAAAATCAGAAACCGAAGGCATACAAAATCAGGATAAAACAGGAACCAAAGCAAACAAACAAAAACCTCCACCATATGAAAAGAAGCGAACTCCCGATATGAGAGTGAGACCAGGTGCCCAGGAAGAGTAAGCATCTCCTGCTTGCATGCAACACCCGTCGCTTCAATTCAAGATTTGCCACCTTCAGATGAGGCTTCAACACTGGCTTTATTTGTTCAAAATAGTCGAGAACTTTCGAAGTAACTTGGTTAGCAACCTTCTATATTTGTTCCTCATTCATTTGAACACTCTGTCCAACAACTTCGAATTACTGTCCTTATTGGGAGTCATTTTCACCCGTATTAACTCTAGTATCTGGGCTTGGCCTAGCGACCGGACCCGTCCTCTCTGCAAACGTACGAGATCTCGTAGCATTGTCTGAAGCTCGTTAAGCCATTTTAGTTGTTAATTAACCCCTGAACTAGACACGTGATAGAAGGTTAAAAGTGACTGGAATTCAACTCTTCCGGTGACTTGACTCCACAGTTTAGTCGCAGTCATCAGGCTATATCTAGAGTTCAAGATGTTGCACATTCAGATTAATTTAGCTATGAAAAGCTTTAGAAATTCGCTTTTCACAGAGGGGTATATTATGCATGTAATATTTTGAGAACACTGTCGTTTTCACCTGATAATTGAATGAGCGGCACACATAACGTGCACGTGGTCAGGGGCTATTTTCACTTCTTATGCTGTTTCAAAAATAATACTTTATTATAACTTCAATTTCAAAAGGCTCCGCCGCTTTGTGCGTCATAAAAACTTTGCTCGAAAACCGTATATTGGAACCATACACACTTGTATAAATCTCTCCATTAACAATTTTGATATTTAGGTCCATAAACGATGTTTCTGTGTTTGTTACGTTTGCCTTATTTAGAGCTAATTTTTGTGGATGTCGATGTTCACGCACGAAATTGAAAAGAATATTCACAAAACATGCACTTGCTGAGGTTATGTCTATATAGAAAGTGCTATTGCGACGATGTCAGGGAAAGACATTCAAAACATTTACTGCCAAACCCCTCGCGAGGAACATTTTAACGAGCTCCACAATGCAAAGGGCAAAAGTGTTACACAAATGAGTTAAAGAAGATCCTGACGAAAATTTCAAAAGCACTCACAATAGAGCACCAAATTTAACATCAACGGACCCCGAGCAAGCTAGAGGTGGGATAAGGTGCCCGGGAGGAGTAAGCATTCCTTGTTTGGCTAGCCGCACACGCCGTCGATTTTCACGCATGAAACTGAAAACAATATTCATAAACATGCACTTACTGAGGTTATGTCTGTATAGAGAGTGCTATGGCGTCGATGTCAGGGAAAGACAATTGACACAGTGACACGATGTCAGGGATAATTGTAATAGTGTTCTATCCTCGATTTTATCAAAGCGATTGGGAGAAGTATATTTATGATGTGTTAAGCAGATGAGCATCTAAAGTAGGGTATATACTTTCATCTGTAGTCATTTTTATTGCAAAAGTGTGTTTGATATTACATCTTTGATAGTCTTTTCGATTATTCTTAGTCGATATATTGTATTCATATGATCTTCTACCGTGGTTTCTGTAATGTTATCTTGTTTGGAGCTTTTAAGTTATTCAATTATATCCGTTAAATCATATACAAAAATATGAAAAAAATATGCCAATGCGACGACTAGAAGTGAGCCTAGATGAGTGATACAGAGTTAGCGAAAACTCTAAAACAACATAGGGAAGAGTCAGGTAAAACAGAGGAAATTCTATTTTTCAATTTTGTGTAGGGTACATGCGAGCCTGTAAATAATTATGTTTCTGGTGTTCTGATTGGACAATAATTACAAAATTGGTCTTTTTAGAATAGAAACATTTCTTGCTTTACATTAATACAGAAATAATTCCTGAAAACTCATTCATTAATATCTAAAAGCTGTAGAAATTATGCTATTTTAGAGGCAAA
Organism: Pinctada fucata; assembly: GCA_028142955.1. NCBI lineage: Eukaryota > Metazoa > Mollusca > Bivalvia > Pterioida > Pteriidae > Pinctada > Pinctada fucata. Next base: position 20,450,119 of record AP027107.1, on the reverse strand, counting down.
AATAACTGCTCCATTTAGTGCAGATTTTAGGGTGACCTTGAACTACACTTCCTGTCTTCAGATTCTAATGATAAAAAGTTTTTACTCTGACATATTTTTGACTCGCTGGCATTGACGGTTAATTTCATGTATAGATTGTAAGCATTGGAAATGTATATGTGAAATGCGACAAGATTTCGTTAACATTGCGGCCTATGGGAAAATGGACAAAAATGAATTACTGGACTCTCCCCTGTAGGTGCCCCATGCTAAGTATGTCACGCGTACTGAAATCGCACTAGTTTTGCCCATTGTATCAGGAATCGTTCATATCCACTAAATTAAGGTATTTTAATGTTCACTTTCAGTCATATACATGAAATCCACATTTCATAGACCCATAACACGTTCATTTCCTTGGATTTTCAGACCTGGTAACCCCCCCCCCCCCCCCTTTTTTTTTTCTTTTTTTTTTTTTGGATTTAAACGATTTATCGCTAAATTTGATATATATCGAATACAAAACGATTCACACAGGTGAATCTATCAAAGAAGGATATACTTTTTACAGTTTAAGTTTCATTTTAGGCAAATATAAAACAAAGGGAGAAAAAACGCGTTTTGCGAAATAAGGGGGGGGGGGTGCGTTTTTGTCTCATTACGAGTCGTTATATCAATATATTCATACTATTTTCTTTCCATTTAGTTGAATATAGATCATTATCATAGAAAAAGCAAAACTATTTGGAATAAATGCTTAAAACTATTTTCCTGGCTGTTTTCACACATTTTTTTTTTTACTGATTTTTAACCCTTTTCAGGCATCCTGGAAAAAAATCATATAAATTCTATGGAAACACATTGAAGTTTTTCCACATAGAATAAAGCTAAAACAAGGCTGACAGAAAGAACTAACAGATTATTTTATGTCTTTTGAGGAGAACAGGTCTGTTTTGAAAATGGAGAAGATGAAGATGTAATGAAATTTACCAATAATTGTGTGCCTAAAAATAGCTCCAAACGCGCTTCATTTCAGCTGAATTTTTCGAAAACGAATGAAAATATTTGGCTCAAACTTGGTATGATGCATACAAAGGTCTTGATCTATGTGCCGGTACCAATATTTGGTTGAGATTAAAAGAGGGGGAAAGATATAGGGAAGAGTCAGGTAAAACAGAGGAAATTCTATTTTTCAATTTTGTGTAGGGTACATGCGAGCCTGTAAATAATTATGTTTCTGGTGTTCTGATTGGACAATAATTACAAAATTGGTCTTTTTAGAATAGAAACATTTCTTGCTTTACATTAATACAGAAATAATTACTGAAAACTCATTCATTAATATCTAAAAGCTGTAGAAATTATGCTATTTTAGAGGCAAAAATAACTGCTCCATTTAGTGCAGATTTTAGGGTGACCTTGAACTACACTTCCTGTCTTCAGATTCTAATGATAAAAAGTTTTTATTCTGACATATTTTTGACTCGCTGGCATTGACGGTTAATTTCATGTATAGATTGTAAGCATTGGAAATGTATATGTGAAATGCGACAAGATTTCGTTAACATTGCGGCCTATGGGAAAATGGACAAAAATGAATTACTGGACTCTCCCCCATAGGAAGTCATATTTATTTTGTTAGCGGTCAATATCGTAATAACCAAGATCAAGTAATCAATAACTCGGGCTATTCTTTTTATTAATATATTATACATATTGTACAATGTCTTAATGTGGGTTGGTGTTCGTGCCTTTTGCGTCTTCCTGTGGATGTCTGCTCTGTGTTTTTGAATTGGGTGTTTTGAGATTATCGTCAGGATCTTCTTTAACTCATTTGTGTCACACTTATGCCCTTTGCCGCGTGTACATGTAGCTCGTAAAAAAAGTTCCCCGCGAGGGGTTTGACAGTAAGTGTTTTGAATATATTTCCCTGACATTGTCGCCATAGCGCTCTCTATATAGACATAACGTCAGACAGTGCATGAACTCTATATATTATTTTCAATTTCGCGCTTAAACATCGACGGCGGGTGCGGCTAACCAACAGGGGATGCTTACTCCTCCCGGGCACCCGGTCCCACCTCTAGCTTGCTAGAGGTCCGTCGATGTTAAATTTGGTGCTCTATTGTGAGTGCTGTTGAGATTATCGATTATCTTCTTTAACTCTTTTGATGGTTTGCTATGGGTGCATTGCTCCGTGTGGTGTTGTTTGAGCTCTTCTCCTTTCTTTGAAGCTACGTCTTAGCGATAAGTGTTGACATTCCGTCAAATGGAAAAAAAGATAATACATGTAGTTGCTTTTAAGGACATAATGTTACGCTGCTGATCTGAGTTGAAGCTTATAGAAATGAAATACTTGTTTTCAGCTTTTTTATCACAATTTTTTGTTTATTTATAACTTAGGGGGCAAAGGGAAAATTTTCTTTAACATATTTTAAATAATCAGAACAGAGATGATAGACAAAAAGGTATCATTTTCCAAATAATAAGCGTTAATAATGAGACTACATGTACTTCGAAATAAAACATGTCATGCCAAACCTTTTTTGTTGTAATATTCCGTAGGATTGAAACAAAATTTCCTATTTCATTTTCAGTCAAGTTTCATGTCCTGTCATATTTCTTAATTTTCTAAACTTTCCGAAAAACACGCCAGCATATCATAAAAACATCGAAGCTGGAGTCATGCAGCAATTATTCAGTCTCCAAGTCGAGAAGGTAAGGCAAAATCATTAGGACTCCCATTGGAAGCTGTTGCGAACCCCGGAATAAAAAGTATTCAGAAATTAGATCACGTGTCCCGGGGAGAGTCAGCGTCTCCAGTTTCCATGATTGAAAATCCTTTCGCAAAACAAATGACCCAGAGGAAAATTTCGCAAAAAAAATGGTCATCCTGAAAATTAAGTTACTATATCATCTTAAATTATGATTATATTAATAAGATATCCAAAAAAGGAAAAATTATGCATAAAAAAAATTTATCATGCATAAAACATTTCTTCTGTTTCAGCTGTATTTGAACTTAATTTTTTTTAGTGTTGTACCTATACCGTACAGTATAACTGTGAACATAAAATACATACATTCTTGAAATTGTTTCATACATTGGTTTTCGGAAAATGAACTTAAAAATTTATTCAACTGTGTTTAAAATCTTCCCTTTATATATTATATTTCTACATGTATAAACAATAATTTAATGAAAGATTGCAGCAGAATCAGTATTTATATGCATAATATAAAGAATAAACAAGAACTGCCAAAGTTACAAAAACGAAAGGGAATAAATTGTTATTTGGATCCGAATTTCTCTTTTCATTTTGTTCAACATTTCTTTTTAAAAGTCCATGTAGTCAGTCACGTGATGTTGTTTGTGCTTGAATATGGAAACCATCTAACTTGTCTGGTAATAAGTCATCTATGAAATTATCCAGGAAATCGTCAGAAGCACGTAATGTTTGGCGCAAATTGTAAAGAGCCATTATGCTGGCACCCTCGGACACTTTCTGTGTGTTAGATATGTTCTGCATAGGGAGAATCGAATATGGCGGAAGTCCTAGAGAGTTTGCTACTTTGTTGACTATATCGGAAACCTTTTTGCTCCTAAATATCGTGGACGGATCTTTTTTAAACACTGGACTCAGACAATCAACTTTCGTGAGTAAAACCAGCTGTGGAATCCCTAAAATCATAAAACCAATAATAATTGACAATAACAATTAGGTTTTAGTTCTACATCTACTTCAATCGGTCTTTTATGAAGAATAAAATCCCTCTCGAACTAAATCTTAGGGAATCCAAAGCTTTTAAATATTAGGATCGAATCTAAAACGAGTTAACAATTCTTTTGGTGATGATAGAAACAAACATTAATTAAGGAAAAGTCAAAGTATGAACGAGTGTAAAAGAATATTTGGGAACCAAATAATGGAAACCAAATAATGCAAAATTGATTCACGTATCATGGACACATACGTACTTTTATAATTCATCATTTCCTGTAGCTTCCTGACTTGATGTTGGACTTTTTCTGTCATAATCATGTCTAGTGGACTATTGGCGTCCACAACAAATACTACACAATGGATCCTATCACATATAGCTGGGTTAACTCTGAATTTAGGATTATCCTTTGATATATGTGTACTTGAGTTGAACTGTAAAAACAAATTAATAAACTAATCAGGACACAGAGAAAGCACATTAGAGTCAAATTAAGATAACACTTATATAAGTTTCTAACAAAATGGTTTTAGTCATTGCACTAGACATGGTAAATAAGTCGTACTACGTGTTTTTATTGGTCTTGTGAGGTTGTATCCATTTATCTGTCCTATTTTCTTTTCGCATGGAGAAGTTCTGGGTTTTTTTTTCCAAAATTCAAAAGCCTTTCGATTGTGGTTTTTGGAATATGTTTTCGGCTTTTATGTTTGACTTTCATTCAATAATTCTTAAAACTACTGTTCATATTGATCCTTTTTAATGATCTTGCTTTTTGTGTCTAACTTATACTGCCATCCATAGATTTATATACACTATTTCTGCTCATGTTACTGTTATAAAGTGAACAGTTTCAAATCCATTACCGTATAATTCTGAAAATGAAGCTTGTAGACATTATTTATAAAAAAAAATTGACCCAACTATTTGCAGTTTTTGAATTTTTATTCTTTTTTATATAAAAATGACAATTTTTGGAAAAAATTGTGCTGATGAAAAAAGTTCATTTATGCATTTTCGTTTTCACCATTCATACTTTTAAATTATGTTAAACTGATTATTTTGAATCTCTCAAGTTCAGAATAGAAAAAATAGGAGAAAATGATAAAGAATTTAGAATGATTTACTTGTTTGTATAGTTATTTATGGATGGCAGTGTATATTGTTCAAACTAACTGATGTATCAAATGCTAATTAAGCTCATAAATGCATTTACTGATTGCGCCTGATGTTCGTTGATGGAAAGTAGAAATTATTAAAATACAAATGTAATAAGATAAAAAAAATACTGTACCCCATATCCATTTTTGACGTGCCCATCAAGTATGGCTTCAATATCCCTACTATCCAGTCCCTAGGCATCCTCCAGTCCTCTACAGTCACATAGTCTGAACTTAAGAGGTGTTGTACTATGTTTGGGTTTTACTGAGTAAATATCGAATTGCAAAAAGATTTTATTGGTGAAATTTTATAAATTATATGTATGTTATTAAAGTTTTTTTTAAAAGAAATATACTATGTTAAATGTTAAACGTCTTCAAATTCAATAGCATCATTTAAAAACAGATTAATTTTCAGAATGGACCAGACATGCACGTTTCGGGCTATAGCAAAGGGCAGATTGTCCGAAATCTAAAAGTCGGTCATTATACCCCTGATTTTTTTCCATATAATAAGATATTCATGAATCATGATATCTAGCTATATCCAATATCATACTAAAACCCTCAATGGTATACTTTAATTGTATACATATTTTAGAGGTATACATTTCAAATCAACTTCGGTTGAAGCTCATAATTGTCATCATTAGCAGTCTGCTTTCGTCTCGTGGACATCAGGCATTTAAGACATTTGCAGATGTCGTGCTTATTTTAAATTCTCATACACATGATCTTGTTTGAAAGCAATTGCTTATTTAAAGGGTTGCATGAAAAAAATAAGTTAAGCCGCGCATGATAATGTGGAGAATTCGGAAGTAAAATGACTTGCTTACTGTTTTTGTAAGACTGGTATCCGCACTTCCCGCTCTGGCTTGTATTGCAAGGCGTTCTTTGAAGAAGGAGTTGATAGTGTTGAAGAAGCTAGACTTCCCTGCCCCAACTGGACCCAACATCAAAACGTTTACATAAGGAATTTTATCTTCAGATACGCCCTGGTCCTTGAGTGGACAATGGTTCTCTACTTCTCTTTTCATCTCTTGAAGAAGCTGGTTAAAAATAGAATTTAAAATCAATTAGATATCTAAAAATAACTTAGTGTACCAACCGGACCCAACATCAAAACGTTTACATAAGGAATTTTATCTTCAGATACGCCCTGGTCCTTGAGTGGACAATGGCTCTCTACTTCTCTCTTCATGTCTTGAATAAGCTGGTTAAAATTATTTTAATTCAAATATATATCTAAAAATAACTTAGTGCACCTACTGGACCCAACATCAAAACGTTAACATAAGGAATTTAATCTTCAGATACGCCCTAGTCCTTGTGTGAACAATGGCTCTCTACTTCTCTCTTCATTTCTTGGATAAGCTGGTTAAAAATATAATTCAAATTCAAATATATATATAAAAATAACTTAGTGTACCAACTGGACCCAACATCAAAACGTTTACATAAGGGATTTAATCTTCAGATACGCCCTGGTCCTTGAGTGGACAATGGCTTTCAACTTCTCTCTTCATCTCTTGAAGAAGCTGGTTAAAAATTGAATTTAATTTCAAATATATATCTAATAATAACTTAGTGCACTGATAGATGTAGATCAAATTTACCCTATCTGTCTCTGATGAAAATACTAAGATTGTATAAAAGATATATCTTACAGATCTAGTCGTGACATGGGGACCGAATTTAGAGAAAGTTCAAACCTTCGAAAATACATGTATATCGACAAATTTAAAGTAGGTACAATTACTATTATTATTGACAATTTGCTTTTGTTAAGGTGATTGTCAATTTGTGATCACTTCAAATCTGTCAAAATATTTTCGAAGGTTTGAAGTTTCCACAAATTTGGTCCCCATATCCCGTGTTGCTCTGTAAGATAAATCTTTTATACAATCTTTTTTTCTCTCGTCTTTTTGGAAGTTTTGGTGCGAATGTTATTTTTATCTATGTCTATTGCATATTTAATTGAATTTTCCCGTTTTCCTTTATGATTCAATGGAATCTTGTTTGTTAATTTGTTTTGGTTTTTTTTTTCATTTTTGATTTGTTTTGGTTTGTTGTTGTTTTCGTCATTTGCTTTTTTGTCATTATGATGTGATTGTTTTTATTTGTCTTTGTTCGTTGTATACGTAGTAGTGGAACATGTTGTCTCTTTTCTCCCTAATTTATCGGTTCTTGAAAGCATGTTACGTTGTATATTCACTGTAATCAATGCGACGTTGATTTAATTGATTTCAGCCTTATTAATGATAATGTCGAAGGGTTCCAACTCTCTACCTTCTTGAAGAAAATTCCAAATCAATTTACATGCACCAGACACGTGTTTCGAATATTAAATTCTCATCAGTGATGCTTTGGGCGGCGCCACCATAAATAGTTTCAGTAGCGCCCTCTTTAATCTTTAGAAGTTAGAATCATGTTAAGAATAGTGAAAATCTTTCCTCTTTTTCCAGACAAAAAGTTATAGGACAAAAAGGTCCAAATTCAAACTATGCACAAGACATTCTTACCGCTGGTCCCCATTCTTCTACGGCGTCAAGTTCCTGCCATCTATCGTCGAGAAGGTCCCTGTCCTTCCCTACTTAAAATAACGACATAGAAATATCACTTTTAAATTGAACTGGACCAACTTTCCCAAAGGTGCAAAACACTTTTTCTTTAGTAACTTCAATGACATTAGCTATGTCACAATTCGTTTACTAGTATATAGGAAATATCAATTTCTTGAGTGTACAGTTTTCTGAGGACATTAGTTCAGTTACTAAGAACCGTAAGACAGCAGTGACTATATCCATAATGAATAGAAAAATCACCAACCTGTATCATCTGTTACAGTCACGTCAGACTCAGCCATTGTCTGAAACATACACGAAACATTTTCAAAAAAATATATATTCCAACAAACTATGGTAAAAGTAACTATTTACTTTTCAAATTTCTTTATCTTTCAGGTACATGAGTACTCCGCTGTTTGTGTGCATAAATCTAAATCGTCTTCTTTTCATCTTCTTGAGACCTTGTGTTACTGTCCTTATTATTTTTTTTTTTCGTAAGAGGTATATAAAATTCTGTTCGAGAAACAAAGTCTCGATTTTGTTGATATGCACACATGGCACGCTGAAATTAATATATATCAGATTACCATATTAATATTTCAATATTGATAAAACATAAGGTAATTTTACTTTGAATTCCTAAATTCAACAAATAACTTACACAAAATATGACATCAATATTATTTTCATATACTTCCTGAAAAGTGCCTGAAATTTGAAGTATGGGGTCGATATTCGAATTTTGAAATTCAAGCAATTTTTGAAAATAATGGAAAAATAGAATTAAATACCCAGGAAATACTGTAGACCCTTCAAATTGAATAGCATCATTTAAGAACAGATAAATTGGCAACGTGGACCAGACATGCACGTTTCGGATACTTAACCCTCATCAGTGATCCTAAATCTAAACAATGTAATATGCCAAAAAGTATGAAAGTTACTATGTCGAAAAAGTATACCGAAAGACGTAGCAGGATGGGCGGGATATGATGCTACAGGACCCACTTTTTAGACATTTCAAGAAATTTTGATTGCAGGAAATTTAGAATGCGTTGAAGAAACGATCAACCGAAATTGATCGAACTTGGCTACATGTGCCCTCGGGGACTCCTGGTCCACCAGCAGTGACACTCATCAAGTGGTATAAATGTAAACGTCTTCAAATTGAATAGCATCATTTAAGAACAGATAAATTGGCAACGTGGACCAGACATGCACGCTTCGGGTACTTAACCCTCATCAGTGATCCTAAATCTAAACAATGTAATATACCAAAAAGTATGAAAGTTACTATGTCAATTAATAGTGATCGACGTAATGACGAGGTTTCTGATTCAGTATGAACATTCTCCAAAATTAGCAGGTCAAAACTGAATTGAGACAAATCATATTTTAACATGTATAACATCATATTTTTAGGAAATGGAAATTGAAGACAGGTTAATTCATATTGGGATATTTTCCAAAACCAGGCGAAATGAGGTAAAATCTACAATATTGGAAAGAATTACCATTTGGCGAAAAAAATTTACATTAGATAGTTATGATGATCCTGAGAAATAGGAGACAAGTCAATAAAGGATCAAGGAAATTAGGAATAACAATATCAATAAGGAAGCACTATTAAGATCATCTTATCTACTTAGGTTGGGATGAGATTATTTGCTATCAAAGTAGGTTTTGTCATAAACAACGGATATGACATATGAATGAACTGAAGTTCCATGTGCCCATTGCTTTTTAACTTCCATTGGCATAGCTTTTATGTTATCTAGAGCCTTCGCATTTTACTACGCGGCTCCATTTTATGTAGCGTCGATTCAGTAGCATAAATGAATAAAATGTCTATGACCAAAAGAGCACTGAAGGGATGGTACTGGGTGTCAACCTCTTTAATTTCTATGATGTAATGGGATGAAATGTTTCAAAAATAGCTAAGTGATAAACGTGCACAATGGTTCTCTACTTCTCTCTTCATCTCTTGAAGAAGCTGGTTAAAAATAGAATTTAAAATCAAATAGATATTTAAAAATAACTTTAGTGTACCAACCGGACCCAACATCAAAACGTTTACATAAGGAATTTTATCTTCAGATACACCCTGGTCCTTGAGTGGACAATGGCTCTCTACTTCTCTTTTCATGTCTTGAAGAAGCTGCTTAAAAAAAATATTTCAATTCAAATATATATCTAAAGATTACTTAGTGCACCAACTGGACCCAACATCAAAACGTTTACATAAGGAATTTAATCTTCAGATACGCCCTGGTCCTTGAGTGGACAATGGCTCTCTACTTCTCTCTTCATTTCTTGGATAAGCTGGTTAAAAATATAATTCAAATTCAATTATATATCTAAAATAACTTAGTGTACCAACTGGATCCAACATCAAAACGTTTACATAAGGAATTTAATCTTCAGATAAGCCCTAGTCCTTGTGTGAACAATGGCTCTCTACTTCTCTCTTCATTTCTTGGATAAGCTGGTTAAAAATATTATTCAAATTCAAATATATATCTAAAAATAACTTAGTGTACCAACTGGATCCAACATCAAAACGTAAGGGATTTTATCATGTTAAGAATAGTGAAAATCTTTCCTCTTTTTCCAGACAAAAAGTTATAGGACAAAAAGGTCCAAATTCAAACTATGCACAAGACATTCTTACCGCTGGTCCCCATTCTTCTACGGCGTCAAGTTCCTGCCATCTATCGTCGAGAAGGTCACTGTCCTTCCCTACTAAAAATAACGACATAGAAATATCACTTTTAAATTGAACTGGATCAACTTTCCCAAAGGTGCAAAACACTTTTTCTTTAGTAACTTCAATTACATTAGCTATGTCACAATTCGTTTACTAGTATATAGGAAATATCTATTTCTTGAGTGTACAGTTTTCTGAGGACATGAGTTTAGTTACAAAGAACCGTAAGACAGCAGTGTCTATATCCGTAATGAATAGAAAAATCACCAACCTGTATCATCTGTTACAGTACCGTCAAACTCAGCCATTGTCTGAAACATACACGAAACATTTTCAAATAAATATATATTCCAACAAACTATGGTAAAAGTAGCTATTTACTTTTCAAATTTCTTTATCTTTCAGGTACATGAGTACTCCGCTGTTTGTGTGCATAAATCTAAATCGTCTTCTTTTCATCTTCTTGAGACCTTGTGTTACTGTCCTTATTATATTTTTTTTCGAAAGAGGTATATAAAATTCTGTTCGAGAAACAAAGTCTCGATTTTGTTGATATGCACACATGGCACGCTGAAATTAATATATTTCAGATTACCATATTAATATTTCAATATTGATAAAACATAAGGTAATTTTACTTTGAATTCCTAAATTCAACAAATAACTTACACAAAATATGGCATCAATATTATTTTCATATACTTCCTGAAAAGTGCCTGAAATTTGAAGTATGGGGTCGATATTAGGATTTTAAAATTTAAGCAATTTTTGAAAATAATGGAAAAATAGACTTAAATACCCAGGAAATACTGTAGACCCTTCAATTTCTAGAAATTAATAGTGTTCGACGTAATGACGAGGTTTCTGACTCAGTATGAACATTCTCCAAAATTAGCAGGTCAAAATTGAATTGAGACAAATCATATTTTAACATGTAAAACATCATATTTATAGGAAATGGAAATGGAAGACAGGTTAATTGATATTGGGATATTTTCCAAAACCAGGCGAAGTGAGGTAAAATCTACAATATTGGAAAGAATTACCATTTGGCGAAAAAAATTTACATTAGATAGTTATGATGATCCTGAGAAATAGGAGACAATAAAGGATCAAGGAAATTAGAAATGTTGTCAATAAGTCAATAAGGAATAACAATATCAATAAGGAAGTACTATTAAGATCATCTTATCTACTTATGTTGGGATGAGATTATTTGCTATCAAAGTAGGTTTTGTCATAAACAACGGATATGACATATGAATGAACTGTAGTTGCATGTGCCCATTGCTTTTTAACTTCCATGGGCATAGCTTTTATGTTATCTAGAGCGTCCGCATTTTACTGCGCGGCTCCATTATATGTAGCGTCGATTCAGTAGCATAAATGAATTTATTATAAAATATCTATGACCAAAAGAGCACTGAAGGGATGGTACTGGGTGTCAACCTCTTTAATGTCTATGATGTAATGGGAAGAAATGTTTCAAAAATAGCAAAGTGATAAACGTGTATGCTGTCAAATTGATAAAAGGCAAGAGCAAAGCTTCTTTCAGGCGACAAAGCGTGAAAGAAACTAATAAGGTACATTCGATTTCAGATCATATTACAATAAGGCAAAGCCATAGTTACGTCTTATGTCAAGTGCCCCGATTAGTGCCGAACGTATTCTGTATTTCGATTATATATTTCTTGTCTCGGAACTGGGGCAAGACGAAGATTATCCATGGTGCCACATGTATGTAATATCTTGTTGACCGTTTCTCTGGCTAGGCATAAGAGGTATAGAAAGATGTTTTATGCCGCTAGCCAAACAGGGGATGCTTACTCGTCGCGGGCACCTGGTCCCACTTGCTAGGGGACCGTCGATGCTCAATTTGGTGCCCTATTGTGAGTGCTGTTGAGATTGTCGTTAAGACCTTCCTTATGGCATTCATATCACAGAAAAGAAAAAATTACACCCATACACACTTGTTGAATACATGTATGTTTATATGTACAATGCATTTGTCAAAAAGAATTTTAAATTCATTTTTTTTATACACATACTTTTCATGATTCAATGATTTTATTACACTAAATAATGTACGGCGTTTTTAAAGTCTACTAGGCCTCTGTACCCTCAAGGTGTCTGTAAATCTTGAATAATAAGGGTATTCACATACTTTAAATTCTTTGATACGAGGTGAACGTCACTGCATAAGGTTGTAATATCTTTTCAATTTTTGTATAAATGGGGTAGGGGATTTACTTTAAAGAACTTCGATATATTATTTTTTTTCAGACTGGTATTAATCTCATGATAAAGTACCCGAAACGTGCATGTCTGGTCCATGCTGCTTTATCTGTTCTTAAATGATGCTATTGAATTTGAAGAAGTTTATTCACTGTTTATTTGTTCAATTACGTGAACATTATTGCATTGTATGAGAAAAGTTGTTTAACCAGTTTTGATGGAATTATCTTGCCTTTTAACTCAACAACTCCGAGCTTCTGAATGACAAATATGGATAATGACCTTATCCCTATATACAGCACAAAATCGATAATTCAGAAAATCATAAACCGAAGGCATACAAAATCAGGATAAAACAGGAACCAAAGCAAACAAACAAAAACCTCCACCACTTTATTTTGGATGTAAAGAATGATACATCTGACTCGAGAGATTTATCCATGTAAAACGAACAAACATGTACAAAACGAAAAATAATTAAAATAATTACCCGATACAGTACCTGATTATAATGGCATCATTCATATACATGTTTATGAACAAAGAAATGCATAGGGAACACACGATTTGTAAAAATCTAGAACAATTCATGTATAAATTCAGATTAAATAATTAAGAGAATAAAGATGGAGAGTTATGAATATTTTTATTAACAAATTAAAAATGCTAAACATGGCCTAAAATAGAAGTCAAAGAACAAGCTTAGGACAGGAGGTTTCATGCCTTCTGGGATGTACTAGTACCCCTTCATTTTCGAATAATATATGCTTTGAAGAACATGATGATGGTACATTATTACAATACTATTTCGAAAAATGATAACTTAAAAAATTACTTACAGTGCTGTACTGCAATGTAGCTTTATCAAGGTGACGTGAATGGCATACGTCCGTCCTTTATTTGCTTTTATATAATACAATAGAGTAAATAATTGAACTTTCAACGTTCAAGTGAGATAAACCATCCCTTTATCATATCTTTAAAGGAATTCATTACATTGTAATATGAAGCAACTTTCAGTTGAAGTTGTCAAGTCATGGGATTTTTTATCACTTCCGTTTCATGAAAATCTGAATTTCATTCATGTCAACTAGTTTCGTTTTGTTCCGGGTGAAGTTTGTTTTTGGAATATGTGATTAAAAGGAAAATGATTACCTAACTTGTTATCGATCGTGAGTATTGAAAGATGTTTATTATCCTATCTTGTCATTTTAAAATGGATTTGGGTCTTTTTTCAAAGGTGGAAAGGGAGGGCGATCGTGAACCCGATCCATGATTTTCAAATTTTCTGAAACCCCCATACCTTCGCATCGATCCGAATAATAAAGTTTGTAGAAATCTTATATATATTTATATAGCTTTATTTGCTTTTGACGAATATTTCGCACGAGAAATTGGAAAGATTAAGGATATTGACCTTTATTATACTATGGGGTGAAAATAGTACAATCAAACGTATAATCAGTAAGTATATATATGAAAAGTAAAGTAGACAATTGTTAGAGATAATGATATCATATCTACATTGCATATACATGTACATTATGTGTATTAACAGGTATACACGATAATATTGTCAACTGCTTTAAATTTTACTTACGATACTTAGCTAGTGGTCCACTTCGCACTCAAATGAAATTATTACAAACTGCAATTAGAAAACAAACACTTCCTTTTTATAATTTCGGAAAGCGGAAAAGATTATTCTATTATTTTACTTAGCTAAATTTAAAACAAAACAAAGGAGGGGATCTCCAACAACACCAGGTTGTAGCACCCACAGCAAAACCCCAAAACACCCAATGCAAAAACACAAAGCAGACAAGCACAAAGAGACTCGTAAGGGACAAGGAACGTCAACGCACAACACAGAAACATCAAACACAAAGGACTACACATAAACCAACGAGACCAATGGGCAACCGGTGCCGACTTAGGACGGCCATCTGCCACGGAAAGTATGGTTATCCTGGATTACGTGCGCACAACCCTCCCACTTTTCCGATTATCCAGAGGTCTCGAAGAACGTACAATTGTGGTGTAAAACAACCTCCTCACTGTCAGATGACCACACACAAACAAAACCACAAAACGCAGGGGCCCAAGCAACACAAATGAATATGTAAATGGATATAAAAAGAGGGCGTACGTAATACAAACCGCCGCCGCGAGCTCATGTATGTTATCACCCGAGGAGTCCGACTGACATTCAGAGAGGACAGGTGGTCGGGGCCCTGTCTTCTCTAAAGAGGTTTGGACAGGGCCCGTCATGGAGTCCCGTCGTCACAGTCAGTCAGAGTGCAAGTTTTAAGAATGCGCTTGTACAAGACTGTAGATTGGTCAAGTACCAAGCCTAGTGTCCGTCTGGTGACATAAATATAAAACCCACGGTATAAAGGCGTTTGATGATTCTGACGCATTTTCGATAGTGATATTGTCTTTCTTTGATCCTTCTTATCTTGTTAATAATGTCACCATAAAATGCAGGTTGTGAAATACCCAAAGTAATATACTCTATTGCCTGTATTGGTCCGAATTTCAGAAGAAGTTGACAATATTTTTTGTAAAATTTCCAGAATGTCTTTACTAGTTTGTGAAAGCGAAAACCTTGTCCTAAAAGTTTCGTGGTAATTTGTAAATTTCTACTATGAAAATCCAAAACATCAGTACATGCTCTAGCATACCGGATGAGCTGTGAAATATAGATACCATAGGACGGTAATCTAGGAACATCACCGTCAAGCCAGGGGAAATTTACTATGTCAAATCCAAAATCATCTCTTTTGTCATACACACTTGTATGGATCTCTCCATTAACAATTTTGATATTTAGGTCCAAAAATTATGTTTCTGTGTTTGAAACGTTTGCCTGGTTTAAAATCAATTTTTGTGGATAAATAACATTTTTATATTTCTCAAAAACAGGATTGTCGATAGTAAGAATATCATCCAGGTACCTAGAAGTACCAATAAAACATTTCACATCATCATTTTTCCTTTGTTTTTGAAGATTTTGGATAAATTCCTTTTCATACATGTATAAAAATAAATCTGCAACAAGAGGCGCACAATTAGTACCCATTGGAATCCCTACAACCTGTTTGTAGAGTTTCTCACCAAATCTTACATAAATATTGTCCAAAAGGAAGGACAAGGCAATACACAGGTCACCACATGTCCATGATTTGTATGGTTTGTAATCTGTGGCGGTAAAGAAACCCTTCGATTCAGAAGTACAAATATAAGTTTTCCCCTCTCGATCAAAACACCATTTAATGAGTTTGGACAGTCGATCATTTATTTTATCGTGAGGAAGCGTGGTGTACATATTAGAAAAGTCGTATGAAGATATCGTATTTGCTTCAAAATTTCTTGATTTCATTTTGTCAATCACATCCCCTGAATTTTTAATAGACCAAATTAAGTTTACGCCATTCCTTTTCATGACAGTTTAACAGTATTTTGCCACGTGTTCCTTGATAGCCGTGAGTGCTGACGTCAGATTTCTAGACGAAATTGTTTTTGAGCAGTTGCTAGAATTAGCAATGTATCGAAACTTGTAAGGGGACTTGTGAAGTTTTGGTATACAGTATATTGTAGGGAGATCCAATTTAGAAATAGGAATGTTAAAAGAAGAAATTTCACTGTTATGTCTGTTCAAAATATTGGGAACACTTTCGTTGCTTTCGATATAAGTATTAGTAGAGGAAAGTTCCGAAACAGAAGTTGATATGTAGTAGCGTTTTCAAATAATTATGGTGTTGTTGGCTGCTTTGTCTGCAGGCGCGAAGACATCTTTTTCATGTAAATTACGTAACTTGGATTTGAAATATCTTTCAGATTTAGAAATTGGATTTTCAAAAAGTTGAGGATTTTTGTGGGAGTTATCTATTCGAATATCGGTAATATCCAAAATGAGGTTTTCCAGTCATTCAGAGCATGCGATTCGACTCCTTCCGATTTACACCATCGCTTGGTATAGTTATCTAAAGCTTCCTTAAGCACTTCTAGGGATTCTATACTTAGGTCCTTTCTTAAGAAGACCACGGAGCTGCCTGTCTTTGATAATTGAAAAGTCACCTGTAATAATATGACCAGCTGGTTTATATAGATATGCAGACGTTGCACATTCTCAAGAAGCAGGACATGATTCAAGTATTTTAGGATCTTGCGTTACTTTGTTGTAGTTAAAAACGAAATTACGAATAGGTCTCTTATATTTGTAACAAATAAGAGGAGGTTCTAAATTTTCAAAATATTGAGGAATGGCACTTTGTACGCGATGATCCCGAAAAATATAAGAGATGTTCAGAAGATCAAATCCTTTGTTAATAAATGGAATTTTTATGAATCGTCTTTTAGGGGAGGTGTTTTTAACTTTCGTTTGATTTTCTAAAAATTTATAGTACTTTTGTTTTGATCCGGATACGTCATAGCTAAAGATGGTCTTTAAAGGTAAGTATTTACTGCTCTATGATCAATCATTTTAAATAGAGGTTTATTTTCAATATGTATATGGGGTGGGAAGGAACTACAGATAAACAGATCGAGTAGATCTAATGAGGCGTTTGGTGGCAGAGGAGAAGGTAAGGGAAAATGGATAGAAGGAAAAGAAAATTAAAGGGGCGGAATGTAGGTCATGAGGAAGCAGTGGTTAAGATAAAAAGCGAATAAGGGGTATAGAAAGAATAAGCATTAAGTGGCACACTCGTTATGTAAGGGAGAAAAGCCGAAAACTATCCATTATGTCAGAAAAAGTACTGATCGAGGCCCGTCAGGGCCGAGATCAGTTCTTTCTCTGACATAATGGATAGTTTGAGGCTTTTCTCCAACTTAAAGCACGACATCTTTTGGTTTAATAATGTACAGTCAAAGGACTCAGGGATGCAAATAAGCACTCGCCCACTCGCCAATGCGACTAAAAATTCAGTGAGGACTACCAAAAATGTTTTTCTAATCGCCCACTTGGCGACCGTAAAATTCCAATCATTATTGTTTTCTTGTTTCATAGTTGCTGTAACTCGCGTTTAGAAACAAAAACCCATGGGTATTTGTCAAATTTTCGGTTCCCTTTCTCACGGAAAATGAATAAATCTCCCTTATTAACTTGTAACAACGTACTGTAATTTTAAGCCAGTATACCAAAACTAACTAACGTTTCCAAAAGCGCACAAAGTCACTGTCTGGAGACCGACTGACGTATACGTAATATGTTTATTAATGGATTTACATGTATTCATTGATTTATTTAAAGGTACTTGTACTTGAGATAACCGAAAACAAAACCCTTCTTTAATATTTTAAATAAAACACCGCTAAAGACGGTATGGCCGGATTGCAAAGTAAGTTTTTGTCACTAACTGGTTCAAGGTCAATAGGTTAAATAATACAGCATAAATTGAAAGGTTTTGTCAGAGGCAACCTACATGTATAAAATAAAGTTTCTACTGCACACAGTTCCATAGATTTTGCTTAAACCAGGAACTTTAACCAAAATCCTTAACTAGGTCAAAGTCCAAGGTCAAGGTCACTAGGTCAAATGTTACCGCATAAATTGAAAGGTCTTGTCATGGGTAAGCTTCATGTATAATATAAAGTTTCTACTGCATACAGTTCCATAGATTTTGCTTAAACCAGTAACTTTAACCAAAATCTTTGAGTAGATCAAAGTCTAAGGTCAAGGTTACTAGGTCAAATGTTACGGCATTAATTGAAAGGTCTTGTGATGGTAAAGCTTCATGTATAATATAAAGTTTCTACTGCATATAGTTACTTAGATTTTGCCTCAACCAGAAACTTTAACAAAAATCTTTAACTAGGTCAAAGTCCAAGGTCAAGGTCACTAGGTCAAATGTTACCATGGCATAAATTGAAAGGTCTTGTCATGGGCAAGCTTCATGTATAATATAAAGTTTCTACTGCATATAGTTACTTAGATTTTGCCTCAACCAGAAACTTTAACCAAAATGTTGACGGCAGACAGACGGACGGACAGACGGACAGACGGACGGACATCGTCTATCTATAGGCCGGAATTGCTTTGCAATCCGGCCAAAAATTTAGAAACATCTAAATCTTAAGTGAACTTAACGCAGAAAAATTACTTAAACTGACGATGTTGGATGATATAGAACGCTGACCTCAATCGACTGACTGCATTTATCGTTCAACGTCGTCAAATAAACTCAACATGTACACTGGTCTCTCTCATTTTTGGCGTTAATTTCGGACATTGTACACCTGTACAATGGCCATGACTTGATATTAAGAAGGAGAGAAGGGGGATTGGGCTTGAATTAAAAAATATAAATTTAGATACATTTTGATGTGGGCTAATTGTTTTTTATGATACATCATTTTCTTCGTGATATCGATGTCTAGAAGCGTCGTTTCGGATATTTTTTGTATTTATACTGATATACTATATGTTTTAAAAAGATACATGTACACGAGTGAGAAGGGATTTTTCGTTTTGGATTCGTCATATTTTGAAC
This sequence comes from Pinctada fucata, assembly GCA_028142955.1. NCBI lineage: Eukaryota > Metazoa > Mollusca > Bivalvia > Pterioida > Pteriidae > Pinctada > Pinctada fucata. The sequence continues at coordinate 20,431,257 of AP027107.1, read as the reverse complement.
AACGTTTTGTAGTTTTAATTACTGTATTTCACATGGTTTTTTTATATAAAATTTTCTTTCATTTTTCTTTGTATTTTCGGAGCTACGATCGAGCTTGTAATACCGCTCCGTGAAATTACGATATCCTCGCATCGATGGATCTGAATTGTCGGTGCAGATTTTGTTGTTAATTAAAGGAAGATGTTTTGAACAAAAAGGAATGAAAGATAAAAAGGAATGAAAAATATGGAATTTGAAATCGGAATTGTCACTGAAGCCCGGAAATCAATCTTCGTTGGGATATAAAGTTCTTTCCATATGATGTACGTGTCATTATAATGAGGATTCTTTTGTCAGAGAATTTACCTGGGACTGTCCATTAAAGTAATGGACAGTTCAAGGTAACTTAATTGACAGCTACAGGTAAAAAATTGGACGAAAAAGGATCATATTGAGACAATATCACATAGAAAAAACTGATTAGACAATGGGATGACGTCATAGTCATGTTTTAAACATATATATGCAATGTATATATATTGAAATGATAGAAAATGTGTATGAAATGAAGCTTGAAGCAACGCGTTCCGTTTTTGGTTTGTTAAGGGGCTGATACTACATGTATATGCTAAATACTGTAATACATGTTCTATATCATGGTCATTAATCGGCTTACCAAAAAAGGGAGCACCAATGTACCAAATCCGATACCTAGCCCGTTCGAGAGATACAGACGTTCAAAGTTTCAGCTGTATGGGGTGGCGGGCAGGGGTACCTCTCTCACCCTCTTACCTCCCCCTCCCGCCCCTCCTCCCTCCCCCTACTTTTCAACATTCCCTCCCCCCACTCCCCCTTCCTTCCTCCTCTCGTCCCCTTCTCTCCCTCCTCCCGCCCCCTTCCTCCCCTTTTTCCCCCTTTCCTCCTTCCTCCCTCCCTTCTCCCGCCCCTTCCTCCCCCTCCCTTTCACCCTGTCCACCCCTCCTTCATGCATAATTTCAATAAGTAGGAGAGTTCACCGATCTTAATGGGGTGGTGGAGAGGGTGAAAGGAAGGGGGAGGAATGGGGCGGGAGGAGGGAGAGAGGGGCGGGAGGAGGGAGAAAAGGGGTAGGGAGGGGAGAAAGGGGGCGGGAGGAGGGAAAGGGGAGGGAGGAGGGAGGAAGGGGTGGGAGGGGGAGGGAAGGGAAGGGTGAAAGGAGGGGGAGTGAGAAGGGGACGGGAGGGGAGAGAGAAGTACCCCCTGTTAAACTCCCTTAATAGAAGACTATTTCGATGATTATTCAAAACAAGGAGAGGTGAAACAGAAATCGTATGTTTCTTTCACACTTTCTTTCAAATTAATTGTGTGTATCAATCGATTTAGGACAGATTATATCTGATTTTACTTACTTGTCATTGGTGTGTAACAAGATTTATTTCACCAAATTCCATGAACATGTATCCATACCGTTTTGCTGCTCTTAAATAAAGTATTTACAATACAAAATGCCAATTATAAGTAGAGTTGGGCTTTAAAATACAGAATTATTTCTTCTTTCTCTTGATAAGTACAACATGACGAGCCACATCGCACACGCGTAAGGGCTGGCCTATACCAAAGATGGCAATTCTTGTGGAGCCGCAAAATTTCCTCATAAGTGGTACTAATTTAATGCCGAAGAGATTGTCTGACACTGTCAAATGTATTTCAGTAGCGCCCTCTGGTTTTATTTTTTAAGTTTAAATGTGTGCATTTACTTTCCAGAGAGTGCGCGGCTCCACATTTTATGTAGGGTCGATTCAGAACCATAGTTAAATGAAATCGATGACCAACATTGGACGGATGGTGCTAAGATGTTTACTTCCTTTAATTTCGATGATAATTTTGGATGAAATGTCAAGTTTCCGACATTGCAAATTAACATGTATGATGCAAAATCGATAAAGGGTCATAACAAAGCCAAAAACAAAGATTCTCTCAGACGACAGAGCTGGAAAGAAAAAATTATTACACTTTAAACATCCAATCACGGGAACAAGTTTAACTGCAAAATTAAGCATATTTTCTCTTGAATAATCATTAATCTAGAATAGCAATGGAACTTTTTATGAGTTCGTGAGAGAAAAATCATAAATGTTGGAATCTTTTTTCAATTTATTCGTCCAAAACATTCAAGTTTGTTGACTTAAGAAATGAATCTCATATTTTTTTCTGTTGATGCAGCTATCATTCGAAAAATTGGACAGAAAACTGCATCAATGCGCGTAGGGAAAACAGACAGTTTTCTTGGATCTAAAAACAATCAATCACCGAACTATATTTCGTAAGTGGGAGGGTTTTGCAGTGATACGTCTGCCAAAACTAGTTATGGCAGCCGCGAAGATTCAAACAGCGAACGATCGTCTCCCTATATCTTTGGAATAAGGACCAGTTTGAGCAAATTCTACATGCACTGTTAATTTTTGAGTAATTAGAAAAGAAATGGTACCCTTGAAATGATAAGCAAACATCAACAAATTGTATTTTCAGCAACGAGTTCATTCATGTTTCGGGGAACCCCCGGTTCTAAAAATAGTGCTATAAACTTTCTTGAAAAATTGTGTTGATCGATGTATCAACAAACTTTCTCAGCCAATCAGAATCTTCGTTTTTTGAAAATGAAAATTAAATGATTTGAGCTTGATTAATTTAATCTCATTTAAAATATTGATTTTCAGGCACTTATTGAAGGATCCTGATCGAACACAATGTTTAAAAGTATCAGGAACTTATTTGATGGAGATACAGAATCCGACACACCCGATTTTAAGGTAGGAAATAATCAACTTTGTGTTAAGTCAAGTTAAGGCTGATGCCAGTGCATAAGAAAGCAACTATCATGTATAGAAGTTGTTCATTAATCATACGCCTGTCCGTCCATCAAATAATGTTTTCGTCTTACCGTATCTACTGTACAAATGATAATTCCATATGGGTTGGAATATAGAGTCTCTTTACCTGTGTCTCCTATATCATTCCATACAGGCGGTACAGGAATGCTTTGATGCTCTAAAAATTCGTTTATAGATAAAGCGAGGTTCGGCTTATGTTGATTCATTATCAAATTAATTTCTCAATCAAACCAAGAAACACATTGAAGAGAGCTTTGATGCTGATAGAGTTAACAGGAAATGTCCTCGATTGATCTTTGTAAGTCCTTATTAATTCCTTAATGTGGTATAAAATCAAAAATGCAAAGCAAATATTATAAAACAGGTTTTTTTTAGAATTTGAGTCATTTTCATTTTGCTTACAACATGTGAGTGAAAGTCAAACCCAGAACAAAAATTGTAATCAATTTCCTTACGAATCCAGGCAAAATACGAAACTAAACAAAACGATTACAGCCTTCTGCAAAGGTTAAAAAACGCGTCCCCAATGAAGATAATATCAATGTCCTTGGAGTAGAAGCATCCCCATATACAGAATTATCTCTTTTATAAGACAGCATATTAATAGAATAATCAATCACCTACACTTAATTTTTCCTCACGATTAAAAATGATTATAACTACACCCATTTTATTTCTCTAATGAAGGACCACCTTTTATTGTCATGGTTTCAGGAAAATGGTATAAGAGCACACATCATGTTATAGAAAAGATCGTCTTATTGACGGAATATCACACGCGTTTCAGTAGCCTCCCTTAGACGAGAATTTTAAAGAAATCTCCACGCTGAAGATTTCCGATTTTCGAGCTTAGAATTTCTTCATATTCAGTCCTTGTAATAAACACTTAATTGGTATGTTGATCTAAAGACATTAAGGTAGAGCTCTCGTTTATCATGCGGGAGGACCGTGGTTCGAGTCTGCACGAGAAGCGAAATCTCAGTTTTGAAAATTCATCAGAATGTAGGCACCAACTTTTTTTTTCTTCGCAAAGTAATGGTAAGGCTGAGTGACCAACAATATTCGAATCATTAGTGGAATTACAGCTCACTTTGAACTTATTTGAACATTTTGTTCTGACTTTTTTTACCTACATACATATGTCATATCTATTCAGAAATAATTTATCAGGATTTGTGAGAAGTGTTTGAATGTAGAGAAATTTTATCTTTCACACTATTAATATAGTGTATCCATATGCATATGTTCATATCATTACACAACACTTTGATATACATATTACTTATTGTAATCATTGTAATTGCTGGAATGCTGTTGTGATATTTTACAAAAAATCTTTAGGCCTGTAAAGTGTTTGAATGTAGAGAAACTTATGATATATCTTACCCATATGGTCTTACACATGTGCACATACTGTCGCATTATTTTAAAATACACAAAATCGGTATTCGGCTTTATTTACTTACGTATTGAAATCATTGTCAGCTGAGAGATTAAAAAAAAGTTGGTTCATTTGTCTTAGGTCAAATAGTAAAGAAAGATAACTCTAATTGCATTTTTAATTTTTTTTACATGATGAAATACACATTCAGTCAGATTTTGCAACATATGACGTGGTCATTGAATTATTTCTTTCTATAAAAATCTACACAATCATGAAAATCATGTGCTGAAAAGAAAATATAGCCAAGAAATGAGCTTTCCATTACAATCAATGGATGGCTAAAAAATCTTATCAGTTTCAAAATCTCCAAATATTGGATGGTGACCTCCTAATATTGTGTCTTACATCTTAATTATATTAGGAAATAAGAATTATGCTTTTTTTCTGGAAAAAATTGTTGTAAAACATGAAATGTGTGATATCACCTTAATTACTATTTTTTTCATTCTGATCGACAGAAATTAATAGCTATTCTCTGTAAGCATTTGCACTTTTATGAAGGACTCATGGCACGGCATGTCTCAGATTTTGATTAAATTTGTACATAAGGTTGGGTCTGACCCAAAAGTAAAAATTTATTAAAAATTTTCTTAATATCACATCCGGTTGCCATGGAAACGGACTTTGAATATTGAAAAAATGCATTTTTGGGCGTTTTTGAAGTCACATACATAATTTATGCAGCATAATCTAAAACAAACACTAATGAATTATCAGTACCCTATCATTGCTCTTTCAAGTTCAGTAATAATAATGTTGGGTTTATTGTTTTATCTATATGTTTCCATAGCAACAACACAGGTACCCTATCAAAATAGTATTTTGGCATTTTTTTCAAAATTCAACGATAAATTACTTACATTTTTGAGTTTCTTATGCAAATAAAACATAAGCATTTACATTGGGACAAAGTTTCTGTTCGTTGCTATGGCAACATGACCTCAAATCGTAAAAATGAAAGCAATTTTGGACAATATTCAGAGTTCTTTTTTTACAAGATCATTGAATTTTAGTTCAAAGTGATGAAAATTAATCAATGTATTCAAGTAGATCTTTCATTACACGAAAGATTTTTTTTTTAAAATGTTCAGGAAATAGCCCGTTGCTATGGGAACGATTGTGTAATATTGCACACAGACCCACTTTGAGTCCTTGGATACGGGCATCAAAAGTAAAGTAATCTGAATTTTTTTAAATCTTAAATAAAGTTTAGACTTTGCTTTATGGTATATATAAAAAAGGTTGTGTAAGCCTGTTTCGTTTTTTGAGGAAAAGGCTTCGAAAAACAACAAAAAATGCTTATTTTTGTAATGTATGGCCAAATTACTATAGCAACCATTAATTATTTGAAACTTTTTTATTATATTTTGATAGAGGCTTTCTTGATCTTTATCATTATTAAATTTGAACTTCCTGGGATTAATAATTACTGTTTTATGAAAATAATAAAAAATGGTTGCCATGGAAACATATGTTCCCCATAGCTTTTTCACGGTTTTTGAAAGAGCTCTTTGTGTTAGATATTTCCCAACAATTTTTATCTGTTCATCATGATGCAATTTTTTTAAAATGACTCTGAAGTTTCAAAATAAGTAATATTAAAGACCATAGTTACCGTTGCCAAGGTAACTTATGTACATAGCAACAAGTGGGTTTATCTTGAATTTGCTCATTTTATGAAATAAATCCTACTTCCTTATTATATACCCATCAAGAGAAAAGAAAAATTGGAAAATACAAACAGCATTTTGAAATCAATACATCAAAATTAGTTAATTATGTTGTCATGGTAACCAGCCTTTTTACAATATCAGACACTACTAGTGAGCTTATTCAAAATTTCATGTCCTAATCTTTAGGATGCATAAAAAATCTTCCATTGATGTCACATATAGACCAAATTATAGAGCTTCAAATTAGCTCAATTTTGCCAATTTTTCAACTTTAAAGGCCGTTGCCATGGTAACCAGATGACCTAGAATTAATTTTTTTTGCAAGTTTTCCATTTTTCATTGGTCCCTACTTATGTGTGAAATTTCATGAAAATCGGAGACCATGCGTGCCGAAATTGTTGAAATGCTTACAGAGAATTGCTATTAAAAGATGACGTCCACGCAACGTTGGTTTTTGTTGAGGAATTAATCAGCCTGGCGCAAGGTATAACGTCCGAAAAACTTACATTGAGATGCCGTGATTGCGCGAAAAAAGAAAATATAAAATATTCCAAGGAAGCAATTTTCATTGTATCAGAAGTTCAAAGCCAACAAAACGCTTCAAGGACTACTAGTCATCGTTCACATGACAACAGAACGTCTAAACGCGATAGTAGTGTGGATGGACATACAAAATACAACCCGGCCTCTGAAAAGAGGGAACAATACAGGTATGCACGTGTTACCGAGGAGACAGAGCGAAACCATGAGCATGCCTCTGATTATGTTCAAGATACCTTAATTAAAGAAGGAACAGGGGATGAGAGAATCACGGAAATAACCACTACAGACAGGGAAGCAACAAATAAACTTGGAGAAAAACTAGAAAAGGCTGAGCTCGAAAAGTCCAAAATTGAAGAAATGTTTGAAGCCAAAAAGAAAGAACTGATTGAACTTCAAGATGAGTCCAGCAAAAAAATGGCCGAAGAAATTGATGAAAATGAAAAGCTAAAATTAAGTCTCGAAGATTTACAAAGAGATCTTAAAAATGAACGTAGTGAATATACGCATCTAAAAAGCAGTGCTGGAGAAAAAGAAGACGATAACAAGCATATACGTGAACAACTAGGTAAGTTTTACGTGATCCATTTAGGAATCAAAAGAGGCCCATTGACTTTTTGATCATGATGATTCTGTTATAAAGAATTTCATACAAATATTAAAGTTTTTAAGATATTGATTTATGCATAAATGTTGTATCTCTAATATATTTCATTCTTACCGAAGATAAAATCAAACGACAGAACAATATCGTGATGAATCAATGTCTTTTGCATGGACTGTATAAAGTTTGACAAAGATCCATTAATTGATGACAACTTTAGAGTGTTTTCGAGGATTAATACATGTGTATGAAGTTTGATTTAGATCTATGCAGAACTGTACCCTCTAGACTATATTATAGGATTTTAACCATTTCCAATTTTTGTTCAAGCTATATACAAGTAAATCCAATCTCTTACTTTGATCTCTGACCTTGATCAATGACCTTTTACCCGGAAAATGTTCTTTCTTATGTCATAAACATTTAGCGTGAAGAAATTGACAAAGACCATTGAAAAATGCCACTGTGTTTACCAATTTACATATGAAATATAAAAGCCCTACCCATTTTGGCTCAAAAGATTTACCGAAGGTTAATTTTTTGAAAAGTATGTCAATCTTCAAATTCAAGGAAAGTGCCATTTCAAAGGCCAAGGTTTAGGATCTAGTTTATTTCATCAGGGCCCATCATCATATGAAATTACTTGTCAATTCACATTATAGTGTCCCGCTATTAGCTATATCAAATATTTAGAATTTTATATGTCAAGGTCAAATGATCAGGGTCAAAATCTACCGTTGCTTAGATTCACCTCGCCATCGTCTCTCATACCGTCTGTTATTGACGTGGCAGATAGCTGTCCTAAGTCGGCACCGGTTGCCCATTGGTCTCGTTGGTTTATGTGTGGTCTTTTATGTTTAATGTTTCTATGGTGTGAGTTGATGTTCCTTGTCCCTTTTGCGTCTCTTTATGTGGCTGTCTGTTATGTGTTTTTGCATTGGGTGTTTTGCTGTGGATGCTGCGACCTCGTGTTATTAGAGATCCCCTCCTTTCTTTCACAATGCCAGGTTACAAGTTGACAATCCAAATAGTTTCATCCAATATACTTACACACAACAGCTAAAACAAAATATTGGTGGACAGCCTGATAGACGGACGGACAGACTTTGTCATTTCCTGATAGACCTGATTTTGCTTCGCAACCCGCCCAAGAATGAATATATAGACATGATTAGGAACAATATTATTTTCCGGTTTCCTTCAATACGAATTCTTTCGGAATATTTTAACTTCTAGACAAAAGTTTGGAAGACTTGAGGAAAAGTTATGCCAAGATCGAAAATTTGAGTAGACGCATCGATAGCATCGAAAAGAGTAGGACTGAGGACAGAAGAGATTATGAAAGACAAAAAGGTAAGAAAATTTAATCTGCTATGTAAAATATCTCAGAGCAATGCTGATGTACGAAATAAACGTACAAATATATCACAAAAGCTCTGACTTCATACTTGTGAGGTAACAAACAAACAAAGCAATCAGAGACGGGTACTAGAGTATCATTTATCATGCCTTCTCGCATATTCCTGGATGATGATTTTTTCGTTAGACCATAGTATTAAAGTCTAGTAAGATTCTAATTAATGTTTATCAATATCGCTGCTTCAAGTCGTTTTCCTTTAAACCTTCAAAAATATCAAAAGTGAAGATCTCTAACAAACGTATTCAATGTATATATCTCAGGATAACTAAGCTATAATATATGAATTATATGTAATAGTAATATATGCCTTAGTTTTTATGTAGTAATTATTCCATATTTGTATGTGAGTCTATTAGATATTGATTCTTTGATGCATGTTGCATCTCTAAAACTTGAATTGTCATTGAAGACGGCCTAAAACGACAGTGCGAAATCGTGATGAAGCAAAGAAAGGAGGAGATCTCCAACAACACTAGGTTGCAGCACCCACAGCAAAATCCCAAAACACCAATGCAAAAAACACAGAACAGACACCCACAGAAAGAGACGCAAAAGGGACAAGGAACACCAACTTACAACATAGAAACATGAAACACAAAAGACTACACATAAACCAACGAGACCAATGGGCAACCGGTGCCGACTTAGGACGGCCATCTGCCACGTAAATAGCAGACGGTGTGGTTATCCTGGATTACGTGCGCACAACCCTCCCACAGCAAAGTCAAACAGAACAGAACAACCTAGAATCGGAGCTTAGTGACCTTAAAAAGGCCAAAGGTAAACAAATAGTTCTGTGTCTTCTACAAAGTATAATATATAGAGATGCTTGAATAAAAATCTATTGTCAAAATGGCTTTTACTACACCTTTCCCTAAAGGAAACGCTTGTTTATATGTTGTAATTTATACATAAGGAAACTGGAAAATCATAATGAATGTTGATTAAATGATGTTGATTATTTTGAAGCATTCAAACTGTAATCTATTTACGAAACGCTTTTCCTCTCGAAGCAATAATACACTGCTCAAAAAATCAAAGGAGCGATTTTTCCATTGTAATATAATGGTACATAGAATTTAATATCTTTTGAGATAAGCAAGGCTACATCATCAAGTTTTATCATGTACATATGGTTAATCTGTTTAATACAGACATTGGTAAATAAGAAATGACTATTAAAGATGTCTTTAAACATTTATGTTCATCATATAGATTAAGCAGCTGCAAACATGTGTGATATGAAAGTAGAGACCTTGCTCCCTTACATTGATGCCCAAGGAAAATGCCTAGTAGGCTATTAAATAAAGATGAACATATGGATAAGTATTTTTTCCGGCTATATTTCATACGAACGAATTCTTGTCAAATTGGTATATCTAAAATGTTCTTGTCCCTCTTTAGAAAAAATATTGGAGGAGTTAAGGAAAAGTAATACCACGAACGATAATCTTAACAGACGCGTCGAAAATATGGAAAAGATCTGGGCACAGGAAAGAAAAGATTATGAAAGACAAACAGGTAAGAAGATGCACTCTGCAATGTAAAATATCTTTGATCAATTTATCTGTAATATACAAAATTTATATACGAAGATATCGCAAAAAAGATTTATGATTGTAAGAGTATATACAAAGAAAACAAACATCTAAGCATTATATGAATATATTCAGTGGTTTCTGTAGCATATTCTTTGTACATTTTATCTATCGTAAGACGATTATAGTAATTTCTGCCTGAGGTTTTATATAATGTTTTATTATCATTTTCGCTGTTAAAAGTCATTTTCTTTGATTTTCATAGAATATCAAAAAATAGCGAGAAGATCCCCAACAAAACGAAGCAAAACGTTATACCAAAACATTTCTTAGGATCTGATACAGGCAAATATCATAGTAAATTAGAACTGTCCTGAAGAACGAATTATATCCCTGTTATGTATATCTTTCGGAACAGTTAATTCAATATAGAACAAATCAACTATTTGTACTTGCCTTATTTTAAGATAAGATCAGAAGTGATAACACACTCTTGGTCATAAGATACATTTCTGTGAAATAACACTAAAACCAATACAGAGGGAAAGAAATTATGTTCCGATCAAGGTTTTACCCATATATTACATTGCCCCCATGACATTTGACTGATGGCAATGCCACGACACACTCTTAAGCATTTAGTTCATTAAATTCTCTGAAATGATATCTACATCCATGCAAAAGGACAGGAGTTATGCCCTAGTCAAGGTTTTGCCCACGTAGTTTATTCTGACCTTTTCATTTGATCTTGGTTCAAAGTAATAGAAAGGAGGGGATGACACGCCCTTGGGGCCTTCAGGAACAAGGCTATTCCATATTCTTAGGTCATCAGTAGTATTTCTATGAAAATTTGTCACACTGCAAATAAATTTCTAGTAATCTCATCGATTGTTTAGCCGTAATTATGAGACTACCCGGTATGTTACCCTTCTGCAGCCGTAGATATGGAACTTTTTGACGTCTCGGATACCCGATTGTTTTTTGACGTAATAGCGAGCTTTTCCCGTAAAAACGTTATAACATTTTGAATTTTCATCTCGCTTCAGATCCTTTAATTTTCATTTTCTGCTAAAATGAATTTCATTCGTGGTTTATTCATTTTGAATATACCATTTACGGGTACAATCTTTTTAATGGTGAAGAAAATTTTACAATTCATCAACAAATAAAAAAGTTAGAAATTTTACTGTTGACACGATTTTGAAATGACAATTTATAAGTGATTTATAGTAGGACAAAAATATTATTACGGTTCCAGACAGGTAATATGGTCTGATATACCTTGTCTGCAGTTTATATTCCCCTCGCCTTCGGCACGGGAAACATTCTAACATTTTGAATTCCCCTCGCCTTCGACTCGGGAAACATAAATTCCAGACAAGGTATATCAGACCATATTACCTGTCTGGAACCGTAATAATGTACGTTATAACGTTATACATGTAGGCTATTTTGTATAAGATTTACTCTTCCATATCATGAATATTTCAGAATCAATGAATTCCAAGATGGATGAGCTTAAAAAGGAAATATCATCTAAACAAACGGCTATTGGTACGTCTATAATAAGGAATCAATTTCTTAAATGAAGAAATCAATTTTAAAATGATGCTATTGAATTTAGAGACATTTAACATTTGTACCACTTGATAAGTGCCACTGCTGGTGGACCAGGAGTCCCCAAGGACACAAGTAACCAACTTCGGTTGATCGTTTCTTCAACGCATTCCAAAATCTGTCATCAAAATTTCTTGAAATTTCTAAAACGTGGGTCCTCTAGCATCATATCTCGCCCGTCCTGCTACGTCTTTCGATACATTTTTGGACATAAGTTTCGCATTCTTTGGCCTTTGTTGAGATTAAGAATTACTGACGAGGGACAAGTACCCGAAACCCAAAGGACTAGGTACGCTAACCCCTTATATTGACTCTATAATTTCAAGAAAATCTTTTGATAAACGAACTATTAAAATTATCACTTTTTGCAGTGTTGATTGTTTGAGAAAATACGTCATCATAATTTAGCCCTCGTAAATTCACGCGCGTGATGTATGACGTCATGTTCTGACTTAATGTGCCCTGAATGACGCAAAACAATAGAAAATCGTCGTTTGTTACATATCGGTCATTTTCAAAAAAAGTGCTTTTTTATGTCCATTGTGAAAAAATGATAAAAATCATTGGAATATATTGTTCTTTCTATCACTTGATATTAATTTATGTCATTCCAGTTTCTTGATACTAAGAATGTCTCTCTTCAACTTGAAAAATTTTAGATATAGCATCAGAAATGCACTAAAAATAGCAGTTTTGGCATGTCACAAATCAGCAAATTCGTATTGAGAACAAAGAAGAGTGGCTAAAAGTTGCAAACATTGATAAATCAAATGACTTAATGAGTAAATATGCAAAATAACGACTTTCTGAACTTAAAATAACTCATGTCCATGTAACCTTAAGAAAAAATTAAGACTTAAGCATATGTCCAAAACAATTTGTCCTGTTACCACAAAATATTATGCGGTGTAAGAGTTATCGTTCGTATGTTATAAGATTTATCCTTCGTGTTTTCTTATCCGCCATTACCTTCTATAAAAAGTTTTTGGTGCGATGTTATTTGAAGAGGAAGGAAAAATAAGAAAAAATGTTGAAACTATAGCCCTTGTTGACTGCGTGTTTTTATCTCATGTCTTTACTGTTACCTGATTATAGGACTTCATATGTATAATCACACAATATCCTCATGAGAAAAATGTACATAACAAAACAACAAAGCATATACATATTGGTTTCAAACCATGTGATCCGCCAGCACGTCAGTTGATGCCAATTTAACCGAAATATGTCTTTGCTGTTACTGTATTTCCTGTTACTTTTCAAAAAAGTAACAGGAAAGACTGAAGTCATAACATCATTGACACTTACATCATATATCTTTGTTTCAGTAAAATAAAGTAATTCTTACTTTAAAGATTATAAATGTATAAAATAATTGGATCGAAATATTAATAAGAAAAAGTGTTTTTCTCAAATCTTGACTTTTTCTGGCATATTTCTCGGTATCTAATATTGGTTGTAACAGCAAAGACCAGTTAACAGTAACATGACAGACAGTTATACATAAAAACCGTTAACAACTCCAACAGACGCCCTTTGAATCAAAGTATTTTCACTGTTCAACAATATTTTTACAGTTTCTAATATGCTATTGCATACGCATTGTAAATTCTGGTAACAGCATTGACAAAAACTTCATATAGATATTTCATTAAATAAAAATGAAATTAAACACTGGCTTTATTCATAGTTGAGTAAAAATATTAATCAATAGTTCTCACATTGACATATAACATAAACATTTTTTCTTTAATTTTATACATGTAATAGTGTCCAAAATCGTTCATTATTATTGTACATATGATAGTAACAGCAAATACTTTTACTACAAGCAGTAAATGACATCCAATGACATTCATCTGTTGGTCTCTTGGAAAATGGATGGGTTCTTTTTGGCGGATTTGCTTTTTATTATGCATTGAAAAGTTTATATAAGACCTGTAATTCATTGCTTCAAGTCTGAACGAGTTTTTAATATCTTAGGGCTGTCTTTGCTGTTACTCGTGTATTCCCATACACTTAAATACTCTGATATTTTTGGTAAATGTGTTTGTACGTTTCCTTTTTTGTTGTAGGAAGAGCGAAATTTATTATTCCAAATGGATATAGACATTATTGTTAACAACGCATTTAAATGTATCTAATCAAAGAAGTATGTCTTCTGCTTTTTATTTGTCTCTCCTGTTACTAAAAGTTGTCTTTACTGTTACTCATGTAATCTTGCATACAATTCAACCTGGATTCATCTCTTAGAACAGAACGATCTTATCTTTCAAACATACTTTCATATCGGCATAAAAAACATTTGCAAGCTATATCTATCAAATAAATCTTTGCCATCTGGATAAAAGTTGTATTTCCTGTTACTAAACTTGTCTTTGATATTACCATGCTGTTGGTTTGAAAATAACTCAAGTTTGAACCATACAATTTAAGAATAAGACAAAGGTATGTTGTAATCATATCTTATGGTTCGATTCAAATACTCTTTTGTCTTCAATGATTTTTATATTTGCATTTAAATGTACTATTTGTAGAAAAAGTCAGTGCTGTTACTGCTTAGTCTTTGCTGTTGCTTAAAAGTATTTGCTGTTACTTTGTCTGAATCCTTGTTTTAGAATCTTATGATCTAAAAAACTGATCAAGATTTGGCAAAATAGAATAGTAAGAACGATGTTTATCAAATTAAAACCACTTAGAATATTTCACCACATATCATTTCTTCAATAATTTATGATGAACTATTCATTTTTTGAAAATTCGAAGTTCTACTCCAGACCAGGTGCCTAAGATAAGTCCGCATTTCCTGCTTGCATGCAACACCCGTCGCTACGATTTAGTAGAATTGTCACATCCGGTTACTTCCCTTTCGGATGATATAAGCATATTCTGTGGTTGAATGGTTCAAATGATGGACAGTTGGACGTCGTAGTATATACCAACTTCCCCGTATCGACCGTAGAACGTAGAAGCTACGCCACTGGCTGTATTGTTTGGTTTTGCATATTTCATAATTTTGTTCCCATGCATTAATTATGTTTTTATGGATTCTGATTTTGTGTTTGACTTTTGACGGGTGTTGCATGCAAGCAGAAGATGCTTACTCTTCCTTGGCACCTGGTCTCACTTGCATTTTTGGAGTTCGCTTCTTTTCATATGGTGGAGGTTTTTCTTTCATTTCAATTGGTTCTTGTTTTATCCAGATTTGGTATGCCTTCGGTATATGATCTTCTGATCTATCGATTTTGTACTGTGTATTGGGATATGGTCATTATCCATATTTGTCATTTCGTTTACGGACTCTGACACAAGGCCTTTGTATGTAACATTAGCCCACTCTGAATGACCGCTACACATAATGAAAGACGGCTCTTTTGATACATCGAGGTAGCAGAATGTAAACTTTGTTTTTAATGTTGTACAATGCTCCTTGCATTTATTTTGATGAAATGGTAGACTAAGAGCTATTGATTTTCATTTTACATTGTACTCTGGGGCTTTTTGCTACATGTATATCATGTAATATCCTTGTAAGGAATGGCACCGTCTAGTCCATTTAGTTCTATCTTTGAATTTTGTAATTTGAGTGTTGTATGCATTTTCCCATTTACTTGTAAGCGCGTGTACATTAAGACAATACTAGTATATAACCTTCAATTATTAGTTATGGATATATAACACATGAACTTCCTTCAGATTGTACTTTTTTATTTGTGATCTTTGTCACTGTAACCTGAAATTCTCTATTCATTCTCATTATTTCCATGTTGTTTCATTAGTTTGAAGGCAACCTGCATTCAATATTTTTTTTCAAGCTCAAACTTAAGCACATATTCTTTCATGTAGAAAAGCTTGATGATGAAAAGAAGAGACAGCAGAGTTCGTTTGATAAAGAATACCGACGCTTCAAAAGCAATATTGGTAAATGTTTGATTCACAACTCAAAAAAGATAATACATAAAACCTTTATTTCACTTGATCTTTTTATTTATTTATGTTTTCTTCTAGTTTTAGAAATATGAAAGCAATTGTCATCCGAATATCAAATTTAATATCGTTAACTTGTACAAAACTTTCAGCATCATTGGAGGAAGAGATTCTGGGTTTGAAAAAAGATCTTGCAGATTGGGAAGAAAGGTCGAAAAAGAAATTAGGTAGGCTTGGATTTGACTGAATTATTCTATTGTGAAGAACTGTTATCTGATACTTAGTTTAAACAATATCAGATAATGGTCATTAGACATACCATGCTTTGATAATTTGTATGAGAGTGTGCTTAAAAGTAAAATGTTTTCCTTTATCCCCCTGTTTTTCAGTCAAATAATGACAATGATATTTCTCATTTTCAGAGTTTCCTTCCATGGAAAATGAGTTTTATCAATAAAACATATTTTAGACTGCCAAGAGCTTATATTCAATAGAATATAAGCTTTTTGCGAAAAGAACAGATATTTGAAAATATGTCAGTAAACCTGCGTTGATCATTGCAAAGAAGTTTCAAAAATAAATCCTGTTTGAACCCAATTTCCTTTTTTTTCTCAACTTTGATACATGTACAGTATCATACATTTTACCTTCGCCCCACCCATGGTTCCCGTTGCCAAAAATCTCTGGAAAAAAACCCGAGATTAAATTTTGTCCAAACACAAATCAGTGTTAATTGATTTTAAATTTAGTAAATACAGTGTAGTTTAAAATAAAAAAAAATATTTCACGAACTGTTTTTTCTCTCTCTTGATCTTTTATCTATTTTAAAAAACAATTCTAAATTATGTTACGTTTTAGTTTTATCGAAATTCACTGCTGCCTTTAAGCTTAGTTTGGACTTTTGTTTTTCTCGTACTTATATATTATATATATATGGGGAGGTAAAAGTTTCCTATGTCATCAGTCTGCATATACATGCATATAGAAACAGTCGTACTTATGGGATTAGTGAATTAAAGTCCAACCCCAAGAAACCAAAAATCCAAAAATCATCAATTTATGGGCATACAAATTGTAGAAAAACAAAGATAGTGAGGAAATCCCTAACAATGAAAACAGCGGAAAAAGTCATGGTTTATTATGTAAAATTCTGTGAATACATATGGTAAATGACATATTTTCAGCAATAAATTTCCATACTTACCTGAAGCAGTCCCTTGCCCTCCCAGCCCAGCAACGCATAGAACGTTGTCTTAAAGAAAGATGTCAGTCGGACAAAGTAACTCTTGAAGTGAAGCGATATAATTCACCTGATACTACTCCAGGACCGATACTGGTGCTATGTATGAATGTGTCAAGGTTAGGTACAGATGTGAAAGAGGCACTCAAAGGAACTCCGGGTAAGTAGGTCAAGTACAAATGGAACAATTAGGGGTTTGAAAATATTGTAAAAGAAACTAATGTATGTCACACTATATTGGTGGATAAGAAAGAAGACTGACGAATTATGATTATGTAAGTAAATGAGTAGTTTTGTATCAATAATCATTGATATTTTATAATTGATTTGGAGTTATACATTTAGCTTCTTTAAAATTGTACCAAGGAAGTTTGTAACACTATATTGAATAATAATTTTAAAGAAGCCATCATTATATTAACAAAAACTAGAATACATTCTCACACCTGTATTAATTTTGATCATTTTGATATAAACAGTGATATGTCAAGTTGTTCAATACTTTTTTTAGTTATATATGTTGGTTTTCTTTGGAGGTTGAGTTGTTTTTTAAGTATATATCATTGGTAATCTTTTGCTGATATTTGCTTTTTATCTAAACATTGATTTCCTTTATACTCAGGGAATTTTGAAGTCTTAGTAGTGGTACTTCATCATAAAGAAGTCCACGCTCTACCACGCAAGGCTAGTGATGAAGTCCTTACAGGACAGGAATATAAACAACTAGGCGCCATTGTGGATGCTGCATTCTGGACAGGAAAAGGGATGTACGACTGTGAACTGAATAAATTGGCAACAGAGAACATCTATAATTTCGTTTCGGGATTCGTGTCGAAGTGAAATTGCATGGATTTTGAGATTATAAATACAAGACTTCATATGACAATTTTGAAGAAAACATCGCTATTTTGAACTTTAATTGCTATTTGAATAAAATCTTTTCTCAACGTTGTGTTCAACATACTGATTTTTAAACAATAATATGACTATTGTTTACATGTATCATGTGCATGTCTATTCAAGTTTTGAATTAGACTGCGTACAGTACTAACTTAGAATAAAGGCTCAATTAACTAAAGAAATGAATATTTTAATTGGTATGCATTTTAATTATAAGGGAAAAAAGTCAAGTATTACGCTAACATGTTGTCCTCTTTTCGCCCCTTTCTACTGAAATATGGTTGAGCTAAAATGAATATACGTACAGCTTGAAGCCTGAAAAAAGAGACAAGTAAATCCAAAGAAGCAATGTCAAGCAGGTCCAGACACCATAACATCATTGACAAACAATCAACGCTAACTCTTATCTGGTGGATATTGGAAAGATACCAGTATGACAAATATGGATGATGACCATATCCCTGTATACAGCACAAAATCGATAATTCAGAAAATCAGAAACCGAAGGCATACAAAACCAGGATAAAACAGGAACCAAAGCATACAAACAAAAACCTTCACATCATGAAAAGAAGCGAACTCCCGATGTGGAAGTGAGACCAGGTGCCCAGGAAGAGTAAGCATATCCTGCTTGCATGCAACACCCGCCGCTTCAATTCGTACATTACGTTTGTTAAAGATTCCTCTGCGATGAGAGTATAGCATAGAAAGAAGGGGATCTCCAACAAGACTCAGCACCCACAGCAAAAAAACAGAACAACCCCCCTTGCGAATACACAGAGTAGACATACACAGAAAATGACACAAGAGGACAAGGAGCACAAAATATGACATCATTGCGCCTAAAACTGACGAATACACATAAACCTACGACACAAAAGGGCAATCGGTACTGACTTAGGATGGTCTTCTACCGCGATAGAAGCAAAGGGTATGTTAATCCGGATTGCGAGCGCAGAACCCTCCCATTTTTCCAATTACCAAGAGGTCTCGAAGAAAGCATAACTGTTTTGTATAATAAACACCTCACTATAAGAAGGCCACACACGACAGAAAAACGCACGGGTTCCAAGTAACACACAGATTAGTATATATATCAATGGATATCAAAAACAAAGGGCACGCGAAAAACAGTCTGTGTTCTGTCGGCTGGATCGAGCCCATACATGTAATCATCGACATTCAGAGAGGACAGGGGGTCGGGGCCCTGTCTTCTCTCTAAATAAGAAGAGATTAAAAGAACTATCGACAACATAAAAGACTACACTTAAACCATCGTATAAGTGATCTTCTGATGTTTTTGAAGCATTTATGAAAATAGGTTTTGTTTCAACAACAACTATGCGTCTTGGGATACATATGTTTGTCCACAAAAGTGAAAGGGTTGTGCGTACGCTATCGGGATAATCACACCATTTGCTTTCAATACCATTGGATTCAGACTCTCATTGGTCTTCTTCTCTCATGTCTTGTCATAAATGTGGCAATGATTTGTTTGTTTGTTAAGCATAGATAAATAAAATGGATGATCAAATTAGCTTTGGATGGCTGGTGCTCAGATCCTAACCTCCCTTAATTTCGATGTTAGTTTTGGATGAAATGACGAAATGGCAAAGTAATATACATGTATATAATGTCAACTTTGGAAAGGGCCAAAACAAAGCTTCCTTCAGGCCACATGGAAAGAAGCAATTATTACATTTCAAACATCAAGTCACGGGGAACGAGTTAAACTGCTCCACACTGCAACAAGAAATAAGTTTTCATTATAATAATACGGAAGTGTTCCAACTCTTTAACTTCATGAGGAAAATTTCAAACAAATTTTTGATGCACCAGACACGTGTTTCGGATATTTTAAAAATCCTCATAAGTGATGCTTCAGACAAAGTGCACTAATTAATGCTATTTGTTCCTCTGATATTTCGTTTAAACATAATCAGATCAATTTCAATTGAAATTGTAAAAGTGAAACATTCCAATCACCTTCATTACCATGCATGGACAAAGATATTGAGGAGGGTACTAACATGGTGGCATTGCAGAGTTCACAGTGGAACACACATGGGAAAGAAAAAAGGGAACTTGAAGACGGAGGCAATGCAGAATCATCAAATTACGTCATATTGAAACATGATTTATAATCCTCAAGGAGTCACAGTGGATAAAAAGGAACTGAGAAAAAAATACACACAAAAATATATGCATTTTTTCACATTAAAGTCAGTAAATGATATTGAATATAAAAAAACCTATATTATCATTGATATGAGGAGATGATAGATCTAGAGATTTTTCTTAAAATTAAGTCAGAATGATCCAACTCACTTGACGAAAGATATTTTTGTTCTCTGTTTTTTTTTTCAGTCTTCCTTACCAAATACCTTCAAATTGACCATGTGTTTATGTACTTTAGAAAAATACTTTAAAATTATTCTGGCCTAGATGGTCCGACTCAAATGAATAAAAAAAATTTAATTTAATTTAATCTAAGACAAGTCGGTTGATGACAGTCAGTGGCGGATTCAAGGGGGCGGGGCTAAAATTTGCAAATTATAGGCCATTAAACGATCATTTACCTTCTAAAGTATATTGTAGTAAGAAATACTAACTTAGTCTACATAGTACCTGTTAGTTAATATAATTGTCAAATGCATGAATTTCCATTACAGTCACGAAAATGGGTCCTAAAATGCTGAAATGCAAGAGCTTTCGGAGGGAGGGGGCTCCCCCCCCCCATCAGTGGTTCCCATACCAGGGCTCCAACCTAGACTTCTCACCAACTCGCTAATTTTACGCCCCTTTATCTTAAATGTTGCATCCGCCTCTGAAAGTCATCACGCCCCCAACCAACCCATTTACAGTACGTAAGTCGGCAAAATCGAAACCGAAAGTAGATTACGGAGAAATAGACTTCTTTCGTTTTGATAAAGTTCATGAGTTCTCAGGGAATATTTCTTCTTTTTTTAATACATCAACTGAAATATCGGCTTTAAAAATCAGTTCAGTTTAGGGGTATGTACGTCAGCTTTATCAGTTTATGACATTTCATTTTGTCTTTTATCAGCTTAAATATAGGAAGATTTGTGTAATAGATCTATATACATACATGATACAACGACAATGTATAATTTCACATGCCTCCGTACCTTTTACGTAAGCGATTATCAATGGATTTTAGACATTTTTACCATGAAATTAAAAAAGGTCATTTTGATAAAGCGTGAGAAGTTTGTGGTGTGGCTAGAATAGAAAAAAGGTCTTTAACTGGTTTTTTTTAATTTTCAATATTGACACCCACCCCAATCTCCACCAACATTATCCTGTTCTTTTACCAGATCGAGATCCGGGATTGTAGGCTTACTCTTGGTACATATATATATATTGGTGGATATTTTACATTAAAGTTTCCATCTGTGCAACCAACCTTCGCGTTTTCTTTTAAAACTTGACATGGAAAGAAAAGTAACTCTAATCATACTAATTGGAATATGCGTAAATTTTATAAAATGTAAATATCACATCATCTACTAGCAGTTATCTGGAATGTATATACATACCATTTGATTTTGAAAGTTTCATCAGAATTATGGGTGTGGTTTTTTAGCTCACCTGAGCCAAAGGCTCTAGTGAGCTATTGTCATAGCGATCCGTCCGGCGTCCGTCGTCCGTCGTCTGTCGTGTGTCGTCTGTCTGTCGTAAACTTTTCACATTTTCAACTTCTTCTCAAGAATGGCTTAAGGGATTTTGATGAAACTTGGTAGGTATAAAGTACTAATGATCCCCTACAAGTGTTGTTGTTTTTCGTCCGGATCCCTCAACAGGTGGCGCCACCACAGGCAAAAGTAGGTCACGGGGGTACCCTCCCTTGACAAACTTCTTCTTCAGAACGGAAGCACATATCGACAAACTGAAAGCATCAGGATGATCTACAGAGATGTCTTAAGAAGTGTTGTTATTTTTGGTTCCACTCCGAAGTCAAATTTTTGACGCTTTTTTGACGTCTCTTCGGACTTAGCCAGAAATGCAAATTTTTGCACTATTTCTTTAAATAACTCAATAAGTGTATGATTTTACACACTCATTTACTGCATATTTATCATATATAACTTACTTAATGCTTTGATATGTATTTTATGCTTAAATTTTATTTTTTTATTTTTTTTATGAATTTTTTTCTTATGTAAAAAGGAAGGGGGGGGGTGATTTTCATACATTTTCTGCTTCTTTTCTATAACCACTCTTCAGATTGTCATGACATTTTGTAGGTATGAGGTACTCATGCATGGTACCCTTCAAGTGAAAGAATTTTGTCAAGATATCCACTTTTGGATTTTTAAGGAATATTTTTTAAGATTGTACATAGATATAATGTATGTTTTCCATGCCCAATGGACCAATGGGAAGTGGCTCCAAACCCCGGCAGGACCCCAACAAATTTTTTTCTCTTATTAGCTCACCTGAGCCAAAGGCTCTAGTGAGCTATTGTCATAGCGATCCGTCCGGCGTCCGTCGTCCGTCGTCTGTCGTGTGTCGTCTGTCTGTCGTAAACTTTTCACATTTTCAACTTCTTCTCAAGAATGGCTTAAGGGATTTTGATGAAACTTGGTAGGTATAAAGTACTAATGATCCCCTACAAGTGTTGTTGTTTTTCGTCCGGATCCCTCAACAGGTGGCGCCACCACAGGCAAAAGTAGGTCACGGGGGTACCCTCCCTTGACAAACTTCTTCTTCAGAACGGAAGCACATATCGACAAACTGAAAGCATCAGGATGATCTACAGAGATGTCTTAAGAAGTGTTGTTATTTTTGGTTCCACTCCGAAGTCAAATTTTTGACGCTTTTTTGACGTCTCTTCGGACTTAGCCAGAAATGCAAATTTTTGCACTATTTCTTTAAATAACTCAATAAGTGTATGATTTTACACACTCATTTACTGCATATTTATCATATATAACTTACTTAATGCTTTGATATGTATTTTATGCTTAAATTTTATTTTTTTATTTTTTTTATGAATTTTTTTCTTATGTAAAAAGGAAGGGGGGGGGTGATTTTCATACATTTTCTGCTTCTTTTCTATAACCACTCTTCAGATTGTCATGACATTTTGTAGGTATGAGGTACTCATGCATGGTACCCTTCAAGTGAAAGAATTTTGTCAAGATATCCACTTTTGGATTTTTAAGGAATATTTTTTAAGATTGTACATAGATATAATGTATGTTTTCCATGCCCAATGGACCAATGGGAAGTGGCTCCAAACCCCGGCAGGACCCCAACAAATTTTTTTCTCTTATTAGCTCACCTGAGCCAAAGGCTCTAGTGAGCTATTGTCATAGCGATCCGTCCGGCGTCCGTCGTCCGTCGTCTGTCGTGTGTCGTCTGTCTGTCGTAAACTTTTCACATTTTCAACTTCTTCTCAAGAATGGCTTAAGGGATTTTGATGAAACTTGGTAGGTATAAAGTACTAATGATCCCCTACAAGTGTTGTTGTTTTTCGTCCGGATCCCTCAACAGGTGGCGCCACCACAGGCAAAAGTAGGTCACGGGGGGTACCCTCCCTTGACAAACTTCTTCTTCAGAACGGAAGCACATATCGACAAACTGAAAGCATCAGGATGATCTACAGAGATGTCTTAAGAAGTGTTGTTATTTTTGGTTCCACTCCGAAGTCAAATTTTTGACGCTTTTTAGCTCACCTGAGCCATAGGCTCAAAGTGAGCTATTTTCATAGCGTGGCGTCCGTCGTCCGTCGTCATCCGTCGTCGTCCGTTGTAAACTTTTCAACATTTTCGACTTCTTCTCCAGAACCACTGAAAAGATTTTCATGAAACTTGGTAGGAATAAAGTACTCATGGTCCCCTACAAGTGTTGTTGTTTTTCGTCCGGATCCATCAACAGGTGGCGCCACCACAGGCAAAAGTAGGTCACAGGGGGTACCCTCCTTTGACAAACTTCTTCTTCAGAACGGAGGCACGTATCGACAAACCGAAAGCATCAGGATGAACTAGAGAGATGTCTTAAGAAGTGTTGTTATTTTTGGTTCCACTCGGAAGTCAAATTTTTGACGCGTTTTTGACGTCTTTTCGGACTTCGTCAGAAATGCACATTTTTGCACTATTTCTTTAAATAACTCAATAAGTGTATGATTTTACACATTCATTTACTGCATATTTATCATATTTAAGTTACTAAATGCTTTGATAGGTATTTTATTCTAAAATTTAGATTTTTTGATTTTTTATTAATTTTTTTCTTATGTGAAAAGGAAGGGGGTGGGGGGGGGGGGGGGTGATTTTCATACATATTCAACTTCTTCTCCTGAACCACTGAAAAGATTTTCATGAAACTTGGTAGGAATGAAGTACTCATGGTCCCCTACAAGTGATGTTGTTTTTCGTCCAGATCCATCAACAGATGGCGCCACCAGAGGCAAAAGTAGGTCACAGGGGGTACCCTCCTTTGACAAACTTCTTCTTCAGAACGAAAGCACGTATCGACAAACTGAAAGCATCAGAATGATCTAGAGAGATGTCTTAAGAAGTGTTGTTGTTTTTGGTTCCACTCGGAAGTCAAATTTTTGACGCGTTTTTGACGTCTTTTCGGACTCTGTCGGAAATGCACATTTTTGCACTATTTCTTTAAATAACTCAATATGTGTATGGTTTTACACATTCATTTACTACAAATTCATCACATTTAAGTTACTTAATGCTTTGATATGTATTTCATACTGAAATTTTAATTTTTTGATTTTTTATGAATTATTTTCTTATGTGAAAAGGAAAGGGGGGGGGGGTGATTTTCATACATATTCAACTTCTTCTCCAGAACTGCTGAACAGAATTTTATGAGTATTTTTTCAATCATGAATAGATATGTTTACTGTGAACATGGACCCAAGGCTTGTAAGTTCAAGTTCTGGTACCCTGGTAACTTTAGTTTCGTATAAGTTGGTACATGTTCATGTATGCAAGAGTTGTCTTTCTTTAATATAGATTTATGTTTTTGAGGTTTAAATTTTTGGATTATCGATTCATTTGAATGTTATATATTTTGAATTACTAAATAGGTATGGAAAAGGAAACTAAATTATTTTAAAAAGATGAATAAGTATTTTCAAATTTATCTTGTGAAGACTTAGATATACAACTATGAAATTACAATATTGAGAGCAGCTCAAAATATTAATGTAAGAACAGATCAATGTTATCAATAACACAGTGAAAGGATGGGGAGGGGGTCTGTTATTTTGCTTTAGCTTCTGTATAACTATCTCTCTCGGGTTACTTAGATTACTCAAGAAGAAGGGGGGATGATTTTCATTCATATTCAACTTCTTCTCCAGAACCACGGAACAGATTTTCGTTAAACTTGGTAGGAAAGAAGAAATCATGGTCCCCTACAAGTATTGTTGTTTTTAGCTCATCTGAGCGAAGCTCAAGTGAGCTATTGTCATAGCGCGTCGTCCGTCCATCGTCCGTCCGTCCGACGTAAACTTTTAACATTTTCGATATCTTTTCAGCAACCGCTGCACAGAATTTCACGAAATTTCACAGGAAGCAAGTACTCAATGCCCTCTATCAAATTTGTGTTTTTCAAGCCGATCGGAAATCCAAGATGGCCGCCACAGGCTCTGATTGGCTGACACATTTTTGACTTCTCTTCTGAAACTGCGTCACAGAATTTCATGAAACTTCACAGGAAGCAAGTACTCAATGCCCTCTACCAAGTTTGTGTTTTTTGAGCCGATCGGAAATCCAAGATGGCCGCCACAGGCTCTGATTGGCTGACACATTTTTGACTTCTCCTCCGAAACTGCTGCACAGAATTTCATGAAACTTCACAGGAAGCAAGTACTCAATGCCTTCTACCAAGTTTGTGTTTTTGGAGCCGATTGGAAATCCAAGATGGCCGCCACAGGCTCTAATTGGCTGACACATTCTCGACTTCTCCTCTGAAACCGCTGCGCAGAATTACATGAAACTTCACGGGAAGCAACTACTCAATGCCCTCTACCAAATTGTGTTTTTCAAGCCAATCGGAAATCCAAGATGGCTGCCACAGGCTCTGATTGGCTGACACATTTTCAACTTCTCTTCTATAACCACTGCACAGAATATCATGAAACTTCACAGGAAGCAAGTACTCAATGCCCTCTACTAAGTTTGTGTTTTTCGAGCCAATCGGAAATCCAAGATGGCTGCCACAGACTCTGATTGACTGACACATTTTCGACTTCTCCTCTCAAACGGCTGCATAGAATTTCACAAACCTTCACAGGAAGCAAGTACTGATTGCTTTCTACCAAGTTTGTGTTTTTCGAGCTGATCAGAAATCCAAGATGGCCGCCACAGGCTCTGATTGGCTGACAAATTTTCGACTTCTCCTCTGAAACTGCTGCGCAGAATTTCATGAAACTTCACAGGATGCAAGTACTCATACCCTCTATCAAGTTTGCGTTTTTGGAGCCTATCGGAAATTCAAGATGGCCGCCACAGGCTCTGATTGGCTGACACATTTTCAACTTCTCCTCTAAAACTGCTTCACAGAATTTCTTGAAACTTCACAGGACGCAAGTACTAATTGCCCTCTACTTAGTTTGTGTTTTTCAAGCCGATTGGAAATCCAAGATGTCCTCTATAGGCTCTATTTGAATGACACATTTTTGACTTATCCTCTTAAACTACTGCACAGAATGTCACTGAACTTTACAGGAAGTAACTTGTACACCTTGTCCTTCTCAAAGCTTCACTAAAAGCGATTTCCTTCAGGTCTTGACTTTGATTGAAAACATACATACAGTCTCCTCAGGTGAGCGATGTGGCCCCCTTGGGCCTCTTGTTTTTCTTGTAGGCCATAATATTATATCGTAATCAAAAAAGACGATGGCGAGCTTTTTTGGTGGAAAGAAGCATTTGACAGGCAAAGATCTTATAAAGGAATTAAAGGTATTATTTTTTTTTAAATTATCACTAATCGAAACGATACATCTATATCATTTAATTATATTACAAGCGTTCATACTTTGGAGAAATGGTCCGTATATAAGTGAAGTTTTTGTACATGTATATTGTCATTAGTGAGGTTTTTGTACATGTATAGTATTACTGTACGTATGAATATGAGTTTGACTGATATTGCTGAATATATTTTAAAATGAATTAGAAAAAAAGGAATATATAATATTAAAGTTAAAACATAGATTAAATGATTTGAGAAAATTCCTACACTCGATTTTTGTTTACAGAAAGAAGCATTTTCTTTTTTTCATTAACACTGAAATTTTTCATCGCCGAATAGTTAAACTCAGTGCATGGTCATCTTTTACAGAGCATGTATTCATCTACCAAGCAGATTTTAAAAGACTTTGAGGACCGTTTTGATTTATTTGCTAAATTCATTGAAAGAGCAGAGAGAGACTCTGCCGAATTTGTTTGTCAATCTTGTAAAGGAAGCTCTTCAAAGTCCGGAGGTGTTGCATCACGAACGACTGTGTTGACGAAAGAAGATGACGCGCGCCAAATCGCCGAATTGAAGCAAGATTTATCGAAGAAGAATGCAGAGATAAAACAACTGAATAAACAGTTATCTGATCAAGAGAAGATGACAAACGAAATACTTAGTTAACACCATGAAGAAACAAAGCGATTGCATTATGATAAGACTCGCGGAACAGAGATGGTGAAAGTTTTGGAGGCAAAAACGAAAGAACAAACTACTGAGCTGAATAGATTAAGGGAACAAACAAAAAGAATCGGAACGCAATCTAAGTGAGTAGGAAAAAAGCAACAAACAAAAAAGTATACGTATGCGGGAATGTGCATAAAATGATTGGAATAATTATATACTTTTTATAAATTAGAATTTACCAGTAATTGGAATCCAGGTGCTTTGAATTATTTCAAGAATTCTTCAATTTCAACATTTTCGTGTCTGGAACCCCTCCTCGTCCCTACTTAGCTTGTTTTTTATTGTAAATTTGAGGCGATATTTTAAAACGATAATAATATTTTTTTTTCAGATCGTATAGAGAGTGAAAACACAAGACTCCGTCAAGATATTCAACAACTTCGTCAAAAATTTAGAAAACGGATTGGTAATTTCACTTTTTCCTTTATTTTGTCGTTTCAGTTATATTTCAGTTATTGAAATTTTAATACGATTTTAAAATTTGGCATTATTTCATGAAACATACATGTTTAACCTTGTACCTTTCATTTCACTTTGATTTTTTCATAAACATTGCACTTGTACAAGGGGTATTATATTGGTATTTTTTCAGAAATTGCAAAACTCGTTAATCGGTAGACGAATTTTTACCTGAATTCCTCCAACATGTTCTCACAATTCCTTTAAAATTACCTCGTACTACTTTATCAATTGGTAGAAAGTTCCGCTAACTTTTTCCTTGCGGTTACAACACTTGACCAGTCATGTCTAGTAATCTGAGTAGTTTTCATACATTTCTGTACCGTGAAGCAACGCATAAAAGGAATATGGCTACTTCTACAAGATCAAATAATACATCGCCAAAACAAAGAAAAGATGTTTTAAGCTTATTTCAAGGCTTGAGCTTTCATGCAATTTCACCAAGGATATCAGTCTATTTATATCCTTATCAAAATTCAATTCTTCGGAGATTTTTTTTATTGACAATTGACATATTGTTCGTTAATTTCGAAAAAAGTCCTTTTTCAAATTTTTCTTGATACTTTATTTAAACTTAAACCATTGGCTGTTCATATAAACACACGGAGAACGGACATATACAAACGTAATAAGCATAATTATACATGTACATGTAAGTATATAACTTACAAGCTTAAGGGTCGGAGTTTATAGGCACTTGCTAAATATTTTCCTAAATTCCTAAGCGTTTTCACATTTGTTGATGAAAGTAATTGAACTAATTTAATACAAGAAGCTTTCTTCCAAAAATATGGTTTATAAATTTCTTTCGTACATCTACAGGACATTGCAAAATAAAGTGAAATTCGTCTAAATGAATTTAAAGACTTTTAATATTCGACTGTTTCTGAGCAAATAAAACAAATACTTTCTTTTTCTCTCTATTTCAAAAATCTTCCTGTTTCAATGGCTAAGTTATGCGATGAAAGTCTAAATTATTGAAATATATTTCCTATGAATCTGATCTAACGATTTTCGTTAATAAAACTGCAAATTATAATGATCAGTAAGGTGTTTATGCTTGAATAATTAATAAAATAAAATAAACCTGTCCTTTAGAAGTCGGTCCAAATAACCCAGATTAAATTCATGCATGCACGAGTGAAAAAGATACTAGCATGTACGTTAAACAACATTTATAATTGGCGTGTGAAGCTATTTCTGTCCGTCCGTCTGTCTACTTTACTTTTTTGTTATGTCATGTGTCTACAGCATGGCGCATTTTTGTAAGATTTAGAGCACAGGGATTTATCACGCTTCCTGGTTGCTCTATTTATTATAGATTATCAATAGCAAATTTAGCAATCGTGAAGCGCGATAAATCCCTGTGATTGAGAGATTTATCGATTCAATTTGGAAGAATTATCCTTATTAACAAAGATAAACTAAATGACTGATGACAAATTATGATGAATTTAATTGTACAACTCGAAGACTCCCGAAAATGCATCTTCTGTACGTAATCTATTTCGTAAACTTGTCTCGAGAAGAGATGCCGAAGATGTAAAACAGAGTATTGCCTTATCAATCAGTTGACCGTTCAAGTACATGTGAAAGTCTACATCTATGTAGTTTACGAAATTTTTATACGGAGAGCTGAATGCCCTTCGCATCCGAACATTATATTTAGATGAATTTATTATCAGATGATAAATACATATATGAACATACATGTGTAGCACAACTTCTGTGCTGGAGAATCAAATACGTTTTTCAACAAAAAATAAACTTGCATATTAATCGAAAGAAGAGAATTGTATAATTTATTATCCGTACGGTTTGAATACCCGTTATATGTAATGCTTCAGTGGTCACGTGTCATCGCCGTGAGGAATAGAAAATTTCTACGGTTCGAAGTAAAGTAGAAATTTATTGTCTTGGCGGAATGATATAACAATTTGATTGGTCAAGAGAATGGCAGTATGTCACGTGCGCTATTCGCGCTTCTCGTATATATAGGTAGTGGTCACTTCTAGCCTAGCACCCGAGCAGTGCACATTAAATTTTACACTAAAACATTTTGATAAATGTTTATGCATAGCATTTTATATTTTATGCTCATTTGAATTGTTTTCAAATTTTTTGAGAAGTAATTTTGAGTCAAACCTGTAGTTACATAGATGTATGTTTTAACGAGTACACAGCGCAGCCTCTAGCATTGTTATATTTTCTCTCACGAGCTTGCTTAGCACCTGGTTTGAAACATTTTGCACAATAGTCCTAATTTTCAAAATTTAATTTTAAATCATAGATATTTATTTTTCAAATACACCAGTGCAGAATGAGTCGCCTATGTCTAGAGGGCACGTTTTTCCCCGGCTTGCCGGTTTTTTTCGTGAGCGGCTATGGAGGCTCGAGAAAATATTATTTCTCCCTTGCCGTAGGGGGAGTGTCTTTATCATATGTACTCGTATTATTTCTACA
This sequence comes from Pinctada fucata, assembly GCA_028142955.1. Taxonomy (NCBI): domain Eukaryota; kingdom Metazoa; phylum Mollusca; class Bivalvia; order Pterioida; family Pteriidae; genus Pinctada; species Pinctada fucata. Next base: position 20,400,887 of record AP027107.1, on the reverse strand, counting down.
ACTATTTCAGAATGTATATTGTACGTATGTGTTTATACAGTTTATGCTTGAATTATATTTATAACATACATTTATATGCTTTTCTATGTACAAAATGAGAATAAATCCCGACGGATATCTACGGCTAGGCTGTCGGCAAAACAAGATATGTGTTTTGATTATTCTTATATTGTAAGAAGTGTAGACTAGACAAAGCTATCGGTACTTTTCTATCAATTGATATAGTTTTACCAGGTAATTGTATATGAATTGTGAGAACATGTACGTGGAATTGAGGAACTTTTGCGTCTACTCTTTTACGATTTTGACAATAAACAATAAAAACTGTTTTGTTTTTTTTTTCTTTTCTTCAATGCGACTGGGGATTATTCTAGAAGAAAGGAGTACATCTCTCTCTCTCTCTCTTAGCTTAGCGCTGTCCTTAGAGAAGGCTCTTTATCATACATTTTAAATCAAATTTTATTTTGGATTTCCTCTTTCATCCTAGGTATCAATGATAAATTATTTGCTGAAATACTCATCGTTATGGCGCATTAAATTATTACGATAAAACATTATATTTCAACATGATAAATTTGTACCGTTGACCTTGACCTTTAATCGCTTGACTGTCAGAATTCATACTAAATATATATCTTGTTCAAGTGCTGTACACGCATACTACGCTCAACGCAACTTTGTCTAGCCAAGTAATCGGGGAGTTGATGACAAACCTGGGTACACATTTAAAGACGAACGGAGTTGAGCTTGACCAAAGGAAATAAAATACTGGAACAGAAACTACGGATCCATTGGTGGCTATCTGCATCAACTTTACCACTCTTTCTAGTGACGTACAAGAGGTCTTGAAAAATATTAAGAAAGGCGAGTATCAATTTGAAATATCTTCGTTACGATTATATACATGTATGATCTCAGATTGACTTTTAGGTTTCATTTCTGAACTTATAATTGAATTAATCCAAAACCGATCGGCAGATTCTTGGTACAAACTGTTCATAAATATGTATACATACATTCATTCGCTAGAATCTCATCTGACGATCAAAATTATTTCAAATCATATCAACCAATAGAGTACAGTTCTTCATTATATATAATATCTTGACCACAGGATGTTTAGGCGACTTCAAGAGTTTGAAAGAAAAATATTTGATAATAGAAATAAAGTCTTCGAAATTGTTAACACTATTGCACTTATAGACTAGATCACACATTTGAAGTAAATAGTTAGACAACTACGCCCATTGCCTATTTTTGTGAATAAACAAAAGTTATTATATCTTAATTTTTCTTATCATTATTGATAGAAAAACACGACATAGCTGTTTTAGTTCTACATCACAAGGATACACACGCCTTGCCCAAACAGACCAGCGACAAGATGTTGATGGGTTCAGAATACAAAAAAGTGGGCGCCATTATAGATGTCGCTTTCCTCCAAGACAAGGGAATGTATCCATGTGAAATGAATTCAGCAGCCATGCGACGACTTATGTCATTCCTACTTCAATATAAAACAGACATATCAATGGCATAAAATAGAGGAGGGGATGGATGAGTAGGTGTCTCCAAGCGTTTCCTAGACGGGATAACCACTAATCTTCCAATTTTTCTACACAATTTTATTTCTAAATTTTTTTAATAATCGAAAAGTTTAAATTAAGCTTTCTCTGCTGTAAAAAATATAAAGCTCGCTTTGCTCTTCGCATTCAGTAGTACAATAAAATAGAAACTTACAGCTAAACTTGCGTTTTACTATCTTTCTGTGTAATATTTTGTTAAAATAGATATACCTAGAACAGGACTCGCGCAAGCACAGAACATTGTCATAGATACGTTGAAATATTTGTATGATTCTGACGTTATGTTTGCGGACGGTTAATACTGATTTTACGGTGGCAAACTGAGTTTTTCTGGCAACGCGTTAGCGGATGTTTGCACCGTAACACAACGCAAACACACGTCCGCCAACACAACGTCAGTATCTAGTTATTCCCATTCTAATGCAATCTATATTTTTGTGAATATAAGGCGAAAGGTGACGTTTGCAACATGAAAGCCTAGTATGTTCTCGTTGTACTGCCGTAACTAAGGAGTAAACAAGCAAAGAAATTCGAGGTTAAAGCGACATGGTCGATATTATCAATTTTATAACCCGAGTACCCCCTTCCTCTTTGGACCTTCTTTTAAGAATCATAGTGGTATTTCAGTGAAAAGTGGAGCATTCAAAAAGTCTTCAAATACATTAAAATCAATAATTAGGGAATAACTGGTTTCTGACGTTATGTTTGCATACAGTAAATGCTGATTATAAGGTTGCAAACTGAGCTTTTCTGTCGTCGCGTAAGGGAAGCCAGAAAAACGAATGTTTGCACCGTAAAATCAGCATTTACTGTCCGCAAACAAAAAGTCAGTATCTAGTTATTCCAATTCTAATGCAGTCTATATTTTTTTTAATATAAGGCGAAATGTGACGTTAGCAACGTGACAGCCTGGAATATTCTCATGCGCAGATCCAGAGGGGGCCGGAGATTTTCGGAGATGGGGTCCAGCTTTGTCCCATTTCTAATTGAAAGGGGTCTAAAAATGCATAAAAAGGCTTTGAAACCTAAATTTTTGGCTCGCTTCGCTCGCCATTTACAAATACACAATAATTTTTTTTGCAAAATTCCTTATTAATCATTTTCAATTTCTTATACTAAACAATCTTGGGTCTCATGAACTCGTACTTTCAACAGTCCATTACTTCATAGGATGTAACCCACCTCATCTTTTTCAAGTTTTTGTCATTTTAAGATGTCAAATTATTTTGGAAAGTGACTTATCTATTTATTCTCATGAAATATAGACAACATGTGAATAAATCAAAATTTTTGCGACTCGCTCCGCTCGCCGATACAAGGAGTAAAATATTCAATGTAATAGATAATCATCTAAATTGAAGAAAGATCGCCAGCGCCACAATTTTTTTCTACATATATATCTATGGTATTGCTTTATCCTAAAGCAGTCAAATGAATATGTACCCGAATTAGTTTTTGATCAAAATGACTGTTTCAATAAATAGCACAATAATTTATGCAAAAAAAAAATAAACATTTTGACCCAAAAAACATAGAGTTTAACTTGAAGTTCGTATTTCTAATTATCTCACTTTTAAAGAGTATAATGGATAGTAAATATTCTGATGTTTGGATCTTTGGTAGCAGAACAAATGTTTTACTATTTTCGGCGATTTTTCATTGAAAAATATACATTTCCCCCAAGAATATCCATTCAGCAATGTAAGTTTCAAGGAGTATTATTTTTTTCTAAAATAATGTAACAATCTGAGCTTATAACGTGTATCGTTATTGTCGGTTTCAAGTATTATGTGATATGAAAATCGAGTTATCTCCCTGTAGTCGCAACCCTAACCTATAACGGCCCTTATCTTATCAGCTCCTTCACCACTTGAATTTGAAATAGACTATGATATTCATTGTCATCGGTTAGCGGATGAACGTAGCCATGCAAAAACGGTCATCTCAATATGTCAGTATGAAAAACAAACGAATTCCTCTATGTTCATTTTTTTTTCAATCGCTGTTTGTGTTACAAACTAGGTAAGTATTAAAAAGAAATCGATCTGAAGCGAAACATGGACAAAGAAAAAGATAACAGCGAGAAAAAAAATCCTAAGAATGGCCGTAACTACTGCTTGAAGTTACAGCCTTCCAGCTTTGCAATTACGGCCGTCTTTTGGAGATGTTTGACGAAGAAACGATACATTTTAAATTTTTCCAAAGAACAGAGCATTTCAGATGTATTTCTTATTTGTGTATTTCATCATAAAGCACACTATCTCTATTCTAATAAAAGATGCGTGTTTTAAATGATGTGCTCCTGAATTTTTCGTTCTATCTTTCAGAAAACAAATATGGAATCTCGAATTTGTTTCGAAAAATTGTAGCGACATTAGACTCCTGCTGAAATGAGAAACGTCTTGCAAGAATCGTCTTTTTTTGGAGATAATAATTTTCATACTTTTTGGCCATTTAACATTATTTAAACTGAGGATCACTGACGAGGGTTTAGTATCCGAAACGTGCATGTCTGGTCCATGCTGCAAATTTATCAGGTCTTAAATGATGCTATTGAATTTGAAGACGTTTATCATTTGAACAACTTGGTGAGTGTCACTGCTGGTGGACCAAGAGTCCCCGAGGGCACATGTAGCCAAGATCGATCAACTTCGGTTGATCGTCAGTCTCTTCAACGCATTTGAAATTTTCTGCTACAAACTTTCTTGAAATTTCTAAAAACGTGGGTCCTGTAGCATCATATCCCACCCATTCTGCTACGTCTTTTGTTACATTTTTGGAGACAATAATTTTCATACTTTTGGCCATTGAACATTGTTAAGACTGAGGATCACTGACGAGGGTTTAGTATCCGAAACGTGCATGTCTGGTCCATGCTGTAAATTTATCAGGTCTTAAATGATGCTATTGAATTTGAAGACGTTTAACATTTGAACTACATTGTACTTGGTGAGTGTCACTGCTGGTGGACCAAGAGTCCCCGATGGCACATGTAGCCAAGTTCGATCAACTCCGGTTGATCGTCTGTCTCTTCAACGCATTTGAAATTTTCTGTTACAAAATTTCTTGAAATTTCTAAAACGTGGGTCCTGTAGCATCATATCCCATCCATTCCGCTACGTCTTTCGGTGCGTTTTTGGAGATAATAATTTTCATACTTTTTGGCCATTGAACATTGTTTAGACTGAGGATCACTGACGAGGGTTTAGTATCCGAAACGTGCATGTCTGGTCCATGCTTTAAATTTATCAGGTCTTAAATGATGCTATTGAATTTGAAGACGTTTGACATTACTTAATTTGTGATACTTGAAAAGTCGGTGATTAGAATGGGAGTATAGATCAGAGAAAAATATGAAGTTAGTGGTTAGTGTCCGGCGCCGGTTTTTAACATTAGATTTTCTAATATTTGTTTAAGGATAACGGTGATACATAATTATCATTACTTTAAGTTACATTAAGTTAATTAGAAATAATGCTTTCTAAACCATTGTCAAATTCACATTGTCATACCATATGCTTTATCTTATGTCACACCATTTATCTGAGTCCTCTTCGTTCGACAGAGAATCGGCTAATTCGTCCCTTCAAATAGTACTTAGTATAGATAGATAGTATGATACATGTATACATAAGTGCTGAGCGTTATTCTTATGAGTATGACAAGTATCGAAGGAGATATTCAGGGGTCTTCTTTTTAAGTCCTACTATTCTATGACAATAAAAGGTCCAGCCTCAATATTTTGTTGTCAATCTACAGTAATATGCAATAGTTACACAATCAGCTTGTGTCTCAGCGATCTATGGGAACACACCTGAATTGACCAAGTAGTTTGGGCTTTTCTCCCTTTAGTTGGGCTTACTTTTGATGAAAAAGCTTTCCGGATCTTTGAAATTATGCACCCTGAAATCTCTTTGGCTTCAGCGTCTCACTTAAAGTGGCTATCAATTGCGGAATGTACTTGTGATTCACTTACTGTCTTATCTGTAAAATGTATGCTATGAGGATAGAATAAGCACAAAAAGTATATGGTTTATGCTGTTTTCCATAATCATACATTTTTTGTAATCTATTTTTATAGACCCTCAGCGGCAAAATAGCTAAATTTTACCAATTGTAGGAATTGCAACTTTTCGAAGCTAGAATGAGCAATTTGATACAGTGTTTATTTTCTAAGAGGAATCATAATTCAAAAGATTTTGGCAAGAGTTATATAAATGATCAGTTTATGTATATTAGAAATAAGTGCACCACATGATAAATTCTTAGTATTTCATTGGTTAAGGACATAACCGGCACCCAAAATTTTGAATCTTCACATCGAAGAGTATTCTGTATTTCTGACGTACAAAGAAAGATAACTCCGATTCCCATTATAAAGTTCTTTGAAAACTATTTTAAAATATAAGTTTTTATGTTATTTTACGGAAAGATATGTGCGGGTAGGTTTCAAATTCTTCGCTTCAATCAATAAGTAGAATATCCAATATATTGTATTCCAAATATGAAGGAAAATCATACAATAATAAAAAAAAAAAAGACATTGAATATAATTTTGAATTTGCCATAGTTGGCAATGGAAAATGTCTGAATGAGTCTATTTGGGAAGTACTCAGAACTTCAATGTTTCCTTTGGTAAATCATCAAGTGTCACTACACATCACTTTTACATACAATCAGATGAAACTGATTTAAATATATCTATCCTAAAACTGAGCACGTCAGACTATGAGAGATTAGTACCCGGGTGTTTTTTTTTCTTTTCTTTTCTTTTTACGTCCCTCGGCAAGTATTATGACGTAATGAACAATACATGAATGTAAATTGAGAATAAGCGTCTAAAGTCAAAGGATTATATGAAATGTACTTAGCTACAAAAGGATTGTGATCGCAAATGTTCTCTGTACTGATCACTATGATGTCTTGCTGTTGAGATTCATATTCATTCTTTTTCACTTAATTTGTACATTGTCCAACTGCTCTTATTCAGTCATTTTATAGTCGACATTTTATTGTATGAGTCGGTTGTCTTTCACAATAGCTGTCATTGCTACTAGTTCTTAATTTGGATGCTCATAGATGTATACCTTTCTGGTTGACTGTGTGAATCAGGGCAATGATAAACGTCTTCAAATTCAATAGCATCATTTAATAGCAGATGGATTTGCAGCATGGACCAGACATGCACGTTTCGGGTACTTAACCCCCGTCAGCGATCCTTAATCTAAATAATGTAATATAGCCAAAGAGTATGAAAATTATGATATCCAAAAACGCACCTAAAGACGTAGCAGGATGTGTGAGATATGATGATAGAGGACCCACGTTTTAGAAATTCCAAGAAATTTGGTAACAGAAATTTTCGAATGCGTTGAAGAGACAGACGATCAACCGAAGTTGATCGAACTTTGCTATATGTGCCCTCAGGGACTCCTGGTCCACCAGCAGTGACACTCACCAAGTAGTTCAAATGATAAACGTCTTCAATTTCAATAGCATCATTTAACAACAGATAAATTTGCAGCATGGACCATGCAGACATGCACGTTTCGGGTACTTGACGAATATAAAATCACATAGATCTATGTCAAAGATTTGTATAATTTCCAAATTACAACATTTGATGAAGGAGATTGTTTGAATATGTAAACATTGCTATTGCATTATCAATGTTAAAGATTACTTATTGGCATACGAGTCTTTCCATGTCCTTGATACGAGAGACTGATTTTAGTGTCTTTTGACAAAGGTAATGATGCTAAACCGAATGGACATTCTCTTCCGTCTTACCCATCAATCCTTATGATATAATGAACGATTTATAATGAAAAGAGTTTGAAAATTTGCTTGTAGAGAACTTGAAAATGTTTTGTTCCCACATAAATGTCATATACTTACGTATATTACATGTACTTATCCCTACGAATACCCCAATAGACATTTAACATCCATCAACAGCTGTGATGAAAGACGATGAAATCCATTTTTCTTTTGTTCACTTTACAGAATACTCATTTTGAGAAAATTCTATTTCGTATATTTTTATTAGCTCATAATTGGCACAATAATTCTATGATATTAAAATACTAGTATAGAAAATATCGAAACAGCTTTGCATAATTCCTTCAATGATTTTAGCAGCACATTTCTTTGGGATACAATAATGGGAAACAAAAGAATAACAGATAAGCGGTATTCCTAGGATCACTGTAGCGTCGTCATGTTGGAGATCTCCAGTCTATCTCCATAGTGACATTAAAGAAAGAATTGGATCTCCAACAACTCGGTTGCAGAATCCACATAAAAAAACCCAAAACAACCCATGCATAACAGAGAACAGACATGCACAGTGAAAGACACAAAAGGGACAAGGAACGCCAAAACAAAAGAAAGGAACATCAAACATAAAAGACTACACATAAAACAACGAGACCAATGAGCAACCGGTGTCGACTTAGGAAGACCAACTGCTACGCCAGTAGCAAATGGTGTAGTTATCTGGATTACGTGCGCTTCACATATGTACCACTTATGAGGAAAATGCAGGTTTGGTACTCAAATTAAGCTCAACATCAAGCTGTCTGAATAAACATGTTAAATGCGAAAATAGATTACAACGTACCGCGCAATTGAACACTCATACAAAAAATGAACACAAACAATTTCAGAGAAATAGAATTAAGAGACAAATTAATGAATCTGATTCAGTGGTCCTTAATAATTGTAGTTATACCCTAAAGCATAACTGCACATTATCTCAACGAATAAGCATAATTTGTTTATTATACGTATATTAAACCGACCAAGGAAGATAACTCCTTCAGTCATATCTCAGTATAATTCGGAACGTACATACATGTACGTGTTGGTTTCATCAAATAGAAACACAAACTGCGCATTTCGAGATGGCGTGCTCTCTGCAGAGGGAAAAACTAGAATATTTAACTAAAATATTTCGTTTTCTGTTGCCAAATGCGAACATTTCATTTCTTTCTATCGCTGTTTACGACTTCCTGCTGCCACTGGAATTATATCAATTCATCCGACCAGTGCACCTACAGTTCAGCAGTACTGGTACCGCACGGGTGTGTCATGGTGTTGTCGACCTCGCTCCTACAACGCCTGCTTATGAGACACGGGTGATGCTTGCTTTGTTTGGACATCGAGATGTGTTGCGTCTTCCTACCCCTCAGTTTTTAGATAGTTTGGTTTAACAGTGGTTACCCAAAGTCGGTAAAGTATAGTATTGTCCAATTTTATTTTTCAGACAGGTCAGTATATAGGTAAGAGTGAATTGTACACACGTGAGCTCGCCTAGTTTTATTGAAAACACGACTTCTATCAAGTCCTATGTATTTTCTTCCAACAGTTTTTATTGGGTCTTAAAATCTAAGTTATTCTAGAGGTTCCATACCCTTTACTATTTGGGATCATGGCCGGGGCCTTTGAAATTGGGGGGGGGGGGGGGGGGGGGGGGGGGAATAGCAGAATTTACAAAATTGGGGAATATATCAATAGATTTGAATGACTTTTGACGTCAAATTTGGTATTTCTAATCTCCTTTTTTTCAAATTGTACATGAGGTGTTAAATTTTTTAAAAAATCGTCCATTCGTAAGTTATTTAGAAGCTCACCCATGTCACTATATCGGTTATATTGAAAAAAATCTTACACCATGCATGATGCAATGTTTTAAAACTATTTCCGATCATTTGCTCCAGTTAAAATATCGTCAATTTCCTTTTTACAAGGTCAGTCTTTAAACATAAAAAATAATAATAATAATAATGGAAGTGTTTGTCACAGTCTCTGATTGATTTACTTGTACAGTTTGCATTTTATATTATATTTACATCTATTTGTTTATATATGTAATGTTTCTATGTTTATTAATCAGTTATACATGTATCTGTTTATCTAGTTATTAACTTATTCATGATGACATCTTTTGTATTTACTTATTCATCTACCTGTCTACATTTGTAATAAATTAATCTACCCGTCTACATTTGTATCAATGCGCTTCATGATGTTTATGTCGAATCCCCCGTTAGAGTTCTATAATAGTCTAAAATATTAACATCAACAACAACAAACATTTTAGTTGATTAGTGTGCTAAAAAAATCAGCCCATCAGGCTATCATATATGTTATATCATTGATTGATTGATTGATTGATTGATTGATTGATTGATTGATTGATTGATTGATTGATTGATTGATTGATTGATTGATTGATTGATTGATTGATTGATTGATTGATTGATTGATTGATTGATTGATTGATTGATTGATTCATTGATTGATTGATTGATTCATTCATTCATTCATTCATTCATCTACCGCAGATATCTGTCCATTCGCTTATTCATTCATTGCTACTTGTAGATTTAGCTAAAACTTTAGACTGAAGTTTTTTAAGGCTTAGTATGCACAAATGAGGGTGCTCACGCATACATGTAGATTCTTTCTCATAACTTATATTCCTAGTGTGTCTGGGTATACAGTGTTAACATTATTGATAATGAGTTTATTGTATTTATGAGAAATATCATATCATTGATCTATACCTCATATTCGATATGGGACTCATAAACAAATAAGTCAGATCCTGAAATAATGTAAATATGCAGTTATGACCCCCCCCAAAAAAATAATTAATTAAATGAAATAAATAAATTAAAAAAAAAAATTGTCAAACCCTTCTGGGAACAACAAACTTATCCGAAACATTCAAGATCAATTTCACATATTTTTATCTTTTTTTTCAAATCTGGACGTGGTACACTATTTCAAAACGAGTGCATGTGCACTTCGAATAAGCTGTCCAAGTATCACTGATGTCAATATTTGTAACATTGTAATAAATTCTCGTGCGATGTAACAAGTACCTGCCTCCTGCCAGCTATGCAGCTTTGTTACATGGTCGTAGCACATTCTCGTGTTTATTAGTGTAATAAATGTATATATGTAAGTCATTTCTAACTTGAAGTTACTGTCATCAGACTATCGTTGAAATGTCTTGAATCTTCGGAAGTCGTGCAATTAACATAATCGATGAGACTTTATTCTTTGGACCATATACAAAAAAAACCAAACAAACAAACAAACAAAATTGCAGATAAACTAGTACGAATAAAGCTAAAGCAGAAATTATTTAAAATAACATCATACGTACTTATACGAATGTCATATTTGTAATTACTAATCTCGTAAATGTATTTGAATAAGAATATGAGTGTCACACATCAAATTTACAAGGTCATTTACAAGGTCTAATTACAATACAGTAAAGACATAGAAAAAGTTCACCTTAAATTCTGCAAGAGAATATTAAATGTTAAAGCAAGTACTCCAAATTAAATGGTCTATTCAGAATTAGGGCGTCTACCTTTGGCTGTGATACGCAAAATACGCATAATAAAATTTTGGATGAAATTGTTAAAGACAGACAATTGTATCCTTAAAAATCTATATGAAGAAATGTATATTCACCTTTTTCCAAATTCCTGGTCATTAATGGTCAAAGATCTACTTTGTTCTCTTGGTTTCTCTGATATTTGGTCGGCACAGTCAGTTCCCGATGAGAAGTCTTTTTTACATTTACTCAAAACAAGAATAATTGACCAATTTATTCAAGATAGAAATGCTTTTTTCGAGTCATCTCAGAAATGTCTACTCTATAAATACCTACCTGAATCATTTTCACTCCAGTTTTACTTTAAGTCCATCCCCGATAATTTAAAAACCCTTATCACTAGAAATAGACTATCATCACATAAACTATGCATAGAACAAGGTCGATATAATAATACGGATAGGAGTAGACGTACTTGCACAAGGTGCTCGCTGAATGAAATCGAGGACGAGTACCATTTTATTCTTGTTTGTCCATTATATTCATACTTTCGTCGTTTATATATAAAAAGCTACTATTGGCAAAGACCATCTGCATTCAAATTAGTTCAACTTCTTTCTATACAAAACAGGAAACAGCTTTGTAATCTTGGTCGATATTTGAAAAACGCATCCTATCTTAGAGACACTTTCAGCTAGTTTGTTTAATTACAGTTGAAAATTTTGCTTTTGATTCCACTCTTTCAGTCATGTCCTAACACCAATTGACTGCTTCATACGTGTGTTGTTTTATTTACTAATCATAGATGAACTAACCAACTAACATCACATTACATGTACATCAAACCTATTTATCCTGTGCATCTATGCTATGCTACATGTATATATATATATATATATATATATATATATATATATATATATATATATATATATATATATATATATATATATATATATATGTCATTAATTCGCATAAATTCACCATCAAAAATCTATTTTGCATTATCGTTATTTGCTATATTTAGTTTGCTTATTTATACAATAGCATGTGTATTATAGAAATGCATTTTAATTGTTGCTTATTATCTGCCAATGCTTATTTTCTGTTCCTATTTCATTTGGTTTACGCTTATATTTGTATACTTTGCGCATGCGTGTTAGCTGTACTTTGCGCATCTTTATAACTCTCATTTGATTGTCGCTTGTTTATTTTTGCTTCATATATTGTATGCGTGTTACCTTATTTCATTTATGTTGGATATTATATTCCAACCTGCATGGTATCTTGGCATTTTGAGGTCTTTCCTCCACTTTACCTTCGCTTATATATTTGCTTATTTCTTTCATACCTGTACTTTAAAAGACTCCTTTTGTTTATTCATTACCAATTTATTTTCTCTTGTCAATGTTTATTTCCACTCACATTCAGCATGCATGTTGTCTTTGTCTTGTTGTATGTTGTTGTGCAGTAGATCTATATGTATATAGCAATTGTACCTTGTATGTTCCATGCTTATAGACCTTTTGGTCTTTTGCTAATAAACTATACTATACTATACAATATGATCAGTACATAATTTTAGAATTTGATGCCCAGCCATACTTGACTTACGACACGCTATTCCAAGTTCACATGTATCACATTATATACATTAAAATTCACATTATATTTACTGTAATATATGTGTGCGGAGTGAGCTTTCTTTCATAGACATACTCCCACCACATAGGCGTCCGTTTCGGAATAGCGCGTCAATGACGTAGCTGTCATTACACCAAGAATTTACAAATGATGCAACTTTCCCCGACTAAATCATACATTTTGCCCTTATCAATATATACAGAATTGAAAGAGATCCTCTTGCATTTCAAAAATAGATAAAAAAAAAAAAAAAAAAAAAAACACCGGTCCGCTGTATGCAAGGATTTCAAAAAAGGATAAATTCAACGGCACCTAACCGCCAGCCTTTCTGGTGCGTACACATCAATTGCATTCTGGCCACACCCCTTGGCGCTAGGATCTCTCTCTCATTTTCATATAAAGTCCACTATCGAGGATCACGTGTCTGATGCAATAAATTGACACTAAGGAACATTTATTAAGATGCCAATAGCATTAAACAATATCATAAATTAAAACAAGTAATAATAATACATAACAGATAAATAAAGCAATGAATAAATAATCCTCTTCTGGAAGGGGTTCCTTTTCCATCTCCCTCATCAATTAAGGTTTATCCATTAATCATTATGAAAGCGGATAAAAAAAATTTCATGCACGAAGCCTTCTGGTAGTCATTAAAAAAATTTTAATGAAAGGTTATATTTACTGGCATGATAATTTATATGATCCTACAAATCACATAAAGTTATATAATAATAGTAAAAAAAACCAAAACAAAACCCAAAAACAAAAACAAAAACAAAAACAAAAATCAAAAACAAAAACAATACAAAAACAAAAACAAAAAACAACTGTTCCCTTTACAACCTAATGATTGTTAAACGTTTGCTAAATATTTTCCAAACATTTGTTAAACAAAAGTCATGACATGACAGCGCCCTTATTCCCAACAGTTATCCTCTGAGCCCAAAGTCACAACAAATGAACCGTTCCTCTCTTCCTACTTTCTTCGTCATTCAAAACCATTTTTGATAACCACGAATAAATATATATGCTGATATTCATTATGATAATACGGTATTCCTTCCTAACAAATACTGAGTTTAACAACGATGCGAATTACCCCCTTTTATTCCTTACGTATGGGCTTTATCTACATTACAAATGTATATATTGGCACGAATTTTAGAACTGGAGGGCGGAATCAATTATTGATTAATGAACACGAAACAATAACGTCAATATTTGCGAACTGCGTCTCGAGATAGGTGATGCACACGAAGCCTACATATCTTTATCACTTGGGCCAGTTCTGTATCATATAGGACAGCACGTTAGACTGAGCTTAATAATCTACATTAAGGGGTATCGACAAAATTTTATCGGCCATATTGGATTTGACGTGAAGCATACTTAAAAATATGTCGTTCTGCAGAATTAAGACTCCAATTTTAAGCATTTTAATACTAAGTTTGCTTTGCCTCAACATCGTCATTTTCCCATCATTTTAACGAAAACTGCATCAATATTTTTACATGACAACCATTTTAGTAGAGCAACCAAGTCGCTAAATTTGAAATTTTAATCAACCCACCTAACACAGGGCTAATTTCTATATTAAACGAAAGAATATAACATGGGACATCAGATTTGACCTGTCGTAAAATATTCGTATGGTCAGAATTACTGTAAATTCAGATAAAAGCGGAAAATTAGTAAAATTCAAAATCATAGATATTTCAACAAAAATTATCATCCTTTAATAAATGAAAAGTCAAACTGACCGAAATCAAAGTCAATATGCTAATTGAAGTCAAAAGAAAATTTTTGGATCAAATTAAATGTTCTAATTTCAACTTCATGGATGAATGAGCACAAATTCTAAGACAAATTGGTAAAATTGAAATTTTCAATTCTTTCACTTCAATATTGAGAATGTTAATTCGAAGATAAAAATTAACATGGAGAAACTATATTTTGATATGTGAATATGTTTTTAGGAAATTTTGATAGAGATCAATTGAAAAACTTAGGAGTACCAGGCAAATAAAAAGCCCCACCCCCAACTTTGTTATTAGCGATTCACTGCAATATAAACTAGGAGATGCTTTCTCGATAATACGGAGTAAAACTAAATAATTACGGCTAAATTACGTTTTAACACATAATAATGAATAAAAAGTATCGCTTTATTTCAAAGAAGACGACAAATTTACATCAATAATTTTGAAAAAAAAAATTTTTTATGTACTATCTATGTTCTGGTAATTTCAAACATTGTGATATGGACACAATTTGTCAGCCGAATATTAGAAATAATTAAGTATAACAAAGATTTTATGATAAACAAAACATGGAATTCTGGAATGAATTTTAATTCCACAAGTAAGTAGCATAGCTGCCTATACGAATGGGGTCACATTCAGGCAATCATGGCATTTTCTTTCTCTGTTTGACCTTGTGACAACAGTTGTAGCTAAAACGTAGCTTAAAGGCGTCGTTCTACAGGTATTGTCGTAGCAAACTGACCTGACCGGGCGGAGCTTATTTTTCATCTTGTCATCGGAAGAGTTTACTTCTGACCAGGTGATAAAAGCCATATAAAATTACAGGTAATGAGTATTTACTCTAATTACGATGTGCAATTCATAATCTATCTACCCTAAAATTGTATCAATTCGTCTCAATTGCTTGATTGAATTAGCTCCGCCCGGTCAGGTTAGTTTGCTACGACAAAAGATGATTAGGGGGATAGCCTCTGATTTCTAGTTTTGGTTCTCTAGTTTTTGATTGGTTGATCGTTGATGGCCATATCAACAATATTGTATGTTTTTGTTGAGTTTGTTTTTTTACTGTCTGTTTATTGTTTTTCATGCTTCATACTTGTCTTCAATGGGTATTTTTTAAAAATTTCTCTGCAATTGTTTCTAGTTAAGACTTTCTGGAAATTTTACAAAAATTACAGTCAACTTCTTTTAAAATTCGGATCTATACATGCAACAGAGTACATTACTATGGGTATTACACAACCTGTCTTTTATGGTGATATGATAAACAAAATAAAAAGGATCAAAGGTCGGCAGCATAACCATCGAAAATGCGTCAGAATCATCAAACGCCTTTTATACCGTGGGTATGATCCTAATGTCACCAGACGGACACTAGGCTTGGTACTTGACCAATCTACAGTCTTGTACAAGCGCATCCTTGAGACTTGCACTCTGACTGACTGTGACGACGGGACTCCATGACGGGTCCTGTCCAAACCTCTTTAGAGAAGACAGGGCCCCGACCACCTGTCCTCTCTGAATGTCAGTCGGACTCCTCGGGTGATTACATACATGAGCTCGCTACAGCCGGCAGAGCACGGACTGTATTACGCATGCCCTTGTTTGTGTGATGTCATCTTACAGTGAGGAGGTTGTTTTACACCACAATTGTACGTTCTTCGAGACCTCAGGGTAATTGGAGAAGTGAGAGGGTTGTGCGCACGTAATCCAGGATAACCACACCATTTGCTACTTGCGTGACAGATGGCCGTCCAAAGTCGGCACCGGTTATCCATTGGTCTCGTCGGTTTATGTGTAGTCTTTTGTGTTTGATGTTTACATGTCGTGTGTATCTTTTCCGTCTCATGCTGTACTCGTCTTTTGTGTTTTTGCATCGGGTGTTTTGGTGTTTTACTGTTGATGCTGCAACGGGGTCTTGTTGGAGATCTCCTCCCTTCTTTAAATAAATAAAACGTCGTTACAAAAGTTTGATTTACTATGTTGTATCGCATCTTTGACTCTTTAATACATGTACATGTTGAAGATCAGTGCTTTGTTGTTGGAATAGTTTCTTCTTGGACACATTTCATCGACTATTCTTTGCGTCATACATTTCACACTTTTTCAATTTTATTTCTTTATTCGGAGCTCTTTGGGAAATACGGCCATTGACGCGCCAACATTATAGACTCCTGTTGCGGCGAATTTTTCGTTATCAACAGACGGTTTCTCTTCGTGATATAGCCTTTTATTTGATGAATTGTAGACGTAATTAGGAACTGCCCAATTAGATTACCAATATTACATATGACAATGTGGTGTTTGTGCTTATGTACAGCATTAGGAATTAAAGCCCCCCCCCCCCCATGACCCTTGAGGACTTTCCATTGGATCTCACGGAGACATCAAAGGGGTTTTCTGACTCAGCTTATCTTGAAAAGCATCCACTTGATTTTGTAACAGTTACAAATCTGGACGAAGAGTAAGTGCGGATGCTCAAAGGGATAAATTGCACAACGTTTACCGAAGGCAGATCGTAATGTTTCATACACAGATAACGAAGAGCCCAAACTCTGACCAATGTACTTTACATGTATATTCACATCTCTGTGGTACTAAAATAAACGTCAAAATATACTTTTCATAATTTTATATGAACTTAATGCATTTTTCTTCAATTCACCTATTTTCATTTCAACTTGTCACGAATGGGTTTCCATACACGGTCTTACCACGACATATTAAAAAGAAGTATTTTTCATTAATTTTAAACAATATGATGTAATTCCCATTTCTGCATTTAACTTTTATCAAAAATATGTATGTATACCGGTTGATAAGTACGATTTGATAGAAACTGTAACACGTTGTCGACCGAATCTTCATCTACGGAAACTAATTTGTGAAATGCCGCTTAAATCAAAAGTATATACGCTTTAGGTTTTTACATTTATTTATATCCCCTTAGAAAAATTATCAATAAAAAGGCATTCGGAAATAATAAACATATATTTGTCGATATGTTTCGAGACAAAAATTTAGTCTCTGTGCTTTAGAGAAAATATTAACACGGATTAATCATATTTCACAGAAATTTGCATAAAACTGCAATTATTTGAGAGAGGAGAAAATATTCTTCCTCCAAAACAATTATATAACATGTGTACATATTTAATGCGTTGATTGCAACGACTTTCTATACAAAAAAGAACAAAATATAGGAATACCGAGGATAGAAACGATAAATATTTCGTTTTAATTTTTCACGATTTTATCGCTTTTTACCCAATTTAAACAAAATCTGACCGTGGCATATTCTTTACGACAGCTCTATTTGAAAGCAGGGGTATTCAGCAAAAAGTTCAGACCAAATTCAGGCCTGTGTTAGGTGTGTTGATTAAACTCGAAAACTAAGCTTCTTTTTTAAATTGGTCGCTCTACTATTTGAACTTAGTGCACCGAACTGCGCAGCTACAGGTTTGCAGGATTCATGATTAATACTATAACCTACCTTAAACGTTACTATCATCATATGTCTACAAACATTTGTCCTCCAATTTTAATCATACTCTCTCAAAATACCGGATATCTTCATTTTACACACAAGGGGCTAGTAGCCATATCAACATAGAAATGAATCCAGGGGCGGATTCCCGGAATGTTGCACATTTGTAATTTGTCACCTATAATTCACATGACTGTCCCACTTTTCTAATATATATCATGTAAATAATTAATAATATTGAACCGCAAACAGTCGAAATTCTAGTGAATTATCTCAGGAACTTAAAAATCGTTTATTTTTTCTACCTATGTTGGGGCGGATCGGCACGTGAAAATGGCTACCTGTAAAAACTCGTGTTCGAAAAGACACCGTGTTGTATTAACAAGAGATTTACATGATAATGAGACCTTGTACTCAAAATCGAAGGACAAATGGTTGCAGATATAGTATCAATGTAATGTTTAAGGTAAGTTATAGTATTATTCATAAATTCTTCTGAGGTGCAGCTGTGCAGTTCGATGCATGAATTTAAAAAAGTTTCTAATGTTAAAATCTTAATGTAATTTTCCGTAGAAAATATGGGAAAATGTAGCTATTCGGGGTTGAGAATACTTGGGATTAAAATAGTTGAAGTTGGAGCCATGACTCGGTGTAAGGAAAGATTTTCAATAACACACTACAAAAAATCCAATATGGCGAATAACGGTTTGTTGATACCCCTTAAACGGCATCGTAGAATTTTATTGATCACTTTTAGTACGATGACCAAAGAGCTAAATTTAACAGTTTAGTCGACAGATAAGTACATGGGTAAATTATATGTCAAATGAAACTAGAAGTAATGTACTTTCAAAATATCAATGTCGTCAACAGGTTTGAATGTACAAACATTCCATTTTCAGGGGTCAAAGGGGTCATTCAACATAGATAACGTATTTCTGGTCTTTTTCGCAAAGAAAAGAAATATTGATGAAATCAAAATTGAATTTTCTGTACAAATTACATCAACAGAATAATATTCCAATCTTATCCTTAATATAAGTAAATCGCGATGACAAAACAAATCTGTATTGATGACGTCATTGGTAGCTATTTTTTGAACAAATTAAAAATGTGAACATTATAATTCCTAAAAAATGAAATATTCCTCTCCGTGTACAAACATGGAGGACAAATGTTTGTCAATTTTCTCTTCCATCATAGAAAACAAATGTTTGCTAATTATCCCGCGCAGCATAATTGTAGGGGGGTATAATGCGACCGTTGGTGAGGGTGCGTACGAGAGTGTGTGGGAGGGGGGGTGTTTGTGCACGTCACGCTCTTTTATACAGTCTAGGAGGTACAATTTTGATTGGATCTTAACCAAACTTCATACACTTATTGCTTATGACAAGAGGAAAAACCCTATTGATTTTCAAGGTCATGGATCAAAGGTCAAAGTCACCGGTTGAAAATGTTATAAATCCTTTTATACAGCCCAGGAGGCACAGTTTTTGTTGGGTATTGACCAAACTTCATACACTTATTGCTTATGACAAGAGAAAGAACCCTATAGATTTTCAAGGTCATTGGTAAAAGGTCAAGGTCACTAGTTGGAAATGTTAAAAAATCATTTTTCTTAGCCTAGAGGGCACAGATTTGATTGGATCTTTACTAAACTCCATACATTTATTTCTTATGACAAGTGAAAGAACTCTATTGTTTTTCAAATATAAGGTCAAGGTAACAGACTGGAAATGTTACAACCATTTCAAATAGCCTAAAGGGTGCAGTTTGAAGTTGATCTTCACCAAACTCAATACACTTGTCGTTTATGATAGGAGAAAGAACTCTTGACTATTGGTTTTCAAGGTATAATGCATCAAAGCTCAAGCTCACAGATTAGAATTTTTAAAATCTTTTAATACAGCCCGATGATACATTGGAGTTTACCAAACTCCTTACACGTATTGTTTATAACAAGAAGAAGAACCCTTTTGATTTTCTAAGGTCAAAGATCAAGGTCACTGAAGGGAAATGTTTAAATTCTTTATATACAAACTCAGAGGGCACAATTTTGATTGGATCTTTCCAATGCCCATACACTTGTTGCTAATAACAATAGGAAGAAACCCATTAATATTATAGGTCAAAGTCGCAGGATTGAATTCGTCAAAATCATTGAAGATCCTCTGTGTCATTCACCGACAGATCTTGGTCAAGCTCTTTAAAGTATACATTTCATATAAATGACACAAAGAACACTTTATCGATTATCAAGGTCAAAGATCAAGATCACAGATATAGAGAAGGCAACTTAAAAATGGGACTTCATCAATGTTGACACATATTTGCATATGTTGTGCAGAATTTCAAGTTCTATTTTAAGATTACCTACGAATTGGTTTATATTCTTGTCACGCCTTAACTTTTTTTTTTTGGCCAACAAACGAGTAACGACCTTCAACACGCTGGAAAACGTCTGGGTTTGGTATGAAAATCATTTAAGGAGCAACGTTCTCAACGTGCGCGTAGCGACCTTGTTGCGCATGGGGAGCGTTCGCCCAACGACCTCAGCGTCTTCCAATATCCAGTAGATTTCAAAGTGAAGAAAAGCGGAACTGAAATTAGACGCATGCGTAGGAAATTGGAGTGTGGCTGTGGACGCGTTAGACTTGCGCTCCTCTGTCGTTACACATTCGTTGCAATTATTGGCGCCCTCTCAACGTTTTAGCAACGACTGCACAGCGCACGGGAACGCATTCCCAGCGACCTACTAATGACTCCATAACTTACAATTGGACGCTGGACAGTCGTCTGCGTTTTCGTGCATTCACAAAATTTTCCGACGACCACAGCGCACACCAACGTCCTCCAGCGACCACACAACGACAAGCCAGTGACCAAACAACGACCTCAACGTTTTGTGACGTGTTGGCAAATTTACTTGGTCGTTACTCGTGCGTTGACCAAAAAAGTGAAAATGTGACAGGGCCATAAAGGTCATTCCCTACTAGTGTGACTGTTAGTACATTGGTATTGATGCCGTGCGAGGGTGCTACGCTTTTCGTTGCTTAGTTTTTATTCTGTACCAAAACTTGTCGCAGAAATTAAGATATCCATCGTTATAATTAATGTCAGGGTGTACGTACAGATATGCGTTATCCATAAAATTATGTCGATGGGTAGAAAGCCCTCTCTCCCCGATAAACCATCACCAATCTCATGAAATGCTTTTTAATGGAAAAATCACAGGAAATGGTAAACAGTTTACCATGTATCTCTTCTTGACATACGCAGTAATAACATAGATTTTGACAATTTTCAATGTACTTTCAAGTGAAATAAGTTTATGTTCAAAATGTTAAGATAAAATGTGTGTACTGTCGGGCAAAAAGATTAATTTTTTGCTTAAAAGATCATATAAAATTGTGAAATTAACTACAAGAGCCGGAATGTTCATTCATAAGCTATTTACGTACTCGTCCCTATTCTGTATCTCTCCCTTTCACATTGAGATTCATAAATATCAAGATGATTATATCGGATCATAAACAGAGAAAGGATTCATTCTTTTAGAAGCGATTCAACTGAGTCATCCTTCTTATCATTTGTAATGATTTTGGTTTTTTTCAATATATATATTTATTATGCTTTGGTTCTGATCACAGGGATTTATCACGCTTACCGGTTGATAAATGCACTATATAGATTATAAACCATAGTACATAAAGCAACCGAGAAGCGCGACAAATCCCTTTGATTCTGAAGTTTATCACAAAAAAAGTATTTTTGCCTGTAAATAATAGGGTACACTATATTTCCTTGTTTTATTGAACAAGAAGTGCGTTTTAATTGGTACATACCTTCATTTTAGGGTAACGCGGAAGGAATGTAATATATTTTATTTATCATGAAGAAGGTTTAAAATACATGTAATTTGATTATTAACCAGTTGGTATCTATTATCAATAAATGTTCAAATCTTGTATATCCCCCTCCCCCCCCCCAAAAAAAGAAAAATACTCGCATATGTCATAAAATATTTATGAATTGTAAATCAAAAATATTAATTTTTTTTTTTTTTTTATTTTAAGTCAAAATAAATATTTTTGATTTACACTTAACAAATATTTTATGCCTACACATACTAAGAGAAATAAATAGGTCCATCATTTAAAATTCAAAATAAGCAGCCACCCCCACCCCCTCGAACTTATACTAAAAATACTTATATTAGAAATTATACTAAAAATAGGGCAACGGTTAAGCTGCAACATACGCCTGTCATGTGATTAATGATGTCAAATGACCTTGACCTTCTTTGACCCGTACCCTAACAATCAAGTAGGTCCTTTGTCTGGGTCTACTCAATCTTCATGGTAATCCTGAAGTTCCTAAGCTTTGATATCACCATGCATTTCTCTATTATACAACGAAAGATTTTAAAATACAAATTGGAAATTCCTATTTCAGACGGTTTGGTCACCATATCTTGTTACAGCATGTGTGCATGCAACCACCTCCTCTTCCGCATAATTTCTCAAATGTGCAAAAGGAGGAGATAAACCCCGTTACATACATAAAAGATCATCTATATCTTATTTATCATGAAGATGATTTAAAATATTTTGACCCAAAATAGATTTAAATGATTTTTTTTAATCTTACCAAAAATCTATATTTAGCCAGACAATGACCTTGACCCTGACCTTCAAAATCAATAGGATTTTCTGTCTTTTTAAAGTCAATGTTCATGGTAAAAGAGTCCTAGCTCAAATTGTATCAATCTTGTTTGCAATTCCTATAGTTTTAATAGATAAATGTGAATATGTACAAATGTAACCCCCCCCCCTTCCCTTAAATGTACGCATACACGTAATTTCTCTGTTGATGGAACAAAATATATAGAAAGTCGGCTACATATTTGAAACATCATTAATTTTCCTTTAAGTATGAATAATTCCAAAACATACTGAACCAAAAAGAGAACAACAACAATTATTTCAATGAAATTTTAATGTACATGTATTTCTCATAAAAATCTATCTTTAGCCTCAAAATGACCTTGCACTTTCACGCACGATCTTGAAAATAAATCCTCTTATGTTCGTTAAGTTTAATCTACGTGGTAAATATGATGTAACTAGCTTAAACGGTTTTGTCTCTATGTTTTCTAAAAGGTGCAGGACGCACCGGTGCTGCGTGCTGCAATACCGATATCCGTAACCCCCCCCCCTTCCATAGGCTAAAAGACAGGCATACAAGAACAACCATAACAATCCTAATCTTACCCCAGTTTAGAGAATAAAAATAAAATTTTTGCTTGAATTTTGTAACACGATAGAAAAACTATGTTATAACTACTAAAGATTGTATTTTTACTGCAATGATATGATTCTGTGAATAACAAAGAAAATATCCAGATATCAGTGATTTTTGAATGAAAAATACAGTTTTCCCCCAAAAAACTGAAAATACAAATAATGTGTTTAAAACGTAAGTTATTATGCGAAAGAGTATAAAAGATCAGAATGGAATACATCCTTCAATTATCAAATTAATAAGTGATAAAGATGTTATGATTGATGTATAGAAATAATCTTAATAGAAATTAGTTTGCAGATTTCTGTAGAAAAACAGCAGTTTTGAAGTTTTTGCAAAAAAATGATTCAATATATTTGATATCAATTGGAAGAGGAAAATGTTTAGATTTAATTTCTTGAAGAACGATCAGAATTCATTCAGTGGATCTAAGAGACGGGAACAAAATAAAATAGAATTTTCTCAAAGAAATGCAGTTTTTTAGCAAAATAAACCCAAAAACGCAAATTTTATGAGAAATTTGAATTAAAACTTCTCATATTCGAAAAAGTATTAAATATGTTAGTAATTTTCACCTTTCAATTTTTGATGTTACTTTCCACAGAAAAAATATTCATCGATTCCTATTCTCATAGATTTATCGGTATTTTTTTTAAACGTTGATGACGTCATTTCAACGTCATTTTTGAAAACGTTCTACAATGAAAATCAATTGACGACATCTTGATTCATTAACCACAGATAAAGAGCTTTCATTTGATACCAATATTTGCCGTGTACTATGCGTGTCGACTAAACTCCTAAAATAAGCCACTTTTCGCGACTTGGTCACCCTACTATTTGTACCTCGTATCGAATATTCTTCAAAATATGGTGCGATCTTTATTCGCCTTACATAACATCCAATAGGATAAATCAGCTTTACGCGATCACATTTCACCCCTACGGTAAGATGATTAATGGGTCAGGGTCAGCATTATTTACATCTTAGAGCCCTACATGTATCTAAATATGGTACGATCTTTATTCGCTTTACATACCATACAATATGATAAATTAACATTATGCGATCACGTTTCACTCCTAAGCTGATTATTGGGTCAAAGTCAGTTAACGGGTCAAGGTCAGCTTTATATACCTGTTACATAGCCCCTCATAAATCAGAATGAAACTTGTAACCATATGGCCTCTCCCCAACAATATTTATGGTGAATTATTATTTCATGTTGGGGAATTTGCACACTGTAGAAAGAGTGATAACTCTAAACTAAATCGATGCATTTGTCAGAACACAAAAGTAAATTAATTCCCTTACATGAAAAGAGATGATGTTAATATTAATTCACATAAAGATAATCTTGAAACAAGATTAGAAACAGATTCATGAAATCTCAGTTAATGAGTTTATCTTAGATTTCAAGGGAAATATTTTCTCAACTTTAATATGTTTAATTGTAATATTGATTATTTAACACATGGAAAGTCCGAAGATTGATAAGAACTTAATTACAAATTGGTTTTATCTATTTGTTGGAGAAATCTACACGTGAAGTACCAGCATATTGAGTTTATTTACGTACAATCCCTCATAATTTCAGATGCTTTTGAAGAGTTGTAGACAACCTTATCTTTGAGGGATGAACACGAAATTATCTAGAAATATGTCCATCATTTTATGCAATTCCCCTCCTAGGTTTAAATATAATATGTCATTTTTCAATTATCAGATTTACTTTCTCGTTGTCTTAGAACTACTTTCTCGCATGCTATGGATTCTGTCAAATTATGTTTCGTGAAATAAACTTTGTTAGAATTTCAACGATGTTTTCCTTCCACGACAAAATACAGAACATTAATTAATCACACAACGCGAAGTACGAATTATGGCTTGTAAGCCCGCATCGGCTTACATAAATATTCTGTTGCCGTTTGGCCTTGATACTTTGGAACTAGGAAAAGAGAGTCAAAGAAGAACAAAATAATGGATTTTAACGACCAGAAGATGGAGTGTATCCATAACTTATTCAAAGTGGGAGGTAGGACACAATATATTTTCTCAACGTACCCGTAAATCGATTGACCATGTAATTACATTTTTCTATTTTTGTTTTTTCCATGGTAAAGTGAGATGGGCTTGATATGTTAATTCCTTGTTTGAAAAGTTTACTTTCATAACGTTGACTTTCAATGACAAGATGACGTTCCAGTTGTCAGGTATAAATGGTCAAGACGCTTATAGCTTAAATTTTGATAGAGTTTGTGGCTCGTTTAGTTTTCATGCAAATATAGTCTCTGAGATGGGATTCGGACCCAGGTATTTGGGTAGAACGCCCAAGAGAAGGCGTACAGCGTATGTATAGTTCTTCGAGTCATTTTGCGGAGTTTTCAAAATGATGGCATTTTACATTTGGAAAGAGGATACTTCGATGTGATCTGTATAGTTCAGTTTTTTAATGTTTTGACGAAGAGGAAAATGTCCTACGTTATGGCGATGAAACGCAGTGAAATGACACCAGCGATGTTTCTGGGAACGCTGAAGGTTCGTTCGGGTTTGTTGAATTTACAACCCTGTCATTTGATATACTTTGTGCTCTGGGGGAGACACGGATTTTTTTCGGATTATATGATGAACATCGTAGTATTCATAATCTTATCTATGTTTTGTGCTGGCATTTTGAAGTCGGTTATTTTTTTATAAAGAAAGAGAGGGAAAAGGTGAAAAGCAAAAGTCTCATATTAATTTGAAAAGATAAAGGAATCAAGTTAATGAGAAATCGCAAGGACTTTGTAAATACATATATTGGAAGTATATCCCTAGTTTGCATGCTTGTTAATGCATGGTTTTTATTTTGGTGATCGTATTTCAGTTCTTGCCTCACTCTATTTCATGTCAACGCATTAATGATATTGACCCTTGTTGCCCTTTTGGCAGTGTTGGAATTTCATTGACGGTCGTCTCGTGATGCAGGCTCTAGCATCAGCTGACAAATGATTTGATGATACTTTACTGACAAACGACATAAATAGAGACGACGTCCAACAATGAAAAGTGCAAATTGGCTAATATTGGTTTTTTTTATTCGTTTTATCAGTTAAATTTTTGATTGAATCAAAATAAATGACATTGCCTATTCAGTATTTATATATGTGAATACAAGTTAAATGAATGAAGTTTTGCAAAGAAAGATATGATTTTGGAAACTGAGTTTTGGAACAGGCTTTAAAATTATTTTTGTAAATTCAAAATTTTGGTCAATCAAGGGGTACAAAGAAAACCCGGTGTCATAACTACCAAGAACAATTTAGTTTGACGTGCAGATATGTCATAGCAATGTACAATAGATGCTGTTATCGCTTGGAGAAGATGACGATGCAGAATACTTGATAAACAGTGTAGTTTTGCAGAATATCCTTGAACTTTGAATAGCATCTATATTAATGGAGTCGCCTGTGGTTAATACAGAGACGTATAAAAGTATACAGGTTAATCCAATAGACAGAAGACGGAAGCCAAAATACGAAGCCCGAAGCAGTGACGTCAGGAACCTCTGTGCACGATGTTACCCGTGTGGCCGGATGTTAAACCAGCCCGTCACGATGGCAAACGGAGAGACATTCAAAGATTATGGTAGAGTGAAATCTATCATAGGGATGTGCGATCCGTGCAGAATCCAATGCAAAGGACAATTTGCAATTAATGAACTACCTTATTTGACGCTTTATAACGAGAAAGTTTACACCCCGTCGCTTTTCTGGGTGCATGGCGTCATCCGGATTACGGGAAGATCTTGGTAACGTCACTACTACCAAGATGCGTATGAGGTAGATCATTGAAGAAGAAATTATAACTTAGAAGAAACCATGAGATGCAATTCCGTGGGAGATGATGCCGAAGACGAGAAGATGATTTAATTCTCGAGCGAAAAGAAAAACATTTGATGATACGATGATAAATCCATATGGTGCAGAATTCCTTCCATGATGAAATCGAGGTCCATGTATTCGTTCAACTCGACGGAGGTTACACAGAACACGAAGAAGGACCATAAGACGGAAAGGAACCATCAGATAAAAAAGGGTCCTTGCAGAAGAAAAGAAAAAGAAGTGTACAAATTATGTGTAGTGTTATTTCAGTGAAAAAAGCAGAGTAAATGTGAATTTTATAATGTATTATACTTATGTATGATGATACTTGCATATATTCTATTCATGAATTTTAATTTTTGCATGATGTACATTGAACATTGATAAATAATACTATTATTTGACGTATTGGCCTTGAATGAATTTGTTATGTTTTGATAATCATGTCAAGGACATTTTGAATGAACAATAATGAGTTTATTATGATGATGAACATTGGGTCACTTGATATAGACAGTGAAATCCAGGATAACCACACCATTTGCTACTTGCGTGACAAATGGCCGTCCAAAGTCGGCACCGGTTACCCATTGGTCTCGTCGGTTTATGTGTAGTCTTTTGTGTTTGATGTTTACATGTCGTGTGTCTTCCGTCTCGTGCTGTACTCGTCTTTTGTGTTTTTGCATCGGGTGTTTTGGTGTTTTACTGTTGATGCTGCAACGGGGTCTTGTTGGAGATCTCCTCCCTTCTTTTTTTGAGATGATGACTTTAATCTGCATGTCATTTATATTTATTTACTTGATCATGGTTGATTTGGTGCACTAAAAGATGATGCAAATATCAATATTGTGGTGTCAAGGCCATGCGTTTAGAAAATAATCAAGCATAGATCCAAATAAAGAAAAAAGAATAATGAAAGTTACTAAAACGTCATTATAAGGTTGAATATATTTGAATTGGATTAATATTTTTGATTATGAAAATCTTGGTTATTTTCTTAAGTGGGGGAGTATTGTAACCATATGGCCTCTCCTCCACAATATTTATGGTGAATTATTATTTTATGTTGGGGAATTTGTACACTGTAGAACGAGTGATAACTCTAAACTAAATCGATGCATTTGTCAGAACACAAAAGTAAATTAATTCCCTTACATGAAAAGAGATGATGTTAATATTAATTCACATAAAGATAATCTTGAAACAAGATTAGAAACAGTTTCATGAAATCACAGTTAATGATTTTATCTTAGATTTTAAGGGAAATATTTTCTCAACTTTAATATGTTTAATTGTAATATTGATTATTTAACACTTGGAAAGTCCGGAGATTGATAAGAACTTAATTACAAATTGGTTTTATCTATTTGTTGGCGAAATCTACACGTGAAGTACCAGCATATTGAGTTTATTTACGTACAATCCCTCATAATTTCA
This sequence comes from Pinctada fucata, assembly GCA_028142955.1. Lineage (NCBI taxonomy): Eukaryota > Metazoa > Mollusca > Bivalvia > Pterioida > Pteriidae > Pinctada > Pinctada fucata. The sequence continues at coordinate 20,372,438 of AP027107.1, read as the reverse complement.
GATGCTTTTGAAGAGTTGTAGACAACCTTATCTTTGAGGGATGAACACGAAATTATCTAGAAATATGTCCATCATTTTGTGCAATTCCCCTCCTAGGTTTAAATATAATATGTCATTTTTCAATTATCAGATTTACTTTCTCGTTGTCTTAGAACTACTTTCTCGCATGCTATGGATTCTGTCAAATTATGTTTCGTGAAATAAACTTTGTTAAAATTTCAACGATGTTTTCCTTCCACGACAAAATACAGAACATTAATTAATCACACAACGCGAAGTACGAATTATGGCTTGTAAGCCCGCATCGGCTTACAAACTGTCGCTTTTCGTGACGTTACATCCACGTAAAACAATACGTCATATACGTACAATCGATATTGTCGATAAATGTAGACTGCGATCTAGTGGCATTTTCTATTATGCCTATGATGCCTTCGAATATCAAAGAGTAGTATTTAATATGGCAGTTCTGTCATGGCGCTCAGTTTTTGCAAAATCGGCCGCTTTGTGGCGGATGCCTTTCGAGGGTTATCATCAATAATCCTCGAAAGTCATTACGGCAGAATTTTGACTTGAAACCTCGCTTCAGTTTCTGTTGTCTTCCAGACTCTGAGCCAATAATTGGGGTTAATTATTGATTTGTATTAATTATCTACGACATATACAACTGAATGTCGTCGTAGACCATTGATTTAGTTATATTGTCAAAATATTGATTCATTGATATTGAAATATTGCAATATTTCATTTCAACTTATGAGCTATTGAGCATTGAACTATGAACTATTGAGCATTGAACTTGATGAACATTTGACCTGAACTTATATTCAAGAACTAAGAAAAATCAACTTACTGAGCATTTAATTCATTTTCCTATTGTGCATTGAACTATTGAATATTGAATATCTATTTCAAATAAAGCCATGACATGAACCGCCAATTATCTTCCTTTGCTTTATTCTGTGAAGATAATTATAGTTATGCCCTAAAGCATAAGTGCACATTTTCTCAACGAATAAGCATAATTTGTTTATTATACGTATATTAAAGGTGTGTTCCCATTTCGCCTTAACTGAGAATTTCAAGTAGAAAAATAATGGTTTGTTCCCATTTCGGCTTAATTAGTTTGTATTTGTTCTTAATGTATAATATCAATATTTTGTGCTGAATAAAATAAAAAAAGAGAAAAAATACCCGTGCATTTGTTATTAATTAACGGTTCAAAATTATTGTTTATTCATTTTTTATTTCATTTCATTCTTTATTTCCTCTATGCATAGATATTATGAAAGATTACAATGACAAAACATATGTGCAAAGTGCAAAAAAAAGGTTAGAAAATCAAGTGTTCAATAAGGAGTAACATACATCACATCAAATGTTGTCATACACCACATTCATACGAATTATTAACCGATGACCCTTTTGAGGTTAAAGTTATATACTGACATGGCATCGCGCACTAGCCTATATGAACACATTTGAAAATCCCGCGTTTCACTATCGGGCAGTTGACCAATGGGCCTACCGAGCAAAACATGAAATAAATTATCTTCTTGTAATGCACACAATTCGGCGCACAAAGGACCAGAGCCACGAACGGCGATATCGGCCTAAAGATTTCGTATATTTTCAAACACAGACAATGTTTCTAAATCATCAACAAAAAGAAAGGAGAACATTTCGTCTTTCGAAAACGTGCGAAGTTGTGAGATTCCGGACATGTCTTAAGAAGATATAGAGCCCAAAACCAAGCCAGGAGTTGCATTTCCGGTATTTTTGTGAGATATCATGAAATTTGATCGATAATTTCGCATAGGGCCGGACATTCAACCAAAAAAATATTTATCTTTAGATATTCTTTGATTATACCTGTGATTATTTCGATGAAGATTTTTTTGGTAGAAGGTCCGGTCGTAGTCGAAAATTAAACTTTTATGAGTTCTCTGTTGGCACATTTCTTGACAAATTGTTCATCAAAGATGGTTAGAACGTCATGAGAAAGACTTCCCAGACCATGAAAATGAGAAGTTGTATTTCAAGATAGGTAGTAGATTATCTGAAAGCTTTTAAAATTATGTAAAATTTTATAAATTTTACTTTTACACCTATTTCAAACTATTCCAATCCTTCAGAAAACTGCTCCATAGTAAATAATATTTGTGACGTCATTTATACCAATGACGTCATCAAAATTGACGTTTATGAATTTCTTGAAATGTCAAGTTATGCACTCGAGTAGTTACGATACATATCTTCATTATACTTTTATCTTTTGAACCACTCTATGTCTTCCCTGTATATATCGGCATGTATACACGTGATGCTACGAGGAAAAAATCAGAGAATAATTTAAAAATCTTTTAAAGAAGGCAAATATGATGTATGTGGGATTTGGGGGGTTTCTGTTTATTTGTTTGTGATACATGTATGTTATTTCCTAAAATGTGCCTAATACGGGAATGAAATATGTAAACAAAAAATGCATCGGCTTTCTACAATTATCCTATACGATAGAGAAATTGGAAGATAAGGGGTAGAAAACGAGATTGAAATGATGAGAATTCGAAACATAAAAGAAAGACGTAATATGAATGCAGCATATAGAAGCAAAATAGATCGACACCCAAGAAGAAACATTTATGATCTAATCCTTTTAAAGAGGAGGTGGGGATTTTTGAAGACAAAAAAAAAAAAAGATGGAAAACTTGAAATCAAATGATTAATTTGAAATAGATGATTTACGAACGATATCGAACCAGCGAATTTTGATTGAGGTTCAGACTATGCTGGATCAATTCTCTGTCCGTTTATTTTGATGTAATATAAAGTCCAGCGCCTAATATAAAGGATAACAGGGGATAGGAGACCGTGATATAATAATTAATTCAAAGATACCATTTCCCTGAAAATAAATATTATTGAAACGTAAAATTTATTCCGACGGGTCTGGGTTGAGAAAAAAAAGGAGACATAAAAAGTTTAAGTTGAAAATATGCAGTAACGACCATAATATTGTGGAATTTGTAAATTTAAATTTCCATATACCTCTATCATTAAAACACAATACATTATAGGTGGCGCCAGCGAAATGAATTAGAGCTGCGCACCCCAAATTAAAAATGACGTTTTCAAACCGCTATAGCAGCGAATGTATGCGTTAGATTCGCCTGCAAATTTGAATTTATACAAATGAGAACGTAAACTTCCATATGAAAAGAAAGATTTTGCATTTAAAAATTTTGTAATATTAAATCATTTTCAAGTACCGTACTGTTATAAAAGCTTTATCATCAAGTTCTGAAAACAAAAAATCACGTCACTTAAAAATGTTGACCGCAAAAAGGGGAGAGTCAAGAACATGCTCCCCTTCTCGCCCTGGCCTCATCCCTCCCGTTAGATTCGCCAATCATCCGATATTGCAAAAATGTGAGAAAAAAAATGATTCTTAAAAAGCACGCGAACGCTGCAATTCGTAACATTCGAACATTAATCACCTTTGCTACAGTCCATCGACCCAGAAATTAATAATGTTGTGCATCTATGACATCGTTTTGTCACATTCATGGTACTGTTCTGGCAGATTTGGATCGGCGGTTTTCTTATTCGTGTAACGTACCTAAATTTTCATTCCTCTAAGCGCGAATCATTACGTACATGTACTTATTCGTATTCCATACCTCGATCTCTATCTTGTTCACATTAATACACGCTGTATTATTGTAACGATAGTCGCAGCCATCGTCTCTAAAATATCCAACTCATCGACTATCGATTCTATCTCTGAGAATCGATTAATCGGAGTAAATGCACTTCTTTGAAAAATGTTCTCTCTTCACACAAAATGACACTAAAAATGTATCAGAATGGGAGTCATGGCAACGGATTCTAGTTTAGTTATGAAACGATTATCGCTGACGATCGATTGTCGGTCGTTGAATGGCCAGCGATGAACATTACTAATCGATGTTGAAAATCAAACGCGATTGTCGCCGACATCGCTGGTTACCGGATTGTCCGATTTAGTATCTTGGTTTTGATAAATTCGTGTATTTCCCTTTTTATCCTAGTATTATTTCCTTGTACTTCAAAGTACATACTAGTGTATGACATTTTCTGTTGCATGGTATTCAAGAAAAAGAAGCTTGAACGAATTGATAGGGTATTAATAGTAGTTGTGATCGAAAGTGCTTTACTCAATAAAACAATTTTATTCAAAGAAATAATGATTTGGTGTTTATTTCAATTCATTGTTGGTTGCAAAATGAAAAAAAGAAATGTTTTGAATTTTCCGATTATAATAATAACGGGTTATGCTCATCCGATTATTTCGGCTTATCGATTATGATTTAACTTCCGATTGCCCAACACTTATACTAGTACTAGCACATACATGTGAGAAGAGTCACACGTATTTCTCTAATCAATAATTATATATGTCATGATAAGAACATGAAGAGTAATTTAAAATACGAAATATTCAAAATGCAACCATCTTTTTTTCTCTATGTTCAAATTCCGCTACCATTGACCCGAATGGGACCCTTTGCTTTTATGTTAGAAATATCCCGCCTCCTAATTCCTGTATACGCCACAACCTCTGCGAATGGGTATTACACACTGATTTTAGAAGGAAAATCATGCAATGAATTAAGACATTATTTTCCTCATTTTTCAACTCGAGTTTTAGCTGTACTTATTTATATTGAGTCATTGACTCATATGCACCGAAGTGTACGGAAGGGGTTTTCAATTTAGCCGATGTATTATCTCTGTCTAGTCCAGCAACTGACCGCGAAATTGGATTAAAAACTGATACGTGTAATTTGAGCCTACTAGTTAATAGGAACAAATTTGAAGTACTTTAAGATGTCAAATTGAGTCACATCAATGTTCATCTTCATACATCGCTGACAGTGGTGTATCTACGGCAAAATTAAGTGGATGCTTTAATTATCTAGATCTGCAGCATATATAGAACCGTGTTTTGATGTTGTACAGGGGTATTCAATTTTGATTGGAGATGTTCTGACAACTTTATTACGAGAAAAGCTTTGAATTTAACGGTATTTCAGAAATTTTCGGAAAAAATGAAGAAGCATACATGGTATTCCTTTGTCTGATCTGATACAGCCTAACACTCTTCTTTGACAGTTGGAACGTATCGGATGCGTGATTCATCAAGATGGTAAACATGAAGTCTGTCTTTGATTTTTTTTCATATAATCATAAATAATGACATCAATTTTTTGTGGAACAATGCAGCTTACATCTTACGCGTTTTAAACGAATACAAAAAGTAAACATTGAAGACATGCATACCGTAGTTCCAGGACGAATATTTTTAGCCTGTGATTTCGAACAAAGGCAAAACAAAAACGGATTGTACATAATAAATTGTACACATATTGTATTTATAGAAATTTTAAAAATATGTTTTCTTTAAATTAAAATTTCACATATTTTCTCAATGTAGAAATATCTCTTATCATTTCTAATACTTAGTAATTCATGGTACTTGTCCTGACATTATGCGACGTCATATGTGAAAATGACGTCAAATGACGTCGCAAGCAATATACCATACCCTCAATTCACATTAAAATATTTTGCTTCAGCAAGGCCGTAAATCACAAAGTTGGCCAGTTCTGAAGTGCTGAAATATGGTATTATCAAAATATAAAAGATGAACGTTGTGGCAAATTAGGCCGATTTTGCCGTTCGTGGCTCTGGTCCTTTACATCAAAATGATCAAAAGTCGTATTCCACCATTCTTCTCTCAAAGATTCGGTAATTGCACATGAGCAAACCGCGTGTACAAAAATGTCATAATAAGTGTTCTGACAAAGCACGCATGTTTGTGCTTCGTTTGCAGGACGCGTAGATCACAACTTTGCAATGAATTTGCATAAAGAAATCTCATAGCAGTTATTCGCATTTTTCCAAAAAGCAGTTGCATCATTTTGAAAAATATCTATAAATCTCGAAAAGTCAATGTCATTCAGCATGCGCCGAGTTCTCGTTTCAGTAAAGTATTGCTTAACGGTATTCCGAACCAAATTTTTCTACATAAGTTTGGAGGGAAATGAACCATCTGTTTGCCAAGTTCGGACAAATTCCAGAAGGTCAAATTTCTCTAGTAGAGTGAAAATGTCTGGTATAAAACCATATTGTGTATCGGCTAAGTGCTCTTGAAACGAAAATAAGCGTGTGAGGAAAATCTGTTTTGCAAGCAGACGATAATTCATACGACAAAGCCGACCTAGGAACAATAATTTGCGAGTATCTATTTCAGCTTCTATCGGAAGTAATGCTAGAAGACTCTCCGCGATGTCTGACCTTGTCAAATGTGGTAAATCTAGTATTCTTTTACAAACAAAATGCTGAAAAACATTGAAACGATGTATGTTCGTTTGGCTGAGTTGACCCCAAAGTTCACAGCCGTATAGTACAGGGGGTAATACTACAGCTTTGTACAGGTGCACCATTGTCAAGGGATTAAGGTAGTCTGAACCGATGTCTTTTAGAGCAAAGAAAGATTTGCGTCCCTTATCACATGCATTATTTATCAGTTCAATTTTTTTACCCTTGTTGTCTAAGACAATTCCAAGATGCGTACATGACTCAAGACATTTTACACAAAGATTACCTAGGCGCCAGGTATAATTTGTGTCCATTTTATTCCCTTTTGCCCGGAAACAAAGAATAACCGATTTATCTGCATTAAAGCGAAATCGCCACTTCGTCGCGTATTCATAAGCAACGTTTAGCATAGACTGGAGTGCCATGGGCGTAACACCTATGCATGAAAGGTCATCGGCCAATGACGGACAGTTACTTCGTACATTTAAAATACCAGCATTCCAGCAACATGCTTCTAGTAAAACTATCAGCTCATCTATGTACACTAAGTATAGGAGAGATGAAAGCACCCCATCCTGCCTAACGCCCTGTAATACAGGAAACCACCTTGACTGCTTTTGGTTCACAATAATTGCACTGTTTGTATCTGTATGACATTCATTTATAATTGACCAAAATTTGCCTTGGATACCCAGACCGTGTAGCTTCACCAGGAGACCATGTCTCCATACAGTATCAAAAGCCTGGCTGGTGTCCAAGAAGCTTACATATACATTGCTACCAAGCTCTAGATAGTGTGAAATGGTTTCTTGTAAGTTAAACGAGGCAGTAATACAACCTAGGCCAGACTGGAAGCCTTGCTGTTGTAAGTTCGGAAATCGCTCCCTGTCAAGTACAAAATTAAGGATTCTTTCATTTAGGATTTTCTCAAAAATTTTTAGAGTACACGAAAGCAGGGCAACAGGCCTATAGCTTTTGCAAGAAGTTTTATCTTTGTTGTCACCTTTATAAAGAGGTACAATATATCCGCGTTTCCATGCTGTAGGAATTTTTTCTATCGAAAGAATAGCATTAAATAACTTTACTAGAAAATTCAGAACAATTTTGCCGCCATAACGGATGTGTTCGTTCGTAATGGCGTCTTCTCCGGGCGCCTTTCTATACTTCAAGTTATGAACAATCTTGTCAATCTCATTGACATCTATATCCCCACCTGGGACATTGCTTGTTCTTTCTTTATTAAGGGAGAATATCTCGATAAATCTTTCCTCTATACATTTTTGGAAATTATTGTCAAAAAAATTATCATTAGATGGTGTATAGATATTTTCAAAGTGATTCGCAAACGCTTCGGCAACCCCGTCTGGATCCGTATGCGAAATTTCATTCGTATCAATAATTTCCGGATATGTCCGTGAGGTTTTGGGTTTCCTTCGTTTTACAAGTCTCCAAAACAATCGTATGTCGCATTCAGCGGCTTGGTCAATATCACGATATACATCGCGCATATAGTTGTCATAAGCAGAATTTAATGCATTTCTGAAATTTCTTTTCGCTCTTTTGTAATTGCGATAAGACTCGTAAAGCATTCCTCTAGGACGACCTTCTGATAGCCTAATACAGCGCATTTGTCGTTCAAACTTATGTAGACCTTTAACTTCCTCTGTCCACCCAGGTTTGGTGAAAGGATTAAATGAGGATTGTGGGATGTGTTCCGTAGCCGAACAGCGGAGAATATGAACAAGGTCACGATATATATCATCAAGGTCACTTTGACTGTTTATCGTCCGATTTCCTAGTGAAACAATCTGACTCGATACCGATAGCCGATAGTTTTCAATAGCTATAGGACTGGCCTTATGCCATAAAGGCAATTTGTCATGGGACTGAGATAAAAAAATGCAACTTGCAGTCAGTAACAAAATCAACTATGATAGGTAAATGATCTGAGGTTATGCATTCAGACCCTTCACGTACAATTTCGTAAGATTTTAAGTTCTTTTTCAAGGATTTATGAAATAGTACGTAATCGAGCATGGTTTTCTTGGTAATATACGAGTATTGTTCACCTTTCCAATAAAATCTTTTATAGGTATTACAGATTCGCACTTTTTGCAAAAATCTTTCAAAAGTGCTGATTTTGCATCGTTTACATGCTGTGTGTCGATGCAACTTGCGTTTAGGTCGCCAGCTAAAATGACCTTACCATACATACTATAGTGATCATACAAGTTTTGTAGCAAATTCAGTTCAACTCTGTACAAATCAATGTCATTTTCTGGGGGTAAATAAGCACCTAAAACAAAAAGCGAATTGTTCTTTTCCTGTAAATGAACCCCAATGATTCTCTCTGATTCTGTACATAAAAATTCTTTGACAGAAAATTTCAGATTCTTTTTTACCAAGAGAGCAACCCCTCCTTTTCCAATGAAATATGTATTCTGACCTGGTTTGTATTTACAATAAGAATCTATTTTTGAATAGCTGAAATAATTTGGATGAATCGTATCAAGGAACAGAGAAAAATTCTCTTTAAGTTTGTGTTCCGTTAAGACAGCTATATCGCACGAGTACCTACTAAGGCGAAATGGGAATTATTTTGGTGTGTTCCCATTTCGCCTTAACTGAGAATTTCAAGTAGAAAAATAATTCCCATTTCGCCTTAGTAGGTTTTAGTGATGGCTGTTAAGGCGAAATGGGAACTTGTATAAACATTGTAATTATCTATGCTTAGTTGAATAAACAATAATTTTGAACCGTTAATTAATAACAAATGCACGGGTATTTTTTTCTCTTTTTTTATCTTATTCAGCACAAAATATCGATATTATACATTAAGAACAAATACAAACTAACATATAAACATTTAAAAGTACAGCATAGATTAGCACATAGACGTACATTTGTAACATATAGACAAAACATTAATATGTTTAAAAGTATGTAGCATAAATAAGCACATAGATATTGTAACATATAGACAAAAAACTAATATACAAATTACACATCTTTGAAAAGCACTAAGTTATTGTCAGACCAACTGTTCACAAAGTCAATAAATATCACAAATAATGTTCAGAGCTTCAGTAAATATGACGCCGCATCACCGTACTCAACACACGTCTTCCTCCCCGCCAGCAAGTCTGCCTTCAGGTTGGACAGCCTCTCATCAACGTCACGGTACTTCTTGCTCTTCTTGCGTCGGGTTCCACCAGATGTATACTGCACCATCTTGACTTCGTTCGCCGCCTGCTCCTTCTGGAAGATGTTGATTAACTTGTAGATGTGCGGATGTGAAGCGCCGACCCTTTCCTTGAGTTTGTTGTGCCATCCCTCAAGGTGGTTGTTAGTTCGAGGTCCATTGGTGCTGAAGTGGTTCCACGTCTCTGGACTGAGTCTGCCTTCCATCCATGTCTCAGCCACGTATTCTAAAAGTCGGGTACAGTCGGTCCTGGGTGGTGCATCTGCAACTGCATATAACCAGTAGTCGTCGAGGTTTGGTAGCGGAATGAGTGGAAGCGCCGACATGCGTCTGACCAGAAGTTGGACGTCCTGTTGGTTCCTGTAGTCAACCTGCATCCCTAGTGATTGTGTCTTTCTCCATATGACCTGGGTAAAGTGGAATAGACATCCCTTGAGTTGTACGTTGGGGAAGGCCTGGGTTGCTGCGTTTCTGGAGGCGCTCTCAAAGTCAAGGTTGATGGTAGTTGGCGTCAGTTGTCGGTTGTGTCGGGTAGCTATGTCCTTGAGTAGCGTGAAGAATCGGGTGTAGGTCGCAGTGCCCCTCTTTGGTAGGAGTGAATAGACGAGTGGAAACATGACATCTCCGTCGAACGCATGGATGGTAAAGCTGCTGTCAAACATGGGTGGAGCTGTGTAGAAGGTCCCGTCGCAATAGATGTCTGGTGCAGCGCATAGGTGTTCTACGTTGTCAGGTGATGCGAAGATCAGGATTCTATCAGCATCGCCGTCATCGGCCTGCAGGAAGAGCTCGCCGCTAGTAGTTCGCTGAAACTTGTCATTGAGTTGGATGGTCTGCCTGGTGGACGGGATGGGTGGTACAGTCTTTTGGCGTGCCCTGTACATTGCGAATTTGGTTGCGGAAAAGGTAGGAAGCTTACTGGCTACTTATCGTGTCTGAGAGTCCCATGGTGCATCGCGGAGTTTAGTGATCTCCTCGTCATAGATGGATGGAATAGGTGTCATCTCCACCCTGGCTCTGGATCGGACCTCGCTTATTATTTTCATCCCCTCGACTTCTGCTGGGCTAGGCGGGTGATTGTGATCTCGGCCAAACTTGGTAGGTATGTCGTCTCTGGTACAAACGGTCGCCTTGCATGTAATCAGGATACATTTCCAGGAGATCCAGGTATCTCGCTTGTTGTTCTGGCGGTATCGGTATCCATTCCAAGCTAAATGTCTACCTCCCCTGCTGGTCTCGATGAACTCTACTCGAACTTGTGATGCTGCCATGATAGTGGTTGAAGGACGAATGATGACTTCTTCAAATTCATTCGCCTTTTTATTATATTTTTTTTGGATATCATGTCACTTTGATGTGTAATAATTATGGATAAGTTAGGGTAGCAAGCTGTTACTGTTTATAAGAGCTTGGAGGCTGAACAGTATTCGAACTATTTCAAAATAACATTATGATTGTTTCTTGTAACATAATTATCTGAATAATTATCCCGATAATTCTTCTTACATAATTTAAGCTGCAACCACATCGTTATCTCTTTATCACATTTAATTTGTCTTAACAATTAGCACTATTTTCTTTACCCACTTGTGACCTTTCTATGCAATACAATTTTTAAAAGCTGTTAATTAACGCATTTGAATAGACATCATCACCAAAACTGGCGATGAACAAAAATCGATGAAACTCAGAAAAAAAGATGAAGATGAATTTTTATGATACAATTCATGTATTTTTGTAAATGTGTTTCTTTAATCTGTACATATTGATATTTTTCGGGGGGGGGGAGAAAATCATAAGGTTGAATTTAATCAGACTAATATTGAAAATGTACATGTGAGATAAATATGTTCAAATATATGACAAATCTGAAAAAAGAAATAAGAGAAAGATACTTTCGGTAACATTTGATAAATGTGTTGTTAAAGTAAATTGCTAATTGATGTCAATTAAGACTTAATGCAAATTTAATTGTACCGTCTTGGTTCCCATTTCGCCTTAATACAATTCCCATTTCGCCTTAGTACTTTTTCACATAAAATTTACCTAAAATTCCCAGTTAAGGCGAAATGGGAACAAACCATATTAAACCAACCAAGGAAGATAACATCTTCAGTTATATCTCAGTATAATTCGGAACGTACATACATGTACGTGTTGGTTTCTTCAAATAGAAACACAAACTGCGCATTTCGAGATGGCGTGCTCTCTGCAGAGGAAAAACTAGAATATTTAACTAAAACCCTCCCCTCCACACCCTTTCTCGTTACTTTGATAATTCACTCCACGAACTCTAATCTTCAGATGTGCTTATCTCAGTTTCTTCCTCATACAATCATATATTATTTCAATGTCAAAGTTTACATTCAATGTCGATGTTTTTTCGCTTGTTTCACTTTTATTCCAGCAACATCTACCATGACTCGGGATTACGCTCGACGTAGATTCTCCATTTGGTTGGCCTTGCTGATTATTCATGTACCTAGGACCCATGCCTACATCCGCTACCCTCTTACATTGTACTTCATGATGGGATGCCCGCTCAAAGTTACGGTTGTCAGTCCAGATTACCTGCTCGTACCACCCTGCCTTAAACGCGTCATGGCTTTCCTATTCCCGTCCAAGTTCATTGTTTCAAAGACTGCAGTTCTGCTCATTAATATCTGTTTTAGTGTTCGGCAGAATTTTGCTTTGAAAACTCGCTTCAGTTTCTGTTGTCTTCCAGACTCTGAGCCAATAATTGGGGTTTATTATTGATTTGTATTGATTATCTACGACATATACAGTTGAATGTCGTCGTAGACCATTGATTTAGTTATATTGTCAAAATATTGATTCATTGATATTGAAATATTGCACATATTTCATTTCAACTTATGAGCTTTTGAGCATTGAACTATGAACTATTGAGCATTGAACTTGATGAACAATTGAACTGAGCATTTAATTCATTTGCCTATTGTGCATTGAACTATTGAATATTGAATATCTATTTCAAATAAAGCCATGACATGAACCGCCAGTCATCTTCCTTTGCTTTATTCTGTGGAGATGATTTACTGATTACTGATTTCGATCCGGCATCCAAAATACGAAACTTAGACGTTCCGCTTTCGAGTTGTAAAGGGGATATTACTTGTAATATATATTTCTTAACATAGATTGTTTCACAGAATGATCATTCACCAAGTATCAAATCTGATACCTCCCCCGTTCGAGGGATACGAACGTTCAAAATTTCAGCTGCAGCCGCGCCTCTTCCTAAATGATAATGAGCAGGATAGCTCTTAGGATTAAATTGATTTGATACATATACCTATTTAGTAGGCTATTTCGATTATTATTCTTAACAACGAGAGCTGAAATAAACATTGTATGTTTCTTTCACACAGCATTTCAAATAGTAACAATAAAACAATATGTATCAAACGATTTCGGACCGATTATATTTTATCTGACACACTTGTCCAGCAAAATATCTGCAACACCGTGGTGTGTGACAACATTAAGTCATTTTCACGGAATTCCATATATCCATTTGGCATCTAATGAATACTTTCCGTTTTGCTCTTTCATACTCTGTCTCCGTTTTTCTTCGTTCTCTATCTAAATCTGAGAGGCTGTACGTTCTTCCCTCTTTTTTACGTGGAGGGTGTACGCTACTCGCCATGTTTCCTTTGAATTGTACAACATGACAAGCCATATCTCGCATGCGCGAGGGCTGGCCTGTCCCAAACATGGGCAAGTTGTGGTGCCACAAAAATTCATTATTGCTATAATAATACGGACGTGTTCCAACTCTATACCTTCATGAGGAAAATTTCAAACCATTTTATCCTGCACCAGACACGTGAATCGAATATTAATTTCTCATCAGCAGAGCCACCAAAATTAATTTCAGTAGCGCCTTCTTTTATTTCATTTACTTTTTTTTAAATTTAGATTTGTACATCTACTTAACAGAGATTGCGCGGCTCCAAATTTCCTGTAGGGTCGATTCAGTAGCATATCCAAATAAAATATAAATGTATGTTCAAAATAGCATAGGAGGGATGGTGCTAAGATGTTAACCTCCTTTAATTTCGGTGACAGTTTATAACTTTAAGGTCCTTTGGATAACAATTTTGTTATTAATGGAAAGTTTATAACTTAAATATGCCATATAGGAAAAATAGAGGTTTGAACTTTTTCTTTCTTTTGTTTTCGTCTGAGGGCGGAACGTGTTGCTTTAAGGTACCGCAAAACCTTTATTTATGTCACTGTTTAAAACTATTTCTTTCTTTTTTTATTTCGTTTTTGACACATTTTACAATAATAAAACAACACATCACATTCACTCACATATTCATCCATGTTTATAAGGCACAATGTCATATGAATCAGTATATATTTGATAACTTTACGTGGAAGAAGAGTTATATTGCTCATATCAGCAAGAATGGTTATTTCTGTAAATGCATCGTATAAATGAGATCAATATTCAAACATCATATACAATTTTTGCCAGCGCTTTTTAAATCTTATCGTATTTGAGTTACTGAGATACATTTTCTTCTCTGTTATGAAGTAGTTGTTAATTTTTGCTCTAATTTCATACATACTTATTCTTTTACTCTCTCTTGAACAAGAAAATAAATACATCTTGCATATAGAAATTAGGATATTAAAAGCATCATTTTGTTGACCACTTCTACCTAAGATGATGTCAGATACTGTTAGTTGAAGTTGAACATTTGTTTATTCATATATCCATTCTTCAATATTTTTCCAGAATGCTTAAACAATATTACAGTTAAAGAAAGCATGTAAACAGGTATCAATTTCTAATCCACAAAGGCTTCACAAATACTTGAAATATTCCTCAATTCTGGCCAGGAGGACAGGATAGCCATTTTTAGACCTTGAAGGATTGTGAAAGGGGGTTTGAAACCAAATCTTTGTTCAAATTCATACAATGATAAAAAAATCTCCTTTATTATTAAATAAGTCTTGAATAGTTCTTATACCTTTTTCAATCCAAAATCCATACTGTATAGTATGTTTATCAATAATGATTTCTGGGTATGCCAAATTGGAGACCTAAGTATATTTGGATGCTCTTTGGGAGAAGTGTTGTAAAGTTATAAAGTGACTGCATAACATCTTTCCAAAATAAATTTCTAGTTAATTGCGATTTTTCTAGTATGTATTGTCTGCTAAGATTACGGAGGGACGTTATAGTACAGGAAGTTGATTCATGAAAAAGATTTAACCAAGAGGGTTCATTCTGTATAAGTCTTCTGATCCATGTTAAATTTAATGATTTTATAAATGATGGAATGTGTAACATTCTGCAGCCTGCATTTTTATAATCCCGACAAAAGGCTTTCCTGGCTATCCTGTCCCTCTTTCCACTCCATACCAATTTTGAGAACAAGGTCTCTAGTTCAATTATCTTTTCATTACATGGGTTTGGCAAGCTAATAAATAGATGTGTAAGTTTTGGAATCAACAAAGTTTTCAACACTGTCATCTTTCCCAGAGGGGTCAGATGTCTTTTATTCCATGAGATCATATCTTTTTTAATAATATTTATCTTTTCTGTATAGTTAATTTCTTCCATATTGGAAAAGGATGCATTAAAAGTTATTCCCAAGATACTGAAATTCTGATTATTCCAATTAAGATTATAATTAAGGCAGAATCTATCCATACTATTAATTTTAGAACCAATCCATATTACTGATGTTTTCTCAAAGTTTGGTGTCAAACCAGAATATTTTGCAAACTGGAAGAGTAAATCCAAAGAGCTTTTTAGGTTTTTTTTCTGTCCCGTCCATGAAGATGACAGTGTCGTCTGCATACTGAAGAATCCTATATTCTTTAGCTCGAATAGTCGACCCCTTTATTTCAGTATTCTGTCTAAATAGTATAGCAGGAATTTCCACACAAATATTAAAAAGGTAGGGATATGTTGTGTCGCCTTGTCGACAGCCGCGACTTATATTGAAAAATTGAGAGAAGAAGCCATTCTGTATAACACAGAGTTTAGTTTCATCATTTATAATATGAATCCATCGTATGAAGTTTGGTCCGAAGTTGAAGTAATTTAAGCATTTGTACATAAAGTTCCAGGACACAGAGTCGAAAGCTTTTTCGAAGTCAATTAGTAGCATCATGCCGGGTATGAGCTACTCTTTACATATATTGAGTATATCATATACTGTGCGGGTATTTTCTCCTATGTACCTCCCCAATGAATCCTTTTTGGTCATTATGTATTATTTTGCTAATAACTGACTTTAACCTATTTGCTAAGCAACTTGAAAGAATTTTGTATGAAGCGTTTAAGAGGGAGATACGGCGCCAGTTTTTAATGAATTCGCGAGGCTTATCACCTTTGGGGAGGATAGATATGATGCCTTGTTTTTGTGTAATTGACAAATGTCCGGTTTTAAAAGCATGATTAAAGGATCGTATTAAGAAATGCTCTATGTCATTCCAAAAAAAATTTAAACAATTCACTCTGATAACCATCTGTTCCAGGGCTTTTCTCATCAGTGAGTTAATAACCTCAGTGAATGTCAGTGGCTCGTCTAATTTCTGAGAAGTAATGTTATCTAATTTAATGATATTTTCTTGCCTAATTAAATTGTTTAAATCTATTTCTTCTAAGTCCCTATCTTTGCTCGTATATAAGTTACGGTAAAAGTGTTCAATTTCATGAAGAATATCATTTTGATTAGTTATTTCTTTACCATCATTCTTTACAAGTTTTGTCACAGTTTTATTAGTGTAGTTTCTTTTTTCTAGATGACAGAAGTATTTAGAGGGTTTCTCTCCCTCTTCTATCCATTTTGCCTTTGATCTTAGGAATAATCCTTTAATTTCTTCTTTCCTGATATTCTCTAATTCTTCCTTACTATTAGCTAACATTTCCTGAAAAATAGTACTATTAACATTTACTGATGTCAATTTATGTAAAATTTATATTTGACTTTCTAGATTATTCTTTTGGTAGTTTTTCTATTTTTTCTTGTATGTTGAGTACGGGATGGTCATACCTCTTATGTTTAAAAGAATTAGCTCGAAGAAGGATTGTTCGTCAATAGATAGGGCAATTTCATTATTTGGTATATTTTTAATTTCTGACCTCTCATAAGGCGATACTGCATATTCTCTTTTCAGATCTAAAATTATTTGTTTTACTTTTTTCTACATAATTTATTCTTTATCTTTTAAAAGCGAAGTATTAAGAGCCATTCTCTGTAAGGACCAAAGTGGTCGAAAAACGATCATCTCAGATTTTCATAATTTTGAGTGTCTTAGCCAAGTTTGACCCCCTGATGGTAAAAATAACATTTGTTTTTGTATACGACAATCCGTTGCCATGGTAACCACCCCATCCCATTTTGACAAGAAAAGAGGCTCTGACGAGCATGAAATTAACTATATTAGAAGCGAAGTATTAAATT
Source organism: Pinctada fucata (assembly GCA_028142955.1). NCBI lineage: Eukaryota > Metazoa > Mollusca > Bivalvia > Pterioida > Pteriidae > Pinctada > Pinctada fucata. Next base: position 20,355,419 of record AP027107.1, on the reverse strand, counting down.
TCCAAAATCCTGATTGTTTCTTAAAGTAATTTTAGTTCTAGTTCAATCAAATTATGGTCCGATCTATATCCTTCCTTAATATCTGTTTTGTTTACAAGTGGCATTAGTTCCTCTGATATTAAAAAGAAATCTAATCTAGCTCTTTTTGCTGGATTGTTACTTGACCATGTATATTTTCGTAGTTGTTCATGTTGAATTCTCCATGGATCACACAAAGATAATTCCTCTTTTAGATTATGAAGTTCCTGTTCTGCTCTAGGTCTGTTTATGTGTTTGTAGTTATAATAGTCAAGTTTTGCATCTTGTACTAAGTTAAAATCTCCTGATATCACCACAAAATCATGTTCGTTATCTTGGATACCATGTATATTTTCGTAGTTGTTCATGTTGAATTCTCCATGGATCACACAAAGATAATTCCTCTTTTAGATTATGAAGTTCCTGTTCTGCTCTAGGTCTGTTTATGTGTTTGTAGTTATAATAGTCAAGTTTTGCATCTTGTACTAAGTTAAAATCTCCTGATATCACCACAAAATCATGTTCGTTATCTTGGATAAATTGTTTAAGATTCATGTAAAAGCTAGGCCTGTCTCTGTTAGGACCATAAATATTTATCAGTAAGAGTTCAATATTTTTCTCAATACAGATATTGAGAGCTATGAAGTTACCATCGTCATCTTTTGCCGCAGAATTTACTTTAAACTCAAAATTATTATTGAAAAGGATTGCCACCCCTCTTGACTCTGAAGTACCTGGACAATTACATATTTCAAACCCCCACATGGAGCGAATAAAGGATTCTTCTTTTGCAGTAAAATGAGTATCCTGAATACAATATATTGAATACGACTTTAGCTTCAGAAAATTAAGTACATCTGTTCTTTTGGCTAAATAGGCCCCGACAATTCATTGAGGCTACCTTTATACTACTAATATATAATCAAAATTTTTCTAATATAATTCGCAAGTTCAAACAAGTGTAAATATGCATTTTGAAGTTGTAACCCTCACACACACCACTCATACCAAAACAAACGTACACATACATCAAAACATAATTGTACAGTCTCAAAACATCCATTTTATATGGAATGCTTCTTTGCTCCGATGTTACTTTTGTGTTCATACATACATTAAATATTTTAGTTTCATGATTATAATAGCTGTATAACAATTAATGTACATACTTAAACTTAGACATTTTCCATATTTCATGGTGGATTTTCATTAATACAATCAAAAACATTTAACATAACCCTTCCAATTGACGAATTGTAATATATTGGTATGCAGCGGTTAGGAAGGACCAATGCGCCATTTGACCTTATTCCAAGGATGCACCCAAGTTAAATATTAGAAGCATTTACTTTAAATATCAGTTATCTGTATTCGCATGCACTTAGCACATCTTGCCTGTTTTAGCATCAAGTGTACTTTAATGTTGGTAAGTTCTCCCTAAATGCAAATTAAAAAGTGAGTAAATTGTGTTGCTGTTGGGTGATTAGGGCGCACATATTATATGAAGAATGGTACATTTTTAATGCGTGCATGGCGCACGTCCCTCCCAATCACTGTATATGTTCATAAACTTAAAAAGAAAATTTTCTATTTACGTAAAATCTGCTATATATGATGTTTTTCGTGTACATTTAGAAACAGTGGATATCATATACATGCATGCACGTGCAACATATACTTGTACGATGTAGTTAGGTTATTAACATTGATGTAAAATGTACCAATTAGCATACTCCAACCTCACTGCCAAAGTATCAAGTTCATGACCTGGAAAGGGGTGAATTTTCCTTGGAATCATACTATTTTTTACAGGTCATTTATTAAGATGTTTAAATCATTTCGTTGTAAATCCTTTTTACTCAACCTTTACTGTAGTATGTTTGCACGTACATGCATTATCAGTCTACTTCATACATAATTATATCTGAAATAAAAAGAGATTTATATGGAAAAGTATATATATGTAGCCCAAAAATTAGCATAGAAAAATAAACATTTACAACCACCCATTACCACATACTTTGTATTGGTATTCATAGATAAGTTTCGATTGTACCCTTACATACAAGTATTATAAATACATTTTGATTTTTTTCAAAATTAATATGATAATAAAAGGCCCAAAAATTAGCATAGAAGAATAAACCTTTACAACTACCAATTACCACATACTTTGTGTTGGTATTCATAGATAAGTTTCAATTGTACCCTTACATACAAATATTATATAAAATACATTTGGATTTTATCCCATTGAAACCGTTGAATACTTTATAAGTCATAAGTTTATTATTGCTTTAACATTGAACGACATTCTTATTCCAAGAAAAAGATGAAAAACAAAAATAATAATGATAATAAAAGGCAAAATGAGATATATTTACATCGCACTGTAAATGTGTCCTGGTCCACCATCTTATCTACGAACAAGCCCGCGTGTACCATAGGCGTAGTAATGCTCATCTTGTCAAACGGCATCTTTCGGGAAATGTTTTGCGAAATTATCTGCCAGTGTAGGCAATAAACTGCTTGTCTTGTTCTTTACGAAGGTGTTTCGCACGCGATTTTACTGTCAAGGTTCACCACTTCGTCCACGAATCATACCGGATTTTTTTAGTTTCCAACCAGACATCATGAGCAGATTCTCTGATCGCTGTTTGTAACTTGTCTTTTTTTTTCGGGTCTCATACGCCTGAGCAGCCAGTTGTGACCTTTTCTTCTTTAGAGGAGCAGGTAGATCTGTTCGGATTGCTTGTCCTTTACCCATCTTCTTACTGCATGACAGAAATAAATTACGATCTTCCATCCGTACGATTTTACAATGATTGCATCAGGGGTTTCTGAATGCATCCTCTGGGTCTCTGGATTTTTTGGTATTCGATGTGCGTATTTGCTGTAATAATACGGACGTGTTCCAACTCTATACCTTCATGAAGAAAATTTCAAACCATTTTTTCCTGCACCAGACACGTGAATCGAATATTAATTTCTCATCAGCAGAGCCACCAAAATTAATTTCAGTAGCGCCTTCTTTTATTTCATTTACTTTTTTTTGAATTTAGATTTGTACATCTACTTAACAGAGATTGCGCGGCTCCAAATTTCCTGTAGGGTCGATTCAGTAGCATATCCAAATAAAATATAAATGTATGTTCAAAATAGCATTGGAGGGATGGTGCTAAGATGTTAACCTCCTTTAATTTCGGTGACAGTTTAAAACTTTAAGGTCCTTTGGATAACAATTTTGGTATTAACGGAAAGTTTATAACTTAAATATGCCATATAGGAAAAATAGAGGTTTGCACTTTTTCTTTCTTTTGTTTTCGTCTGAGGGCGGAACGTGCTGCTTTAAGGTACCGCGAAACCCTTATTTATGTCATGTTTAAAACTATTTCTTTTTTTTATTTTATTATATTTTTGACACATTTTACAATAATAAAACAACACATCACATTCACTCACACATTCATCCATGTTTATAAGGCACAATGTCATATGAATCAGTATATATTTGATAACTTTGCGTGGAAGACGAGTTATATTGCTCATATCAGCAAGAATGGTTATTTCTGTAAATGCATCGTATAAATGAGATCAATATTCAAACATCATATAAAATTTTTGCCAGCGCTTTTTAAATCTTATCGTATTTGAGTTACTGAGATACATTGTCTTCTCTGTTATTAAGTAGTTGTTAATTTTTGCTCTAATTTCATACATACTTATTCTTTTACTCTCTCTTGAACAAGAAAATAAATACATCTTGCATATAGAAATTATGATATTAAAAGCATCATTTTGTTGACCACTTCTACCTAAGATGATGTCAGATACTGTTAGTTGAAGTTGAACATTTGTTTTCTCATATATCCATTCTTCAATATTTTTCCAGAATGCATAAACAATATTACAGTTAAAGAGAGCATGTACATAGGTATCAATTTCTATTCCACAAAGGTTGCAAATAGGGTCATTCTTTATTTTCATATAATAAAGATATTTTTTTTTTTTTGGTTGGTAAGATTCTTTGCAGTAATCTGTATTGAAACCATATACATTGATATAATACAAGTATCTTTAGTGCATTTTCTCATCACTGTATTTGTTTTTTGCCAATTATAGTTTTGTTCAAGATTTAATTCATGTTCCCATTTTTGTTCAGACATCGGTTTTCTGTAGAAGTGCTCTATAAATAAATCATACATATCTCTTGAACCCTTGTTGTTTTTGCATGTATAAGCAATATACGGTGGTCTAATTGGAGCTTCACAAATACTTGAAATATTCCTCAATTCTGGACAGGAGGACAGGATAGCCATTTTGAGACCTTGAAGGATTGTGAAAGGGGGTTTGAAACCAAATCTTTGTTCAAATTCATACAATGATAAAAAATCTCCTTTATTATTAAATAAGTCTTGAATAGTTCTTATACCTTTTTCGATCCAGAATCCATACTGTATAGTATGTTTATCAATAATGATTTCTGGGTTATGACAAATTGGAGACCTAAGTATATTTGGATGCTCTTTGGGAGAAGTGTTGTAAAGTTAAAAAGTGACTGCATAACATCTTTCTAAAATAAATTTCTAGTTAATTGCGATTTTTCTAGTATGTATTGTCTACCAAGATTACAGAGGGACGTTATAGTACAGGAAGTTGATTCATGAAAAAGATTTAACCAAGAGGGTTCATTCTGTAAAAGTCTTCTTATCCATGTTAATTTTAATGATTTTATACATGATGGAATGTGTAACATTCTGCAGCCTGCATTTGTATAATCCTGACAAAAGGCTTTCCTGGCTATCCTGTCCCCCTTTCCACTCCATATAAATTTTGAGAACAAGGTCTCTAGTTCAGTTATCTTTTCATTACATGGGTTTGGCAAGCTAATAAATAGATGTGTAAGTTTTGGAATCAACAAAGTTTTCAACACTGTCATCTTTCCCAGAGGGGTCAGATGTCTTTTATTCCATGAGATCATATCTTTTTTAATAATATTTATCTTTTCTGTATAGTTAATTTCTTCCATATTGGATAAGGATGCATTAAAAGTTGTTCCCAAGATACTGAAATTCTGATTATTCCAATTAAGATTATAATTAAGGCAGAATCTATCCATACTATTAATTTTAGAACCAATCCATATTACTGATGTTTTCTCAAAGTTTGGTGTCAAACCAGAATATTTTGCAAAGTGGAAGAGTAAATCCAAAGAGCTTTTGAGGCTTTTTTCTGAACCGTCCAAGAAGATGACAGTGTTGTGTCGTCTGTATACTGAAGAATCCAATATTCTTTAGCACCAATTGTCAACCCCTTTATTTAAGTATTCTGTCTAAATAGTATAGCAAGAATTTCCACACAAATATTAAAAAGGTAGGGAGATGTTGGGTCGCCTTGTCGACAGTCGCGACTTATATTGAAAAATTGAGAGAAGAAGCCATTCTGTATAACACAGAGTTGAGTTTCATCATTAATAATATGAATCCATCGTATGAAGTTTGGTCCGAAGTTGAAGTAATTTAAGCATTTGTACATAAAGTTCCAGGACACAGAGTCGAAAGCTTTTTCGATGTCAATTAGTAGCATCATGCCGGGTATGAGCTGCTCTTTACATATATTGAGTATATCATATACTGTGCGGGTATTTTCTCCTATGTACCTCCCCCCAATGAATCCTTTTTGGTCATCATGTATTATTTTGCTAATAACTGACTTTAACCTATTTGCTAAGCAACTTGAAAGAATTTTGTATGAAGCGTTTAAGAGGGAGATAGGGCGCCAGTTTTTAATAAATTCGCGAGGCTTATCACCTTCGGGGAGGATAGATATAATGCCTTGTTTTTGTGTAATTGACAAATGTCCGGTTTTAAAAGCATAATTAAAGGATCGTATTAAGAAATGCTCTATGTCAATCCAAAAAAATCTAAAGAATTCACTCTGATAACCATCTGTTCCAGGGCTTTTCTCATTTTTTTATGTTTCAGTGAGTTAAGAACCTCAGTGTATGTCAGTGGCTCGTCTAATTTCTGAGAATTAATTTTATCTAATTTAATGATATTTTCTTGCCTAATTAAATTGTTTAAATCTATTTCTTCTAAGTCCCTATCTTTGCTTGTATACCGTATATCGGGTAAATTTCGCGTTGGGTAAATTTCGCGAAAATGACCATGAAAAGGTGCGTCTTATTTTCACCGTGTCTAATTTTCGCTAATCTCTTAACAAGACCAAGGGTTAAAACCTGTGTCTTATTTTCGCTTTGTCAATTTGACATTTGACACGCGGTTTGATGATGCTCGCGAACTTAGCGAAAATTACACACACGCGAAAAATTCCCGATATACGGTATAAGTTACGGTAAAAGTGTCCAATTTCATGAAGAATATCATTTTGATTAGTTATTTCTTTACCATCCTTCTTTACAAGTTTTGTTACAGTTTTATTAGTGTAGTTTCTTTTTTCTAGATGACAGAAGTATTTAGAGGGTTTCTCTCCCTCTTCTATCCATTTTGCCTTTGATCTTAGGAATAATCCTTTAATTTCTTCTTTCCTGATATTCTCTAATTCTTCCTTACTATTAGCTAACATTTCCTGAAAAATAGTACTATTAACATTTACTGATGTCAATTTATTTAAAATTTATATTTGACTTTCTAGATTATTCTTATGGTAGTTTTTCTCTTTTTCTTGTATGTTGAGTACGGGATGGTCATACCTCTTATGTTTAAAAGAATTAGCTCGAAGAAGGATTGTTCGTCAATAGATAGGGCAATTTCATTATTTGGTATATTTTTAATTTCTAACCTTTCATAAGGCGATACTGCATATTCTCTTTTCAGATCTAAAATTATTTGTTTTACTTTTTCTAATTATTCTTTATCTTTTAGAAGCGAAGTATTAAATTTCCAAAATCCTGATTGTTTCTTAAAGTTTGACAATTTTAGTTCTAGTTCAATCAAATTATGGTCCGATCTATATCCTTCCTTAATATCTGTTTCGTTAACAAGTGGCATTAGTTCCTCTGATATTAAAAAGAAATCTAATCTAACTCTTTATGCTGGATTGTTACTTGACCATGTATATTTTCGTAGTTGTTCATGTTGAATTCTCCATTGATCACACAAAGATAATTCCTGTTTTAGATTATGAAGTTCCTGTTTTGCTCTAGGATTGTTTATATGTTTGTAGTTATAATAGTCAAGTTTTGCATCTTTTACTAAGTTAAAATCTCCTGATATCACCACAAAATCATGTACGTTATCTTGGATAAATTGTTTAAGATTCATGTAAAAGCTAGGCGTGTCTCTGTTAGGACCATAAATATTTATCAGTAAGAGTTCAATATTTTTCTCAATACAGATATTGTGAGCTATGAAGTTACCATCGTCATCTTTTGCCACAGAATTTACTTTAAACTCAAAATTATTATTGAAAAGGATTGCCACCCCCTTGACTCTGAAGTACCTGGACAATTACATATTTCAAACCCCCACATGGAGCGAATAAAGGATTCTTCTTTTGCAGTAAAATGAGTATCCTGAATACAAAATATTGAATACGACTTTAGCTTCAGATAATTAAGTACATCTTTTCTTTTGGCTAAATAGGCCCCGGCAATTTATTGAGGCTACCTTTATACTACTCATATATAATCAACATTTTTCTAATATAATTTGCAAGTTCAAACAAGTGTAAATATGCATTTTGAAGTTGTAACCCTCACACACACCACTCATACCAAATCAAACGTATACATACATCAAAACATAATTGTACAGTCTCAAAACATAATTGTACAGTCTCAAAACATCCATTTTATATGGAATGCTTCTTTGCTCCGATGTTACCTTTGTGTTCATACATTCATACAAACATTAAATATTTTAGTTTCATGATTATGATAGCTGTATAACAATTAATGTACATACTTAAACTTAGACATTTTCCATATTTCCTGGTGGATTTTCATTAATATAATCAAAAACATTTAACATAACCCTTCCAATTGACGAATTGTAATATATTGGTATGCAGCGTTTAGGACCAATGCGTCATATGATCTTTTTCCAATGATGCACCCAAGTTAAATATTAAAAGCATTTACTTTAAATATCAGTTATCTGTATTCGCACGCACTTAGCACATCTTGCCTGTTTTAGCATCAAGAGTACTTTAAAGCTGGACTATTACAATTTAAACTAAGAAGTTCTGTTAAATTTTTTTTAGGGAACGGAGATTGTTAAAACAAACTTTAACAATCCCCATTCCCTACGAGAAATGAACTATAGCTCTGTGACGTAGTTTGCATACTAATGAAGGTACGACCCAAAATCCAGGCACATCGCTCTACCGCGGGTATATAAAGCGACTCCTGACTAGGAACCGTGACATCTTATGATTATCATTTCATGCGAGCAGACCACCTGAAAGAGAGAAAATGGACGAAGTAATGAATGTATATAATCATTTTGCTAATATTTTTGCTAAGATATGCTGATTTTTACATGTTTAGAGCTTTTTCTGCAATCTTATTTCATTTTACTTTACATGCCGCATTGGTATGCATTGGTCATCCACGACAACGTACATCAAAACCCTTTCCCTCTCGATAAACACGACGCACATGATTTTATAATATTTCAAATCACGATCAATGTATGTATATTTTTCTATGTTTGTGAGCATTTTTATGTCCAATACCATATCATTTGCCTTTTTCTTCAATTCCCCCCCCCCCCCCTTACACACGGCCCACTAGTCATGAAGCATTGGATAATAATTTTTCAATAATGATTTAATTTCATATACAGCATAAAAGTAATTATAAAGATGTACTATCATTCTCTGTTTAGTTTCTAGCAATTAGATAAAAATGCCCAACTGTTCAATATATACCTTACCCACTCCGACTCCGAGTCCCTCTTGCTATGAACAGAAAAAACAATGCCGATATTTTTATCAAAATGGTATTAATAGTTTTGGATAAGAGAAAGCTTTTTATACTTAATATTCAAACCTTAAAATGTTTTACTTACTCTTTATTGTGATATAACGCTTTCCTTAATCAACTCATGAGCAAAAACACACGTTTCCACATGTAATGTTTGTGTTTTTATTTTCATTTCCGGTATATGGACAGAGTGTTCGATAAGTCAATACTATTTTCATGTAATCTGCAGATAATTACAAATTTTCTATCTATTCAGTGTATGAATTAATTCTATTGTTAAAAAAAATTAAGAGTATCCCTTTTATAACATGAAGGAAGGACAGATAATCTCTATACTATAGATTTATTGTACCAGTGTTATTATAAAAAAATATTACGAAAAACCTATTAAAACAATACAGAAACTGTGTATTTAAAACGCACACACACACTCGCACCTTCTCTCACATTCATATATAAAACTAACTTATTCAATACTAAAAACGTGAAATATAAACAGTACACTTTTCCTAAAAGATAATCGTACATATTACTTTTTTTTCTTTCATTTATTTGTTAATTCTTCTATTTCTTTAGAAAATTCGAGATGACTAATGAACATCTACATATTTTATCCTCTGTGTGTTTATCAGTCTCTCTCTCTTCGGTTTTCCTCTGTCTTTTTGTCCGTTGGTGCATAGATAAACTGGAAAACGTGTTCGTCCGTCTGTTCACCCACTGATTTTTTTTACTATAGAGCATACGCTTTACATTAATTCAATTTTGATAATATACTAGTATGACTTTAAAATTTTCATTTCTGGGATTGCTATTGAGAAAAAGGTCTCGCCACATGGATTTCTGCATATTACGTGTAATTTAAAAAAGTCCATTAGGACTGCAGAGTTATTGGCGCTGTTTCTCCCCCCCCCCCCCTTTTTTTTAGCTCTACTGAGACTAAAAAATGGGGGGGGGGGAGGGGTTGGTCGCAAACTACAAAATGAGAGAAGAAACTCTATTCATAAACGACAAGAATGCAACAGATATCAAAAACATAGATCTCATTCTTTAACTAAATCATTTTCCATAGTCTGTAATGTTATCAAAATGCACTAACATTGCTTGCCATGCATTTGTTCATTGATTCAAGCTTTACACGATACTAAATAAAAATATAGCATTTTACATTACAATGTACTCTGCGGATGATTTTCGAAAGCGGATCTGGAGCTAGAGAAAACATCCGGGCATCGACATTTTAATTGCACTTATTTTTTCACTTATATATGTCATATTCAAAACAATAAACCAAAAGAAAACATGATTGATAGCAAATCACATCTTCTGTCACATATAAAGTAACAGGTCTCCCTACGGGTTTTCCTCCAATCAGAACAGACCTTTTAGTTGAGTCTGACCATCTGAGTGATGCAACCGGAAGTGAGTAATGTCAACTAACGAAAAAAGTAGAACCATATTTGGAAGTAGTATTTAGAGTGATAGACAATAAATTTGAAATACGTGTACCTTCCTTTTTTCATTTGAGGTTGGGTCTGTCACTTCACTGAGACGCTGTCTTTTTGGTTCTTCGACTTCATTCTCCTATTGATGAAACATAGAGTATTCCACATGAAAAGAGCGATAACATATGAAAATTTATCAGTGGGATTCAACACCCCCTTACAATCCTCAAGATGACCGCCATGTTTTTTTTTTCTAAAGAAAATCTGTTGAGTTCCACGCTTATCTTTTGCAGTATATTTGTTTTTGATTTGTTTAAAAGTAAGCAAAAAAAAAAAAGTTTTTACACTCTCAGAAATATGAGGACTCTCTATTTAGGATGGGTTTAAAGTATGTTAGTTTCTTTATATTTATATAAGAAAGTGTCCCTTTCTTGTGTCGCCTGCAACCAAAGGCAACGAATGAATGGATGAATTAATGAATGAATGAAAGAATGAATGAATATAGAATCAGAAGATTCCTCGAAGTGTAAAATTAATATTATATGCACGCCATTTTTTTTAAATCAAACAACAAAGATAACTGTAAGACAAAATTACCTCTGTTTTTCTTTTAAAATGGCAGAGGGGGGGGGGGAGAATGCAGTTTGTACATCCACTTGAAGCATTTGCTCTTCCTAGAACAGGGACAACAAGTCTATGAAAGATGATTTAAATAACCACAACTCTTGATAGAAAAAAATATCGTTTCTTCATGTTTACGGGTTTTTTTTAATATTTATAAATACATACGACAACAGATAACGAAGATTTTTTTCCGCAAGTTTCAATATAATTATTTCAAAAATCAGAGACGCTGAATGGTCATCATATAGGATTTTCAAAGGGGTAGGTTGGTTGGTGTATTTGTTCTCCTTTATTTCATCTTAAAACTCCAGATTACGAATATATGATTTTGTATTTAGTAATATATCTAATTGAATAAACATGATTATTGTCAATATTGAAATATTACAAAATGTTTTCACCCCCATTTGAAATTCTTCGACCGAATAAAACATATCAGATTGAAATTAAAAAAAAGTTAAATTATATTCGTTTTTATAATTTACAGTACATTACAATATATCAATATTATACACGTAGAATGTAAAAGTAGAAAATGCTAAATGATTGTTATCATAATACACTTTATAGGACTTAAAGTTTTAAGCGAATAAACAGTATATTTATGTATGTATTATTTATTTAATAAAAAAAATGGAGAAGGGGTTGGGAGTCTATTTTTTCAGAAGTCAGGGTCAGCAATGTCTGGGAAACGAATGCTTATAAATTTACTTCATTTTTATTTCACTCTTCGAGTGAATTCGACGAAGAATTGAAAATATAACACGAGCAAATAAACATTAGTCAAATGAAGTGGATTCGAACACTCTTCGCCGGAAGTAAAACATGTGAAACGTGTGTCCAATGTTGTTGACGGAATTTTTCCTACTGTGTATAATTATGTAAGTACTGACTCTCTTGTACAATATAAACTTGGGGACATAAAATGATGATAAATTCAAAAATAGTGGATGAACCGGATTAGATTTTTTTTTCTCGTTTGAAAGCAGAACTTATCGATGCATACAATGTTTTTCTACTTATTCGTGTATTTAGATTGGTTTGTAGGATAAATATATGACTGGGTCCTCTCCTACATTTCAATGTTCAGATAAGGCGATGTATAGATATTTTTTTTCATGATTTTTCAGCAATCATCGATTTTATGAAATACATGTATGTATCTGAATTTTACACGTAGATCATGCTCTCTCTCTCTCTCTCTCTCTCTCTCTCTCTCTCTCTCTCTCTCTCTCTCTCTCTCTCATATATTGCTACTGTTTTTAAAACTAGACACTTATATGTAATTACCGTCATTATTTCAGGTACAAGAAGATAGTATGGGAGTTCAACTGTCTTGAACGTATATGCGTTGGCGAGACAAATGACACGGGTTTTTGACCAGGAGTCGCTTTATATACCCGCAGTAGAGCGATGTGCCTGGATTTTGGGTCGTACCTTCATTAGTATGCAAACTACGTCACAGTGCTATAGTTCATTTCTCGTAGGGAATGGGGATTGTTAAAGTTTGTTTTAACAATCTCCGTTCCCTAAAAAAATTTAACAGAACTTCTTAGTTTAAATTGTAATAGTCCAGCTTTAATGTTGGTAAGTTCTCCCTAAATGCAAGTTTAAAAGAGAGTAAATTTTGTTGCTTTTGGGTGATTAGGGCGCACATATTATATGAAGAATGGTACATTTTCAATGCGTGCATGGCGCACGTCCCTCCCAATCATTGTTTATGTTCATAAACTTCAAAAGAAAATTTTCTATACGTAAAATCTGTTATAGATGATGTTTTTCGTGTACATTTAGAAACAGTGGATATCACATACATGCATGCACGTGCAACATATACTTGTACGATGTAGCTAGGTTATTAACATTGATGTAAAATGTACCAATTAGTATACTCCAACCTCACTGCCAAAGTATCAAGTTCATGACTTGGAAAGGGGTGAATTTTCCTTGGAATCATACTATTTTTTACAGGTCATTTATTAAGATGTTTAAATCATTGCGTTGTAAATCCTTTTTACTCAACCTTTACTGTAGTATGTTTGCACGTACATGCATTATCAGTCTACTTCATGCATAATTATATCTGAAATAAAAAGAGATTTATATGGAAAAGTATATATATGTAGCCCAAAAATTAGCATAGAAAAATAAACATTTACAACCACCCATTACCACATATTTTGTATTAGTATTCATAGATAAGTTTCGATTGTACCCTTACATACAAGTATTATAAATACATTTTGATTTTTTCAAAAATAATTATGGTAATAAAAGGCCCAAAAATTAGCATAGAAGAATAAACCTTTACAACTACCAATTACCACATACTTTGTGTTGGTATTCATAGATAAGTTTCAATTGTACCCTTACATACAAATATTATATAAAATACATTTGGATTTTATCCCATTGAAACCGTTGAATACTTTATAAGTCATAAGTTTATTATTGCTTTGACATTGAACGACATTCTTATTTCAAAAAAAAGATGAAAAACAAAAAACAATAATGATAATAAAAGGCAAAATGAGATATATTTGCATCGCACTGTAAATGTGTCCTGGTCCACCATCTTATCTTCGAACAAGCCCGCGTGTACCATAGGCGTAGTAATGCCCATCTTGTCAAACGGCATCTTTCGGGAAATGTTTTGCGAAATTATCTGCCAGCGTAGGCAATAAACTGCTTGTCTTGTTCTTTTCGAAGGTGTTTCGTACGCGATTTTACTGTCAAGGTTCAACACTTCGTCCACGAATCATACCGGATTTTTCTAGTTTCCAATCAGACATCATGAGCAGATTCTCTGATCGCTGTTTGTAGCTTGTCTTTTTTTTCGGGTCTCATACGCCTGAGCAGCCAGTTGTGACCTTTTCTTCTTTAGAGGAGCAGGTAGATCTGTTCGGATTGCTTGTCCTTTACCCAACTTCTTACTGCATGACAGAAATAAATTACGATCTTCCATCCGTACGAATTTTACAATGATTGCATCAAGGGTTTCTGAATGCATCCTCTGGGTCTCTGGATTTTTTGGTATTCGATGTGCGTATTTGCTATAATAATACGGACGTGTTCCAACTCTATACCTTCATGAAGAAAATTTCAAACAATTTTTTCCTGCACCAGACACGTGAATCGAATATTATTTTCTCATCAGCAGAGCCACCAAAATTAATTTCAGTGGCGCCTTCTTTTATTTCATTTACTTTTTTTAAAATTTAGATTTGTACATTTACTTAACAGAGATTGCGCGGCTCCAAATTTCCTGTAGGGTCGATTCAGTAGCATATCCAAATAAAATATACATGTATGTTCAAAATAGCATTGGAGGGATGGTGCTAAGATGTTAACCTCCTTTAATTTCGGTGACAGTGTAGAACTTTAAGGTCCTTTGGATAACAATTTTGGTACATGTATTAATGGAAAGTTTATAACTTAAATATGCCATATAGGAAAAATAGAGGTTTGCACTTTTTCTTTTTTTGTTTTCGTCTGAGGGCGGAACGTGCTGCTTTAAGGTACCGCGAAACCCTTATTTATGTCACTGTTTAAAACTATTTCTTTTTTTTTTGACACATTTTACAATAATAAAACAACACATCACATTCACTCACACATTCATCCATGTTTATAAGGCACAATGTCATATGAATCAGTACATATTTGATAACATTGCGTGGAAGAAGAGTTATATTGCTCATATCATTAAGAATGATTATTTCTGTTAATGCATCGTATAAATGAGATCAATATTCAAACATCATATAAAATTTGTGCCAGCGCTTTTTAAATCTTATAGTATTTGAGTTAATGAGATACATTTTCTTCTCTGTTATGAAGTAGTTGTTAATTTTTGCTCTAATTTCATACATACTTATTCTTTTACTCTCTCTTGAACAAGAAAATAAATACATCTTGCATATAGAAATTATGATATTCAAAGCATCATTTTGTTGACCACTTCTACCTAAGATGTTGTCAGATACTGTTAGTTGAAGTTGAACATTTGTTTTCTCATATATCCATTCTTCAATATTTTTCCAGAATGCAAAAACAATATTACAGTTAAAGAAAGCATGTAAATAGGTATCAATTTCTAATCCACAAAGGTTGCAAATAGGGTCATTCTTTATTTCCATATAATAAAGGTATTTTTTGTTGGTAAGATTCTTTGCAGTAATCGGTATCGAAACCATATTATACAAGTATCTTTAGTGCATTTCTCATCACTGTATTTGTTTTTTGCCAATTATAGTTTTGTTCAAGATTAAATTCATGTTCCCATTTTTGTTCAGACATCGGTTTTCTGTAGAAGTGCTCTATAAATAAATCATACATATCTCTTGAACCCTTGTTGTTTTTGCATATATAATCAATATACGGTGGTCTGATTGGAGCTTCACAAATACTTGAAATATTCCTCAATTCTGGCCAGAAGGACAGGATAGCCATTTTGAGACCTTGAAGGATTGTGAAAGGGGGTTTGAAACCAAATCTTTGTTCAAATTCATACAATGATAAAAAATCTCCTTTATTATTAAATAAGTCTTGAATAGTTCTTATACCTTTTTCAATCCAAAATCCATACTGTATAGTATGTTTATCAATAATGATTTCTGGGTTATGACAAATTGGAGACCTAAGTATATTTGGATGCTCTTTGGGAGAAGTGTTGTAAAGTTATAAAGTGACTTCATAACATCTTTCCAAAATAAATTTCTAGTAAATTGCGATTTTTCTAGTATGTATTGTCTACCAAGATTACAGAGGGACGTTATAGTACAGGAAGTTGATTCATGAAAAAGATTTAACCAAGAGGGTTCATTCTGTAAAAGTCTTCTTATCCATGTTAATTTTAATGATTTTATACATGATGGAATGTGTAGCATTCTGCAGCCTGCATTTTTATAATCCTGACAAAAGGCTTTCCTGGCTATCCTGTCCCCCTTTCCACTCCATATAAATTTTGAGAACAAGGTCTCTAGTTCAGTTATCTTTTCATTACATGGGTTTGGCAAGCTAATAAATAGATGTGTAAGTTTTGGAATCAACAAAGTTTTCAACACTGTCATCTTTCCCAGAGGGGTCAGATGTCTTTTATTCCATGAGATCATATCTTTTTTAATAATATTTATCTTTTCTGTATAGTTAATTTCTTCCATATTGGATAAGGATGCATTAAAAGTTGTTCCCAAGATACTGAAATTCTGATTATTCCAATTAAGATTATAATTAAGGCAGAATCTATCCATACTATTAATTTTAGAACCAATCCATATTACTGATGTTTTCTCAAAGTTTGGTGTCAAACCAGAATATTTTGCAAACTGGAAGAGTAAATCCAAAGAGCTTTTGAGGCTTTTTTCTGAACCGTCCAAGAAGATGACAGTGTCGTGTCGTCTGTATACTGAAGAATCCTATATTCTTTAGCACCAATTGTCAACCCCTTTATTTAAGTATTCTGTCTAAATAGTATAGCAAGAATTTCCACACAAATATTAAAAAGGTAGGGAGATGTTGGGTCGCCTTGTCGACAGTCGCGACTTATATTGAAAAATTGAGAGAAGAAGCCATTCTGTATAACACAGAGTTGAGTTTCATCATTAATAATATGAATCCATCGTATGAAGTTTGGTCCGAAGTTGAAGTAATTTAAGCATTTGTACATAAAGTTCCAGGACACAGAGTCGAAAGCTTTTTCGATGTCAATTAGTAGCATCATGCCGGGTATGAGCTGCTCTTTACATATATTGAGTATATCATATACTGTGCGGGTATTTTCTCCTATGTACCTCCCCCCAATGAATCCTTTTTGGTCATCATGTATTATTTTGCTAATAACTGACTTTAACCTATTTGCTAAGCAACTTGAAAGAATTTTGTATGAAGCGTTTAAGAGGGAGATAGGGCGCCAGTTTTTAATAAATTCGCGAGGCTTATCACCTTCGGGGAGGATAGATATAATGCCTTGTTTTTGTGTAATTGACAAATGTCCGGTTTTAAAAGCATAATTAAAGGATCGTATTAAGAAATGCTCTATGTCATTCCAAAACATTTTAAAGAATTCACTCTGATAACCATCTGTTCCAGGGCTTTTCTCATTTTGTTATGTTTCAGTGAGTTAAGAACCTCAGTGTATGTCAGTGGCTCGTCTAATTTCTGAGAAGTAATGTTATCTAATTTAATGATATGTTCTTGCCTAATTAAATTGTTTAAATCTATTTCTTCTAAGTCCCTATCTTTGCTTGTATATAAGTTACGGTAAAAGTGTTCAAATTCATGAAGAATATCATTTTGATTGGTTACATGTATTCCTTTACCATCATTCTTTACAAGTTTTGTCACAGTTTTATTAGTGTAGTTTCTTTTTTCTAGATGACAGAAGTATTTAGAGGGTTTCTCTCCCTCTCCTATCCATTTTGCCTTTGATCTTAGGAATAATCCTTTAATTTCTTCTTTCCTGATATTCTCTAATTCATCCTTATTATTAGCTAACATTTCCTGAAAAATACTACTATTAACATTGACTGATGTCAATTTATGTAAAATTTATATTTGACTTTCTAGATTATTCTTATGGTAGTCTTTCTCGTTTTTCTTGTATGTTGAGTACGGGATGGTAATACCTTTTATGTTTAAAAGAATTAGCTCGAAGAAGGATTGTTCGTCAATAGATAGGGCAATTTCATTCTTTGGTGGCATTAGTTCCTCTGATATTAAAAAGAAATCAAATCTAGCTCTTTTTGCTGGATTGTTACTTGACCATGTATATTTTCGTAGTTGTTCATGTTGAATTCTCCATGGATCACACAAAGATTATTCCTGTTTTAGATTATGAAGTTCCTGTTTTGCTCTAGGATCTCCTGATATCACCACAAAATCATGTACGTTATCTTGGATAAATTGTTTAAGATTCATGTAAAAGCTAGGCGTGTCTCTGTTAGGACCATAAATATTTATCAGTAAGAGTTCAATATTTTACTGTTACCCTCCCAATCATCTGTCCCTCCTCTCGCCCCCTTTCCTCTCCCCCCGCCCCCTTTCTCTCCCCTCTCTTTGTCCCTGTCCACCCCCTCATTATTGCTTTCAACCGTTAAATCTTGTGGCTGGAGGTTTTTTTTTAAAGAATCAAAGTTGACGATTAAAACATAATATATACGGTATATAGCACAATTGCATTTTAAAGGAGAGTGAATGGGATGAATAACCTCGTCATAGACGGAAAAATATTATTTAGCAGGGAGGAGTCTAGCGCAGAGGAAACGGAACTGTTCCGTTATGTGTATTTGAAAAATTTTTCACAAAAATGAGAACAATTGAAAACTGGGGGGTACATTTCGTTTGAAAAAGGATAAGATTTTTTTTCCTGAAATGTGCCCCCACCCCGTTTAATGATCTCATTACGGTGTCATAGCGTGGTTTTCTATCCCCCCCTTTTTATTCCTCTTAAATACATGAATGACATTTGACATTTACTTTTTTTGAATTGTCATTTTGACTCTTTCAAGAAACCCTCTCAGCACTATTTACAAATGTAGAACTCTTGGATTAAGGCAATATTACATGCTGATTTTGTCTTGAAATATTCGTTTACGGCGATTTTTCTTCTTTTTCTCATTTTCTTTAAGTTTTATGTTTTGTTTCGTTTCGATCTGTTTCGTTTCGTTTCGATCTGTTTCGTTTCGTTTCGATTTGTTTCGTTTCGATCTGTTTCGTTTCGTTTCGATTCGTTTCGTTTCGTTTCTTTTTTGTTTCGTTTCGCACTTTACAGGGACCCTCTGCGCACAGCCATACCGTCAGTTTTTTAACCTCCCATACTTCACGAAGAAGAGCTTTTTCTTTTAAAATCCCGGAAATAGTACGAACTGTATTCAGCCAAAGCGCAACCGAATGGGCTGTATGATCTCTTTTTAATTACACGTGGGTCCTGGTTCTCTTTCTCTTTATACTGTTACCATCAAATTTCTACAGTAGTTTGGCATATGTAACGTATTGGTTGACGTTTCTGATGATCTGAGACTACAAGCAAAGCAAACAATCAATTTCACCATATGAACAGAAGCGAACTCCGATAATGTTGATTTAAATACATTATTTGAACTTCATAGAGGTTTAAAAGCTGTGCAGTTTCTAGACGTTCAAAACGTAAGATTACGTGATCGCGGAAGAAAAATACTACAATGTGCCATGAAATTATAAATCTACCTCTGAATTGTCGAATATATTCTGGTTATATAATTATAATCGGTCATTTTCTCTGATTAACACAGTAACAACATGAAATTTTGGCAGATACAAGACACATTCATTTTATCGGCCATTCCGATTTAATATCGGCAAATGGCCGATACCAATCTTGATTCCGTGAAATTTAATATTAAATGCTATAATATGTTTTAAACAATACATTTATAACAACAAAAACCATATTTTGATACCTTCATCGGTTTTGAAAAAATGAGATACTTATGGCACGTGGTTTCATTGGGGGAGGGGGGGGTCCCCTTTGCAGAATTAAGTGGTTGTCCGATTCCGTCTGTCTGAGTTCTCATCGCATAAACTCAGACTCAATTACCAAAACCAAGATAATTTCCAGGCTATAAATAGCTTTTTGCAATTAGAATCTATGAAATTCTTTAAAACCATAGATGTGTCCAAATGGTCTGAATCTTTTATTATATTTATCATGCTTATATATATGTGTTCACGGTTTTTTTTTGTGTTTATAAGAAATCGTGTGCTAAAAAGAGGGAGAGGTTGTTGATGCATGTATATACTGTTTATGCGAATTTCATCATATTTAGTAGGATAGCCCTATCAATTAATTTCAATTGTCATTTTCAGTAAACGAAGATTCTGATTGGATGAGAAATTTTGTTGTTACATCGATAAACACAATTTTTCACAGAAGTCTATTTATAGCACTACTTTTAGAACCGGGGGTTAACCTCAAACTCGAATGAACTCGTTGCTGAAAATACAATTTGTATATGTTAGCTTATCATTTCTAGGGTACCATTTCTTTTTTACTTACTCAAAAATCAATAATGCATGTAGAAATTGCTCAAACTGGTCCTTATTCCAAAGATGTAGACATGATACAGAGACGATTGTTCGCTGTTTGAATCATGGCGGCTGTCATAACTTGTTTTGGCAGACGTACGTATCACTGCGAAACCCTCCAATTTACGAAATATAGTGCGGTGGTTGATTGTATGATCAGATCAGTCTGTTTTCCATTAATAGATGATAATTAAATGATAAGAAATGAATCTTATATTTTTTTTCTGTTGATGCAGGTATCACCCGAAAAATTAGACATAAAACTTTTGCATCAATGCGCTACTGCAGTTTTCTGCGTAGCGCATTGATGCAGTTTTCTTCGTAGCGCATTGATGCAGTTTTCTGTCTAATTTTTCGGGTGATACCTGCATCAACAGAAAAATGTGAGAATTATTTCTTTAACCAAGACAAAAGGTGCCCCAGTGTCATTAATAAAGGTAAAGGTCATTTCTAGGAGGTAGAAGAACATTGAAAAGGTCATTTTCAAGCTAAAAGCTTCGTGGAAATTTCAGAAATACATTTATTATATTTTTTATATTTCATGTCAAAATGGTTTGAAATTTTGTTTATTTTTGGAAAAATGCATATTCTTTTATACATGTATGTGTAATGGGTTTAAAATTTTTTAACTGCGTTTATGAGCATATTGTGTACCAAAAATAAAGTAGCATTTCACGTCTGCAGGATAATTTGTTCAAACTCCGCAAACATCTTTGCAGAATGTCGGCATTTAGACAACGGTATTCAATAAAACATTAAAGAAGTACCTATTAGTTATTCAGTCTCAAAGTCGGGAAGGCAAGGTAAAATAATCAGATTTTCCATAGTTAGACCAGGTGCCGGGGGGGGGGGTCAGCATGTCATTCATAATCATTTCTGAACGGTCAAATACAGTCCGAAAATTAAAGTTTTTGTATTTAAAAAATCATATCGTTGGGGAGCAGTTTAACTGATCTTGCCTTTGTTTTCACTGTGATCTGATTTAAGTTTCACTTCTTTGTAGGCATACCTTACATAAAGATGGGTAGAAAGCAAACCAGTACATATGTTCAAATCAATCGAGTGGTGGTTCTCTGCTGTTACGTTAAAAGAAAGGAGGGAAAGTTGCAAGTAGTAGTAAGTTAATTGAGTTGAATCATATGTAGAGACATAAAAGATACTATATGAAGCAGCCAAAAATACACACTGTACATAAATAATTAATAAAAAGATAATTTACCTTAATCTGTGTGATTAAGCTGCTTACTAATTTGTTTTCAAGGTCGATGTGTGCTACGAAGAAGATAGCTTTGAAGAATACTTTCATTTTGACTGCACAAGAAGGACGTGAACATGTGAAAAGATGTGTGAAGATGGATAATATTCGGCATAGTTTGTCCAGTCATCGCATTATACTGAATAGCATTGCAAGAAAATGTTAAGTGTACATTGATTGTGTCACCTACCGAACACGGTAGACGAATATTCTGTATGTGACCGTCTATCCATCCATCTGTTTGTCAAGAAAACACCCTCGAATATTTCTAAGACATAGTTTAAGGACGAATTAATTAATCGATTTTGTTGTTCTACGAATGGAAATAACGTTAGTTACAAAGAGAGTGGATGTAATCTTTTTTAATTCTCGTAGAACTGTAGACTTGGTGACTCCACCAAATGCTTTATACGGTTAATGACAATGGTCAATTTCTTCTGCACGTGTTAAAATTTCTTTACATTTTATTGATGTAACAATCGAAGAAGTATAGATTTAGTGATTTCACCGACCACGATGACCATAATTATGTACCTAACATTCGAGTTTCCTCCAAATCATGCAAATCAGAAACTTTTGAAGGATTTTGGTGATCCCACCAAAGTCTGCGTAAATAATTGATTTCGAAATGTTTTGGTGGATTCACCAAATTCTGCATCAATATAATTTTACTCTGAAGAGTTTCCGTGATTACATCAACTTACTTATTCATATTTTGATCTTACATTTGGTGGTCTCACCAACTTATGAGTATTCATGATTTTATCTTAGATTTGATGGTTTCATAACGTATATGTATTCACAATTTGATCTTAAATTTGGTGGTTTCACCAACTTATATATATTCATAATTTGATCTAAAATTTGGTCGTTTAACCAACTTATATGTATTCATAATTTGATCTTTGATTTGGTGGTTTAACCAACTTATGTGTATTCATAATTTGATCTTACATTTGGCGATTTCACCAAGTTTATTTTCATTATTTGATCGTATAGATCTGGTGGTTTCACCAACTTAGTTATTCATAATTTGATCATGTTGATATAAGATTTGGTGAAGCCACCAAAACTTATTTTCATAATTTCATCTAAGATTTGGTGGTTTCACCAAATTGTTCTTTCATAGCGTGATCTTAGATTTGGCGCTTTCACTTAATCATTTTTTTCATAATTTGATCGTAGATTTGGTGATGTCACCAAATTATATTTTCATAATTTGACTGTAGATTTGGTGGTTCCACCAACTTGTCTATTCATAATTTGACCGAAATGGTGATTTCACCAAACAGTGGTGAATAATATAATCAATGTTACATTTTCACATACTTATTTCTCGTAATTTCTAAAAAGTCTTAAAAATTTTGGTGAATCCACCAAAACAAGCTGAGTATATTGACTTTTGTTTTTAAAAATAAACAGATTATGCACAAATGGCTGTTCGTTTTCTTTCTTTTGTGACGTATTTTCTAGTCAGATTCCAAGGAAAAAGAGGATTGAAATGGAAAATCCTGATCTAAAATGGAAAGAGTTTCTAGCTCTTTTTGCTGGATTGTTACTTGACCATGTATATTTTCGTAGTTGTTCATGTTGAATTCTTCATGGATCACACAAAGATAATTCCTGTTTTAGATTATGAAGTTCCAGTTTTGCTCTAGGATTGTTTATATGTTTGTAGTTATAATAGTCATGCAAGTTTTGCATCTTGTACTAAGTTAAAATCTCCTGATATCACCACAAAATCATGTTCGTTATCTTGGATAAATTGTTTAAGATTCATGTAAAAGCTAGGCGTGTCTCTGTTAGGACCATAAATATTTATCAGTAAGAGTTCAATATTTTTCTCAATACAGATATTGAGAGCTATGAAGTTACCATCGTCATCTTTTGCCACAGAATTTACTTTAAACTCAAAATTATTATTGAAAAGGATTGCCACCCCCCCCCCCCTTGACTCTGACGTACCTGGACAATTACATATTTCAAACCCCCACATGGAGCGAATAAAGGATTCTTCTTTTGCAGTAAAATGAGTATCCTGAATACAATATATTAAATACGACTTTAGCTTCAGAAAATTAAGTACATCTTTTCTTTTGGCTAAATAGGCCCCGGCAATTAATTGAGGCTACCTTTATACTACTCATATATAATCAACATTTTTCTAATATAATTTGCAAGTTCAAACAAGTGTAAATATGCATTTTGAAGTTGTAACCCTCTCACACACCACTCATGCCAAAACAAACGTACACATACATCAAAACATAATTGTACAGTCTCAAAACATCCATTTTATATGGAATGCTTTTTTGCTCCGATGTTACCTTTGTGTTCATACATACATTAAATATTTTAGTTTCATGATTATAATAGCTGTATAACAATTAATGTACATACTTAAACTTAGACATTTTCCATATTTCCTGGTGGATTTTCATTAATACAATCAAAAACATTTAACATAACCCTTCCAATTGACGAATTGTAATATATTGGTATGCAGCGGTTAGGAAGGACCAATGCGCCATATGATCTTTTTCCAATGATGCACCCAAGTTAAATATTAAAAGCATTTACTTTAAATATCAGTTATCTGTATTCGCATGCACTTAGCACATCTTGCCTGTTTTAGCATCAAGTGTACTTTAATGTTGGTAAGTTCTCCCTAAATGCAAATGGTACATTTTCAATGCGTGCATGGCGCACGTCCCTCCCAATCACTGTTTATGTTCATAAACTTCAAAAGAAAATTTTCTATACGTAAAATCTGTTATAGATGATGTTTTTCGTGTACATTTAGAAACAGTGGATATCACATACATGCATGCACGTGCAACATATACTTGTACGATGTAGTTAGGTTATTAACATTGATGTAAAATGTACCAATTAGTATACTCCAACCTCACTGCCAAAGTATCAAGTTCATGACCTTGAAAGGGGTGAATTTTCCTTGGAATCATACTATTTTTTACAGGTCATTTATTAAGATGTTTAAATCATTTCGTTGTAAATCCTTTTTACTCAAGCTTTACTGTAGTATGTTTGCACGTACATGCATTATCAGTCTACTTCATGTATAATTATATCTGAAATAAAAAGAGATTTATATGGAAAAGTATATATATGTAGCCCAAAAATTAGCATAGAAAAATAAACATTTACAACCACCCATTACCACATATTTTGTATTGGTATTCATAGATAAGTTTCGATTGTACCCTTACATACAAGTATTATAAATACAATTTGATTTTTTTCAAAAATAATTATGATAATAAAAGGCCCAAAAATTAGCATAGAAGAATAAACCTTTACAACTACCAATTACCACATACTTTGTGTTGGTAGTCATAGATAAGTTTCAATTGTACCCTTACATACAAATATTATATAAAATACATTTGGATTTTATCCCATTGAAACCGTTGAATACTTTTTAAGTCATAAGTTTATTATTGCTTTACATTGAACGACATTCTTATTCCAAGAAAAAGATGAAAAACACAAAACAATAATGATAATATAAGGCAAAATGAGATATATTTGCATCGCACTGGAAATGTGTCATGATCCACCATCTTGTATTCGAACAAGCCCGCGTGTACCATAGGCGTAGTAATGCTCATCTTGTCAAACGGCATCTGTCGGGAAATGTTTTGCGAAATTATCTGCCAGCGTAGCCAATAAACTGCTTGTTTTGTTCTTTTCGAAGGTGTTTCGCACGCGATTTTACTGTCAATTCGTCCACGAATCATACCGGTTTTTTCTAGTTTCCAACCAGACATCATGAGCAGATTCTCTGATCGCTGTTTGTAACTTGTCTTTTTTTCGGATCTCATACGCCTGAGCAGCCAGTTGTGACCTTTTCTTCTTTAGAGGAGCAGGTAGATTTTTTCGGATTGCCTGACGCACGTAATCCAGGATTTGTGCGCCCGTAATCCAGGATAACCACACCATTTGCTACTTGCGTGACAAATGGCCGTCCAAAGTCGGTACCGGTTGACCATTGGTCTCGTCGGTTTATGTGTAGTCTTTTGTGTTTGATTTTTACATGTCGTGTGTCTCTTTTCTGTCTCGTGCTGTACTCGTCTTTTGTGTTTTTGCATCGGGTGTTTTGGTGTTTTGCTGTTGATGCTGCAACAGGGTCTTGTTGGAGATCTCATATCTTCT
Source organism: Pinctada fucata (assembly GCA_028142955.1). NCBI lineage: Eukaryota > Metazoa > Mollusca > Bivalvia > Pterioida > Pteriidae > Pinctada > Pinctada fucata. The sequence continues at coordinate 20,329,894 of AP027107.1, read as the reverse complement.
TGTACGCGAAACCAGGATTAAACAGCAGACAAGTGTTGAACATTATTCCTTTGTTTTACACTGAAATTATGTATACTTCAGGTAGGACACATTTACTTTTCTCGTGCATATCCTCATTTTGACTGACCATGTAATTTTATAATTCTTAAATTTTTGATCTAGACAGATAGGTAAATTGATTAAGATTTTTTTCTTCGCATTTTCAAGTAAATGTGACTAACGTTGCCTACAAAGTGACGAAGTCAGGATTCCGGTTCAGGTAGTTCTGATGGTTTTGGTTCGTCTCAGAGTAAAAGTTTCAATTCCTTGGATTTTGTAGAATCCCTGCGAAGATGCTTGGATTGCAAATCAAATTAAGGGTCTTCAAACTGCAATAACTTCTGTACCGTTACTTCAGGTAGTTAAACCGTTTGAAGGTGATTCTTCACAATTTAAACAGTGGGTAAAAGATATCGAAAATTATGCGCAAATGGCTCGACTTGATAATACGGACATACCGAGAATAGTTTTAATGACTCGACTGGCACAGTTGGAGATTTTGTGAAACGTTATTTAGACGAAATTGAGTCAAAGGGCGGAACCCCTGATTGGCCAAATCTCAAAGTGTTGATGAAAAACTGCTATACTGAAATGGCTTCGCTCACCATACGTTACTATCAAAATTGATTTCTTTAATTACATAGTTCATTTTGAACATAAATTATTGTTTTGTACATGTACATGAAACGCCTGTTATCTGATAAAAATGAAGTGAAGCGTTTTTGGTATGTGAAAAGACCTCCACAAAGACTTCGATATATCATTAGTTAAATATAGCATAATATATCTCGACAAAGAGTCTGATTTGAATACAATCTTTGAAGAAAAGCTTCAGTTTTGAACCAATTTATACTTCTAAGTATAAAAAAAAGGAACTCAACGCTGCAAGATACGCCCGTGGGGGTATTGATTTCTCACAAATTATTTTGTGAATGCAAGTTTTAAAATGACTTGAACTTTACACATAATTTCTCAATTATGCAACCAAAAAAAAAGAAAACTTGTAAGAAATATGAAAGAACATATGTTGTTCTTCAGGTGTGCAAGGTTTGAATGAAAAATAGTATTTAAATGAATTGTAGAATTAAAAACATTTCTCCAAAAACCCCGCTATTTTTAGCCACAAAATGGCGTTGGCCTTTGACACCTAACCTTTAAAAAACATGAAGTTCTTTGACTTGCTAAAGTCAACCCACATCTTAAATTTGAAGGTCCTAGGGCTGAGAGCCATCCTAAGTTCAAGATTCATATCTCTGCAAAAAAGTCAATTGATCACAAACTAGGTTTGTGATATATTATCATGAAGGTGTATATACCTAGTTTCAATTCAATATCTGCAAAGGCTGCGGAAAAATCCAGAAAACTGTCAAACAGTTCAAGAGCCATAACTCTCTTAAAAACAGGTCCATTTTTCCAGACTAAAATTAGGTATTTTGCTACGTCTTTTGGTATATTTAGGACATAATTTTCACAGATTTTGGTCATATTACATTGTTTAGATTGAGGATCACTGACGAGGGTTAAATACCCGAAACCTGAATGCCTGGTCTATGCTGTTAATTTATCTGCTCTAAAATGATGCTAATGAATTTGAAGACGTTAATCATTTGTAAAACTTGATGAATGTCACTACTGGTGGACTAAGAGTCCCCACGGGCACGTGTAGCGAAGTTCGATCCATTTCGGTTGGTCGATTCTTCAAACGCATTTGAAAATTTCTGTTTACACAATTTTCTCAATTTTCTAAAACCTTGGTCGTGTACGTCATATCCCAGCCATTTTGCTACGTCTTTTGGTATATTTAGGACATTATTTTCACAGATTTTGGTAATATTACATAGTTTAGACTGAGGATCACTGACGAGGGTTAAATACCCGAAACGTGCATGTCTGATCCATGCTGTTCATTTATCTGCTCTGAAATGATGCTAATGAATTCGAAGACTTTAATCATACTTTCTTCGAGGTATCTTTCTTTGTTAACATTGGATCAACACAATTTGCTGGCGCCAAGTTTCAAAAATTCTCACTGAAAACTGATTGTACTTACGATTGTATGTAATCCAAAGTCATGAAATCTTGGATGAACAGTTGAGTAAGCCTATCAGTGATAAATCTTAGTAAGTAGTTCAAATCTATCAGCCGATAGGTTATTCAGTTGAAGAATATTCAGGATCAAATGCAAATTTCAAGGCTGTTCGGCTAAAGAACAGCTTTTCCTGTGAAAGGATCGATGAGTAATAATTTGGCACAAACACTGAATAGTTCCTATCACATAATATCATCCGTAAAGGTAGAAAGCTCTTCTAAAATGAACCGTCGGCGCATCACTCAAGATAAAATTTAATGTTTCCCAACCATATTCAATTCTTGTAAAATCGATTTCAAGATGAAACAAAGATGTATCTGTTTTTATTTATTTTTTTTTTTTAATTTATTTTTTTTTATATATTATCTTTAATTGTTTTCGAAAATAAGAGAACATTGTGATGCGGCTCTGTATGACAAATATGGATAATGACCATATCCCTGTCTACAGTACAAAATCGATAATTCAGAAAATCAGAAACCGAGACATACAAAATCAGGATAAAACAGGAACCAAAGCAAACAAAAACAAAAACCTCCACCATATGAAAAGAAGCGAACTCCCGATATGAGAGTGAGACCAGGTGCCCAGGAAGAGTAAGCATCTTCTGCTTGCATGCAACACCCGTCGCTTCAATTCGGTAGAACTGTCACATCCGGTTACTTCCATTTTGGAATATATAGAGTACAATCTTTGGTTGGATGGTTCAAATGGTCTATGACAGAATATCATCCACCATTCTGGATAGTGGGACATCATAGTGTATGACGAGTTCCCCATATCGACCGTAGAACTTCCTCAGTGACGATGTTAGTCGGTCACAAACATATCCCTGACTGAGAAGCTTATCTGAAAGACGCCTAGCTCTCAGAACAAAATCCGTATATTTGGTACTTGCTCTGGCATAGCGTATCAACTGAGATATGAACACGCCATAAGCAGGCGATGAAGGGATGTTGCTACTCAGAAAAGGAAAGTTCGTAATGCTGAAATTAAAGTCGTCACGTTTGTCATAGAGTGAGGTGTCCATGTGACCATCAGTGTCGTGGGACAACATTATGTCCAAATAGGATGCTGAATTATTTGTCTCTGTAGTTTCTTTGACTTCAAGCTCCGAAGGATAGATACTGCTCAGGTAATCCGTGAATTTTGGATTATTGATGGACAACACATCGTCTATGTATCTGTAAGTGAAGTTAAAGTCAGAAGCTAAGTATCTTTTCCCTTCAGAGACCAACGATTGAATGAATTCAGCTTCGTACGAGTAAAGGAAAATGTCGACAATGAGTGGGGCACAATTGGTCCCCATGGGAATTCCGACAATTTGCTGGAAGACCTTTCCTCCAAACACCACAAAAATGTTGTCGATCAGAAAGTTTAACATCTGAATAATGTCTGTTTCAGTGTACTTATTTTCAGAATCTGACTTTTCTTTTACGAAGTAGGTTTTGTCATAGTTAACAACAATAAATTTGTATTTGCAATTACCGTTCTTACTTGTAAACGCATTACTTATAATTTTTGCGAGTCTTTCTTTCAATGTAGAATGTGGAATTGTAGTGTAAAGTGTCGAAAAATCAAAGGCTTTGATCGAATGGACTCTACTAAAATGAGTGGATTTCAGATGTTCTAAAAGTTCCTTCGAATTCCTCCAAATCCACATCTGGTTGATACCACTGCGAGAATATACCGTCGAACAATATTTTTGTAGCCCAGATTTGATTTCAGATAAAACTTTGGTGAGTAAGATCGATACAGATTTGGTAGAACATTTTGAGGAACCAGCGATGAAACGTTGTTTGTACGGATTCTTATGCATTTTAGGTATGCAGTATAAGTATGGTAAATCTAAATCTAAATTTGTAGTGTCGAAGCCAAAGGAAGCAAGAGCTGATTTGTGGTTATCTATTATTTCAGAGGCAGAAAGGTTTGCTGGGGTGTAAGTGGGATTTCCAGGTGTCGAATTTAAACCCAACTCTTTAACAAGACTGTCGAAATAGTACTTTTTGCAAGTAAATGTGTAATTATTTGAGGCTTTGTCCGCTGGTGTGATGACATAATGTTCTTGGAGGTAGGTAAGTTCTGTGATAACATCAGGGTCTTTAAATATAGACACGAATCTGGTGTTCACAGTTGATTTCAATCGGTTAATTCTAGATAAAAGTAACCCTCTGATTGATTTTATCCATTCGGAAAGGGTGTCGAGCTGTACATCCTCTTTCTTTGCCCAACGTCTTGCATATTCCTCACAAGAGTCCATGATAATTTTGACATTTTGGTTCCATGTAAATGACATACTTTCTCTGTATTTGGGACCCTTTTTTAACAATTCTCTCAACTTGTCGTTCTTGACTATACTAAGGTCACCAGTAATAACGTGTCCACAAGGAGAGTAGTTGAAATCCGATGAAGAACATTCGCAGGGAAGTGGATGTAGTGAGGGATTACTTAAATCAATACACTGCAGGAATCGTTTGTAATTGTAAATTTTAGATGCAACTGTTGGTGTGTAGCTATAGGAAATACAAGGAGTTTCTTTTCTTTTGAAATATGGTGGGATTTTTTCTGTGACAGTTTTGTGATTCAAAATTTGACCAAGATTCAAGTTATCAATACCTTTGTTTGCAAATCTTACTTTAATGAAAGGGCGGTTTGTTTTCTCCTCTGATTTATCTGATCTAACTGCTTGAAATAAACGAAAAGTAGAAATGTCCAAGATGACTCCTTGTAGTCTGTATTCTGGGGAACGTGTATCGGTATATGCGAGGTCCTTCGTATAATCGTAGATTTCGTGTAACTTCCGAAAAGGAACAGAGTATAATTTGGTACGAATATAATGCAGGCCTAGAGGCTCATTCAAAAATGGAACAAAGTCATCGAAGGAGAAACTATGTATCTCAGGCCTATTATATTTTCGAATGCCATGACTTCGAGGTCTTCTTTGTGATCTGTTGAATAAGCTAGTCACATTTACCGATTGACAACCGGGACTTGTTAAGTTTCCTATAGTGCTGATGTTATCGTTGCACCCATAGGGCGCTGCAGTGTTAAGATTTTTTATCCAGAACTCTTCTCTGTTGCGACGGAGAGGTGTGCTCAAATTGGGATTGTTTGTGGGGTGATATATTTTCTCCAGGATTCTGACTCTCATAGATAAAACAGAATGATCCGCCTGGTCAAAATGTCGATAAAGGAGTTGACTTCCTTTATTATTTATTTTTGACCGGTGTCCTGACATTCTTTTTCGGAGCTGGCCTTTGGTTTCGCCCACATAAATCAATCCACAAAGTGAACACTCTATTCCGTACACAACATTAGATGTCATGCAGTTAAGGTTTTCAAAACTATGCGTGTTAAATGTTTGTTTTGTGAGATTACTTGAGAATGAAGTGTCTGTTATTAGGATGTTACAAGTTTTGCAGTTCTTCATGCCACACTTAGAAATTGAGCAATCGCTTGGTGAAAATAGGTGCTCTTTTAGTATATCGACCACTTCAATCTTACAGGGCTTGATTTTAATATACCCATCTGCATGTTTATACCAAAACTCATGGTTGTTACTAACTACAAATGTTTCATCTCTAATGTCGTGTAAGGTAATTCTAGGGACACCTAAGTTACCTGTTGCGTATGTGTCCGTAGACGCAACAGGTTGGGGCCTTTTTATAGTGGGCGACGCCCCAGCCACTTTGTAGGTCTCTGGAGTTCTATCCATTTAAGCAAAAGTGCCCTCGGGGACAATACTATGAGATAGCTAATACGCGGATGCAAATTTATAACTACTTCTCAACTTTCGGCTGCCGGAAGCTGTTCTGTAAGCTGTTCTGACATTGTTCTTCAGCCCTCGGATAAAAGGGGAAAGATGTATAATACAGAGACGTCCAGTGGGATTCGTTTCATAAAGATAGTATGCATATGAATATAAGAATTGTTATTCATATTTTGCGTTTGCATTGGTGTTTGCAAAACATTTGGTCATGGTAAAAACTCAATGTGCAGCACTCAGTGCTGCACATAATTTTTACCATGACAAAATGTTTTGCACACACCAATGCAAACGCAGAATATGAAAAACAATTCTTAAATACCAATAAAGTATTTCTATTAATGGCAGATGGCCGTCCCAAGTCGGCACCAATTGCCAATTGGTTTCGTTGGTTTATGTGTAGTCATTTGTGTTTGATGATTCTATGTGATTGCGTCTCTTTCTGTGCGTGTCTGCTTTGTTTTGTTGTTGTGGTTGGGGGGGTTGCAGTGGGGTTTTTTGGGGGGTTTTGCTGTTGGTACTGCAGCCGGGTGTTGTTGGAGATCCCCTCCTTTCTTACCGAAAAGAGATTCTTGTGCACTTAGACATAATATTTACATCACATGGTAGATACATGTGTAAAAACAATTTGGCTCCGATTGGGAGCGAAAGAAAATTTTACCCTGGTCCGGGGCGAAAACAAAAAATGTAGCCCCGACAAAAAACCAAGACCCCCAAGAATATCAAATGGATCATGCCTAATATATATTAACAAGTGTTACATGTACAAGTCTACATTTTATTTCACAGAATACATATGTGTATTTTTGTTGGTACTAAGGGGTAAAACATTCGCATGTCCTGCATTATTCACATGGGGTACAGTACATAAAGAGTACAGAATAAATACACCCCTTATAATACAAAGACAAGGGATGCCTCGAATGAAGAAATTGCCCCTTGTCTTGTTGGAAATCTCCTCCCTTCTTGGAAGGTCTCGAAGAACGCAAATAACATCCTCACTGTAAGATGACCATACAAACAGACAGTTTGATGCAGGTGTCCAAGAAAAACACATATGGATATGTAAATGGATATAAAATAGAAGGCATACGAAATACAGTGCGTGATCTGCCGGCTGTAGCGAGCTCATGCATGTGAACACCCGAGGAGCCCGACTGAGATTCAGAGAGGACAGGTGGTCGGGGCCCTGTCTTCTCTAAAGAGGTTTGGACAGGGCCCGTCATGAAGCAGTCTAGTTATTTGAAAGAACTATGTCATAACTTTTATGTTCAGGCCCACTTTTGTTAAGAAATAACCTTAAACGCCAACAATATCAGACAAAACTACAATCCTCTTTGCGAGCTTTGGTCGAATTGAGCACTTTTTTACGGCCAGTTTCTTCAAAAGATTAGAATAGATTACAGGATAATGAAATAGGAGATGCATAGATATGAGACATATCTCATCACATAGGAAATTAGGCATACATACTTGCAGTTCATACTCCAATAAGTCAAAAAGAAGGGAAACAGTTAATTGAATAAATCATCTTTACATCTATTGACAGGCCCTAAATATTTCGTTACGGGCTATATCGATTTGTTCGAATGATTGATTTTACCTGCGTAGCCGTGTTCACATAATTTGGGATTATGTGACAATTTGCTCGACCTCTCTCATGCATATGTATTGAGAAGTCCGGATTATCCGGATATGTCCAGACACTCCTACACAAAACAGTACTGCAGAGCTCGACACAGTAACAGTACATTGACAAAATAGAATTTTGTTAGTAATTAAGATAGTTTAAAAACTTTATCACATATACAATAAGTAAAAAGAACCATCTTTTAACAACAGAGATCACATATATATTACAAACATTATACAGATTAGTGCGTTTTAAGCAAAAGGTACATTGAAAAAACAATTATAGGCTCTTGAGAATCTTGCATGTTTCATCTTCTAATTTTTATCAAAATGTGGATATTGATTCCAGAAAACGATTTCGAAAATTCAAATTAAATAAACATGTTTTGACAAAGCATCCATTTATTCAATTTTACCAAGATTACAGCTTAGAATATTATATCAATATTAAAGTATCGGAAACGTCTTCAAATTCAATAGCATCATTTGAGAACTGATAGATTTGAAGCATGGACAAGGTATGCACGTTTCGGATACTTAATCCTCGCCAAAAACAGTAAAACAATATGGAGAAACGCTAATGAATGAGCAATTGCAAAAACAAAATATATTGAGCGACGACTTCCATGATCATTGACCGAGTAAATTTCGAATACGTGCCCATGCTACGTAAAACACCAAACGGCGTGTTTTTTTTTTTTATGTTTCGAATCAAACGTAATTATGATGGAAATGTTTTGTTACCATGCTGATGTAAACCTTTTTCTGAAGAACAGCTGATTGAACCGGTTTCGTCATCCATATTATGCATATTCCTTAGTAATTTTTTTTCTGAAAAATGAATAATCGATATATGGCAAATAATTCCAAAAAAAACGTAAGCGCAATATCGTAATTCCAAGTACATTGTATTTACATGCCTCAATTCTTTTTAAATTGATAAATCATGAAGAATCCGATTTACTTATTTGCATCAGAAAACTTAATTTTGCTCTTGTTCCTAAATGATTCTTTCATTCTTTTCACATGTTCATATAGTCAGTTGCGCGATGATGTTTGTGCTTGAAAGTGAAATCCATCTAATTTGTCCGCCAAAAGTTCATCAATGAAATTATCCAGGAAATCGTCAGATGCACGTAATATCTGGCGCAAATTGTACAGAGCCATTATGCTGGCACCCTCTGACACTTTTTGTTGGTTAGAGATGTTCTGCATAGGGAGTATCGAATATGGTGGTAGTCCAAGCGAGTTTGCAACCTTGTTTACAATGTCAAGCACTTTCTGGCTCCTAAATACTGCGGAAGGATCTTTCTTGAACATTGGACTCAGACAATCAACTTTCGTGAGTAACACCAGCTGTGGGATTCCTGAAATTATCAACTCCATTTATTAGGCCATATATTAACAAATTGAGTGTAATTTGTCAAATGATGTACTGTCTTGTACATTCATCGGTAAACTTAATTTTAAAAAACTCACTACCTAAATCTATGCTTGTAACGACAATTCATGAACAGAAAATTATATTTACTTTTAAATTTTGCACCATATATGTGAATTGCTATATATCAAAATTTTTACTGGAAGGAAAATAAATTGAATATCTATTAAATGCACTAAAATAATTGTGTTGGAGATACACATTTATTGTTGATATATTGTGTGGATTTCTCATCCCTGTTTGAGTCATCCATGCTTACTTTTATAATTCATCATTTCCTGTAGTTTCCTGACTTGATCCTGGACTTTCTCTGTCATAATCATGTCTGGTGGACTATTAGCGTCCACAACAAACACTACACAATGGATCCTATCACATATAGCTGGGTTTACTCTGAATTTAGGATTATCCTTTGATATATGTGTACTTGAGTTGAACTATAATAACATATCAGTATGGCAATCAGAATGCAGATAGAGTATAAATTGAGATTTCGAAAATCATTATTTGCAAGATCAATTAATTCTATTCTGTCAATTTTTAGGGGGGGGGGTGAGGAAAAGGGCCAAATATTATTCAGAGGAGATGAAGATTCTGTTTGCATGAGGTTCATGTAACCCTAATAAAGAATGGCTATATTTACCGATGAAACGCATTGAAAAGGCTTTTGAACATTTTCATAAAATAAATCTTCATTTCTCGTACACATTGGACATACTAAAAGAACATATAGTTGATTTGCTCAATGGAGTTTGTGGTTCACATATCTAAAATGTCTAGGAATATCGTATTATGAATAAAAAGAACAAACAATTATTGTACGTTTTGTCATTGAATACAAAATGTACCACATATCCATTTTTGACATGACCATCCAATATGGCTTCTATGTCTCTGCTGTCAAGGCCCTGTGCATCCTCCAAACCTCTACAGTCACATAGTCTGAACTTTAAAGGCGACTTACTGCGCTTGGCTTTTACAGAGTAAATATCAAACTGAAAAGGTAATTGTTTTACTATCAATATGAATTTGGTTCAAGCAAAGGTAGTTATTTAAGAGAAAAAAATTGGGAATTTTTACGACCAGGAAGAAACAATGAGCAAGTTTACAAGATTTCACAGTTATTTTAAAATTCATATATATAGTAAAAGTTCCTTCTCACTCTAGGTTAATGTATAAAAGAATGTTCCTTCGCGCTATTAGTAAATTTATAGAAGAAAGAATTTGATACGGAGCTTCTACTAGCGCTTCATCTGATTTTTACTCACCTAAACATTCAAATACCGTGCTAATATTTAATTGACCGTTACCCAAACTAGCTACTTTTATAACATTTACTAAAACCCTTATTAAACCCTTATCACATGTGGGAAAGTGTTCAAAGATTGCTGAATGTGAAAATTTGATTTTACCGTTTTTGTGAGACTAGTGTCGGCACTACCCGCTCTAGCTTGAATTGATAGACGTTCCTTGAAGAAGGAGTTGATAGTATTGAAGAAGCTAGACTTTCCTGCACCAACTGGACCTACCATCAAAATGTTTACATAGGGGATTTTTTCCTCGGACACACCCTGGTCCTTGAGTGGAGAATGTCCCTCTATGTCCCCCTTTAGCTTCTGTAGAAACTTTGAAAATGAAAATGAGTGAGAATGAATGCGCTTATATACTACTAAAAGTTTTTGCAACATAAGAATGATATTACACCATAAATCATCTTTCCTTATCATATCGACTTTCCATCTAAAATTATAATGAAGTTTAAGATGGACAATATATTAAATCATCTCTTAGTTTGACAGTAACTGTTTTGAATACTTTTCCCTGACGTTGTCGCCATGTTACTTTCTTTATAGACATAGCCTCATACAACGCATGTATTTTATATATTGTTTTCATTTTCGTGCGTGAACATCGACGGTGGGTGCGGCTGGCCGACAGGAGATGCTTACTCCTCCCGGGCACATGGTCCCATCTCGAGCTTGCAAAGGGTCCTTCGATGCAAGTTGGTGCTCTATAGTGAGTGCTGTTGAGATTATCGTCAGGATCTTACTTAACTCTTATTATAGAGGCATTACTTCGATATATTTTTAAAAAAGTAGACATCTAGAAGAACTCCAATGAAAAGCGGAAAATCATTATGATTTAGTTATTTGATTTATAAATGGAAATAAGAAAGAACCGAAAGAGCGATGTGACTATAGTGTGACAAATTAAATCGTTGAAATTTAAAAAAAAAATTACAAATTTTTACTTTTTCATTATTTAATTAATATAGTTTCTAGTTGCAAGATATTACATGAGCATTTGATTTATCTAAGATGGATCGGTGAATTCAAGAAAAACCCAAAACCCAAAATCAGAATTCAAGCAATACACAATCAACAGGCGTGACAATTTTTTTTAAGATAGTGAGCAGACCCCAAAAGGGGAGACAGCGGGACGCTTTCTAACGAGACGAGATACAAACGGACAAACAGACGGGGACAATAACACAGTGTCAGTGAATCACGAAGATCAGCACGACCGAAACAGTCCAGTGCAAGAACGCAATCCACCATATGTGGCGTCAATAAACAACTAGCGCTACGTATCTCTCTGGAAAGAAAACAGACTTAAACATAATAAAAAGTGAGTCGCACTATTGTTATGGGATCAGAACAAGGATTACAAAGCTCAGCAAATAAACATCAATGAACATATCAATTATTCAGTCTCAAAGTCGAGAAGACAAAGCAAAACCATTAGAATAGCCATTGGAACGGTTGCGAACCTCGGAATGAATAACATTCCTGTGAGAGACACGGTGTCCGGGGAGAGTCAGCGTCTCCTGATTGCATGCAACACCCGTCGCAACAGCTCCATGGAAACTTGTCAATTCGGTGATTGTCTCGATGTACATATTGATGTTCATATTAGGTAAGTATTTCTTGTTTGGTGATGAAGACAGCCATTCAATCACAGTCAAGAATGTCACTGATCATTCTAGAAAGGGGGATCTTTTATTCTATCCAAGTAGCGACCGAAGATTTCCTTATTGATGATTTCGGCTGTTGTGTAATATAACCCTGAACAAGTAGCTTACTTGCAAGCCAACTGGCTATTACGATTAAAATCATATTTGGAACACGCCCTGACGTACCGTATCAGCTGAGAAACAAAAACCCAATAAGCAGGAGATTACAAAATGTTGCTACTCATGAAATGCAACTTAGCTATGTGAAAGCTGAAATCATTACGCTCGTTAATTGTCATACAGTAATGTGTTCAAATGACCGTTTGTGTCGAACGATAGAAGTATATCGAAGTACGAAGCGGATCTGTCAAAACATAATCTGACACTATAAAATTAGCAAGTAACCCACTCTGCTACGTCTTTCGATACATTTTTGGACATAATAATTTTCACACTTTTTGGCAATATTACATCGTTTAGATTGATTATCGCTGACGAGGGTTAAGTACCCGAAACGTGCATGTCTGGTCCACGCTGAAATTTTATCTCTTCTTAAATGATGCTAATGAATTTGAAGACGTTTAATATTTGAGCCACTTGGTGAGTGTCACTGCTGGTGGACCAGGAATCCCCGAGGGCACATGTAGCCAAGTTCGATCAACTTCGGTAGGTCGTCCGTCTCTTCAACGGATTTGAAATTTTCCGTTAAAAAAATTCTTGAAATTTAAAAAACGTTGGTCCTATGGCATCATATCCCACCCATTCTGCTACGTCTTTCGGTACATTTTTGGACATAATAATTTTCACACTTTTGGCCATATTACATCGTTTAGATGATTATCACTGACGCGGGTGAAGTACCCGAAACGTGCATGTCTGGTCCACGCTGAAATTTTATCTCTTCTTAAATGATGCTAATGAATTTGAAGACGTTTAATATTTGAGCCACTTGGTGAGTGTCACTGCTGGTGGACCAGGAATCCCCGAGGGCACATGTAGTCAAGTTCGATCAACTTCAGTAGATCGTCCGTCTTTCAACGGATTTGAAATTTTCTGTTACAAAATTTCTTGAAATTTCTAAAACGTCGGTCCTGTGGCATCATATCCCACCCATTCTGCTACGTCTTTCGGCACATTTTCGGACATAATAATTTTCACACTTTCTGGCCATATTACATCGTTTAGATTGATTATCACTGACGAGGGTGAAGTACCCGAAACATGCATGTCTGGTCCACGCTGATTTCTTAAATGATTCTATTGAATTTGAGGACGTTTTAACATTTGAGCCACTTGGTGAGTGTCACTGGTGGTGGACGGACCAGGAGTCCCCGAGGGCACATGTAGCCAAGTTCGATCAACTTCGGTAGATCGTCTGTCTCTTTAACGCATTTGAAATTTTCTACTACAAAATTACTTGAAATTTCTGAAACGTGGGTCCTATAGTATCATATCCCACCCATTCTGCTACGTTTTTCGGCACATTTTTGGACATAATAATTTTCATACTTTCTGGCCATGTTACATCGTTTAGATTGATTATCACTGACGAGGGTTAAGTACCGGAAACGTTCATGTATGGTCCACGCTGAAATTTTATTTTTTCTTAAATGATGCTATATTAATATATACATATTGAATTTGAAGACGTTTTAACATTTTTATATGGATGGATGGATGGATTTTTCGTATTATTTTGTTTCGGCCATTATAATCAGCCTTTGCAGTAAAGGAAATGTGAACATTTTCATCACAGAGGTTGTGTCAAAAGTTGTTCCCTATTGAACGCTATTAAAAAAAATACACGCAGAAACGGTAACTCGGGGAATTTTGAAAACTAGTTTTATTAATCTTTGATCATGATAATCCTTACTGCTGGTCCCCATCCTTCTTCATCGTCAATTTCTTGCCATGGATCAACCAGAAGGTCGTCCTGTCCACCTGAAAAACACATAAAATCTTTGAATCTATAGGTTATGACAGCTTTCTTTAAACTTTTAAGCGTTTTACATAATTTTCTCTTGCATAGTAAAACGGGTAAATGAACAATAGTATAAAGAAAGTGACGACTTCTAATATAATATATTTAAAATGATTTTAAGTGTTTTGTTAACTGATTCAGTATGTTATTCTATAATTGTATGAAGCAATTGAGGTTACATTCTTTATTTTGTGCGTTGAATTTCTTCAGTGTCCTTGTTATATGGAACGCCAAAGGGGTCAAAATTCTAAGTTTGTAATTTCTTAATTTGTCCTTTTTAATTATATTGTTATTATGCATATTTTTATTTTCTTTCTTGAAATAACTTGTAAATCTTCATTTGTTCTTCAGAATGTATATTTCTTATTTCTAACTTCTATTTAGGGGTTACCATGCGTGTTTTACAAAAACTGACAGGGTATCGACGAATCCCCTGTCAGAGATTGAGTTTTACCGCGAGGCGTTAGCAGAGCGGTAAAACGGATATTTCTGACAGGGGATTCGCCGATACCCTGTCAGTTTTTGTAAAATATCAGTATGGTAACCCTATTCTAATGCTTTGGTCAGTAAGAAGCTAGAAAACGTCTGCTTTTAACGACGTCGCCATAGCAACGCATGACGTCATAGCAAAAGCTGCAGTGAAACGTGAATCCCCTTGCAGTTTTTTAATCGCTTAGCAAATCAGAATGCGCGTTTCAAATGGAGTGCATTAGAATTTCTCATTTCTTACTCTAACTACAAAATTTCATATTTCTAACTTCTAAATTCTTGTTTCTAACTTCTAATTTCTTATTTCTAACTTGCAATTTCTTATTTCTAACCTTCAATTTCTTATTTCTTATTTTATATTTCTTACTTTTTATTTCTTTCATTTTATTTCTAACTTCCAATTTCTTACTTCTAACTGCTTACTTCTATTTTCTATTTCGTTTGTCTGAATTCGTTGTTCGAAATTTCTTATTTCAATTTTTTTTTTCTTTGTAATGTCATCATTATGACAAAAGGCGGCGCAACGTGCCTGTGAATCATACTTTATTTTACGCACACTTGCAGCTGAACTCGTCGGAAGGATATCTTTCTACGTCGTAACACATGACTTCGATTACATTCTTTACAGACAGACAGTCTAGGGAGATGTTACGATTCGTTTAAATCACTTAGAACTACGTATATCCATCTTAACGGAATAAAATATTTCGAACAACGAATTCAGAAAAACGAAATAAGAAATTAGAAGTAAGCAGTTAGAAGTAAGAAATTGAAAGTTAGAAATAAAAAGATAGAAATGAGAAGTAAGAAATGTAAAATAAGAAATTGAAAATTAGAAATAAGAAATTGAAATTACAAATATATGCTTAATTGTTTGCTCTATTGTGAGTGTTGTTGAGATTATAGTATCGTCACGATCTTCTTTCACTTATTTGTGTCACACTTATGCACTTTTCCGTGTGGACCTCGTAAAAGTTCCCCGCGAGGGGTTTCACAGTATGTGTTTTGAATATTTTCCCTGACATGGTCGCCATAGCAGTTTCTATATAGACGTCACCTCAGACAGTGCATGTATTTTAGATAGTTCTCATTTTCACGCGTGACGACGGCGGGTGTGGCTAGCCAAACAGGGGATGCTTACTCCTCCCGGCCACCTGGTCCCAGCTCTAGCTTGCTGGGGGTCCGTCGATGCTTAATTTGGTGCTCTATTGTGAGAGCTGTTGAGATTATCGTCGGGATTTTCTTTAACCCATTTGTGTCACACTTATGCCCTTTGCCGTGTGGAACTCGTAAAAATGTTCCCAACGAGAGGTTTGACATTAAGTGTCTTGAATATTTTCCCTGACATGGTCGACATAGCACTTTCGTTATAGACATAACCTCAGACAGTGCATGTATTTTACATATTGATTCATTTTCGTGCGTGGACATCGACGGCAAGTGCGGCTAGCCAACAGGGGATGCTTACTCCTCCCGGGCACCTGGTCCAACCTCTAGCTTCCTAGTGGTCCGTCGATGCTCATTTGTGTGCTCTATTGTGAGTTCTGTTGAGATTATAATATCGTCAGGATCTTCTTTAACTTAATATACTTTAGAGATATATCTATCCATTCTATGTTGCATTCAAAAAAATATGTCTAAGACCGTAAATAAGGGTGAGAAGATAATTCACTTTTGAATGGTTCAATGTGTGATATCCCTGACAATTATGATATCATTCGATTGAAACGTTCTACATTAGCTCAGATCTTCTCTTTCGCAAATTCAAAATCAGAGAGAGAGGGGGGGCATAGTTCAGCCCTGGATGAGGATCGAGGGGTAGGTCTCTGTGAACTATAACTAGAATAAAATTAACCATCCCGGCCTTATCGAGTTTTCGTATCAAGTAAAATAATATCTCCAGTCGTCCCATCCTTACATTAATTGAACAATTTAAGAGTTGCAAGCGCAGATCCAGGGAGGATACCCTCCTGACAGGCTGGAACTCCCTCCCTTTGGGAAAAACAGATTTGCTTATATTATTTAAAGAATGGATGTCAAGTTCTTATTTTCAATAATTCAATTCAAATCATCTCGATTACGTATGATGCTTTTCCGTCACGTTTCTAGATTTTTTTCTTATGAGTTCATACCGAAATGGTTTGTAACCCATGTTTTGGGAAAATTAAACATACATTAGGAAAAATTATGCACTTTCGGCAAATACCTGAGGGTACCTGGCAAATCCTCCCCAAATCCCTGTCATTTATTCAAAACACATAATTGTTTTTCAGTATTCGATGCTTTTATATTAATAAACGTAAACACAAGTCAGTGTAGAAAAATCTTTGTATGGATCGATTTCCCGAAGATCATGTGTAGGATGATATTATTAAAAATGTGTCATTTTCTCATCTTAATATCTGAATTGAGAGTTTGTATTTTTTAAATTGCAACATGGAATAGATAGATAAACCTCTGAAGTATAAGTGACAAAGATGTCAAGGAATTTTGTTGCGATTTCTGCGATAGCGAAGCAAATTTAAAGACAGTACTAAAGCCAAAATATACACACGATTTTACTATCATGGTAATCTCATGATGCAATGTTCATTAGATATGAGAGAGCGCTCACTCTGAACTGACTATATGACGCAGTCGTTCTGCTATGCTTGACCTCCATATAAGGGAGTTTCCCCGACCTGCGTTATATTTGATATAGCATGTATTTCTCAGAAGGGAACTTAGTCCAAATGCTTGATCCTGGCATTCATTGGTTGTAGGTATGATGCTATTATTTTGATGGGTATTTTACTTATCTTATTGGGCGTTCCTCTTGGGGTTTGATATTTTTGGGTCAGCATCTTTGTGTGTATTTACAGATGCACTGTAAATGCATTTTTCCAGTCAATGTAAAAAAAAGAGCAAATGAGAAGTAATAACAATACTTCTTTCAAGCGAAATAACGGTAACATGCAGAAAAGTAAATAGTACACACCTGCTTCAAATCTTACTTCAGAATCAGCCATTTTCTGAATTATAAAAGAAAGAAAGAAAATTTAATATCTTTTCCATATACATAAGCTGATTGATATATTCTGGGAGGGTTAGGGTTAGGTTAGGTTTTCTGGGATGTAGATGGTATACTGCTGATAGATTATCTCGAAAAAGGACAAACAATCAATGCCATATACTATGTTTCAATTCTAAAACAGTTACGGGAAAAATAAACTTAAGCACCGCGGTAAGCTCACTAGTTCAAGGCGTGTTCTTATCTCCTTTTCACAAGTATGTCACTGCCATGGCTGCAATTCAGCATTATGGCTTTCCCCAAACTGAAAGCAGCGATTTATGGCACCCACTTTTAATCCGATGATGACGTCATACTTGCAGTGGACGGCTTTCTGACCAGCCAAGATAGGAGTTCTTTAAAGTGATATTCAGGCCCTTATACACCGGTGGCAAAAGTGTATAGACACTCGAGGGGATTATGTAGAAAAACTTATGCAAAATATCTGATAAAATTCAATCCTTTTAAAATACGAGGCTCGCAACATATTAATCAGCCCTCGTACATACACATATACCCAACTGTATGTCCTAGAGTGTGTAGGTCTCATTATTCAGCTTATATACTAGTATTTTAATTTGAACGTGTCCGTCTGTTGAAAATCTAGATTTTTATCAATGTTTAATTTGAAGGTGCTGATTGTCTGGATATCCGCAACATTAATATATCAATAAATTGCCTTTCTTAAATAATTCAAATTCTACTGTAGTTCTTTTTCTTTTGGCCTCGAACGAATGCAGTTATCTAGTAGGAGAAGCTTTTTTTTCGGGAACATGAAGCTAAATAACCGGTAAATCTCTTGATGAGTTACCTTTGCTTCATAAGTAGATTGTTTTTTAAGGTTTAGTTAAGTTGTTGTGTCTTTATTTTCATTGTTTGTATGCCTATCGATTGTTTGACTTATTTACTTTTTTCATTGCTTTTAATGTATCTTATTATTAGAAAGGGTAACTTGCAGATAGGGACTGTTTATGTATGTATGCCTATTTCAATATTGACTTATTATGTATGGAACTCTAATGTATTGACCTCTAGTGTATTGGTCACTTCTATATTGACCTCTGATGTATTGACCTCTGAGGTATTGATCACTCTTAAATAAGCCTCTGATGTATTGACCTCTGAGGTATTGGTCACTCCTAAATAAGCCTCTGATGTATTGACCTCTGAGGCATTGGTCACTCCTAAATAAGCCTCTGATGTATTGACCTCTGAGGTATTGGTCACTCCTAAATAAGCCTCTAATGTATTGACCTCTGAGGAATTGGTCACTCCTAAATAAGCCTCTGATGTATTGACCTCTGAGGTATTGGTCACTCCTAAATAAGCCTCTGATGTATTGACCTCTGAGGTATTGGTCACTCCTAAATAAGCGTCTGATGTATTGACCTCTGAGGTATTGGTCACTCCTAAATAAGCCTCTGATGTATTGACCTCTGAGGTATTGGCCACTCCATTATTTAACTCTGATGGCCATCTCTATATTGACCTCTGATTCATCACCCACTATACTTATCTCTGATGTTTTGGCAACTTCTATATAGACCTCTGCCGTTTTGACACCTTCTGTCTTGATCTTTGATGGTCATTTCTAGATTGACGTCTGATGATTTCGCCACTTCTATATTATTGACCTATGATTTATTGACCTCTGATGTATTAGCCACTTTTTATTGACCTTTAATGTATTGACCTATGATGTATTGACCTCTAATGAATTGACATCTGAGGTATTGATGTCGGAAGTATTGATCATTTATGTATTGACAACTCATGAATTGGCCACTTCTATATTGACCTCTGATGTATTGGGCATTTCTTTAATGATCTCTTATGTATCTAACTTAAATACATTTGCCATTTAGTGTAATTACCTTCTTTATATTTGCCATTTCTGTATTGACCTCTTATGTATTGACATCTTATGAATTATTCACTTCTATATTGACCTCTATGTATATATCTCTGATGTATTGACATCTGATGCATTGTTCACTTCAAGAGTGAACTCTGCTTTTGCAAAATGGATAGTCTGTGCAAAGGTAGTGATCCAATATATGAAAAAAAAGGTTTAATCCAATACAATTATGGACTTTTACGAGGTGAATACGGTGTGATATTTTCTGAATTTGAAAATATTGACCGAGGCGACAGCCGAGGTCAATATTTTCAAATTCAGAAAATATCACACCATATTCACCGAGTGAAAAGTCCACAATTGTTTTATTATATAGTGGACTTAATCAGTATTTATAAAGGTACCGTTTCGAAATGGCTGACATCGACTTTTCTTTGAATATGTTTTAAAACGTGTTAATATCAGCATTTTATGTCGCTGAATTATCCTGAACGTAATAGAATTCATTCAATAAGTCAAATGAAGAATATTTCAGAGTCAAAATCCGTAGATAGGCTCAAAATTCAAGAATTTGAGCTCAGCTTCATGGCCCTTGCTGCTGTTTACGAAATGACGTTAATGACATCACAGATATAATTTTCGCGCGTTTTCGATATTTCATGGTAAACCGGAAGAAAGAGTTTTCGCGGTAGTGATATTTAATGAAATCGCCGCACACAGGTCAATGACTCGTCACGTGACAGCTCTCGGCCAATGAGAGTGGAAATAGAAACAAACTATATAATAAATAAGGATATCCAACACTAGGAAAAGATTACCCTTCATATGCTGCAGTAAAAAGGTGAGTGGCGGAATTTAAGCGCGGCAAAAAGAGACTTCACGATGACCCCCGTCTGGAAGGCCAGTCACTGTTGCAACTCCAGAAATGATCAGTAAAGGCCATGATACCGTTATGACTGACAGACGAGTTACAGAAAGATATATAGTCAGTAAATTAGCATTTCACTGGAAAGAGTACATTCAATTCTGACTGAGGATCTTGAAATGAGAAAGTTTTTGGCCCGTTGGGTACCAAGACTTTTGACATTTGATCAGAAACACACCAGGCGCACTTAATCGCGTGTTAATCTTAACCTTTTTGAGGGAGATGCTGTCAATTTTCTTCAAAGATTTGTCACTATTGAGATGAAGCATGGATCCCTCATTTGAACCCCACCCTAAAAAACAGCCGAAACTACCCACCCTATTTTGAGCTACCAACCTTAAACTTTTCTAGTCATTAAAAAAAGGTTTTTCATACTCTTTATGCCATGACTCTATTTTATAATGACATCATAATTTAAAATTGTTCTATTCCCAACTCAAAATGTAAATTCATAGCTTGTTTCATAACTTGATTAGCTACAATGGTCCACTGTAAGGTAAATGAATAATTTCAATTTCCATACAATCCTTACGTCGAAAAAAAAATGTAAAAAAAATGCCTTCCTACCTACTTCCCCTATTTTTTCTGACCTAGTGTGCGGAAGCGGACAATAATCAAAGATTCGGGGGGGGCATATAGTTTTGGCCTGTCAGTCCGTCTGTTTCTCTGTCTGTTTGTCTGAAAAACTTTAATATTGGGTATAACTTTGAATGAAATGTGATAGAGCTTTCAAATTGCACATTTGCATTCCTTGTGACAAGACCTTTCCATTATAACCAATCTTTTTACCTCGTGACATTGACCTTTGACCAACTATAACATTGGGCATAACTTTTGAAAGGTAATGGATAGGGCTTTCATTTTTAATATGTGTTTTCATTGTGACAAGACCATCCCATTGTTACCAGTATTTTTTTGTAACCCAGTGACCCTGGCCTTGACCTTTTACGCTCTTAACAGAAAATTGTGTGTATACTAACAAAGATGTCACCGGAGCATTTGTGTTTAATAGCATCATTTAAGAACAGATATATTTGCAGTATCGACTAGACATGTACGTTTCGGTTACTTATTCCAGTGTACTTAAGCAAAAGAATGTGAAAGTTATCATGCCCTAAAATGTACCGAAAGACGTAGCAGGATGGGTGGGATATGATGTTACAGAACCACGTTTTAGATATTTCAAGAAATTTTGATAACATTTCATTCCAGTCTGAGTCAATATTTGATTTACAGGGTAAATCAAGCAACACGGTTTACATTGAACTTTCTAATCTGAAAACAATTGATGATAATTTTCAGTATCATTTCGTATGTTGGCATCATATCAACAATGTATATATTGTACATTATTACGCGAATAAACAATTGTTATCAAGTTTGTCTCAAAATGAGGTAAAATAGATCTCCACCCCCTGTAGATCCGCACTGGTAGGAGATAGCGACTTTTTATCTTCTTAAACTTAAAATGACGTAGAGAATAAGATAGTATAGAACACTTTTTTAAAAAGATTTTTAAGTTACTTTTTAAAATAAAGGAGAAAATGTCAACTACATAGTAAACATCTAAGCACCATCTTTTAATGCTATTTGGAACATAGGTTTTATTTGGATATGCCACTGAATTGACCCTACAGGAAATTTGGAGTCGCGCACTCTCTTTAGAGTAAATGTACAAATCTAAATTAAAAAAAATAAAAACCAGAGGGCGCTACTGAAATGAATTTTGGCGGCTTATGAAAACCACTTTGCCTGGAAGTATCACTGATGAGGAACATGTGTCTGGTGCACGATAGATTAGTTTGAAATTTTCTTCATGAAGGTATAGAGTTGGATCACTTCCGAATTATAACTGTGCTAAAGTTTCTGTTAGTTTATATGAATTCTTTTACTTTACTTTGTCGTTAACTCATCCAATGTTTAACGTCTTCAAATTAATTAGCATCATTTTAGAACAGATAAATTTACAGCATGAACCAGACAGGTACGTTTCGGGTATTTAACCCTCCCTCCTCAGTAATCCTCAATCTAAACAATGTAATATTGCCAAAATCTGGGAAACTTTTCTAATTAAGATTTTTTAAATACATCGTAGTAAACGCTTTTAAAATGCAAATAATATTTCCTTATGCTAAGACCATTCATCTAACGTGTGATACATGTAATTGACCGATTAATTTCTATCTTTTCTAACCCGTAAAATCCAGCACGACTACGGGATTATGTAGAAAAACTTATGCAAAATATCTGATAAAATTCCAATCCTTTTAAAATACGAGGCTCGCAACATATTAATCAGCCCTCGTACATACACATATACCCAACTGTATGTCCTAGAGTGTGTAGGTCTCATTATTCAGCTTATATACTAGTATTTTAATTTGAACGTGTCCGTCTGTTGAAAATCTAGATTTTTATCAATGTTTAATTTGAAGGTGCTGATTGTCTGGATATCCGCAACATTAATATATCAATAAATTGCCTTTCTTAAATAATTCAAATTCTACTGTAGTTCTTTTTCTTTTGGCCTCGAACGAATGCAGTTATCTAGTAGGAGAAGCTTTTTTTTCGGGAACATGAAGCTAAATAACCGGTAAATCTCTTGATGAGTTACCTTTGCTTCATAAGTAGATAGTTTTTTAAGGTTTAGTTAAGTTGTTGTGTCTTTATTTTCATTGTTTGTATGCCTATCGATTGTTTGACTTATTTACTTTTTTCATTGCTTTTAATGTATCTTATTATTAGAAAGGGTAACTTGTAGATAGGGACTGTTTATGTTTTGCCTATTTCAATATTGACTTATTATGTATGGACCTCTAACGTATTGACCTCTAGTGTATTGGTCACTTCTATATTGACCTCTGATGTATTGACCTCTGAGGTATTGATCACTCTTAAATAAGCCTCTGATGTATTGACCTCTGAGGTATTGGTCACTCCTAAATAAGCCTCTGATGTATTGACCTCTGAGGCATTGGTCACTCCTAAATAAGCCTCTGATGTATTGACCTCTGAGGTATTGGTCACTCCTAAATAAGCCTCTGATGTATTGACCTCTGAGGTATTGGTCACTCCTAAATAATCCTCTGATGTATTGACCTCTGAGGTATTGGTCACTCCTAAATAAGCGTCTGATGTATTGACCTCTGAGGTATTGGTCACTCCTAAATAAGCCTCTGATGTATTGACCTCTGAGGTATTGGCCACTCCATTATTTAACTCTGATGGCCACCTCTATATTGACCTCTGATTCATCACCCACTATACTTATCTCTGATGTTTTGGCAACTTCTATATAGACCTCTGCTGTTTTGACCCCTTCTGTCTTGATCTTTGATGGTCATTTCTAGATTGACGTCTGATGATTTCGCCACTTCTATATTATTGACCTATTATTTATTGACCTCTGATGTATTAGCCACTTTTTATTGACCTTTAATGTATTGACCTATGATGTATTGACCTCTAATGAATTGACATCTGAGGTATTGATGTCGGAAGTATTGATCATTTATGTATTGACAACTCATGAATTGGCCACTTCTATATTGACCTCTGATGTATTGGGCACTTCTTTAATGATTTCTCATGTATCTAACTTAAATACATTTGCCATTTAGTGTAATTACCTTCTTTATATTTGCCATTTCTGTATTGACCTCTTATGTATTGACATCTTATGAATTATTCACTTCTATATTGACCTCTATGTATATATCTCTGATGTATTGACATCTGATGCATTGTTCACTTCAAGAGTGAACTCTGCTTTTGCAAAATGGAT
The DNA here is from genome assembly GCA_028142955.1 of Pinctada fucata. NCBI lineage: Eukaryota > Metazoa > Mollusca > Bivalvia > Pterioida > Pteriidae > Pinctada > Pinctada fucata. Next base: position 20,305,888 of record AP027107.1, on the reverse strand, counting down.
AGTCTGTGCAAAGGTAGTGATCCAATATATGAAAAAAACGGTTTAATACAATACAATTATGGACTTTTTACGAGGTGAATATGGTGTGATATTTTCTGAATTTGAAAATATTGACCGAGGCGACAGCCGAGGTCAATATTTTCAAATTCAGAAAATATCACACCATATTCACCGAGTGAAAAGTCCACAATTGTTTTATTATATAGTGGACTTAATCAGTATTTATAAAGGTATCGTTTCGAAATGGCTGACATCGACTTTTCTTTGAATATGTTTCAAAACGTGTTAATATCAGCATTTTATGTCGCTGAATTATCCTGAACGTAATAGAATTCATTCAATAAGTCAAATGAAGAATATTTCAGAGTCAAAATCCGTAGATAGGCTCAAAATTCAAGAATTTGAGCTCAGCTTCATGGCCCTTGCTGCTGTTTACGAAATGACGTTAATGACATCACAGATATAATTTTCGCGCGTTTTCGATATTTCATTGTAAACCGGAAGCAAGAGTTTTCGCGGTAGTGATATTTAATGAAATCGCCGCACACAGGTCAATGACTCGTCACGTGACAGCTCTCGGCCAATGAGAGTGGAAATAGAAACAAACTATATAATAAATAAGGATATCCAACACTAGGAAAAGATTACCCTTCATATGCTGCAGTAAAAAGGTGAGTGGCGGAATTTAAGCGCGGCAAAAAGAGACTTCACGATGACCCCCGTCTTGAAGGCCAGTCACTGTTGCAACTCCAGAAATGATCAGTAAAGGCCATGATACTGTTATGACTGACAGACGAGTTACAGAAAGATATATAGTCAGTAAATTAGCATTTCACTGGAAAGAGTACATTCAATTCTGACTGAGGATCTTGAAATGAGAAAGTTTTTGGCCCGTTGGGTACCAAGACTTTTGACATTTGATCAGAAACACACCAGGCGCACTTAATCGCGTGTTAATCTTAACCTTTTTGAGGGAGATGCTGTCAATTTTCTTCAAAGATTTGTCACTATTAAGATGAAGCATGGATCCCTCATTTGAACCCCACCCTAAAAAACAGCCGAAACTACCCACCCTATTTTGAGCTACCAACCTTAAACTTTTCTAGTCATTAAAAAAAAGTTTTTCATACTCTTTATGCCATGACTCTATTTTATAATGACATCATAATTTAAAATTGTTCTATTCCCAACTCAAAATGTAAATTCATAGCTTGTTTCATAACTTGATTAGCTACAATGGTCCACTGTAAGGTAAATGAATAATTTCAATTTCCATACAATCCTTACGTCGAAAAAAAAATGTAAAAAAAATGCCTTCCTACCTACTTCCCCTATTTTTTCTGACCTAGTGTGCGGAAGCGGACAATAATCAAAGATTCGGGGGGGCATATAGTTTTGGCCTGTCAGTCCGTCTGTTTCTCTGTCTGTTTGTCTGAAAAACTTTAATATTGGGTATAACTTTGAATGAAATGTGATAGAGCTTTCAAATTGCACATTTGCATTCCTTGTGACAAGACCTTTCCATTATAACCAATCTTTTTACCTCGTGACATTGACCTTTGACCAACTATAACATTGGGCATAACTTTTGAAAGGTAATGGATAGGGCTTTCATTTTTAATATGTGTTTTCATTGTGACAAGACCATCCCATTGTTACCAGTATTTTTTTGTAACCCAGTGACCCTGGCCTTGACCTTTTACGCTCTTAACAGAAAATGGTGTGTATACTAACAAAGATGTCACCGGAGCATTTGTGTTTAATAGCATCATTTAAGAACAGATATATTTGCAGTATCGACTAGACATGTACGTTTCGGTTACTTATTCCAGTGTACTAAAGCAAAAGAATGTGAAAGTTATCATGCCCTAAAATGTACCGAAAGACGTAGCAGGATGGGTGGGATATGATATTACAGAACCACGTTTTAGATATTTCAAGAAATTTTGATAACATTTCATTCCAGTCTGAGTCAATATTTGATTTACAGGGTAAATCAAGCAACACGGTTTACATTGAACTTTCTAATCTGAAAACAATTGATGATAATTTTCAGTATCATTTCGTATGTTGGCATTATATCAACAATGTATATATTGTACATTATTACGCGAATAAACAATTGTTATCAAGTTTGTCTCAAAATGAGGTAAAATAGATCTCCACCCCCTGTAGATCCGCACTTGTAGGAGATAGCGACTTTTTATCTTCTTAAACTTAAAATGACGTAGAGAATAAGATAGTATAGAACACTTTTTTAAAAAGATTTTTAAGTTACTTTTTAAAATAAAGGAGAAAATGTCAACTACATAGTAAACATCTAAGCACCATCTTTTAATGCTATTTGGAACATAGGTTTTATTTGGATATGCCACTGAATTGACCCTACAGGGAATTTGGAGTCGCGCACTCTCTTTAAAGTAAATGTACAAATCTAAATTAAAAAAAATAAAAACCAGAGGGCGCTACTGAAATGAATTTTGGCGGCTTATGAAAACCACTTTGCCTGGAAGTATCACTGATGAGGAACATGTGTCAGCTGCACGATAGATTAGTTTGAAATTTTCTTCATGAAGGTTTAGAGTTGGATCACTTCCGAATTATAACTGTGCTAAAGTTTCTGTTAGTTTATATGAATTCTTTTACTTTACTTTGTCGTTAACTCATCCAATGTTTAACGTCTTCAAATTAATTAGCATCATTTTAGAACAGATAAATTTACAGCATGAACCAGACAGGCATGTTTCGGGTATTTAACCCTCCCTCCTCAGTAATCCTCAATCTAAACAATGTAATATTGCCAAAATCTGGGAAACTTTTCTAATTAAGATTTTTTAAATACATCGTAGTAAACGCTTTTAAAATGCAAATAATATTTCCTTATGCTAAGACCATTCATCTAACGTGTGATACATGTAATTGACCGATTAATTTCTATCTTTTCTAACCCGTAAAATCCAGCACGACTACGGGATTATGTAGAAAAACTTATGCAAAATATCTGATAAAATTCCAATCCTTTTAAAATACGAGGCTCGCAACATATTAATCAGCCCTCGTACATACACATATACCCAACTGTATGTCCTAGAGTGTGTAGGTCTCATTATTCAGCTTATATACTAGTATTTTAATTTGAACGTGTCCGTCTGTTGAAAATCTAGATTTTTATCAATGTTTAATTTGAAGGTGCTGATTGTCTGGATATCCGCAACATTAATATATCAATAAATTGCCTTTCTTAAATAATTCAAATTCTACTGTAGTTCTTTTTCTTTTGGCCTCGAACGAATGCAGTTATCTAGTAGGAGAAGCTTTTTTTTTCGGGAACATGAAGCTAAATAACCGGTAAATCTATTGATGAGTTACCTTTGCTTCATAAGTAGATAGTTTTTTAAGGTTTAGTTAAGTTGTTGTGTCTTTATTTTCATTGTTTGTATGCCTATCGATTGTTTGACTTATTTACTTTTTTCATTGCTTTTAATGTATCTTATTATTAGAAAGGGTAACTTGCAGATAGGGACTGTTTATGTATTGCCTATTTCAATATTGACTTATTATGTATGGACCTCTAACGTATTGACCTCTAGTGTATTGGTCACTTCTATATTGACCTCTGATGTATTGACCTCTGAGGTATTGATCACTCTTAAATAAGCCTCTGATGTATTGACCTCTGAGGTATTGGTCACTCCTAAATAAGCCTCTGATGTATTGACCTCTGAGGCATTGGTCACTCCTAAATAAGCCTCTGATGTATTGACCTCTGAGGTATTGGTCACTCCTAAATAAGCCTCTGATGTATTGACCTCTGAGGTATTGGTCACTCCTAAATAAGCCTCTGATGTATTGACCTCTGAGGTATTGGTCACTCCTAAATAAGCGTCTGATGTATTGACCTCTGAGGTATTGGTCACTCCTAAATAAGCCTCTGATGTATTGACCTCTGAGGTATTGGCCACTCCATTATTTAACTCTGATGGCCACCTCTATATTGACCTCTGATTCATCACCCACTATACTTATCTCTGATGTTTTGGCAACTTCTATATAGACCTCTGCTGTTTTGACCCCTTCTGTCTTGATCTTTGATGGTCATTTCTAGATTGACGTCTGATGATTTCGCCACTTCTATATTATTGACCTATTATTTATTGACCTCTGATGTATTAGCCACTTTTTATTGACCTTTAATGTATTGACCTATGATGTATTGACCTCTAATGAATTGACATCTGAGGTATTGATGTCGGAAGTATTGATCATTTATGTATTGACAACTCATGAATTGGCCACTTCTATATTGACCTCTGATGTATTGGGCACTTCTTTAATGATCTCTCATGTATCTAACTTAAATACATTTGCCATTTAGTGTAATTACCTTCTTTATATTTGCCATTTCTGTATTGACCTCTTATGTATTGACATCTTATGAATTATTCACTTCTATATTGACCTCTATGTTTATATCTCTGATGTATTGACATCTGATGCATTGTTCACTTCAAGAGTGAACTCTGCTTTTGCAAAATGGATAGTCTGTGCAAAGGTAGTGATCCAATATATGAAAAAAACGGTTTAATACAATACAATTATGGACTTTTTACGAGGTGAATATGGTGTGATATTTTCTGAATTTGAAAATATTGACCGAGGCGACAGCCGAGGTCAATATTTTCAAATTCAGAAAATATCACACCATATTCACCGAGTGAAAAGTCCACAATTGTTTTATTATATAGTGGACTTAATCAGTATTTATAAAGGTATCGTTTCGAAATGGCTGACATCGACTTTTCTTTGAATATGTTTCAAAACGTGTTAATATCAGCATTTTATGTCGCTGAATTATCCTGAACGTAATAGAATTCATTCAATAAGTCAAATGAAGAATATTTCAGAGTCAAAATCCGTAGATAGGCTCAAAATTCAAGAATTTGAGCTCAGCTTCATGGCCCTTGCTGCTGTTTACGAAATGACGTTAATGACGTCACAGATATAATTTTCGCGCGTTTTCGATATTTCATGGTAAACCGGAAGCAAGAGTTTTCGCGGTAGTGATATTTAATGAAATCGCCGCACACAGGTCAATATGATGTGACAATGACTCGTCACGCGACAGCTCTCGGCCAATGAGAGTGGAAATAGAAACAAACTATATAATAAATAAGGATATCCAACACTAGGAAAAGATTACCCTTCATATGCTGCAGTGAAAAGGTGAGTGGCGGAATTTAAGCGCGACAAAAAGAGACTTCAGGATGACCCCCGTCTGGAAGGCCAGTCACTGTTGCAACTCCAGAAATGATCAATAAAGGCCATGATACTGTTATGACTGACAGACGAGTTACAGAAAGATAATTATATAGTCAGTAAATCAGCATTTCACTGGAAAGAGTACATTCAATTCTGACTGAGGATCTTGAAATGAGAAAGTTTTTGGCCCGTTGGGTACCAAGACTTTTGACATTTGATCAGAAACACACCAGGCGCACTTAATCGCGTGTTAATCTTAACCTTTTTGAGGGAGATGCTGTCAATTTTCTTCAAAGATTTGTCACTATTGAGATGAAGCATGGATCCCTCATTTGAACCCCCCCCTAAAAAACAGCCGAAATTACCCACCCTATTTTGAGCTACCAACCTTAAACTTTTCTAGTCATTAAAAAAAGGTTTTTCATACTTTTTATGCCATGACTCTATTTTATAATGACATCATAATTTAAAATTGTTCTATTCCCAACTCAAAATGTAAATTCATAGCTTGTTTCATAACTTGATTAGCTACAATGGTCCACTGTAAGGTAAATGAATAATTTCAATTTCCATACAATCCTTACGTCGAAAAAAAATGTAAAAAAATGCCTTCCTACCTACTTCCCCTATTTTTTCTGACCTAGTGTGCGGAGGCGGACAATAATCAAAGATTCGGGGGGGGGGGGCATATAGTTTTGGCCTGTCAGTCCGTCTGTTTCTCTGTCTGTTTGTCTGAAAAACTTTAATATTGGGTATAACTTTGACTGAAATGTGATAGAGCTTTCAAATTGCACATTTGCATTCCTTGTGACAAGACCTTTCCATTATAACCAATCTTTTTACCTCGTGACATTGACCTTTGACCAACTATAACATTGGGCATAACTTTTGAAAGGTAATGGATAGGGCTTTCATTTTTAACATGTGTTTTCATTGTTACAAGACCATCCCATTGTTACCAGTATTTTTTTGTAACCCAGTGACCCTGGTCTTGACCTTTTACGCTCTTAAAATGGTGTGTATACTAACAAAGATGTCACCGGAGCATTTGTGTTTCACAAAAACAGGCTTTATTTTGATTATGTTTAGAATTTCACTTTTTTATTCATCTATTTATTTATCTTTTTATTTATTCATTTATGTATGAATGTATTTATTTATTTGTTTATTTATTTATTTATTTATTTATTTATTTATTTATTTATTTATTTATTTATTCATTCATTCATTCATTTTTATTTATTTATTTATTTGGCTTATATAATGTGTTAATGTTAAAGGTCTTCAAATTTAATAGCATCATTTAAGAACAGATATATTTGCAGTATCGACTAGACATGTACGTTTCGGTTACTTAACCCAGTGTAATAAAGCAAAAGAATGTGAAAGTTATCATGCCCTAAAATGTACCGAAAGACGTAGCAGGATGGGTGGGATATGATGTTACAGAACCACGTTTTAGATATTTCAAGAAATTTAAATAACATTTCATTCCAGTCTGAGTCAATATTTGATTTACAGGGTAAATCAAGCAACACGGTTTACATTGAACTTTCTAATCTGAAAACAATTGATGATAATTTTCAGTATCATTTCGTATGTTGGCATTATATCAACAATGTATATATTGTACATTATTACGCGAATAAACAATTGTTATCAAGTTTGTCTCAAAATGAGGTAAAATAGATCTCCACCCCCTGTAGATCCGCACTTGTAGGAGATAGCGACTTTTTATCTTCTTAAACTTAAAATGACGTAGAGAATAAGATAGTATAGAACACTTTTTTAAAAAGATTTTTAAGTTACTTTTTAAAATAAAGGAGAAAATGTCAACTACATAGTAAACATCTAAGCACCATCTTTTAATGCTATTTGGAACATAGGTTTTATTTGGATATGCCACTGAATTGACCCTACAGGAAATTTGGAGTCGCGCACTCTCTTTAATCTAAATTAAAAAAAAATAAAAACCAGAGGGCGCTACTGAAATGTAGTTTTGGCGGCTTATGAAAACCCCTTTGCCTGGAAGTATCACTGATGAGGAACATGTGTCTGGTGCACGATGGATTAGTTTGAAATTTTCTTCATGAAGGTATAGAGTTGGATCACTTCCGAATTATAACTGTGCTAAAGTTTCTGTTAGTTTATATGAATTCTTTTACTTTACTTTGTCGTTAACTCATCCAATGTTTAACATCTTCAAATTAATTAGCATCATTTTAGAACAGATAAATTTACAGCATGAACCAGACAGGCACGTTTCGGGTATTTAACCCTCCCTCCTCAGTGATCCTCAGTCTAAACAATGTATTATGGCCAAAATCTGGGAAACTTTTCTAATTAAGATTTTTCAAATTCATCGTAGTATACGCTCTTAAAATGCAAATAATATTTCCTTATGCTAAGACCATTCATCTAACGTGTGATACATGTAACTGACCGATTAATTTCTATCTTTTCTAACCCGTAAAATCCAGCACGACTACTTTTAAAATTGTGAGAAGGAAGTGTGAGAGCTTCATCCGCCATGCTCATCCCTGACGCTGTTATCTCAATACTGTTAAGTCCGCACTTGAGTTGTTTAATGGAAATGAAAAGTACTTGGAAACGCATTATGGAGTCGGAAGATCTCAAATCAAACAATTAATGTATGTAGGAAAATTTTTAAGAGTTTTATTTTATTTACAAGAGAATGAAGATGCATTTGTAGTTCAAATATGGATCGGCCAAAGTCTTCATAAGAATGATATCTATCGAATCAAATATCATAGTTTTAACTGATTAGATCTTTACATTTATATCAGGAGGAGATCATCCTAAAATAACTTCTTTTCAACATATCGCCCTTTGAAAACCGATTCGCCTCGTTTTGAATTCTCCCTTCTTTCCTGAAACAATTCTCTCGACCAAAGTGTTATTAAATGATACGATAGGTGGAATGACCTTATAAACGTATAAAAATGTATCAAACTTTGACTGTCGTTTTTTCGATGGGCCTTTTCCAGAGATAAAACTTTAGACATGATTTTTTTTTTCATAATGAAATAATTTTTCAGTCAATAAAAGATTTTGTTTGCTACTTTGATGCAAGTCGTTGAGTGTCCCACACGTTTGATCGCAAATATTTAACTCATTGTATGATTCATCATAACATATACTTTTTTGAAATTTGTAATTTTGTTTCAAATCAATCAAGGTTCAATTCGTAATTGCTTGTCTGGCAAACTACTTACGACTTTTTATATAGTTACATACTCGCTATCAAAACATTAAATTCATCAGTGCGAGTTAAAGATTGACATGATTAATGGACGGACAGCTTATCAGCGCATCACGCGTACAAACATTGACATCGAATACTGATCATCATGACTTATTTTCATTTTCAAAAAGATGAAAATGACCACTGCTCTACATTAGCTTAGTATAGTTATCGTAAAATTTTAAAAAGAGCATTGAAATATTCGTAGGGAATACGCTTGTACCAGGCGTAATAAGTGATAGAGTCTAACATTACAGGCTTTTCTGCACTACTAAGAATTCAAATAGAAATAAGAGAAAATAATTAATTTCACTGTTATTTCGTACGTCGGAAAAAAATATCACCCAGTTGAGAATTCATCTTATCTTTTTAGGGGGAGGGGGGGGGGGGCGAAAATAAAACAGGACGAAATTTCCGCTGTTTACAGTAATTAAACCCCGGTACATGTATGCGTAACGTACCAACTTGTGTACCACCGGTGCCCTTCCCCCTTTCCCAGGTTATTAGATATATGTAAAAAGCGGGAATATTCTTACAGTTAAAAGCATAGTAATAGTTTGTACAAGAAAAATGCCAATTATACAGATATGATCTTAATGACATTATTCAAAGCAAAATTTCACTTACAGTACCCCTTCAAGGAAAACATAAAGCGAGTCCTTGATTATAACTTTGGTCCTTTAAATATCATTCTGGAGAGAAATATTTGACCTATAAGCTTTACATACAGATAAACTTCCTATCATCATATCTGAAAACGAACAAATTTCGTAATCTAGTGAATTGGGTACAGTTTAAAGGTAAGGATGTGTTCAGGTTTTCCAGTGTCCTTTCGTTTCATGAAAATTTTATTAAAACACATCTACAGTGAAGTTGTTTCGTTTTGAGTCAGATAAGATACTACGCAAAAAAAGTTAAGGATATTTATTAAGAGTTTGCATTTGACTACCCTTGTGATAGAGACTTTGTTTTATTTGCATGGTTCTATGTTCATAACTGAGATAAACTTCAATTTTTAATTAAGTTGTCAGTATTTGTACAACTCTGGGTTACAAAAAAGTCAATGGAACCATGTGTGTAACTCCTACCGATTTCTGTAAAAACACGAATTTCAGAAAAATAGAATTTTGATCCAAAATCTACAGAGAATGACTAATTCATAATTAATCCGTAGAAATTTCATGTCTGATCCAAAGTACTCAATGGACAGGTATTGTTTTGAAAATCCGGTATCCAAACTGAGCTCATCGTTGTAAACGAAAATCTGACATAACCCTTGCAATTTTTGAAAACGTAAGAAAAATAGTGAGAGAAATTTTGCATTAAAATGAGGGGTTTTAAACTGAACAAGCATTAAAAGTTAAATGATAATCATGAGTTTAATGAATCTTGAAGGTTTATTAAGTAAGGGTAATAAAAAAAGATAAAAGAAAAAATATGATTTTTGGTTAAAATAAGCACTTATTCTAAATTGGAAATAATGAAAATTAAAAAAAAAAACAATTAATGTACAATAAGATGAAAGCAATGACCAGACAATTTGTTTGACCGGTATCTTTTTTATATTGTCCGTTGTTTTGCTCCAGTATTTTTTTTCTATGAAAATTACAAAATACTATATTGAACGAGAATGATCACTAACTTTTTTGTCCAGTATACATCAGTTAAGGTTATCTTGATTAGTGTATTAAAGATTGATTTATGACTCTTTTACAAGAGATTCAAAAGACGGTTCATACACAAAAAAGTCAAGAAGCATCCTCTAGATCCCCACCCTCTATAGAAGCCAACCATCACCCTTTTGATCCCCACCCTATTTAGATCCGCAGGAGATAGCGACTTGTCTTCTTCTAAAGCTTAAAATGACGTAGAGATTTAGATAGTATAGTACACAATTGTTCAAGTTTTTAAAGATATTTTAATACAGGAGAAAATGTCAACTAGATGATAAACATCTTAGCACCAACCCTCCAATGCTATTTTGAACATAGATTTTATTTTTATATGCCACTGAATCGACCCTACCGAAATTTCTCTCTGTAGAGTAAATGTACAAATTTAAATTCAACAAAATAAAACCAAAATACATTTTGACGGTTTATAAAAAGCAAGTATCTGTTACTTTCACTTAGGATCTTCTTTTAAATTAACTCATTTCACTTACTTTACTCTGTCACTAACTCATTCAAACTTTTCTAATTCAAATTTTTAATAAACATCGTAGTATACGCTCTTAAATTGCAAATAATATATTTCCTTGTGTTAAGACCATTCATATAACGTGTGATGATTGGATAATTTATTTCTATATATTTTTTAATCCGGAAAATCCAGCGCGACGATTTTTGGAGTGTAAGAGCTTCATCCGCCATGCTCGTCCTTGACGCTGTTATCTCATACTGTAATTTCCGCACTTGAGTTAAAAGAACTTGGAAACGCATTATGGAGTTGGAAGATCTCAAATCAAACTAGCAGAGTATAGTTATAACATAGAAATTGATTGAAACTTTTTACATCATTGGGTTTTTGAAAAATGAGATTTCTTTAGGAGTAAATATACATAGGCCCTCTGAACTTACATTATCCAGATAATGGAAAAAATCTTTATTTCAAATGTTTTTTCTTTTCGTTTTCAAGAGAATGAAGAGAGGTCAAATATGATTTGACCAAAACCTTCTAAAGAATGATATCTATCGAATGAAAAATCATAGTTCTTACTGATTAGATCTTTACTACACTATTTTGTTATCAAGAGGAGATAATCCTTAAATAACACTCTTCAAAATACTAGTCATATGTTCGCCCTTTGAAGACTCGAAACTGATTCGCCTCGTTTTAAATTCGCCCTCCCTTCTTCCTTGAAACAATTCTTTCGACAATGAACACCCGTAAAATGATACGATTGGTCGAAGGACCTTATGAATGTATAAAAAATGTATCAACTTTGACAGCCGTTTTTTTTTTTTTTTTTCTTTTCGATGGGCTCTTTAATGGAATGAAACTTTAGACATGAAAAACATTTCATACTAAGATATTTTCCGTCAATAAAATATTTTGTTTACTGAACTTCTGCAAGTTGCGTATCCCACATGTTTGATCATAAAATTTTTGGTAGGATTTACAAATTAGTGGTAATAATTTTGTTTCAAATCAATCAAGGTGAAATTCATAATTGCTTATCTGGTAGACAACTTACGACTTTTTGTATAGTTACATACTCGCTATCAAAGCATATAAAATTATCAAGCAAAGGAGGGGATCTCCAACAACACTTGGTAGCAATTTCCAAAGCAAACCTCGAAAACACTCAATGCGAAAACACAGAGCAGACATCCACAGAAAGAGACGTAAAAGGGTCAAGGAACATCAACTCACTTCATAGAAACACAAAACACCACATATAAGCTAACGAGACCAATGGGCAACCGGTGCCCACTTAAACCATTTTAAGTGCTAGTTAAAAATTGACAAGATTGATGGAGGACAACATATCAGTGCATCACGCTTATATATATGGACATCGAATACTGATCATCTTGACTTATTTTTATTTTCTATCAAAAGGATGAAAATGTCAATTGCTCAATTAGCCTAGTAATCGTAGAATTTTAAAAAGAGCATTGAAATATTCGGAGGGAATACGCTTGTTCTAACATAGTGGACGTTTCTGTACTCTTGAAAACTATAGATAATAGATTTTTTCTCTTAAATGTAATTTCTTACGTTGGAAAAAAATCTTGAATCGCCCAGTTTAGAATTCGCCCCATTGGGGAGGGGTATAATAAAACAGGACGAAATGCTGGCTGTATGCAGTAACGTTTTTTTTAATGGAGCTGGTTTGTTATGAATATACAAGTATGCGTAACGTACCAACTTATATCCTACCTGTGCCCCTTCCCCTTCAACAGGTGATTAGATATATGTAAAAAGCGGGGGAAATCATTCTTAGATTTGTAAGTATAGTAATAACTTGTACAAGAAAAATGCTAATTATACAGAAATGATCTTAATCACAATTTCACTTTCAGTACCCGTTCAAGGAAGACATAAAATGAGTCCTTGATTATGACTCCTAAGAATAAAATTGTAGAGAAATATATTTGATCTATAAGCCTTTAATGCAGATAAACTTAGTATTATCAAATCTGAATTGGGTACAGTTTAAAGGTAAGAAGTTATTCAGGTTTTTCACTGTCCTTTCGTTTTTTTGAAAATCAACATACAGTGAAGTTTCGTTTTAAGTCATGTGGTATGATTAAGATCATGTATCGGTAAAGGGCATATATCTCGGTAATTGTGAGTATCAAACATGATTTATGACTGTTTTAAAGAGTTTTGAAAAAAAGACAGTTCATTCAAAAAATGTCAAGATTTTTTTCAAACAAAAGGGGAGGGGGATAGGTTATTAAAGGGTCCGCTCACCACTTTTTAGAGTAAACCCAAAATGTCCAGGGTGGAAAAGCTGAAATAGGGGAAATTGAGTGGTTTTGAAAGGTGGGTTGAGAAGACCATTATGAAGATAGTCTATAATGGTAAGATGCATATTGTAAAGTATACCTGCCTTGTGTAAGAGCAATAAAAATTTTAGGTCACATGACTTATTTAGTCTAAATATAGATATTTTAAAAGGCGTACCGGATTTTCCCTGTTTGACAAGACTTCATAAGGGAAAATATGAAGTTTTTGGGTTTCTACACATTTTTTGAGTTACATGTGTTGGAAATTTTTAAAATTTGGCTAGAATGGGGTATAAGATAATAGCTTTAAAAATATAAGCATTATTTCTGAAATTTTTCAAAGAGACCAGAAACAATACACAGAAAAATGGCAAAAACCATGAATTTTAGGCCAATTTTCTGAACCTTTTTCAGCAAAATTGTATGATATTTATTATGTATAGCAATCTTAACATGACCTTGAGACTAGTATCATGTAAAAGCTGTAGATATAACGAACAGATTGATATGTAGTATAAAAATGTGAAATATATAGAAATAAAATGAGATGACGTCAAATTATGTATGATTGCGCAATATTTCTGTGCCGCATGACCGGGTAAGAGAAACTGGTGAGCGGACCCTAATAGAGTCGAAGACAGTGTCGCGACAAGAAATTTTGTTTAAAAAGTTCTTAGAAACCATATATCACAAAATACTACAAGGCATACAGATTAAAAAGATACCAATATCTTATATGTAAATCTTCTGGTAATTATCCTTTGAATGTTATAAAAGAGCAGTAAAGGTTTACGCAATGTCGAAAATGAAGGGAAAAAAGGGTCCATTCTGTGATGTCGAAGGGCCTTTGCGCGGCATATTTCTGGGAAGGTATATGCGTTACGACACTATGTAGTATATCAATTTGTGCGAAAAGTCAAATTTTATCATTTTATCAGAAAACAAAATTGAACGCTAACATAGAAAAAATTATTAGGGTCCGCTCACCACTTTTTAGAGTAAACCCAAAATGTCCAGGGTGGAAAAGCTGAAATAGGGGAAATTGAGTGGTTTTGAAAGGTGGGTTGAGAAGACCATTATGAAGATAGTCTATAATGGTAAGATGCATATTGTAAAGTATGCCTGCCTTGTGTAAGAGCAATAAAAATTTTAGGTCACATGACTTATTTAGTCTAAATATAGATATTTTAAAAGGCGTACCGGATTTTCCCTGTTTGACAAGACTTCATAAGGGAAAATATGAAGTTTTTGGGTTTCTACACATTTTTTGAGTTACATGTGTTGGAAATTTTTAAAATTTGGCTAGAATGGGGTATAAGATAATAGCTTTAAGGAAATATAAGCATTATTTCTGAAATTTTTCAAGGAGACCAGAAACAATACACAGAAAAATGGCAAAAACCATGAATTCTAGGCCAATTTTCTGAACCTTTTTCAGCAAAATTGTATGATATTTATTATGTATAGCAATCTTAACATGACCTTGAGACTAGTATCATGTAAAAGCTGTAGATATAACGAACAGATTGATATGTAGTATAAAAATGTGAAATATATAGAAATAAAATGAGATGACGTCAAATTATGTATGATTGCGCAATATTTCTGTGCCGCATGACCGGGTAAGAGAAACTGGTGAGCGGACCCTAATAGAGTCGAAGACAGTGTCGCGACAAGAAATTTTGTTTAAAAAGTTCTTAGAAACCATATATCACAAAATACTACAAGGCATACAGATTAAAAAGATACCAATATCTTATATGTAAATCTTCTGGTAATTATCCTTTGAATGTTATAAAAGAGCAGTAAAGGTTTACGCAATGTCGAAAATGAAGGGAAAAAGGGTCCATTCTCTGATGTCGAAGGGCCTTTGCGCGGCATATTTCTGGGAAGGTATATGCGTTACGACACTATGTAGTATATCAATTTGTGCGAAAAGTCAAATTCTATCATTTTATCAGAAAACAAAATTGAACGCTAACATAGAAAAAATTATTAGGGTCCGCTCACCACTTTTTAGAGTAAACCCAAAATGTCCAGGGTGGAAAAGCTGAAATAGGGGAAATTGAGTGGTTTTGAAAGGTGGGTTGAGAAGACCATTATGAAGATAGTCTATAATGGTAAGATGCATATTGTAAAGTATGCCTGCCTTGTGTAAGAGCAATAAAAATTTTAGGTCACATGACTTATTTAGTCTAAATATAGATATTTTAAAAGGCGTACCGGATTTTCCCTGTTTGACAAGACTTCATAAGGGAAAATATGAAGTTTTTGGGTTTCTACACATTTTTTGAGTTACATGTGTTGGAAATTTTTAAAATTTGGCTAGAATGGGGTATAAGATAATAGCTTTAAGGAAATATAAGCATTATTTCTGAAATTTTTCAAGGAGACCAGAAACAATACACAGAAAAATGGCAAAAACCATGAATTCTAGGCCAATTTTCTGAACCTTTTTCAGCAAAATTGTATGATATTTATTATGTATAGCAATCTTAACATGACCTTGAGACTAGTATCATGTAAAAGCTGTAGATATAACGAACAGATTGATATGTAGTATAAAAATGTGAAATATATAGAAATAAAATGAGATGACGTCAAATTATGTATGATTGCGCAATATTTCTGTGCCGCATGACCGGGTAAGAGAAACTGGTGAGCGGACCCTAATAGAGTCGAAGACAGTGTCGCGACAAGAAATTTTGTTTAAAAAGTTCTTAGAAACCATATATCACAAAATACTACAAGGCATACAGATTAAAAAGATACCAATATCTTATATGTAAATCTTCTGGTAATTATCCTTTGAATGTTATAAAAGAGCAGTAAAGGTTTACGCAATGTCGAAAATGAAGGGAAAAAAGGGTCCATTCTGTGATGTCGAAGGGCCTTTGCGCGGCATATTTCTGGGAAGGTATATGCGTTACGACACTGTGTAGTATATCAATTTGTGCGAAAAGTCAAATTCTATCATTTTATCAGAAAACAAAATTGAACGCTAACATAGGAAAAATTATTAGGGTCCGCTCACCACTTTTTAGAGTAAACCCAAAATGTCCAGGGTGGAAAAGCTGAAATAGGGGAAATTGAGTGGTTTTGAAAGGTCGGTTGAGAAGACCATTATGAAGATAGTCTATAATGGTAAGATGCATATTGTAAAGTATGCCTGCCTTGTGTAAGAGCAATAAAAATTTTAGGTCACATGACTTATTTAGTCTAAATATAGATATTTTAAAAGGCGTACCGGATTTTTCCTGTTTGACAAGACTTCATAAGGGAAAATATGAAGTTTTTGGGTTTCTACACATTTTTTGAGTTACATGTGATGGAAATTTTTAAAATTTGGCTAGAATGGGGTATAAGATAATAGCTTTAAGGAAATATAAGCATTATTTCTGAAATTTTTCCAGGAGACCAGAAACAATACACAGAAAAATGGCAAAAACCATGAATTTTAGGCCAATTTTCTGAACCTTTTTCAGCAAAATTGTATGATATTTATTATGTATAGCAATCTTAACATGACCTTGAGACTAGTATCATATAAAAGCTGTAGATATAACGAACAGATTGATATGTAGTATAAAAATGTGAAATATATAGAAATAAAATGAGATGACGTCAAATTATGTATGATTGCGCAATATTTCTGTGCCGCATGACCGGGTAAGAGAAACTGGTGAGCGGACCCTAATAGAGTCGAAGACAGTGTCGCGACAAGAAATTTTGTTTAAAAAGTTCTTAGAAACCATATATCACAAAATACTACAAGGCATACAGATTAAAAAGATACCAATATCTTATATGTAAATCTTCTGGTAATTATCCTTTGAATGTTATAGAAGAGCAGTAAAGGTTTACGCAATGTCGAAAATGAAGGGAAAAAGGGTCCATTCTGTGATGTCGAAGGGCCTTTGCGCGGCATATTTCTGGGAAGGTATATGCGTTACGACACTGTGTAGTATATCAATTTGTGCGAAAAGTCAAATTCTATCATTTTATCAGAAAACAAAATTGAACGCTAACATAGGAAAAATTATTAGGGTCCGCTCACCACTTTTTAGAGTAAACCCAAAATGTCCAGGGTGGAAAAGCTGAAATAGGGGAAATTGAGTGGTTTTGAAAGGTGGGTTGAGAAGACCATTATGAAGATAGTCTATAATGGTAAGATGCATATTGTAAAGTATGCCTGCCTTGTGTAAGAGCAATAAAAATTTTAGGTCACATGACTTATTTAGTCTAAATATAGATATTTTAAAAGGCGTTCCGGATTTTCCCTGTTTGACAAGACTTCATAAGGGAAAATATGAAGTTTTTGGGTTTCTACACATTTTTTGAGTTACATGTGTTAGAAATTTTTAAAATTTGGCTAGAATGGGGTATAAGATAATAGCTTTAAGGAAATATAAGCATTATTTCTGAAATTTTTCCAGGAGACCAGAAACAATACACAGAAAAATGGCAAAACCATGAATTTTAGGCCAATTTTCTGAACCTTTTTCAGCAAAATTGTATGATATTTATTATGTATAGCAATCTTAACATGACCTTGAGACTAGTATCATGTAAAAGCTGTAGATATAACGAACAGATTGATATGTAGTATAAAAATGTGAAATATATAGAAATAAAATGAGATGACGTCAAATTATGTATGATTGCGCAATATTTCTGTGCCGCATGACCGGGTAAGAGAAACTGGTGAGCGGACCCTAATAGAGTCGAAGACAGTGTCGCGACAAGAAATTTTGTTTAAAAAGTTCTTAGAAACCATATATCACAAAATACTACAAGGCATACAGATTAAAAAGATACCAATATCTTATATGTAAATCTTCTGGTAATTATCCTTTGAATGTTATAAAAGAGCAGTAAAGGTTTACGCAATGTCGAAAATGAAGGGAAAAAAGGGTCCATTCTGTGATGTCGAAGGGCCTTTGCGCGGCATATTTCTGGGAAGGTATATGCGTTACGACACTGTGTAGTATATCAATTTGTGCGAAAAGTCAAATTCTATCATTTTATCAGAAAACAAAATTGAACGCTAACATAGGAAAAATTATTAGGGTCCGCTCACCACTTTTTAGAGTAAACCCAAAATGTCCAGGGTGGAAAAGCTGAAATAGGGGAAATTGAGTGGTTTTGAAAGGTCGGTTGAGAAGACCATTATGAAGATAGTCTATAATGGTAAGATGCATATTGTAAAGTATGCCTGCCTTGTGTAAGAGCAATAAAAATTTTAGGTCACATGACTTATTTAGTCTAAATATAGATATTTTAAAAGGAGTACCGGATTTTTCCTGTTTGACAAGACTTCATAAGGGAAAATATGAAGTTTTTGGGTTTCTACACATTTTTTGAGTTACATGTGTTAGAAATTTTTAAAATTTGGCTAGAATGGGGTATAAGATAATGTTGGCCGTCTGTGTGAATCCTTTGGTTATTTTTGTTTGGTGTTATGAAAAACTCCAAGTCCAATTCAACTCACTGACTTTATTCACGAATTATCAAAGTTCTCAAAATTGCCAAAGTTTTAGAAGTTGCCAAGAGTATGTAAGTCTCAAAAGAAGAAGTATCAAAAGTGTCACAAATGTTTCTAAAGTGTCAAGAATGTGTCTTAAAATTACAATTTTACAAGTATATATATCTATCCTAAACATCGAAACCACAGTCATTGGTCAGCTTATAATATTGACAACTAATCAATTCAAGATAAGCATTGGTCATCTTAGTCCGAAATTTGTACAAAGATCATGTGGAATTTTTAAGGAAGTTGCGTGATTCTAAAAGGGCTGACCGTTGACCATGATTTCGAAATATTCAATAAATATACAATTCTTATTGGATAAAAGTAATTATGAAAGATAATGAAAATATAATCACATAACTACACATTAATAATAAACAATCTAAATTTGTTTACGCTAAAATTTACAAGCTAATTGACCCTCTCGTACATTTTAAATGAGAAAAGTTTATCTATTATTACTTAGTTTTCCTGAGTACGAGTACAATTTCATTAACGGGGTACGGTGTTATTCCATGTTACTCAATTTTTGTCATTTATTATCCAAACTTGTTTGTGCTACAAATTGCCGGTCAATTAACTTTACATTTACAAGGTAATTAACTATTGCGTTACGGTAAGCAATAAGATATTGCTGCCGTCATCAAATCAATAAATCTATTTTCTTGTGGTCATTTTCACATTGGCTTACTAGTGAAAGGATCTACGAAATAGTATATACTTTGGGACTTAATAAAATTTAACATGGATTTAATCATACATTTCTAGGTACGTGAATTTCCCTATTTTAAATTTGCGTAGGGGCATAGTATTACATTCGTCCCCTAACAGAAGAATTTATTTTTCTCTTGAAAAAGAAATTCTCTAGCGGTCTGGATATCTCTATGAATAATGAAAAAAAATCAATTGATGAGCAATGTAATAATATTGCATTTGAAATAGCATGAATATTATGTTGAAAAGTCACCCATGAAGAGTAATTATGACTCTAATTTAAATGTCAGATCACATCATTATATAATGATTTTCTTTTTATAAAGTCCATGTTGTGCAGAGCAGGTAACAATGTCTGTGGATTACAACACGGAAGTAATATACACTAATCATTGTTTATGAACAGGAACACGCTGAACAGGAACAATGTTCGTTAAACTGAACGTTTCTAGAAGGAATGAATATATCAATGTCACTGCAACACGAAAGTTTGAAGATTTGAGTCACATCACTGCACCTCAAGAGTAAAAATGTCATAGCTTCCAATGGTACAGAAACAGAAGTCAATCGTACTAAGTGTCACAGTACTATACACATATACTGGAATCATTGTCACAGCAACACAGTTTTTATACATATATACAGGTATTAATGTCACAGCAACACAACGGCAACATAAGGTTCATATTATTTCCAGCAAACAACGTTTCAATAACATGTATATTTCATAATATATGCATGTACAGCAATCAATGTCTCAGCAATCAATGTTTCAGGAACGCGTACATCTCATTTTATATACGGCAAACAATATTTCAGGAACACGTAAGTTTTATATTATATACAGCAATCAATGTCTCAGGAACACTTACGTTTTATATTATATACAGCAATCAATGTCTCAGGAACATATATATACAGCAATCAATGTCTCAGCAACACTAACGTTGGTATAAGGTAACGGTAAAGTATGAAGTCCGTTAAAATGCATTATTCTTCACTTCTTCCCTTACTTGTTGAATAAATTCAGCATTTATATAACATCGTCATAATTTTAACGATACATCTCTTGTAAATCTGGATACAGTTTTTTATGAACTGTGTCATCCTTTTCTGTATTCTTGGACGTGAAACGGGACCGACCTGGTTTACTGTCAGGCCGAGCGCAGTCTGCGTTCCCGGAGTTGACCGGAGCCCCAACATTAGCCTGGTTAGAATTGCATTTCCGGAAGTAGAACGTACCGGAAGGTAATTTTCCATTTAGATCCTTTAGATCGGAAATGCACATCTCAGTTTCCTGTTGATCTGGATATTTTTCTTTCATGTAGTCGCTTGCCAGACGTGCATTTGGTTTGAAGATTTCGGGTTTCGTTGTGGTGTTCCTTTTATCGCCACAGTCTCTCTTTATTGGACAATATGAGGAGTGACCAACCTCTTTGTTTCCATAAGATCAAATAATGTGACGTGTTATTTCTCATCACTTTTATTATAGTCTGTTTCATTGCTTCACTGTATGGGTTGTACATCGAGATAAATTGACTCTGCTAGGTATGTGACACTGAATTTTTCTCTGTACCTCTAATTGACCATAATTTTGAATTTACAAAGATAATTTAGAAGCCTGTATCAAAACTTTGAATGATTTCCCAAATTGATTAATTTAAACTTTTTTCTATTATCTAAGAAATTGATAATTAACTAAATATTCAGGCAAAAATTTTCTCTTACCAAAAATGTGACTGAAACATAGAATAAAACGATATTTACATGTACAGTCTTCAATCATGTAAAATGTCGTCAGTGTATGTCAATCGTCTTAGTACAAATATCAGCTGATGCTAGATTCTGCATCACGGGATGACCGTCAAAAGAACTCTCACTTTTTCCTACCAAACATAAATGCTTTCACTTGAATCTTAATCTAAGTCAAATATGACAAAATCCGACCTTTTCTCTAAATACTAGTATATGTTATTATCGTTTCTTCCCTTTTTAAAACCAAAAATAAATTTTGAAGATCATCAAATTGACAGTACAACACATTCGTAAGATTATGAATACTTCGTTGTTTATCATATAATGCGAAAATTAAACGTGTGCTTTACCATGCACAAAATACAAATGACAGGGTTGTATAATCTACAAACCCGAACGGACCATCTTACATTCCCAGAATTCTCTCTGGTGTCATTTAACGGCGTTTCATCGCCAAAATCCGAGCTTTTCCACAGCTCAATACCTTATAAAATCAACCATACGAGTTGCATCGAAGTATCCTCTTGAATGTTATATATACCGTCCTCCTGATAAATCTTACAGAAACAAGTCAAAACGAATGTCGGTTTCTTTCAAGTCCCTTGCACAACGTCTTTTCCCCGGCGTTGTACAAAATAAACTGGACCCGGAACTAAGCATATCAAAGACTAAATCCTCAGATTGACAAAAACCTAAATTTTGACCAAAATCGAAAGAACGTGAATCTTGGCCTAATCCTACCTTCTGATACGTCATATTGTCGTCAGCGTTAGTCATATTTATTTCAAAATGCGTTAGAAAAAACATTTTGTTCAATTTACCTATCTTACTTAATCAAAAATTTACAAAAACATGATTTACGATTACATGGTCAACCGAAATGAGCGTACGTCGAGAAAATCAAATGTGTCCTACCTTTCATATTGCTAATACTCAGTGTAAAGTTCATCGGCATATTTCTCTTAAATCCTTATTTTGCGGCATGTATGTATATCCTTTGTTTTCCAGGCAATAAGATATATCTCGTATCCCTGATTCATCTTGATGTCACGGCACCAGAAAATAACCAAGATGTTTTTCACTCGGTCCGGTGTTTTGTTTAACCCTGGTTCTGATGAAATGGTCACGGCACCAGAAAATAACCACGATGTTGGCCGTCTGTGTGAATCCTTTGGTTATTTTTGTTTGGTGTTATGAAAAACTCCAAGTCCAATTCAACTCACTGACTTTATTCACGAATTATCAAAGTTCTCAAAATTGCCAAAGTTTTAGAAGTTGCCAAGAGTATGTAAGTCTCAAAAGAAGAAGTATCAAAAGTGTCACAAATGTTTCTAAAGTGTCAAGAATGTGTCTTAAAATTACAATTTTACAAGTATATATATCTATCCTAAACATCGAAACCACAGTCATTGGTCAGCTTATAATATTGACAACTAATCAATTCAAGATAAGCATTGGTCATCTTAGTCCGAAATTTGTACAAAGATCATGTGGAATTTTTAAGGAAGTTGCGTGATTCTAAAAGGGCTGACCGTTGACCATGATTTCGAAATATTCAATAAATATACAATTCTTATTGGATAAAAGTAATTATGAAAGATAATGAAAATATAATCACATAACTACACATTAATAATAAACAATCTAAATTTGTTTACGCTAAAATTTACAAGCTAATTGACCCTCTCGTACATTTTAAATGAGAAAAGTTTATCTATTATTACTTAGTTTTCCTGAGTACGAGTACAATTTCATTAACGGGGTACGGTGTTATTCCATGTTACTCAATTTTTGTCATTTATTATCCAAACTTGTTTGTGCTACAAATTGCCGGTCAATTAACTTTACATTTACAAGGTAATTAACTATTGCGTTACGGTAAGCAATAAGATATTGCTGCCGTCATCAAATCAATAAATCTATTTTCTTGTGGTCATTTTCACATTGGCTTACTAGTGAAAGGATCTACGAAATAGTATATACTTTGGGACTTAATAAAATTTAACATGGATTTAATCATACATTTCTAGGTACGTGAATTTCCCTATTTTAAATTTGCGTAGGGGCATAGTATTACAATAATAGCTTTAAGGAAATATAAGCATTATTTCTGAAATTTTTCCAGGAGACCAGAAACAATACACAGAAAAATGGCAAAACCATGAATTTTAGGCCAATTTTCTGAACCTTTTTCAGCAAAATTGTATGATATTTATTATGTATAGCAATCTTAACATGACCTTGAGACTAGTATCATGTAAAAGCTGTAGATATAACGAACAGATTGATATGTAGTATAAAAATGTGAAATATATAGAAATAAAATGAGATGACGTCAAATTATGTATGATTGCGCAATATTTCTGTGCCGCATGACCGGGTAAGAGAAACTGGTGAGCGGACCCTAATAGAGTCGAAGACAGTGTCGCGACAAGAAATTTTGTTTAAAAAGTTCTTAGAAACCATATATCACAAAATACTACAAGGCATACAGATTAAAAAGATACCAATATCTTATATGTAAATCTTCTGGTAATTATCCTTTGAATGTTATAAAAGAGCAGTAAAGGTTTACGCAATGTCGAAAATGAAGGGAAAAAAGGGTCCATTCTGTGATGTCGAAGGGCCTTTGCGCGGCATATTTCTGGGAAGGTATATGCGTTACGACACTGTGTAGTATATCAATTTGTGCGAAAAGTCAAATTCTATCATTTTATCAGAAAACAAAATTGAACGCTAACATAGGAAAAATTATTAGGGTCCGCTCACCACTTTTTAGAGTAAACCCAAAATGTCCAGGGTGGAAAAGCTGAAATAGGGGAAATTGAGTGGTTTTGAAAGGTCGGTTGAGAAGACCATTATGAAGATAGTCTATAATGGTAAGATGCATATTGTAAAGTATGCCTGCCTTGTGTAAGAGCAATAAAAATTTTAGGTCACATGACTTATTTAGTCTAAATATAGATATTTTAAAAGGCGTACCGGATTTTTCCTGTTTGACAAGACTTCATAAGGGAAAATATGAAGTTTTTGGGTTTCTACACATTTTTTGAGTTACATGTGATGGAAATTTTTAAAATTTGGCTAGAATGGGGTATAAGATAATAGCTTTAAGGAAATATAAGCATTATTTCTGAAATTTTTCCAGGAGACCAGAAACAATACACAGAAAAATGGCAAAACCATGAATTTTAGGCCAATTTTCTGAACCTTTTTCAGCAAAATTGTATGATATTTATTATGTATAGCAATCTTAACATGACCTTGAGACTAGTATCATGTAAAAGCTGTAGATATAACGAACAGATTGATATGTAGTATAAAAATGTGAAATATATAGAAATAAAATGAGATGACTTCAAATTATGTATGATTGCGCAATATTTCTGTGCCGCATGACCGGGTAAGAGAAACTGGTGAGCGGACCCTAATAGAGTCGAAGACAGTGTCGCGACAAGAAATTTTGTTTAAAAAGTTCTTAGAAACCATATATCACAAAATACTACAAGGCATACAGATTAAAAAGATACCAATATCTTATATGTAAATCTTCTGGTAATTATCCTTTGAATGTTATAAAAGAGCAGTAAAGGTTTACGCAATGTCGAAAATGAAGGGAAAAAAGGGTCCATTCTGTGATGTCGAAGGGCCTTTGCGCGGCATATTTCTGGGAAGGTATATGCGTTACGACACTGTGTAGTATATCAATTTGTGCGAAAAGTCAAATTCTATCATTTTATCAGAAAACAAAATTGAACGCTAACATAGGAAAAATTATTAGGGTCCGCTCACCACTTTTTAGAGTAAACCCAAAATGTCCAGGGTGGAAAAGCTGAAATAGGGGAAATTGAGTGGTTTTGAAAGGTCGGTTGAGAAGACCATTATGAAGATAGTCTATAATGGTAAGATGCATATTGTAAAGTATGCCTGCCTTGTGTAAGAGCAATAAAAATTTTAGGTCACATGACTTATTTAGTCTAAATATAGATATTTTAAAAGGCGTTCCGGATTTTCCCTGTTTGACAAGACTTCATAAGGGAAAATATGAAGTTTTTGGGTTTCTACACATTTTTTGAGTTACATGTGTTAGAAATTTTTAAAATTTGGCTAGAATGGGGTATAAGATAATAGCTTTAAGGAAATATAAGCATTATTTCTGAAATTTTTCCAGGAGACCAGAAACAATACACAGAAAAATGGCAAAACCATGAATTTTAGGCCAATTTTCTGAACCTTTTTCAGCAAAATTGTATGATATTTATTATGTATAGCAATCTTAACATGACCTTGAGACTAGTATCATGTAAAAGCTGTAGATATAACGAACAGATTGATATGTAGTATAAAAATGTGAAATATATAGAAATAAAATGAGATGACGTCAAATTATGTATGATTGCGCAATATTTCTGTGCCGCATGACCGGGTAAGAGAAACTGGTGAGCGGACCCTAATAGAGTCGAAGACAGTGTCGCGACAAGAAATTTTGTTTAAAAAATTCTTAGAAACCATATATCACAAAATACTACAAGGCATACAGATTAAAAAGATACCAATATCTTATATGTAAATCTTCTGGTAATTATCCTTTGAATGTTATAAAAGAGCAGTAAAGGTTTACGCAATGTCGAAAATGAAGGGAAAAAAGGGTCCATTCTGTGATGTCGAAGGGCCTTTGCGCGGCATATTTCTGGGAAGGTATATGCGTTACGACACTGTGTAGTATATCAATTTGTGCGAAAAGTCAAATTCTATCATTTTATCAGAAAACAAAATTGAACGCTAACATAGAAAAAATTATTAGGGTCCGCTCACCACTTTTTAGAGTAAACCCAAAATGTCCAGGGTGGAAAAGCTGAAATAGGGGAAATTGAGTGGTTTTGAAAGGTCGGTTGAGAAGACCATTATGAAGATAGTCTATAATGGTAAGATGCATATTGTAAAGTATGCCTGCCTTGTGTAAGAGCAATAAAAATTTTAGGTCACATGACTTATTTAGTCTAAATATAGATATTTTAAAAGGCGTACCGGATTTTTCCTGTTTGACAAGACTTCATAAGGGAAAATATGAAGTTTTTGGGTTTCTACACATTTTTTGAGTTACATGTGATGGAAATTTTTAAAATTTGGCTAGAATGGGGTATAAGATAATAGCTTTAAGGAAATATAAGCATTATTTCTGAAATTTTTCCAGGAGACCAGAAACAATACACAGAAAAATGGCAAAAACCATGAATTTTAGGCCAATTTTCTGAACCTTTTTCAGCAAAATTGTATGATATTTATTATGTATAGCAATCTTAACATGACCTTGAGACTAGTATCATATAAAAGCTGTAGATATAACGAACAGATTGATATGTAGTATAAAAATGTGAAATATATAGAAATAAAATGAGATGACTTCAAATTATGTATGATTGCGCAATATTTCTGTGCCGCATGACCGGGTAAGAGAAACTGGTGAGCGGACCCTAATAGAGTCGAAGACAGTGTCGCGACAAGAAATTTTGTTTAAAAAGTTCTTAGAAACCATATATCACAAAATACTACAAGGCATACAGATTAAAAAGATACCAATATCTTATATGTAAATCTTCTGGTAATTATCCTTTGAATGTTATAAAAGAGCAGTAAAGGTTTACGCAATGTCGAAAATGAAGGGCAAAAAGGGTCCATTCTGTGATGTCGAAGGGCGTTTGCGCGGCATATTTCTGGGAAGGTATATGCGTTACGACACTATGTAGTATATCAATTTGTGCGAAAAGTCAAATTCTATCATTTTATCAGAAAACAAAATTGAACGCTAACATAGGAAAAATTATTAGGGTCCGCTCACCACTTTTTAGAGTAAACCCAAAATGTCCAGGGTGGAAAAGCTGAAATAGGGGAAATTGAGTGGTTTTGAAAGGTGGGTTGAGAAGACCATTATGAAGATAGTCTATAATGGTAAGATGCATATTGTAAAGTATGCCTGCCTTGTGTAAGAGCAATAAAAATTTTAGGTCACATGACTTATTTAGTCTAAATATAGATATTTTAAAAGGCGTTCCGGATTTTCCCTGTTTGACAAGACTTCATAAGGGAAAATATGAAGTTTTTGGGTTTCTACACATTTTTTGAGTTACATGTGTTAGAAATTTTTTAAATTTGGCTAGAATGGGGTATAAGATAATAGCTTTAAGGAAATATAAGCATTATTTCTGAAATTTTTCCAGGAGACCAGAAACAATACACAGAAAAATGGCAAAACCATGAATTTTAGGCCAATTTTCTGAACCTTTTTCAGCAAAATTGTATGATATTTATTATGTATAGCAATCTTAACATGACCTTGAGACTAGTATCATGTAAAAGCTGTAGATATAACGAACAGATTGATATGTAGTATAAAAATGTGAAATATATAGAAATAAAATGAGATGACGTCAAATTATGTATGATTGCGCAATATTTCTGTGCCGCATGACCGGGTAAGAGAAACTGGTGAGCGGACCCTAATAGAGTCGAAGACAGTGTCGCGACAAGAAATTTTGTTTAAAAAGTTCTTAGAAACCATATATCACAAAATACTACAAGGCATACAGATTAAAAAGATACCAATATCTTATATGTAAATCTTCTGGTAATTATCCTTTGAATGTTATAAAAGAGCAGTAAAGGTTTACGCAATGTCGAAAATGAAGGGAAAAAAGGGTCCATTCTGTGATGTCGAAGGGCCTTTGCGCGGCATATTTCTGGGAAGGTATATGCGTTACGACACTGTGTAGTATATCAATTTGTGCGAAAAGTCAAATTCTATCATTTTATCAGAAAACAAAATTGAACGCTAACATAGGAAAAATTATTAGGGTCCGCTCACCACTTTTTAGAGTAAACCCAAAATGTCCAGGGTGGAAAAGCTGAAATAGGGGAAATTGAGTGGTTTTGAAAGGTCGGTTGAGAAGACCATTATGAAGATAGTCTATAATGGTAAGATGCATATTGTAAAGTATGCCTGCCTTGTGTAAGAGCAATAAAAATTTTAGGTCACATGACTTATTTAGTCTAAATATAGATATTTTAAAAGGCGTACCGGATTTTTCCTGTTTGACAAGACTTCATAAGGGAAAATATGAAGTTTTTGGGTTTCTACACATTTTTTGAGTTACATGTGATGGAAATTTTTAAAATTTGGCTAGAATGGGGTATAAGATAATAGCTTTAAGGAAATATAAGCATTATTTCTGAAATTTTTCCAGGAGACCAGAAACAATACACAGAAAAATGGCAAAAACCATGAATTTTAGGCCAATTTTCTGAACCTTTTTCAGCAAAATTGTATGATATTTATTATGTATAGCAATCTTAACATGACCTTGAGACTAGTATCATATAAAAGCTGTAGATATAACGAACAGATTGATATGTAGTATAAAAATGTGAAATATATAGAAATAAAATGAGATGACTTCAAATTATGTATGATTGCGCAATATTTCTGTGCCGCATGACCGGGTAAGAGAAACTGGTGAGCGGACCCTAATAGAGTCGAAGACAGTGTCGCGACAAGAAATTTTGTTTAAAAAGTTCTTAGAAACCATATATCACAAAATACTACAAGGCATACAGATTAAAAAGATACCAATATCTTATATGTAAATCTTCTGGTAATTATCCTTTGAATGTTATAAAAGAGCAGTAAAGGTTTACGCAATGTCGAAAATGAAGGCAAAAAGGGTCCATTCTGTGATGTCGAAGGGCGTTTGCGCGGCATATTTCTGGGAAGGTATATGCGTTACGACACTATGTAGTATATCAATTTGTGCGAAAAGTCAAATTCTATCATTTTATCAGAAAACAAAATTGAACGCTAACATAGGAAAAATTATTAGGGTCCGCTCACCACTTTTTAGAGTAAACCCAAAATGTCCAGGGTGGAAAAGCTGAAATAGGGGAAATTGAGTGGTTTTGAAAGGTGGGTTGAGAAGACCATTATGAAGATAGTCTATAATGGTAAGATGCATATTGTAAAGTATGCCTGCCTTGTGTAAGAGCAATAAAAATTTTAGGTCACATGACTTATTTAGTCTAAATATAGATATTTTAAAAGGCGTTCCGGATTTTCCCTGTTTGACAAGACTTCATAAGGGAAAATATGAAGTTTTTGGGTTTCTACACATTTTTTGAGTTACATGTGTTAGAAATTTTTAAAATTTGGCTAGAATGGGGTATAAGATAATAGCTTTAAGGAAATATAAGCATTATTTCTGAAATTTTTCCAGGAGACCAGAAACAATACACAGAAAAATGGCAAAACCATGAATTTTAGGCCAATTTTCTGAACCTTTTTCAGCAAAATTGTATGATATTTATTATGTATAGCAATCTTAACATGACCTTGAGACTAGTATCATGTAAAAGCTGTAGATATAACGAACAGATTGATATGTAGTATAAAAATGTGAAATATATAGAAATAAAATGAGATGACGTCAAATTATGTATGATTGCGCAATATTTCTGTGCCGCATGACCGGGTAAGAGAAACTGGTGAGCGGACCCTAATAGAGTCGAAGACAGTGTCGCGACAAGAAATTTTGTTTAAAAAGTTCTTAGAAACCATATATCACAAAATACTACAAGGCATACAGATTAAAAAGATACCAATATCTTATATGTAAATCTTCTGGTAATTATCCTTTGAATGTTATAAAAGAGCAGTAAAGGTTTACGCAATGTCGAAAATGAAGGGAAAAAAGGGTCCATTCTGTGATGTCGAAGGGCCTTTGCGCGGCATATTTCTGGGAAGGTATATGCGTTACGACACTGTGTAGTATATCAATTTGTGCGAAAAGTCAAATTCTATCATTTTATCAGAAAACAAAATTGAACGCTAACATAGGAAAAATTATTAGGGTCCGCTCACCACTTTTTAGAGTAAACCCAAAATGTCCAGGGTGGAAAAGCTGAAATAGGGGAAATTGAGTGGTTTTGAAAGGTGGGTTGAGAAGACCATTATGAAGATAGTCTATAATGGTAAGATGCATATTGTAAAGTATGCCTGCCTTGTGTAAGAGCAATAAAAATTTTAGGTCACATGACTTATTTAGTCTAAATATAGATATTTTAAAAGGCGTACCGGATTTTTCCTGTTTGACAAGACTTCATAAGGGAAAATATGAAGTTTTTGGGTTTCTACACATTTTTTGAGTTACATGTGATGGAAATTTTTAAAATTTGGCTAGAATGGGGTATAAGATAATAGCTTTAAGGAAATATAAGCATTATTTCTGAAATTTTTCCAGGAGACCAGAAACAATACACAGAAAAATGGCAAAAACCATGAATTTTAGGCCAATTTTCTGAACCTTTTTCAGCAAAATTGTATGATATTTATTATGTATAGCAATCTTAACATGACCTTGAGACTAGTATCATATAAAAGCTGTAGATATAACGAACAGATTGATATGTAGTATAAAAATGTGAAATATATAGAAATAAAATGAGATGACTTCAAATTATGTATGATTGCGCAATATTTCTGTGCCGCATGACCGGGTAAGAGAAACTGGTGAGCGGACCCTAATAGAGTCGAAGACAGTGTCGCGACAAGAAATTTTGTTTAAAAAGTTCTTAGAAACCATATATCACAAAATACTACAAGGCATACAGATTAAAAAGATACCAATATCTTATATGTAAATCTTCTGGTAATTATCCTTTGAATGTTATAAAAGAGCAGTAAAGGTTTACGCAATGTCGAAAATGAAGGCAAAAAGGGTCCATTCTGTGATGTCGAAGGGCGTTTGCGCGGCATATTTCTGGGAAGGTATATGCGTTACGACACTGTGTAGTATATCAATTTGTGCGAAAAGTCAAATTCTATCATTTTATCAGAAAACAAAATTGAACGCTAACATAGGAAAAATTATTAGGGTCCGCTCACCACTTTTTAGAGTAAACCCAAAATGTCCAGGGTGGAAAAGCTGAAATAGGGGAAATTGAGTGGTTTTGAAAGGTGGGTTGAGAAGACCATTATGAAGATAGTCTATAATGGTAAGATGCATATTGTAAAGTATGCCTGCCTTGTGTAAGAGCAATAAAAATTTTAGGTCACATGACTTATTTAGTCTAAATATAGATATTTTAAAAGGCGTACCGGATTTTCCCTGTTTGACAAGACTTCATAAGGGAAAATATGAAGTTTTTGGGTTTCTACACATTTTTTGAGTTACATGTGTTGGAAATTTTTAAAATTTGGCTAGAATGAGGTATAAGATAATAGCTTTAAGGAAATATAAGCATTATTTCTGAAATTTTTCCAGGAGACCAGAAACAATACACAGAAAAATGGCAAAAACCATGAATTTTAGGCCAACTTTCTGAACCTTTTTCAGCAAAATTGTATGATATTTATTATGTATAGCAATCTTAACATGACCTTGAGACTAGTATCATATAAAAGCTGTAGATATAACGAACAGATTGATATGTAGTATAAAAATGTGAAATATATAGAAATAAAATGAGATGACGTCAAATTATGTATGATTGCGCAATATTTCTGTGCCGCATGACCGGGTAAGAGAAACTGGTGAGCGGACCCTAATAGAGTCGAAGACAGTGTCGCGACAAGAAATTTTGTTTAAAAAGTTCTTAGAAACCATATATCACAAAATACTACAAGGCATACAGATTAAAAAGATACCAATATCTTATATGTAAATCTTCTGGTAATTATCCTTTGAATGTTATAAAAGAGCAGTAAAGGTTTACGCAATGTCGAAAATGAAGGGAAAAAGGGTCCATTCTGTGATGTCGAAGGGCCTTTGCGCGGCATATTTCTGGGAAGGTATATGCGTTACGACACTATGTAGTATATCAATTTGTGCGAAAAGTCAAATTCTATCATTTTATCAGAAAACAAAATTGAACGCTAACATAGGAAAAATTATTAGGGTCCGCTCACCACTTTTTAGAGTAAACCCAAAATGTCCAGGGTGGAAAAGCTGAAATAGGGGAAATTGAGTGGTTTTGAAAGGTGGGTTGAGAAGACCATTATGAAGATAGTCTATAATGGTAAGATGCATATTGTAAAGTATGCCTGCCTTGTGTAAGAGCAATAAAAATTTTAGGTCACATGACTTATTTAGTCTAAATATAGATATTTTAAAAGGCGTTCCGGATTTTCCCTGTTTGACAAGACTTCATAAGGGAAAATATGAAGTTTTTGGGTTTCTACACATTTTTTGAGTTACATGTGTTAGAAATTTTTAAAATTTGGCTAGAATGGGGTATAAGATAATAGCTTTAAGGAAATATAAGCATTATTTCTGAAATTTTTCCAGGAGACCAGAAACAATACACAGAAAAATGGCAAAACCATGAATTTTAGGCCAATTTTCTGAACCTTTTTCAGCAAAATTGTATGATATTTATTATGTATAGCAATCTTAACATGACCTTGAGACTAGTATCATGTAAAAGCTGTAGATATAACGAACAGATTGATATGTAGTATAAAAATGTGAAATATATAGAAATAAAATGAGATGACGTCAAATTATGTATGATTGCGCAATATTTCTGTGCCGCATGACCGGGTAAGAGAAACTGGTGAGCGGACCCTAATAGAGTCGAAGACAGTGTCGCGACAAGAAATTTTGTTTAAAAAGTTCTTAGAAACCATATATCACAAAATACTACAAGGCATACAGATTAAAAAGATACCAATATCTTATATGTAAATCTTCTGGTAATTATCCTTTGAATGTTATAAAAGAGCAGTAAAGGTTTACGCAATGTCGAAAATGAAGGGAAAAAAGGGTCCATTCTGTGATGTCGAAGGGCCTTTGCGCGGCATATTTCTGGGAAGGTATATGCGTTACGACACTGTGTAGTATATCAATTTGTGCGAAAAGTCAAATTCTATCATTTTATCAGAAAACAAAATTGAACGCTAACATAGGAAAAATTATTAGGGTCCGCTCACCACTTTTTAGAGTAAACCCAAAATGTCCAGGGTGGAAAAGCTGAAATAGGGGAAATTGAGTGGTTTTGAAAGGTCGGTTGAGAAGACCATTATGAAGATAGTCTATAATGGTAAGATGCATATTGTAAAGTATGCCTGCCTTGTGTAAGAGCAATAAAAATTTTAGGTCACATGACTTATTTAGTCTAAATATAGATATTTTAAAAGGCGTACCGGATTTTTCCTGTTTGACAAGACTTCATAAGGGAAAATATGAAGTTTTTGGGTTTCTACACATTTTTTGAGTTACATGTGATGGAAATTTTTAAAATTTGGCTAGAATGGGGTATAAGATAATAGCTTTAAGGAAATATAAGCATTATTTCTGAAATTTTTCCAGGAGACCAGAAACAATACACAGAAAAATGGCAAAAACCATGAATTTTAGGCCAATTTTCTGAACCTTTTTCAGCAAAATTGTATGATATTTATTATGTATAGCAATCTTAACATGACCTTGAGACTAGTATCATATAAAAGCTGTAGATATAACGAAGAGATTGATATGTAGTATAAAAATGTGAAATATATAGAAATAAAATGAGATGACTTCAAATTATGTATGATTGCGCAATATTTCTGTGCCGCATGACCGGGTAAGAGAAACTGGTGAGCGGACCCTAATAGAGTCGAAGACAGTGTCGCGACAAGAAATTTTGTTTAAAAAGTTCTTAGAAACCATATATCACAAAATACTACAAGGCATACAGATTAAAAAGATACCAATATCTTATATGTAAATCTTCTGGTAATTATCCTTTGAATGTTATAAAAGAGCAGTAAAGGTTTACGCAATGTCGAAAATGAAGGGAAAAAGGGTCCATTCTGTGATGTCGAAGGGCCTTTGCGCGGCATATTTCTGGGAAGGTATATGCGTTACGACACTATGTAGTATATCAATTTGTGCGAAAAGTCAAATTCTATTATTTTATCAGAAAACAAAATTGAACGCTAACATAGGAAAAATTATTAGGGTCCGCTCACCACTTTTTAGAGTAAACCCAAAATGTCCAGGGTGGAAAAGCTGAAATAGGGGAAATTGAGTGGTTTTGAAAGGTGGGTTGAGAAGACCATTATGAAGATAGTCTATAATGGTAAGATGCATATTGTAAAGTATGCCTGCCTTGTGTAAGAGCAATATAAATTTTAGGTCACATGACTTATTTAGTCTAAATATAGATATTTTAAAAGGCGTACCGGATTTTCCCTGTTTGATAAGACTTCATAAGGGAAAATATGAAGTTTTTGGGTTTCTACACATTTTTTGAGTTACATGTGATGGAAATTTTTAAAATGTGGCTAGAATGGGGTATAAGATAATAGCTTAAAGGAAATATAAGCATTATTTCTGAAATTTTTCCAGGAGACCAGAAACAATACACAGAAAAATGGCAAAAACCATGAATTTTAGGCCAATTTTCTGAACCTTTTTCAGCAAAATTGTATGATATTTATTATGTATAGCAATCTTAACATGACCTTGAGACTAGTATCATATAAAAGCTGTAGATATAACGAACAGATTGATATATAGTATAAAAATGTGAAATATATAGAAATAAAATGAGATGACGTCAAATTATGTATGATTGCGCAATATTTCTGTGCCGCATGACCGGGTAAGAGAAACTGGTGAGCGGACCCAAAGAAGAATGAGGGAGTTCGGTAACTCACTAGCCATTGTTCATTTCAATTGCTGTGTCAAATTCAAGTTAAGGGAGGGCTCAGAGGGATCTAGAATAGTCTATGGTTCTAACACGTCATAAGGATGGGGGAGGTCTAGCATATGACTTAGAACCAAAAGTAAGCAAATATTTAGGAAAAAGCATATTATTCAATTGTAGCCAGCAAATTCGGAGAGTAGTGGGGAGGGTCCTGATTGCCACCCTCTCTAGACCCACATCCTCATATAACCATTCTCATCCTCCTCCTGACCCCCACCTTCTCTAGATCCCAACCTCATCCTGATCCCCACCTTCTTTAGATCCCAACTCTTATCCTTCTCCGCACCCTCTCTAGCTCACCTTTTACCTTCCTAGAACCCCATCCTCATTTTTATCCCTACCCTTTCTAGATCCGCAAATTAATCTTGACCCTGACCCTCTCTATATCGTCTGTACTCTTGTGTTTTCGTATCAGGTGTCTCCAGATCCGCACCCTCATCCTGATATCCATCCTTTCTAGATCCGCACCTTAATCCTGATCCCCACCCTCTGTAGATCCGCACACTCATCCTGATTACCAACCTCTCTAGATCCGCAACCTAATCCTGATCCCCACCCTCTTTAGATCCACACCCTCATCCTGATCTCCACCTTCTCTAAATCCGCACCCTCATCCTGATCCCCACCCTCTCTAGATCCGGACCCTCATCCTGATCACTAGATTCTTTAGATCCGCACCCTCATCCTGATCCCCACCCTCTCTAGATCCACACCCTCATCCCGATCTCCACCTTCTCTAAATCCGCACCCTCATCCTGATCCCCACCCTCTCTAGATCCGCACCCTCATCCTGATCTCTAGATTCTTTAGATCCGCACCCTCATCCTGATCCCCATCCTCTCTAGATCCGCACCCTCATCCTGGTCTCCACCTTCTCTAAATCCGCACCCTCATCCTGATCCCCACCTTCTTTATATCCACACCCTCATCCTGGTCTCTAGATTCTTTAGATCCGCACCCTTATCTTGATCCCCACCCTCTCTTAATCCGCACCCTCATCCTCATGCCCACCCTCTCCAAATCCGCATCCTCATCCTGATCCCTACCCTCTTTAGATCCGCACCCTCATCCTGGTCTCTAGATTCTCTAGATCTGCACCCTAATCCTGATCCCCACCCTCTCTAAATCAGCACCCTCATCATGATCCCCACCCTCTTTAGATCTGCAACCTCATCCTGATCTCGACCCTCTTTAGATCTACACCCTCATCCTGGTCTCCACCTTCTCTAAATCTGCACCCTCATCCTGGTTTCTAGAATCTCTAGATCCGCACCCTCATCCTAATCCCCACACTCTGTAAATCAGCACCCTCATCCTGATCCCCACCCTCTTAAGATCCGCACCCTTATCCTGATCCCCACCCTCTCTAGGCCCGCACCCTAATCCTTATCCCCACCCTCCCTAGATCCACACAATCATCCTGGTCTCCACATTTTCTAAATCCGCACCCTCATCCTGATCCTCACCCTCTTTAGATCCGCACTCTCATCCTGGTCTCTAGATTCTCTAGATCCGCACCTTCATCCTGATCCCCACCTTCTCTAAATCCGCACCCTCATCCTGATCCCCACCCTTTCTAGATCCGCACCTTCATCCTGATCCCCAACCTCTTTAGATCCGCACCCTCATCCTGCTCTCTAGATTCTCTAGATCCGCACCCTAAACCTGATCTCCACCCTTTCTAGGTCCGCACCCTCATCCTGATCCTCACCCACTCTAGATCCGCACCCTCATCCTGGTCTTCACCTTCTCTAAATACGCACCCTTATCCTGATCCCCACCCTCTTTAGATCCGCACCCTCATCCTAGTCTCTAGATTCTCTAGATCCGCACCCTCATCCTGATCCCCACCCTCTTTAAATCCGCACCTTCATCCTGATCCCCACCCTGTCTAAATCCGCACCCTCATCCTGATCTCTAGATTCTCTAGATCCGCACTCTTATACTGATCTCCTCCCTCTTTAGATCCGCACCCTTATCCTGATCCCCACCCTCTCTAAATCCGCACCCTCATCCTGATCCCCATCCTCTTTAGATATGCACCCTCATCCTGATCCCCACCCTCTCTAGATCCGCACCTTCATCCTGATCCCCACCCTCTTTAGATCTGCACCCTCATCCTGGTCTTTAAATTCTGTAGATCCGCAACCTAATCCTGATCCCCACCCTCTCTAAATCCGCACCCTCATCCTGATCCCCACCCTCTTTAGATCTGCAACATCATCCTGAGCTCCACCCACTTTAGATCCGCACCCTCATCCTGGTCTCCACCTTCTATAAATCCGCACCATCATCCTGATCCCCACCCTCTCTAGATCCGCATCCTCATCCTGATCTCCACCCTCTCTTGATCCGCACCCTCATCCTGATCTCTAGATTCTGTAGATCCGCACCCTCATCCTGATCCCCACCCTCTCTAAATCCGCACCCTCATCCTGATCCCCGACCTCTTAAGATCTGCACCCTCATCCTCATCCCCATCCTCTCTAGATCCGCACCTTCATCCTGATCCCCAACCTCTTTAGATCTGCACCCTCATCCAGGTCTCTAAATTCTCTAGATCTGCAACCTAATCCTGATCCCCACCCTCATTAAATCCGCACCCTCATCCTGATCCCCACCCTCTTTAGATCTGCAACATCATCCTGATCTCCACCCTCTTTAGATCCGCACCCTCATCCTGGTCTCCACCTTCTCTAAATCCGCACCATCATCCTGATCCCCACCCCCTCTAGATCCGCACCCTCATCCTGATCTCCACCCTTTCTAGATCCGTACCTCATCCTGATCTCTAGATTTTCTTGATCCGCACCCTCATCCTGATCCCCACCCTCTCTAGATCCGCAACTTAATCCTGATCCCCACCCTCTTAAGATCTGCACCCTCATCCTGGTCTCTAAATTCTCTAGATCCGCAACCTAATCCTGATCCCCACCCTCTCTAAATCCGCACCCTCATCCTGATCCCCACCCTCTCTAGATCGGCAACCTCATCCTGATCTCTAGATTCTCTAGATCCGCACCCTCATCCTGATCTCCACCCTTTCTAGATCCGCACCCTCATCTTGATTACCACCCTCTCTAGATCCCCAACCTAATTTTGATCCCGATCCTCTCTAGATCCGCATCCTCATCCTGATTTCATTGTTCAGGAGGTCTCTGTCTTTGCATTGAAGCTTGCATTGAACACCCGCTGTTACAAGTCAGCAGATATGTCACATCCGATAACTTCCATGTCGGTAGATACAAGACAAATTTGGTAGTTCAATGGTTACAATAGTCTAAGGCCTTTTAAGATAACTTGACTTTATGGCGTATGGCAAGTTCCCCTCACCCCCCCCCCCCCTTGAGGCCATGTTTCAAGCCGACGTGGACGAGACTCGGTGACCGTGAGACAACGAAGGGAAACGGGACTGACTCACGTAACTAGCCGTGATTGCCGGGAATGACAGGCAAATGTTAAAAAATGTCAAGACATTTGTCACGGCAGCCCACGGTGCAGATGATCTACTAAGACTTAAGAAAAACGGGACGAACGCAATGAAACGTCACGTTTATTTCACGTATAGCTGCGACTGCTTTAGGACAGATGCACGTTTTATCAAGGTACGTCATGATTTCTCACGGCGGGCAAAGGAGTTTGTTAGTCGTTTCGTCACCTTCAATCACGGTACGGTTAATTTCAAGTTTCTACTACGGCCTGGCAGGTACGAACGGTCACACAAGAAGTATAACAAGCCAAACCCTTTTTTGCAGCTTTTTGTACCTTCTTTTCCCGTCGGTCATGGTTAATCGTAGTGGACCTTGACAGGACTTGGTAGACGTTGCCAACTTGATTGAATCGTAACAAAGCGTGACAGACCTTATCAGAGCGAGGCAGGTCGTGAAGAAACGTACAAACGTCCGTAACAAGCCGTAGATTGAAACGTATTGCGCCGTCAGGTCTCCGGGATTCACGAGCCACGGCTCGTCACAGATACCTTGATAGACCGTGCGAAAACGTAACGAGACCTAACCCTAGGTTTACACTATGTTCCCGGCGACCACGGCAGTCACGGCGGCCAAAAACGTAGCACACCGTATGATTTTTGGCAGTTTTTATCTTGGTATTCAAGTTCTGTTAGGTCTCGTTACGTTTTCGCACGGTCTATCAAGGTATCCTTGACACGCCGCGGCGTTGATTAGTTCTCACAGATATGTTAACAAAACTGCTCATTTTTTATTAAATACACTTCAAAAATGAATTATTTTCATGAACAGGACATATGTTTACTCATCCTGCCTGCTGTTGCAAGCAACAATTGGGCAGATTACGGCTCTTAACGTTACAGGTCCTTTTTGATGTTTGCAAACAAACTGACCTATTTCGGCGTCAAAGTAGGGTACCACGTGACCGTCATACTGATATTATTGGTCGAAATTAGTATGAGGCGTGATAATTGATTCAATAATCATCTGAAAAGCTAAAGTTGTACTTTATTTGAATTGAAGGCAACACCTTTAACGTGAAAACTTGTTTCCGTAGTTGAATCAATAAAGAAAGTACATGTACCAATATAAAAGCCCAAGAGCAAAAATAAAAGATAATATTTCACACAAGTTATTTCAATATTATAAAGATATTTATAAAAATTCATATTCATGTATTCTTAAACAACCAACTATGAATAAGATTATCTTTGCAGTTTCAGCTGTTTTTGAACTTTTAAAAAAATCTCTCAAGTACTGTATACAATAGAAAAGTACACGTACAATCCGTACATTTTTGAAGTGGTACATGTATCGGGAAAATTAAACTTGAGAGCTTACGTTCTGGGGCTTTTTTACTCTGCTGTGTATAAAATCTTGACACAACAACGATTATATATTTTACATGTACAGGTATCAACAAAACTTTGATAAAAGATTGCATTTAAATCAGTATTTATAAGCATGATATAAGGAATAAACAAGAACTGCCAAAGTTACAAAAACGAAAGGGAATAAATTGTTATTTGGATCCGAATTTCTCCCTTCATTTTGTTCAACATTTCTATTTAAAAGTCCATGTAGTCAGTCGCGTGATGTTGTTTGTGCTTGAATATGAAAACCATCTAACTTGTCCGGTAATAAGTCATCTATGAAATTATCCAGGAAATCGTCAGATGCACGTAATATTTGGCGCAAATTGTAAAGAGCCATTATGCTGGCACCCTCGGACACTTTCTGCGTGTTAGAGATGTTCTGCATGGGGAGAATCGAATATGGCGGAAGTCCTAGAGAGTTTGCAACTTTGTTGACTATATCGAGAACCTTTTTGCTCCTGAATATCGTGGACGGATCTTTTTTAAACACTGGACTCAGACAATCAACCTTCGTGAGTAATACAAGCTGTGGAATCCCTAAAATAATAAAATCAATAATCAGCTGTAATTGTCAATATTGAAATATATATTTCATGACGAAATTACAGTGCACAAATTTATATGCACATTTCAACTAATTATCTAATTATATTATAATTGTCTCACTAGTGAAAAAGAACGAATCCAAATAAATGAAATAATGAAGAGAAAAAGTCTAAACTTGAGTAAAATTTCTGCCAAAGAACCTGCTATGAGAGCTATGCCATCATGGAGATACCCTTTAGTTTAAAAAAAATCATTAAATTTAGCGATGGAGAATTAAAAAATATATTTCAAGGCTAGTGCCTATACTTTATTCGACAAATTTTTTTCGGTCGATTATTTTTGAAGAGTTGAATCTATCTCGAACTAACTATCGGAAGAGAATCCAAAGTTTGCAACGCAGGTAGTAATAATGAATTTAAAAAAGACTAAACATTAAATTGGTTTTAGAAGTCGTGTACACTAAATGCGAGTTTCATTCTGAGACTCTCTTAAGTGATGCCGGAAGCAAAAAAAAAAATTAAATTAAAAAAAATGGAGAAAATTCTTTTAATGACTTTAAATATATGAAAATCATTGTGAAAGATACCTCGTTGAATCATAGATTCTAAAAGCTGTTTCAACTTATATATCATGGACACATACTTACTTTTATAATTCATCATTTCCTGTAGCTTCCTGACTTGATCCTGGACTTTTTCTGTCATAATCATGTCTGGTGGACTATTGGCGTCCACAACAAACACTACACAGTGGATCCTATCACATATAGCTGGGTTAACTCTGAATTTAGGATTATCCTTTGATATATGTGTACTTGAGTTGAACTGTAAAAACAAATTAATAAACTAATCAGGACACAGAGAAAGCACATTAGAGTCAAATTAAGATAACGTTTATATAAGTTGCTAACCAAGAGGTTTTAGTCACTGTACTGAAGATGGTTCCTATTCATTAGATTAGTCGTCCTTCTTGTTTCTGTGGGGCTTGTATCGTAAGTTGTCTCCATCTATTTGTCTTATTTCTTTTCGTGTGGGGCAGTTCTGTTTTTTTTTTTTTTCAAAATTCGAAAGCCTTTCGATCGTGGTTTTTGGAATATTGTTTCGGCTTTTGTCTTTGGTTTTTGGAATATTGTTTCGGCTTTTGTCTTTGGTTTTTGGTTTTTTGGAATATTGTTTCGGCTTTTGTCTTTGATTTTTGGTTTCTTGAATATTATTTCATCTTTTGTCTTTGGTTTTTGGTTTTTGGAATATTGTTTCGGCTTTTGTCTTTGGTTTTTGGTTTTTTTGGAATATTGTTTCGGCTTTTGTCTTTGGTTTTTGGAATATTGTTTCGGCTTTTGTCTTTGGATTTTGGTTTTTGGAATATTGTTTCGGCTTTTGTCTTTGGTTTTTGGAATATTGCTTCGGCTTCTGTGTTTGACTTTCATTCAATAATTCCTAAAACTACACTTCATATTTATCCTTCTTTCGTGATCTTGCTTTTTGTGTCTAATTTATATTGTTCAAACTAACT
Organism: Pinctada fucata; assembly: GCA_028142955.1. Classification (NCBI taxonomy): domain Eukaryota; kingdom Metazoa; phylum Mollusca; class Bivalvia; order Pterioida; family Pteriidae; genus Pinctada; species Pinctada fucata. The sequence goes on along the minus strand of AP027107.1, from coordinate 20,264,267 downwards.
GATGTATTAAATGTTGATTAAGCTCATAAATTCATTTACTGATTGTGCTTGATGTTCATTGATGGGAAGTAGAAAGGATTAAAATACCAATGTAATAAGATAAAAAATACTGTACCACATATCCATTTTTGACGTGTCCATCCAGTATGGCTTCAATATCCCTACTATCCAGTCCCTGGGCATCCTCCAGTCCTCTACAGTCACACAGTCTGAACTTAAGAGGTGTTGTACTATGTTTGGGTTTTACTGAGTAAATATCGAACTGCAAAAGATGTTATTAGTGAAATTATATAATATATGTTATAATTTTCATACCTTTTGGCCATTTTACATTGTTTAGACTGAGGATCACTGACGAGGGTTTAGTACGCGAAACGTGCATGTCTGGTCCATGCTGTAAATTAATCAGGTCTTAAATGATGCTACTGAATTTGAAGACGTTTAACATGTGTCAAATGTTAAACGTCATCAAATTCAATAGCATAATTTAAGAACAGATAAATTTGCAGAATGGAACAGACATGCACGTTTCGGGCTATAGCAATGGGCAGATTGTTTGAAATCTAAAAGTCGACTATATAAACTTAATCATTATACCTGTGTAACCTCTACTGATTTTTTTTCCATTTAATAAGATACTCATTAAAACTAGCTATATCCAGAATCATACTCACTCCCTCAATGGTATACTGGAATACTTTAATTGTATTCATATGGTATGAGGTATACATTTCAAACGAACTTCGGCTGAGCCTTATAAATGTACATTCAAGACAAAGAGTTCACCTGAATCTTTCATCCTCTCTACAAATGATCTAATTTGACATCAAATAATTATTCGAGGCTACTTTTTAAAGTATTGCATGAAAAAATCAGTTCAGCGGAGTATGATAAATTGGAGAATTCGGAAGTCAAATAGCTTCCTTACTGTTTTTGTAAGACTCGTATCTGCACTTCCCGATCTAGCTTGTATTGCAAGACGTTCTTTGAAGAAGGAGTTGATAGTGTTGAAGAAGCTAGACTTTCCTGCCCCAACTGGACCCAACATCAAAACGTTTACATAAGGAATTTTATCTTCAGATACTCCCTGGTCCTTGAGTGGACAATGGCTCTCTACTTCTCTCTTCATCTCTTGAAGAAGCTGGTTAGAAATGAGAATTTAAAATCAAATACTGTATATAGCTAATGATAACTTAGTGCACTGATAGTACGCTATCTGTCTTCTGATGAAAATATTAAGATTGTATAAAAGATATATCTTACAGATCTAAACGTGATATTGGGAACACATTTGGAGAAAGGATTGAACTTTCTCAAAATTTGGTCCCCATATCACGTTAAGCTTTGTAAGAAAAATCTTTTATACAACCTTGTTCTTTTTTTTTTTCTCTCGTCTTTTTTGGTCGTTTTGGTTTGATTGTTATTATTGTCTATTGCATTTTAAACTGCATTTTTAACTGAACTTTTCCCGTTTTCCTTCATGATTCACTGGAATTTTCTTTATTAGTTTTTTTTTTTTCATTTTTTGTTTGTTTTTTATTTGTTTTTGTTGTTGTTCTCGTCTTTTTCTTTCTTGTCATTATGATGTGATTGTTTTTATTTTTTCTGTCGTATACGTAGTAGTGGAACATGTTGTCTCTTTTCTCCCTAATTTCTCGGTTCTTGAAAGCGTGTTACGTTGTATATTCACTGTAATCAATGCAACGTTGATTTAATTGATTTCAGCCTTATTCATGAATTATGTTAGGAACAGTGAAGAATCTCTCCTCTTTTTCCAGAAAAAAAGTCTTTGGACAAAACGGGGAAAATTCAAACTATACACAAGACATTCTTACCGCTGGTCCCCATTCTTCTACGGCGTCAAGTTCCTGCCATTTATCATCGAGAAGGTCACTGTCCTTCCCTACTAAAAATAACGACATAGAAATATCACTTTTAAATTTAATTGGACCAAGTTCCCCAAGGATGCAAAACACTTTCTCTTTAGTAACTTCAATGGCATTAGCTATGTCACATGCATTTCGTTTACTAGTATATAGGAAATATCTATTTCTTGAGTGTACAGTTTTCTGAGGACATTTGTTGCAGTATAATCACTAAGAACCGTAAGACACCAGTGTCGATATCCATAATGAATAGAAAAACACCCACCTGTATCATCTGTAACAGTAACGTCAGACTCGGCCATTCTCTGAAACATACAACATGTACAACATTCAAGAATATTTTAATATAAATATATCTATTCCAACAAACAATTGTATAAGTAACCGTTTCATTTTCAACTTTCTTTATCGTTCAGGTACATGTAAATTCCGCTGTGTTACTGTCCTTATTATTATTATTATTATTTATTTTTTTTTTTTTTTTTTTTTTTTTTTTTTTGGTATATAAAATTTTGTAAGAGAAACAAAGTCTCGATTTTGTTTCCTTAAAGCAAAAAGAAATTCTGGAAAAAACGCGTTTACCGCGGTTTCAACCAGTTGAAGAGTTTCGACTTAATTCAGGATTCCGACTATTCCATCGGAATCCTTTCTGTTATTTAATTGTCTTTTCTTTATTCTTATTATTCATGTTATTGTTCTTACTATTATTCTTAAGAAAAAAGTACCACTTCATTTTGTAATATATTTCCTTTTCTATTTCATTATTTCGGACAACAATAATATCGATCATCGTAACTATTATTTTGATCCCCCTGTCGCTTAAAAATCAAAGCATACACGATTTCCAGTAAAAGCAATAAAAATATTGTTTATGCCCCCTTTGTCAATCAAGATGACACGATAATAGTTAAAAATGAGAAAGGTGTTCAAATATCAAAGAAATGAATTTAAAAGAAATGTACATGTAGTAAAATGCCATCAGAAAACATATTTCTGAGCTTAAAATAGCCATATTGTGTGTATCTGAATTTCTTCATTTATTCCATTTTGATTTCCGTTTAGGAATCTATCATAATTAATGACACGCTATTTGTTGATATGAACACGTGGCACGCTGAACTCAATATATTTCAGATTACTATATAAATATTTCAATATTGATCAAACATAAGGTAATTTTTCTTTGAATTCCTAAATTCAAAGTCAACAAATAACTTGCACAAAATATGACATCAATATTATTTTCATATACTTCCTGAAAAGTGCGTGAAATTTGAAGTATGGGGTCGATTTTCGAATTTTGAAATTTAAGCAATTTTTGAAAGTAATAGGAAAATAGACTTAAATACCCCGGAAATATTGTAGACCATGTAACTTCGAGAAATTGTTAGTGTTCGACATAATGACGAGATATCTGATTCAGTATGATCATTCTCCAAAATTAGCAGGTCAAAATTGAACTGAGACAAATAATATTTTAACATGTATAACATCATATTTTTAGGAAATGGAAATGGAAGACAGGTTCATAATCGGATATTTTACAAAACAAAGCGAAGTGAGGGAAAATCTACCGTAAAACTACCATTTGGCGAAAAAAAAATGTTCATTAGATAGTTATGATAACCCTGAGAAATAGGAGACAAGTCAATAAAGGATCAAGGAAATTAGAAATGTTGTCAATAAGTCAATATGGAAGAACGATATCAATAAGGAAGTACTATTAAGAGCATCTTATCTACTTATGTTGGGAAGAGATTATTTGCTATCTGCTATCAAAGTAGGTTTAGTCGTAAACAACGGATATGACATATGAATGAACTGCAGTTCAATGTGCCAATTGCTTTTTAATTTCCATTGACATAGCTTTTGTGTTATCTAGAGCGTCTGCATTTTACTGCGCGGCTCCATTTTTTTCTGTAGCGTTAAAATGAATAAAATATCTATGACCGAAAGAGCACTGAAGGGATGGTACTGGGTGTCAACCTCTTTAATTTCTATGATGTAATGGAATGAAATGTTTCAAAAATAACAAAGTGATATACGTGTATGCTGTCAAATTGATAAAGCAAAGCTTCTTTCAGGCGACAGAGCTAGAAAGAAACTAATAAGGTACAATCAATTTCAGATCGTAATCATCGTATTACAATAAGTCATAGCGGCCATAGTTACGTCTTATGCCAAATACCCAGATTTGTGCCGAACGTATTCTGTATTTCGATTATATATTTCTTGTCTCGGAACTTGGGCAATACGAAGATTATCCATGATGCCGCATGTATGTACGTCTTGTTGGCCGTTTCTCTGGCTAGGCATAAAAGATATAGAAAGGTGTTTTATGCAGCTTGCCAAACAGGGGATGCTTACTCGTCGCGGGCACCTGGTCCCACTTCTAGCTTGCTAGGGGACCGTTGATGCTCAGTTTGGTGCCTTATTGTGAGTGCTGTTGAGATTATCGTCAGGATTTTCCTTATCACATTCATATCACAGAAAAGAAAAAATACATCCATACACACTTGTTGAATACATGTATGTTTATATGTACAGTGCATTTATCAGACAGAATTTTGTGAATCAGACTGCAGAGATATTTCTCAATCTAATTCATTCTTATTTATACACATACTTTTCATGAGTCAATGATTTTATTACATAAAATTTTGTACGGCGTTTTCAAAATCCACTAGGCCTCTGTATCCTCAAGGTGTCTGTAAATCTTGAATAATACGGGTATTCACATAAAACGAGGTGAACGTCACTGCATAAGGTCGTTATATCTTTTCAATTTTTGTTTAAAATGGGGTAGAGGAATTCTTTAAAAGAACTTCGATAATTCTTTTTTTTCTCAGATTGGTATTCATCTCATGGTAGAGTACCCGAAACGTGCATGTTTGGTCCATGCTGCTTTATCTGTTCTTAAATGATGAATTTGAAGAAGTTTATTCACAGTTTATTTGTTCAAGTACGTGAACATTATTGCATTGTATGAGAAAAGTTGTTTGACCAGTTTTTATGAAATTATCTTGCCTTTCAACTCAAGAACTCTGAGCTTCTGAATGACAGTCAAATATATCCTTATATACAGCACAAAAAACGATAATTCAGAAACCGAAGGCATACAAAATCAGGATAAAACAGGACTCAAAGCAAACAAACAAAAACCTCTACCACTTTGGATGTAAAGAATGATACATCGGACTCGAGAGATTTATCCATGTAAAACGAACAAACATTATGTACAAAACGAAAAATAATTACCCGATACAGTGCCTGATTATAATGGCATCATTCATACACATGTATATGCACAAAGAAATTCATAGCGAACACATGATTTTTAAAAATCTAGAAAAATTCAGGTATAACGTATATTGCAATGATTTAGGTTCAATAAAGAGAATAAGGATGAAGTTCAAAGGATGTGAGGTAGTTACAATTATGAATATTTTAATTAATGAATATTCTATTAACCATATGCGTATTTCAACAAGTGATGCCAAAAGTCATATAGAGGAAATCCGAATAACGAAGAAAATGGTAAACATGACCTGAAAATAAGTCAAAGAACAAGCTTAGGACAGGAGGTCTCATGCCTTCTGGGATATGTTAGTACCCCTTCATTTTCGAATAATATATGCTTTGAAAACATGATGATGGTACATTAATATTACATTATTACCATACTATTTCGAAAAAAAAAATGAAAAGTTGAATTACTTACAGTGTTGTACTGCAATGTAGCTCTATCAAGGTGACGTGAATGGTAAACGTCCGTCCTTTATTTGCTTTTATGTAATACAATAGAGTAACTAATTGAACTTTCAACGTTCAAGTGAGATAAACCATCCCTTTATCATATCTTTAAAGGAATTCATTACTTTGTAATATGAAACAACTTTCAGTTTAAGTTGTCAAGTCATGGGATTTTTTATCACTTCCGTTTCATGAAAATCTGAATTTCATACATGTCAACTAGTTTCGTTTTGTTCCGGGGAAGTTTTTTGGAATATGTGATTAAAAGGAAAATAATCACCTAACTTGTTATCGTGAGTATTGAAAGATGTTTATTATCCTATCTTGTCATTATAAAATGGATTTGGGTCTTTCTCAAAGGTGGAAAGGGAGGGCGATCGTGAACCCGGCCCATGATTTTCAAATTTCCTGACATCCCCATACCTTTGCATCCGAATAATAAAGATTGCAGAAAAGACTTTCAGATAGAAATATTTCATGGCTATATTCGCTTTTGACGAATATTTCGCACGAGAAATTGGGAAGATAAGGCATTTTGACCTATTTCTATATCATTGGGTGAAAATACGAGTATAACCAAACTCATAAACATGTACATGTAATCAGAAAATATCCATATGTAAAGTAAAGTAGACAATCGTTACAGATAATGATGTGATATCTACATTGCATATCATGTACATTATGTGTATGAACAGTTATACATGATAGTGTCGTCAACAGCTTTAAATTTTACTTACGATACTTTGTTAAGGTCCACTTAGCTCTCAAATGAAATTTTAACAAACTGGAATAAGAAAATACACACTTCCTTTTATAATTTCGGAAAGCGGAAAAGATTATTTTTCAATTTTACTTGGGCCAAATTTAAAACAACTTTCGTTTGATTTTCTGAAAATTTAAAAGTACTTTTGTTTTGATACAGGATACGTCATAGCTAAAGATGGCCTTTAAAGGTAGGTTTTGACTGCATTTAGAAACAGAGATTTATTTTCAATATGTATAGTGGGTGGGAAGGAACTACAGATAAACAGATCGAGTAGATTTAATGTAGCATTTGGTGGCAGAGGAGAAGGTAAGGGAAAATGGATAGAAGGAAAAGAAAATTAAAGGGTAGAAAATAGGACATGAGGAAGCAGCGGGTAAGATAAAAAGCGAGGTAGGTGGGTATAGAATGAATAAGCATAAAAGTGGCACATTCGATATACATTGAAATGAGGGAAAATGTGTATGAAATGAAGCTTGAAGCAACGCGCTCCGTTTTGGGTTTGTTAAGGGGCTAATACTGTAATACATGTTCCATATCACCATGGTCATTAATCGGCTTACCAAAGAAGGGAGTACCAACGTCCCAAATCCGATACCTTGCCCGTTCGAGAGATCCAGACATTCAAAGTTTCAGCTGTAGCCGCGCCTCTTCATGCATAATATCAATAAATAGGAGAGCCACGAGTCATATCGCGCACGCACAAGGGCTGGCCTATACCAAATATGGGCAATTCTTGCGGAGTCGCAAAATTTCCTCATCAGTGGTACAAATTTAATGCCGAAGAGATTTTCTGACACTGCCAAATGATTTTCAGTAGCGCCCTCTGGTTTCATTTTAAGCTCACGTGAGCATAGCTCAGGTGAGCTATTACCGTATAACCAGAAATTTTCGCGAGATACTAATTTTCGCTATATTCGCGAGTGATTTGAAATCGCGAAAAATTAATCTCGCGAAAAATTGTGTATGGATAGGAAAAAACATGAATGGGTGTATCAGCTACATTTTGTTCTTATTTTACATTTTCATTCTTCACATATCCCGATGAAACATAAAAAGTAGAAAATCGAGTGTATTCTTATGACAGAAATAACTAAAACTTCAATAATTGAATGTACAAAACAGGGAAATCACATGTACATATTTGTTTGTAATTAAGGAATCGGGAACAATTGCACTTGCGAAAATAAAGACATCCTTTTTTACCATAAAATCGCGAAATTTGATACTCGCGAAAATTTCTGATTATACGGTATCATAGCGCGGCGTCCGTCGTCTGTCGTCCGTCGTCTGTAGTTAACTTTTCAACATTTTTGATTTCCTCTATGAAACTGCTGTACAGAATTTCACGAAAAGAACTCAATGCCCTCTACCAAGTTTGTGTTTTTTGAGCCGATCAGAGATCATAGATGGCCGCCATTGCCTCTGATTGGCTGACACATTTTCGACTTCTCCTCTGAAACCGCTGCACAGAGTTTCATGAAACTTCACAGGAAGCAAGTACCCAATGGCTTCTACCATGTTTGAGTTTTTCGAGCAAATCGGAAATCCAAGATGGCCACCACAGGCTCTGATTGGCTGACACATTTTCGACTTCTCTGAAACCGCTGCACAGAATTTCATGAAACTTCACAGGAAGCAAGTACCCAATGTCCTCTACCAAGAGTTTTTTCGAGCCAATCGGAAATCCAAGATGGCCGCCACAGGCTCTGATTGGTTGACACATTTTCGTCTTCTCCTCTGAAACCGCTACACAGAATTTCATGAAACGTCACAGGAAGCAAGTACTCAGTGCCCTCTGCCAAGTTTGTGTTTTTCGAGCCAATCGGAAATCCAAGATTGCCACCACAGGCTCTGATTGGCTGACACATTTTCGACTTCTCCTCTGAAACCGCTGCACAGAATTTCAGGAAACTTCACAGGAAGCAAGTAATCAATGCCCTCTACCAAGATTGTGTTTTTTGAGCTGATCGGAAATCCAAGATGGCCACCACAGGCTCTGATTGGCTGACACATTTTCGACTTCTTCATTGAAACCGCTGCACAATGTAGCCCTCTCGGGTCTACAAATCATGTACTTCGCGTTGTGTATTTTTACTTAGTCATTTTTTAACTCTGAATTAAAAGTCCTGGTAAAGTTTTACCGTTTATTAACATACGAAAGTTACATGTTGGTTATAGCAGTATGAGAATGAATCTGACATACAAAATCATGCGCACAGTATATATTGGTAGCATGGGATATTTCACAATCAGGTGGAAATCGCCATCGAAATTCATGACTAAATTGGAACATGAAAAATCAGACGTATAAACAAAGTCGCCCAAACTTAGAACAAATCCTCGCCATTTCGTCTTATGCACCCAGACCTATGACAGGCGAACTACTATAGTTTCCGTTGCTGTCAATTGACCTATAGACACCTCGTATTGACAGACGTAGGGTTACACACTGGCGGGAATGACAATCATTTCTATTACATCAGTTTAGCACATGGTCGTAAAGTTAACATTTGAAATTAGAGTTATCTTCTCCTTGACGATTGGAAATATCCCATAAACAAAATAAATGGAAATTAATTAAAGATCAAAATATCTAATTTGCATAATTATTGTGGGGTAGAGGCCATATGGTTACAATACTCCCCTACTTAAGAAAATAACCAAGATTTTTGCGACCTTGATCAACAATCAATCAAATCATTAACCTGGATAAACTTCTAAACATCCATCTAAAATCTTGAAAGGCATTTTCATCAAAAACATATACTGAATTTCGGTGATACTTGGTTATTTTCTAAACGCATGGCCTTGATACCACAATAATGAACCATTCAATTATTTACCGCCGGGATCACTTGGTACATATCAATCAAAAACATATATAATCAAAATCACATGCAATAAAAAGTCTCTGTATTCAGTTCCGCTGTTCACTATGAGTGACCCGGTCTTTTTCATCACAATATGTGTTCTACCAAAATTATCATAACCTGTAGAAGAAACACATTCCCAGGCCAATCGCATCATAAAATCAAATATCATACTATCACTGTACAAATACATGCATCAAACATAAATTATTACATTTCATCAAATATTGCAATATTATCATAATACTAAACATTACAAGCATTGAATATTTACAAAATGTACTCTGCTTTTTCACTAAATAACACCACACGTTTTCTTCTTATGGCCAATGGCCCATCTTCACAGTATGACGTCATTGTCACTGATTCTTTTCCATCTTTGGCTCGTGTCTGGTCCTTCTTCGTGAACTGAATAACCTCCGAGGAGTAAAACGAAAATTTGGACTATGGAAACGCTATATCGGTACTGTTAATCATCGTACGTACGAACGTCATCGGCTTCTTTATTCTTCTTCGTCTTAGGATCACGGTTGCATCTTTTTTTGTCCGGACCCATTTCGTCTTTTCTCCATCCTCGATCGACCTCCTTTGACGCATCTTGGTATTAGTGACGTTACCAAGATCTTCCCGTAATCCGGATGACGCCATGCACCCAGAGAAACGACGGGGTATACATATTCTCATACATTCAGCGTCTTATTAGGAAGGTCAACATTTACAAAATAGTTCGTGTTCCTCTTTTTCGCAATGACAGATTTCACTCTGTCATTATCTGCGAAAAATGTTCGTTTGTCTTATTGACGGGCTGGTTACACATCCGGCCACACGGGTAACATCGTGCACAGGTTCACCTGACGTCACAGCTTCGGGTTTCTTCTTCGGCTTCTGTCTCTCATAATTAACCTGCACGCTTGTTCGTTTCATTTTTTTTTTCACAGCAGGCGATTCCATTCATTACAACAGGTATCAAAGGTTCAAGGGTAAACTGCATATATTGAAACTAATTAACAAGTTCATTATTAAGCACTGCACTGTATATATCACTCCCAGCAATAAATCTATCATGTTAGTCTACATCTAGACCGCATATAAAATTAATTGTCCTTGGTAGTTAAGTGACACCGCGCTTTTCTCTGTACCTTTAATTGACCATAATTTTGAATTTACAAAATAATTTAGAATCCTGTGTCAAATTTCTTAAATAAATCGAAACTTAGTTCTTTTTCCACGTCTTAATATTTCCTAAAGTTTATTTAACTGAAAATGCAGGCAATGGAGTATGTATGGTTTATATACTAAAGTGGCCCCCTAAAATCGACTTCTCAAAAATTCAATGTTGTTGTCATTTTTAGAAAGTTAAATATCTATATTTTGAGAAATCTACTTACAAAAACTTCTCTTCGATTTGTAAGACATTGTAAATTTTGCATAAATATCATGAACATCGGCGATTTTGTCAATTTTTCACGAAAAATAGCATAATTCTTGATTATTTTCATTGAGATAACATCGAGCGGGATCGTGAACAACTTTTTTCCTTTTGCATGCACTTAGAAACGTACAAAAGTAACAAAATATCAATATATAAAAGTTGTTCAGAAGCCCGCTCGATACTAACTAAAAGGAAGTTTGTCGAAAATGAGCACCAAAATGACGTACTTCCAGAAATTTGGCAAAATATGCCATTTTGTGAAGCCCAAATTCTATGAAAGTGAGGAAGGAAATTAGAGAATATGCATCATTTCATAAGTAGCCTACATTATACATTAAATATTGGTATAAATTCATTACTTCGTGAAAACTTCAGATTTTGCCCTGAAAGGGGGCCACTTTACTATATAAACCATATATAGTCCTTTCTTTTTCAAAAATGAAACGAATCAATAAAACGATATTAAGACAAGTAGCTCTTTTCATTGCTGTGAGACGTCGTCGTTATATGTTAATAGTCTGCGTGCAAACTAAATAAAAACAAATTACAGCTAATGCTAACAACCTGCATCATGGGACGACCGTCAAGATAAACTCCAACACCGGGAAAAGGGCAACAAAGGTCAATATCATTTTACGCTCTAACATGTATAAAACCCGGTACACACGGTAAGATTTGTCGTATAAGACTTGTATTATAATACAGAATCTTACCGTGTGTACACCCTTAATACACTGTATTATAAGATTTTCAAAAACATATAAGACTGTATTAGCGATAGAGCACTGCTCTATCCTTAATACAAGTCTTATAAGATTTTTTTTATCTATCGCTCTGTTCTCATTATTTGGCACGATATAAAAAAAGTGCATATTTTTGTCCTTTTGAGCCTGTTTCATATATAAATGAAAACATACAGAAATAAGTACTCGTAATGCTTTGTCTCATCCTATTTTACCTATCCACGATGAAAATGTATGAAATCCGACACAAATATGCAAGTATGAGAGGTTGATATAACCATTATCTGTCAAAATATGATGTCCCTAACTATCGATGCTTCAGGTTTACATTGGTATAACTTTTATTCCACTGAAATTGAAACTTGATTTTTTTCATGGGATTTGTTTATAATATGAAAGAGATTCTGTAAATATCTTATATACCCTGAGTATATTTAGGATGAGCAATTTTTTATGATTTATATCACTGTCACTGATTATTTTGCCAGTTGTGTTACCTTTACATAAAGGAAAGAAATCACACAATTAATTCAAATATATTAATTAGGTTCACATGTTAAAATGTTTTATAATGATTTATCAATTTATATATAAAATAAATTGTAATATTCCGCCATCTACAACTTAGATGTTTAAAAGACTTTGGTTAGCACTTTAAGGTTACCTTTTGCACATGTCAATTATGTTACCGTTATTGTATGACAAATGGTGGCATTTTCTGTCTTTTCCTTTTGTTTTTGAAATGAAAGTAATGAACCATGTTAACGAAGGCAAGAATTTTGAACAGTTTTGCGTCTCAGATTCTACAATGTGTCTATTTGTACGAAAAATTCAGTTGTGTTACCGTCATTTGAGTTACTTTTTAAAATTTAACACAGTTGATATAATTAGTAACATAACTGACACTTAATTGGAAACACAATGGACATTTGACTATCTAAATTGAAACCCTCATCAAAGGAATATTAAGATTCCAAAGTTTTATTGATCTTTTGCTCAAATTACTTCTTACAAATCTATTAATGTTTCAATTCTATCTTTGAGAAGAAAATGAATGAGTTTCAATTAAGTGTTTCTTCACTTGATAACACGACTGACATTTTATGGTAACACAATGTACATTTCATGTTTTATATGGTAAAATAAGTTCAACAAAGTGATTGTGCATCAACTTGACAATATTTTTGTGTGATTCATTTCGAAGAGTACCTACTGGAGAAGCATAATTCTTTAATGGACTAAAAGAGAACATTAATCATAACATTTCATGAAATGATAACACAACTAACATTAAGGGGTAACACCAATGACATCTCTTTATGCCAACTTCTGATACTAGTGTTGTAGAAAGGATTAATTTTGGTCACAGTACGCTTAAGGTGACATGCCACTTCAGTATAGGGTCCCCTTTCAAAAACATAATAGTAACCTACAATTAGACTGTACAAAACACAGATTCCTGGATGAACATTATGGGCAATGACAAAGAGTTAATCGTAACATAATGGACATTTGATGAAGACACAACAGAAAACTTTTTTTCTGAAATATAAGGAAGTGACATGATTGAATGGTGTACAACTGATCTTCTCAAAAGTGTCTTATTCTTTTCTCAATTTGTGCTTTTCATTTTCAATTTATTGATTGATTATCACTAGTTAATGATTGGTGACACAACTGACATGGTATGATGATTCATAATATTTTGAATTCAGACTTTGTTAGCCTTATGGTATAACATAAGAAAAAAATGAAAACAAATTAGCTTCCATTCCGAAATGCTAGTTGCATAAACTCCATTAGAGTGTAAGCACGATATAGACTCCATTTCACTTTACTGTTCATGATGTGAGCTTTTGTCGATATTGGTGCATATGATAGTCAACCGAAATGAATATTCTCTAGTATCAGTGTAACTGATTTTATCACAAAAACAACGAAAATAGTAAATACATCATGAACAGTAAAGTGAAATGGAGTCTATATCGTGCTTACACTTTACCAAGCGGTCAATATTTACATCAATATTGGCCCTAGGGCAATATTTCAAAAAATATTGACCGATAAACGGTACATCGTTTGTGACGTCACGTCATTGATGACGCTATAAGCTCTACCTATTTTTACGCGCTCTTTCTCTTATCGAAGAAAATGAACGTAACCATGCCGGGCTAATCGGTTTGTTGCTGCAGATTTGATGTAAGGTATAACAAAACAATTATTGACTGGAAATTCGGGCAATATATGATTTGTTGGACCTTTAGACAAAATATAGCCCTCGGCCTTCGGCCTCGGGCAATATTTTATCTTCAGGTCCACCACAAATCATATATTGCCCTCATTCCCAGTCAATAATTGTATAATATGACAGAGCATGCTAATTCCATGAATGTATTACTCAAAACATCTCTAAGTAGAAAAAAAGTCAGAAAATGATTGTTAAGCTGGGCTAAACAACAAAAGAAATCGAAAAAAAAAAAATCAGAATATTGATTAGAATTACAAAATCAAGATCATGATTGATATGGATCCATAAGATTGCTTATTTTGAAATAATTCAAGCCTGCATTGCCTGTGTTACAGGCGTTTGGTACTGTTTCCAAAAAATAGAGCAGTGTGATTAACAATTTTGTTGCCTTATTATTCTAAAATATTCTTATCTGATTTGAAAAAAAAATCTTGAAATAGATGTGATTCTAATTACATATTTAAACTGTAAAAAATATAATTATATTGTGCTTTGAAAAAAATACAACTTTTTTTTTATCAAACTGACAGAAAACCACATACACAAGATTATGAATACTTCGATGTTCATCAGGTAATCCGAAAAAATTAACATGCGCTCTACCTCGCGCAAAATACAAACGACAGAGCTGTATATCCAACAAACCCGAACGAACCTTATTACGTTCCCAGAAATCCGTCTGGTGCCATTTATCGGCATTAAATCGCCAAAATCCGAGCTATTCATCGCTCAACACCTAACGAAATCAACTATATGGGTTGCATCGAAGTATCCTCCTGAATGTAATGTACCATCATCTTGAAAAATCTTACAGAAACAGGTTCCAGCTTTCAATTCCTTCCAAGTCCCCAATTCCACGCCTGTTCCCCGGCGTTATACCGAATAAACAGGATCCGGAAGAAATCGTCGGTTCTTTAACATCAGTGACTAAATCATTTATACGACTAAAAACCAAACCTTGATTTGCAATCCATTTAAAAGAATCTTCGCCATTTTCCGGAATTCTACCAAATCCAAAGGTACTACAACTTTTACCCTGAGACGCACCAAAACCTTCAGAACTACCTGAACCGGAATCCTGACTAATTACAGTCATTTGAGACGTCACTTTGTCGTCAACGTTAGTCAAATCTTTTTATCAAATTACGTATCTGTCTAGATCAAAAATTCAAAAATGAAAAAATTACATGGTCAATCAATATGAGAATACGCACGAGAAAAGTAAATGTGTCCTACCTGAAGTATACATAATTTCAGTGTTATGTTCATCACTTGTCTCCTGTTTAATCCTGGTTTCGCGTACAAGTACATCCTCTGCATTCAAGGCAATAAATCACGTACATCCCCATGATTCGTATCATATAGCGTCACGGCACCAAATAAGATATTGTAGCCTTCTCGGGTCTACAAATCATGTACTTCGCGTTGTGTACTTTTACTTAGTCATTTTTTTAACTCTGAATAAAAAGTCCTGGTAGAGTTTTACCGTTTATTAACATACGAAAGTTGCATGTTGGTTATAGCAGTATGAGAATGAATCTGACAAACAAAATCATGCGCACAGTATATATTGGTAGCATGGGATATTTCACAATCAGGTGGAAATCGCCATCGAAATTCATGACTAAATTGGAATTCAGACGTATAAACAAAGTCGCCTAAACTTAGAACACATCCTCGCCATTTCGTCTATTGCATCCAGACCTATGACAGGCGAACTACTATAGCTTCCGTTGCTGTCAATTGACCTATGGACACCTCGTATTGACAGACGTAGGGTTACACACTTGCGGGAATGACAATCATTTCTATTACATCAGTTTATCACGTGATCGTAAAGTTAACGTTTGAAATTAGAGTTATCTTCTCCTAGACGATTGAAAATATCCAATCAACAAAATAAACGGAAATCAATTAAAGATCAAAATATCTAATTTGCATAATTATTGTGGGGGAGAGGCCATATGGTTACAACAGAATTTCATGAAACTTCACAGGAAGCAATTACTCAATGCCCTCTTCCAAGTTTGTGTTTTTCGAGCCGATCGGAAATCCAAGACGGCCGCCTAGGGCTCTGATTAGCTGACACATTTTCGACTTCTCCTCTGAAACCGCTGCACAGAATTTCACGAAACTTCACAGGAAGCAGGTACTCAATGCCCTCTACCAAGTTTGTTATTTTCGAGCAGATGGGAAATCTAAGATGGCCGCCACAGGCTCTGATTCTCTGACACATTTTCGATTTCTCCTCTGAAACCGCTGCACAGAATCTCTCGAAACTTCACAGGATGCAAGAACTCAATGCCCTTTACCTAGTTTGTGTTTTTCGAGCCTATCGGAAATCCAAGATAGCTACCACAGGCTCTGATTGACAGACGCATTTTTGACTTCCCCTCTGAAACCGCTGCACAGAATTTCTTGAAACTTTACAGGAAGCAAATACTCAATGCCCTCTACCAGGTTTGTATTTTTCGAGCCGATCGGAAATCCAAGATGGCCACCACAGGCTCTGATTGGCTGACACATTTTCGACTTCTCCTCTGAAACCGCTGTACAGAAATTCACTAAACTTCACAGGAAGCAAGAAATCAATGCCCTCTACCAAGTTTGTGTTTTTCGAGCCGATCATAAATCCAAGATGGCCACCACAGGCTATGATTGGCTGACACATTTTCAACTTCTCCTCTGAAACCTCTGCACAGAATTTCATGAAACTTCACTTGAAGCAAGTAATCAATGCCCTCTGCCAAGTTTATTGTTTTTCAAGCCGATCGGAAATCCAAGATTGCCGCCACAGGCCTTGATTGTCTGACACATTTTCGACTTCTCCTCTGAAACCGCTGCACAGAATTTCACAAAACTTCACAGGAAGCAAGTACTCATTGCCAAGTTTGTGTTTTTTGGAGCCGATCGGAAATCTAAGATGGCCACCACAGGCTCTGATTGGCTGACACATTTTCGACTTCTTCTCTGAAACTGCTGCACAGAATTTCTTGAAACTTGACGGGAAGCAAGTACTCATTTCCCTCTACCAAGTTTGTGTTTTTCGAGCCGATCAGAAATCCAAGATGTCCTCCACAGGCTCTATTTGGATGACATATTTTTGACTTATCCTCTTAAACTACTGCACAGAATGTCACCAAAATTTACAGGAAGTAAGTACACATTGTCCTTCTCAAAGCTTCACTAAAAGCTATTTCCTTCAGGACTTATACTGACTTTGATTAAAAGCATACATACAGTCTCCGCAGGTGAGCGATGTGGCCCCCTTGGGCCTCTTGTTTAATTTAAATGTGTGCATTTACTTTTCATAGAGTGCGTGGCTCCAAATTTTGTGTAGGGTCGATTCAGAACAAAAGTTAAATAAAATCTATGACCAACATTGGACGGATGGTGCTTAGATGTTTACTTCCTTTGATTTCGATGATATTTTTGAGTGAAATGTCAAGTTTCCGACATTGCAAATTAATATATATGATGCAAAATTGATAAAGTTTCATAACAAAGCCAAAAACAAAGATTCTTTCAGACGACAAAGCTGAAAAGAAATAATTATTACACTTTAAATATCCAGTCACGGGAACAAGTTTAACTCCTCCACACTGCAATTGCAAAATTAAGCATAAATTCTCCTGAATAATCATTAATCTAGAATAGTGTAATGGAACTTTTTATGAGTTCGTAAGAGAAAATCATAAATTTTTGAGTCTTTTTTCAATTTATTCGTCCAAAACATTCATGTTTGTTGACTTGAGCTTGATTAATTTAATCTTATTTAAAATATTGATTTTCAGGCACTTATTGAAGGATCCTGATCGAACACGATGTTTAAAAGTATCAAGAACTTTTTTAGTGGAGATACAGAATCCGACACACCCGATTTTAAGGTAGGAAATAATCAACTTTTTGTTAAGTCAAGTTAAGGCTGATGCCAGTGCATAAGAAAGCAACTATCATGTATAATAGTTGTTCATTAATCATACGCCTGTCCGTCCATCGAATAATGTTTTCATCTTGCAGTATCTACTGTACAAATGATAATTGACCCTTCCGAGCGCGGGAAAAATTTGAGAAATTCCATGACGTCACAATGCAATTTCGATGTTTGACCGAGGTTCGAAGTTTGTTTGTCCGAGGTAAACACATGGTAAAAGCATTGTGACGTCACGAAATTTAGCATTTTTTTCCCGCGATCGGAAGGGTCAATTCCATATGGGTTGGAATATAGCGTCTCTTTACCTGTGTCTCCTATATCATTCCATACAGGCGGTACAGGAATGCTTTGAATCAGATGCTCTAAAAATTCGTTTATAGATAAAGCGAGGTTCGGCTTATGTTGATTCATTATCAAATTAATTTCTCAATCAAACCAAGAAACACATTGAAGAGCTTTGATTCTGATAGAGTTAACAGGAAATGTCCTCGATTGATCTTTGTAAGTCCTTATTAATTCCTTAATGCGGTATAAAATCAAAAATGCAAAGCAAATATTATAAAACAGGGTTTTTTTTTCAGAATTTGATTGATTTTCATTTTTCTTACAACACGTAAGTGAAAGTCAAACCCAGAACAAAAATTGTAATCAATTTCCTTACGAATCCAGGCAAAATACGAAACTAAACAAAACAATTACAGCCCTCTGCAAAGGTTAAAAAGCGCTTGCCCAATGAAGATAATATCAATGTCCTTGGATTAGAAGCATCCTCTGCTTACTAGCAACACCGTTCACTTTGGCCATATACAGAATTCTCTTTTTTATAAGACAGCATATTAATAGAATAATTAATCACCTACACTTAATTTTTCCTCACGATTAAAAATGATTATAACTACACCCATTTTAGTTCTCTTATGCAGTACTACCTTTTATTGTCATGGTTTCAGGAAAATGATATAAGAGCACATATCATGTTATAGAAAAGATCGTCTTATTGACGGAATATCACACGCGTTTCAGTAGCCTCCCTTAGACGAGAATTTTAAAGAAATCTCCACGCTGAAGATTTCCGATTTTCGTACTTAAAATTTCTTCATATTCAGTCCTTGTAATAAACACTTTAATTGTTATGTCGATCTACTGACATTAAGGCAGAGCTCTCGTTTATCATGCGGGAGGACCGTGGTTTGAGTCTGCACGAGAAGCGAAATCTCAGCTTTGAAAATTCATTAGAATGTAGGCACCAACGTTTTTTTTTTCTTCGCAAAGTAATGGTAAGGCTGAGTGACCAACAATATTCGAATTATTAGTGGAATTACAGCTCACTTTGAACTTATTTGAACATTTTGTTCTGACTTTTTTACCTACATGTATATGTCATATCTATTCAGAAATAATTTATTAGGATTTGTGAGAAGTGTTTGAATGTAGAGAAATTTTATCTCTCACACTATTCATATGAATGTATCCATATGCATATGTTCATATCATTACACAACACTTTGATATACATATTACTTATTGTAATCATTGTAATTGCTGGAATGCTGTTGTGATATTTTACAAAAAATCTTTAGGCCTGTAAAGTGTTTGAATGTAGAGAAACTTATGATATATCTTACCCATATGGTCTTACACATGTGCACATACTGTCGCATTATTTTGAAATACACAAAATCGGTATTCGGCTCTATTTATTCAAGTATTGAAATCATTGTCTGCTGAGATATTTAAAAAAAAAGTTGGTTCATTTGTCTTTGGTCAAATAGTAAAGAAAGATAACTCTAATTGCATTTTAAATTTTTTTACATGATGAAATACACATTCAGTCAGATTTTGCAACATATGACGTTGTCATTGAATTATTTCTTTTTATAAGAATCTACACAATAATGAAAATCATGGGCTGAAAAGAAAATATATAAAATGAGCATTTCCATTACAACCAATGGATGTCTAAAAGATCTGATTAGTTTCAAAATCTCAAAATTTTGGATGGTGACCTCCTAATATTGTGTCTTACATCTAAATTATATTAGGAAATAAGAATTATGCTTTTTTTTCTGAAAAAAAAAATTGTTGTAAAACATGAAATGTGTGATATCACCTTAATTACTATTTTTTTCATTCTGATCGACAGAAATTAAAAGATGACGTCCACGCAACGTTGGTTTTTGTTGAGGAATTAATCAGCCTGGCGCAAGGTATAACGTCCGAAAAACTTACATTGATATGCCGTAATTGCGCGAAAAAAGAACATATAAAATATTCAAAAGAAGCCATTTTCATTGTATCAGAGGTTCAAAGCCAACAAAACGCTTCAAGGACTACTAGTCATCGTTCACATGACAACAGAACGTCTAAACGCGATACTAGTGTGGATGGGCATACAAAATACAACCCGGCCTTTGAAAAGAGGGAGCAAAACAGGTATGCACGTGTTACTGAGGAGACAGAGCGAAACCATGAGCATGCCTCTGATTATGTCCAAGATACCTTAATTAAAGAAGGAACAGGAGATGAGAGAATCACGGAAATAACCACTACAGACAGGGAGGCAACAAATCAACTTAGAGAAAAACTAGAAAAGGCTGAGCTCGAAAAGTCCAAAATTGAAGAAATGTTTGAAGCCAAAAAGAAGGAACTGATTGAACTTCAAGATGAGTCCAGCAAAAAATTGGTCGAAGAAATTGATGAAAAAGAAAAGCTAAAATTAAGTCTCGAAGATTTACAAAGCGATCTTAAAGATGAACGTAGTAAATATACGCATCTAAAAAGCAATTTTGTAGAAATAGAAGAGGATAACAAGCATATACGTAAACAACTAGGTAAGTTTTACTTGATCCATTTAGGAATTAAAAGAGGTCCATTGACTTTTTGATCATGATGATTCTGTTATAAAGAATAGTTTTTTAGATATTGATTTATGCATTAATGTTGTATCTCTAATATATTTCATTCTTACTGAAGATAAAATCAAACGACAGTACAATATCGTGATGAATCAATGTCTTTTGCATGGACTGTATAAAGTTTGACAAAGATCCATTAATTGATGACAACTTCGAGGATTAATACATGTGTATGAAGTTTGATTTAGATCTGTGTAGAACTGTACCCTCTAGACTATTTTATAGGATTTTAACCATTTCCAATTTTTGTTCAAGCTATATACAAGTATATCCAATCTCTTACTTTGATCTCTGACCTTGATCAATGACCTTTTACCCGGAAAATGTTCTTTCTTATGTCATAAGCATTTAGCGTGAAGAAATTGACAAAGACCATTGAAAAATGCCACTGTGTTTACCAATTTACATATGAAATATAAAAGCCCTACCCATTTTGACTCAAAAAATTTACCGAAGGTTAAATTTTTGAAAAGTATGTCAATCTTCAAATTCAAGGCAAGTACCATTTCAAAGGCCAAGGTTTAGGGTCTAGTTTAGGGCCCATCATCATATGAAATTACTTGTCAATTCACATTATAGTGTCCCGCTATTAGCTATATCAAATATTAAGAATTTTATATGTCAAGGTCAAATGATCAGGGTCAAAATCTACCGTTGCTTAGATTCACCTCGCCATCGTCTCTCATACCGTCTGTATTGACGTGGCAGATGGCCGTCCTAAGTCGGCACTGGTTGCCCATTGGTCTCGTTGGTTAATGTGTGGTCTTTTATGTTTAATGTTTCTATGGTTGGAGTTGATGTTCCTTGTCCCTTTTGCGTCTCTTTATGTGGGTGTCTGTTATGTGTTTTTTGCATTGGGTGTTTTGCTGTGGATGCTGCAACCTCGTGTTATTGGAGATCCCCTCCTTTCTTTCACAATGCCAGGTTACAAGTTGACGATCCAAATAGTTTCATCCAATATACTTACACACAACAGCTAAAACAAAATATTGGCGGACAGCCTGATAGACGGACGGACTTTGTCATTTCCTGATAGACCTGATTTTGCTTCGCAACCCGTCCAAGAATGAATATATAGACATGATTAGGAACAATATTATTTTCCGTTTTCCTTCAGTACGAATTCTTTCGGAATATTTTAACTTCTAGACAAAAGTTTGGAAGACTTGAGGAAAAGTGATGCAAAGATCGAAAACTTAAGTAGACGCATTGAAAGCATCGAAAAGAGTAGGACTGAGGAGAGAAGAGATTATGAAAGACAAAAAGGTGAGAAAATTAAATCTACTATGTAAAATATCTCAGAGCAATGATGATGTACGAAATAAACGTACAGAGATATCGCAAAAGCTCTTCATACTTGTGAGGTTACAGACAAACAAAACAATCAGACATGGGAACTATAGTGTAGCATATATCATGCCTTCTCGTATATTCCTGGATGATGATTTGTTTCGTTAGACAATAGTATTAAGGTCGTTCGGTACAGGCGTCATATCGAAGTTACGTTTTCCGTAAAACGAGTACATTTCGGTATGATTTATACATATTCTAAAATCTTACTTTAAATGCAATATGTTGTGCTAATTAAACCCATTTATGAAGTTGGTTTTCCTTAGTAATAACGTCACAAAGTAGGTATAGCACGCTGCCTACATAGCATATATTAGCGCCGTTCGTATGCGCTAAACTGCACAATTACAACGTCAAATTAGACAAAATATACAACGGATGCTGACAAAATGCCCTAAAATGGATTTCTGAGTGATAAATCATTTTAATCGTGAGTTTATAATAAAATTTTCTTGTAATGAGTAAAATAAACGGCGCAATTCATATTTTAATGGCTTTTTTCGACTTTTGATTTATTATTTTCATATACTTTTAACAAATATTCAAAATCTAGTCGAAAAATCTCCTTATAAAAATTAACATCCTATGAACTAGATGTACTCTTCATGTTGTTATAATAAAATCATCCAAAACATCCCCTAGTTTTTCCGCTATTCTCACTTCTATTTGCGTCGATTCTTCTATAAACGTTAACAAAAATGGGACATTTATCTTGCCGTTGTAATAATAAAGATATACTATGCACTTGTACATTTGGAAAGATAATTTTCTTAAAATCATGTCATCCAAAGAAAATAATACATTGATTAGGTAAATATCTAAATTCTGCGCATAAATCCACAAAATGTTGCCAATAACATGGATATTCTACATCTTTTGGCATATTATTCTCCGTCATTTTGTCACATTTAGTTTAGAAAAAAATTACCTTTTTTATCCTCTATAGTTATTTTTAAAAAAAACGAGTCGAGAAAGATTCATTATATTCAAGCACACTTTTCTTGAAATCGTTTTGAAAATACTGATATAAAAAAATTAATCAAAACATGGACCCAATTTTCTGTTACAGGCGATAGAAATTTGGTTTTTGACACCTTTTTCGGTCATTTTGGCGAACGTCATGCAGCGACGTCGTACATACTGTAACGACGCCTGGACAGTTTTCACGCCGTCATCTTGGATTTCTTGATTTATTCAAATTACATTCCTTATGCAATTTTCATTTTGATGATTTCTAAATTTTGAAGCGATGTGCTTTTTAAGTGTGCTGGAATATGACCCATTAAAAGGTGAACATGAAAAATTTTATAAGTAGGGAAGTTTTCAAAAAATCTGAATAAAATGAGACGATGTATTGAAGTCGTCAGAGGTGCTGGCGATTGGGTGGGGGGTTCACTCCCACCCCTGCAACGGCCAGTTAAGTGAAGGGATAGTGCGCTTGCTTCTAACCTCTGCGGCCACGATTCTTAAAGGATGAAAATATATATCTCTGGATAACTCTGCTCTAATATATGAATTATATGTATAGAGAAATCGCAAAAGTTCTTGGTAATCAAACATAAAAATCAGTCCCAATGCGATAACTTCCCTCATATTCATTAACGATTTTGTCGTGAGACAATAGTAATATAAGCTTAAAGGTTATATAAGGTTTTATTTAATCAATATTCCATATTTGTATGTGGGTCTATTAGATATTGATTCCTTAATGCATGTTTCATATTTAAAACTTTAATTCTCATTTAATTGAAGATGGACTAAAACGACAGTACGATATCGTGATGAAGCAAAGTCAAACAGAACAGAGAAACCTAGAATCGGAGCTTAGTGACCTTAAAAAGGTCAAAGGTAAACTAATAGTATATATGTCACGAAGAAGAATGTAACGAATAGTAACATTATTCTTCGTAAGTACTAGTCATGTGCTCACTTTTAAATGATTCAGAATTGAAAGTTAGAAAAAAACATATATATAAACTCTTAGATAAAAAATATGTTGTCAAAATGGCTTTTACTACACCTTTTCTTAAAGGAAACGCTTGTATATATATTGCGATTGAATTACGTAAAGCCAAAGAAGATTATTTCATAGATATTTTCAAACCTAAATTGAATTGTTAAACTATGATTTCATTTCTTCTTTACAAAAAGCTATTTATTATTGTTCTTAAAGCATAAATATACGTAAATAATAAGTGCGCCAACGTCTGGGACATTTGTACGTGATGCGCCTAACTGTAACGTTATGATGACGTCATAGAAGCTGCCTACCTATTGTTCTTTGTTTATTTATTGTTTATATTCATTGCAACTCTGAAGAGCCAACAGGCGAAAACGTTAAGTGCAATAAACAAATTCAATCGTCATTATGTCACTTTGATTTTGATTATATTGACTATACCGGGAATGGATATTTATTATTTATTGCGATTGATATATATATGGAAGCTAGAAAATCATATACAATTATGGACTTTTTACGAGGTGAATATGGTGTGATATTTTCTGAAAATATTGACCGAGGCGACAGCCGCGTTCAGTATTTTCAAATTCAGAAAATATCACACCATATTCACCGAGTGAAAAGTCCACAATTGTTTTATTATATAGTGGACTTAATCAGTATTTATAAAGGTACCTTTTCGCAATGGCTGACATCGGCTTTTCTTTGAAAATGTTTCAAGACATGTTAATATCAGCAATTTCTGTCGCTGAATTATCCTGAACGTAATGAAATTCATTCAATGAGTCAAATGAAGAATATTTCAGAGTCAAAATCCGTAGATAGGTTCAAAATTCAAGAATTTGAGCTCAGCTTCAGGGTCCTTGCTCCTGTTTACGAAATGACGTTAAAGACGTCACGGAAATAAATATTGCGCGTTTTCGATATTTCATGGTAAACCGGAAGCAAGAGTTTTCGCGGTAGTGATATTTAATGAAATTGCCCCTCACAGGTCAAGATGAGACAATGACTCGCCACGTGACCGTTCTCCGCCAATGAGAGTGGGAATATAAACAGACTATATAACTAGAAAGGTTTCTTGTTGCGGTTGCAACAAGAGTGTCTTCCTCCTATACAATTTTTGGTTTGGAAATATGAAGGACGTCACATTACATGTATTTATATTATATATTTAAGTTTTCAAATAGCAGTAACATTAAATTTTCAAACCGATAATTGTTGGTGAGCAACCATTTGATTTGGGGGGGGGGGGCGGAATTCTCTTGCCAGCCGGTAAAATTTTTTCAGCAATTTTCTGAGCAGGCCATTTTTTCAGCCATTACCAGAGTCGGAGAAAAATTTTCGCCGGTTCTTCGGGCCGGATTTAAACAAATTGTCAAATGTTGTGAATGTCTGTGTAAGTTAAACTCCCCGCTGTTACAGAGTATGAGTTAATAACCGTTCCTTCAGATGTCTCTTTGCATTTAGCGAATTTCAGACAGATTGTATGATGTTTAAATAGAACCTTTTCTAGATTTTTGTGCCTATGCGTATTAGGTCTCTGGTAGATACAGCTATGTGAACAGTTTGTATTTATATTAATTAATTTTTTTGACTTTAAATTGTCTGGCACAAAGGGCCAGCAAAAATTTCCATATCATGCAATGTATCCTTACTTTTGTATGGTCCGGGAAAAAAAATTGCCGGCCCTTTGGGCCGGAATATTTTTTTCAGCATTTTTCAGAGCCGGGATTTTTTTTTTGCAAATTCTTCCTGCCCCCTTCCCCCATAAAAAAGGCGAGCTCGTAGCTGTAGAACCAATTTTCTTGAGAAGAGAAATGGTAATAACAAGTTACGTTCAATATATATATATATAAATACCATGAGGTTCTCGCTGTGCAGGTTCAAATTTGGATCCCCCCCCCCCTTTCCCTTTTTTCAAAGTTTATTTTGAATTTCCATCATGGCGACATCGTTCAATATAAACAGAACTGTTTTCGAAAAACGAGGGGAGGGAAGAATGTTGGAGAAATTGTTCATCAATTTGTAAATAAACCAACCGAAAATTATGTTCGAACGTTTGCTAGAATTAGAAATTAAACTTGATGTTCAAAATATAGTTATTGAAGTTTAGAAACAGGTTTGTAGGTTAGAAATCGGAATCAAACTACCACTTTTTGTGTGTAAATTCTGGTTTGTAGCTGATCTCTTCTAAATTAATCAATTGTTTTAAAATCAAATTGTGTTTATCGAAATGTATTTATGAAATGCATATTCATCATTGTCGTGAAATCGGAATTTGAAAATCTCAACACTGCTTTTCTCGAGTCGGACTCGGACTACCAATTTTAGTGTGCGCCCGATCTGTTGGCGTGAAGGTGTATCGAAATACCCAACTCAAAATTTCGATGCTCATATCTTTTCAACAGTAAGAGATAGGAAAAATCAGAAAGACTAAATAAGACAGATATATGGATAAAAAATAATAATATTGAAATTTTTAGGAAACTTCATAAGCTTAATTTTTGTTTACTATTATAAGCAAAAAAGTGTCTTCCTCCTATGAACTTCTGAATTTGGAAATATGAAGGACGGTGAAGGACGTCATCGTAATAAATCGTTACAGCGTGCATCTAGCATTTCATATCTTGCATGGCTGTCGACTTTCAAAAAGAATGGAAATTGTAGATAGCAAAATACGAGATATTTAAGCTTACAAATAGCAAAACATGAAATTTTCGGTCCTTTTGAGTATTTCGACGCTCCCGTCAAATATTTGAATCTACTAAAAAACATGATAAAAAAAATAACAGAGACCAAAAATTAAAAAGACCAATCTAGCTTTTACTCCAAACGTAACGTTGGAGAACTTTCATTGTCCTAGCTTACAGGGTTCTTGAGAAATCGCTGATCCAATTTTCCACGGTTACGAAAACAATAGGTCTTCCGACGGAAGTCGGAAGACCTAATAATACTGAATGTTAATTATAATAAAGCATTCAAACTGTAATATATTTACGAAACGCTTTTCTCTCGAATCAATAATACGATGTTGCCCAAGAAAAATGCCTAGGCTATTCAATAAAGATGAACATATAGATAAGTATTTACCGGCTATCTTTCATACGAACGAATTCTTGTCAAATTGGTATATCTTAAATGTTTCTGTCCCTCTATAGAAAAAATATCGGAGGAGTTAAGGAAAAGTAATACCACGACCGATAATCTTAACAGACGCATCGAAAATATGGAAAAGATCAGGGCACAGGAAAGAAAAGACTATGAAAGACAAACAGGTAAGAAGATGCACTCTGCAATGTAAAATTCTTTGAACATTTTATCTGTAATATACGAAATCTATATACGAAGATATCGCAATAAAGATTTATGATTGTAAGAGTACATACAAACAAAACAAACACCTATTAATATAAATATATTCAGTGCTTTCTGTAGCGTATTCTTTATACATTTTATTTCATCGTAAGACAATTATAGTAATTTCTGCCTAAGGTTTTATATCATGTTTTATTATCATTTTCGCTGTTAAAAGTCATTTTCTTTGAGTTTTGTAGAATATAAAAAAGTAACGAGAAGATCCCCAACGAAACAAAACAAAAAGTTATACCAAAATATTTCTTTGGATCTGATACAGGCAAATACCATAGTAAAGTAGAACTGTCCTGAAGAACGAATTATATCCCTGTAATGTATATCTTTCGGAACAGTTAATTCAATATAGAGCAAATCAACTATTTGTACTTGCCTTATTTTAAGATAAGATCAGAAGTGAAAACACACTCTTGATCATAAGATACAGTTCTGTGAAATAACACTGCAACCAATGCAGAGGGGAAGAAATTGTGTTCCAGTCAAGGATTTACCCATATATTACATTCAATTCTCTGAAATGTTATTTACATCCATGCAAAGGGACAGGAGTTATGCCCTGGTCAAGGTTTTGCCCACGTACTTTACTCTGACCTTTTCATTTGATCTTGGTTCAAAGTAATGACACACCCTTGGGGCCTTCAGGAACAAGGCTATTCCATATTCTTAGGTAATCAGTAGTATTCTATGAAAATTTGTCACACTGCAAATAAATTTCTAGTAATCTCATTGGTTGTTTAGCCGTAATTATGAGACTATGTTACCCTTCTGCAGCCGTAGATATGGAACTTTTTGACGTCTCGGATACCTTATTGTTTTTTGACGTAATAGCAAGCTTTTCCCGTAAAAAACGTTATAACATTTTGAATTTTCCTCTCGCTTCAGATTCTGTAATTTTAATTTTCTGCTAAAATTCCTTTTTTATGCATTTTGAATATACCATTTACGGGTACGATCTTTTTAATGGTGAAGAAAATTTAACAATCCATCAACAAAATTTAATAAAAAAGTTAGAAATTTTACTGTTGACACCATTTTCAAATGACAATTTATAAGTGATTTATAGTATGACAAAAATGTTATTACGGTTCCAGACTGGTTATACGGTCTGATATACCTTGTCTGGAATTTATATTCCCCTCGCCTCCGGCACGGGAAACATTCTAATATTTTGAATTCCCCTCGCCTTCGGCTCGGGAAACATATATTACAGACAAGGTATATCAGACCATATTACCTGTCTGGAACCGTAATAACGTATAATAATGCAGAAGAGAATGGTGTAAGCACTGGAAATTTTTTTCCCAGTTAGTCTAATATGACCTTGATCTTTGACTTACATAGTATGACCACCGTTCAAGGCCATACCACACCATTGAATCCAAAGCAACAATTTTGTTATAGATTTATAAAGGGGAAGGACTTATGCACTGAACAAGGTTTTGCTCATATGGTCTATTGTAGACTTCGATGAAAGGTCAAGAGCAAATCTAGCTGGTAAAATAAAGTCATATGAATTCATTTCTGAAACAGTGAAAATGTTTGAGCTCTGATATTAAGGCCTGAAAAACCTTATTGTCAATTGGCCTTATTTGATATCCTTTAAAAAATTTCAATACACTTTTTATGTCTCCCCCCAACGGGGAGGAGACATATTGGTTTTGCCTTCGTCGTCCGTCCGTCTGTCTGTCCGTCTGTCACACATCGTGTCCGGGCTATATCTCCTGAACCGTTTGCCCGATCACTTTCATATTTTAGTATGTTGTTGCTTATGACCCGAAGGTTTCACATCACCTTAACCCAAGGTCATGTGACCAAGGTCAAGGTCACTTAAAGCATTTTAAATGAAATTATGCATACATTCCTGTCCGGGCTATATCTCTTGAACCGTTTGCCGGATCACTTTCATATTTTAGTATGTTGTTGCTTATGACCCGAAGGTTTCACATCACCTTAACCCAAGGTCATGTGACCAAGGTCAAGGTCACTTAAAGCATTTTAAATGAAATTATGCATACATTCCTGTCCGGGCTATATCTCTTGAACCGTTTGCCGGATCACTTTCATATTTTAGTATGTTGTTGCTTATGACCCGAAGGTTTCACATCCCCTTGACCCAAGGTCATGTGACCAAGGTCAAGGTCACTTAGTGCATTTTTGTGTCGCCTGCGAAGCACAGCGACACTTAGGGATCACTTTGTCCGTTGTCCGTCTGTCCGTCCGTCCGTTTGTCTGTCTGTCCGTCTGTCTGTCACACTTGGGTGTCACACTCCATAACTTTTGATTGGTAAGTGATAGGGCTTCGATATTTCACATGTGTATTCCTTGTGACAAGACCTTTCTAAACATATCATAATTTTTGACCTTGTGACCTTGACCTAGATATTTGACCTACTTTTCTAAAAATCTAATATTGGCTATTTCTCTTGATTGGTTAGTGATAGGGCTTTGATATTTCACATGTGTATTCCTTGTGACAAGACCTTTCTACACATATCATAATTTTTGACCTTGTGACCTTGACCTAGATATTTGACCTTCTTTTCTTAAAATCTAATATTGGCTATTTCTCTTGATTGGCAAGTGATAGGGCTTTGATATTTCACATGTGTAATCTTTGTGACAAGACCTTTCGACGCAAACCATAATTTTTGACCTCGTGACCTTGACCTAGATATTTGACCTACTTTTCAAAAAATCTAAGATTGACTATATCTTTTGATTGGTAAGTGATAGGGCTTTGATATTTCACATGTTTATTTCTTGTGACAAACCCTTTCTTCACATACCATAATTTTGACCTCGTGACCTTGACCTAGATATTTGACCTACTTTTCAAAAAAATTAAGATTTGCTATATCTTTTGATTGGTAAGTGATAGGGCTTTGATATTTCATATGTGTATTCCTTCTTGTGACAAGGCCTTTCTACACATATCATAACTTTTGACCTCATGACCTTGACCTAGATATTTGACCTACTTTTCAAAAAATCTTAGATTGGCTATTTCTTTTGATTGCTGAGGGATAGGCTTTGATATTTCACATGAGCATTCCATGTGACAAGACCTTTCTTCACATACCATCATTTTTTACCTCGTGCATTTGCCCTATATATTTGACCTACTTTTCAACAAATCTACGATTGGCTATATCTTTTGAGTGGTAAGTGATAGGGCTTTGATATTTCACATTTGTATTCCTTATGAAACATTCCATAATTTTTGACTTAGTGACCCTGCCCTTGATATTTGACTTATTTTCAATAAAAAAAATCCGCTTCGCAGGCGACACAAGCATTCCTTGGATTGCTATTTTTAATGAAATTATGCATACATTCCTGTCCGGGCTTTATCTCTTGAACCCTTTGCCGGATCACTTTCATATTTTAGTATGTTGTTGCTTATGACCCGTAGGTTTCACATCACCTTGACCCAAGGTCATGTGACCAAGGTCAAGGTCACTTAGTGCATTTTTAATGAAACTGTACATACATTCCAGTCCGTGCTATATCCCTTGAACCGTTTGCCGGATGACTTTCATATTTTAGTATGTTGTTGCGTATGACCCAAAGGTTTCACATCACCATGACCCAAGGTCATGTGACCAAGGTCACTACGTGCATTTTTAATGAAATTATGCATACATTCCTGTACGAGCTACACCTCTTGAACCATTTGCTGGATCACTTTCATATCTAAGTATGTTGTTGCTTATGACCCGTAGGTTTCACATCACCTTGACCTAAGGTCATGTGACCAAGGTCAAGGTCACTTAGTGCATTTTTAATGATATTGTGCATACATTCTTGTCCGGGCTATATCTCTTGAACCGTTTGCCGGATCACTTTCATATTTTAGTATGTTGTTGCTTATCACGTAAAGGTTTCACATCACGTTGACTCAAGGTCATGTGACCAAAGTCAAGGTCAATTAGTATATTTCAAATGAAATTGTATTTGTTACATGTATTATGTCCAGGCTTAATCTTTTGAACCGTGATCGGATCACGTCATATTCTAGTATGATGGTGCTGATGACCTCCTTGATCAAAGGTCATATGACTAAGGTCAAGTATTACATTTTTTAATGAAATTGTAAATGCTACTATTATTACTAGTATTGAGTTTGTGCTATATCTGTGGAATCGTATACTGGATCACTCTTATACTATAGTATGCTGTTGCTCAGGATTGGAGGGTTTCTTATCATCTTGACCCAAGGTCATGTGCCCAAGGTCAAGATCATTTACTTCTTTTTAATGAAATTGTACATACTAATATTGTCTTGGTTATATCTCCTGAACCCTTCTTACAATTGTTTTCATATTTTAGTATGTTGTTTCTAAGGACTAAATGTTTCTTATCACATTGTCCCAACGTCACATGGTTAAGGTAGCTTCTTACTTTGGTAATGAAATTGTATATGCTAAGCATGTCCAGGCTGAACTTGTCTATGCTAATAATGTTTAGGCTTTATATCTTGAACCGTGTATCCAATCACTAATTCAGTTTTTTGTTGCTCATGATCCATACAATGTTAAACGTCTTCAAATTCAATAGCATCATTTAAAAGCAGATATGTTTGCGGCATGGACCAGACATGCATGTTTCGGGTACTTAACCCTCGTCAGTGAGTGTAGGTTTCAGATCACCTATATCCAAGGTCATGTGACCAAACTCAATTTCTTTAAATATGCTTATATTGAAATCGTATATACCAATCATGTTTGGACTTTACCTCAAATAATGTAATGAATCACTTTCATGTTTTAGTATGATGTTGCTTATGACTCAAAGGTTTCACATCATTTTGCATTTTGGCCTAAGGTGAAAGTAACTTAGAGGGATGGGGAGACATCTGTTTTTTTATGAAAAACATTTTGTTTAATTTCAAATCTGTATATTCAAGCTAATCACTTTTACCAATGATTTTCAATTGTCAATATTGAAATATATATTCTATAGTACCAATTTTGTTGTACTAGACACGTGTTTCGGATATTTTGATCCTCGTCAGTAGTACTTCATATGTTGTAGAATAATTATGTACAATAAGTAGGAAAATATTAAAAGAATGGGAACTCAAAATAAGATGTACTCTGAATTAGATAAGCTGAAGCCTAACTTTGTACGTTATAACGTCATACATGTATAGGCTATTATGTATAGGATTTATTCTTCCAAATCATGAACATTTCAGAATCAATGAATTCCAAGATGGATGATCTTAAAAAGGAAATATCATCTAAACAAACGGATATTGGTACGTCTATTATATGGAATAAATTTCTTAAATGAAGGAATCAATTTTAAAATGATGCTATTGAATTTGAAGACATTTAACATTTGTACCACTTGATAAGTGTCACTGCTGGTTGACCAGGAGTTCCCAAGGACATAAGTAACCAAGTTAGATCAACTTCGGTTGATCGTTTCTTCAACGCATTCGAAAATCTGTCATCAAAATTTCTTGAAATTTCTAAAACGTGGGTCCTTTAGCATCATATCCCACCCATCCTGCTACGTCTTTCGATACATTTTTGGACATAAGTTTCGCATTCCTTGGCCTTTGTTGAGATTGAGAATTATTGACGAGGGTCAAGTACCCGAAACCCAAAGGACTAGGTACGCTAACCCCTTATATTGACTCTATAATTTCAACGAAATGCTTTTGGTAATCGAACTATCAAAATTATCACTTTTTGCAATGTTGATTGTTTGAGAAATTACGTCATCATAATTTAGCCCTCGTAAATTAACTCGCGTGATGTATGACGTCATGTTCTGACGTCATGTGCCCTGAATGACGCAAAACAATAGAAAATCGTCGTTTTTTACATATAATTCTTCAAAATTCTTCTTGCCTCCAGGCTTTGCCCACAATATCTTTTATGCAAATTTAAAGGCCGAACAGAAATCCATCGAATGGTACAAAAAATATCACGGGGAAGGCCTGGAGCGCTACTTTTTTCAAAATTTTGTATCGAAATTTCGCTCATTTATTTATATTTTCAATGATTTCATTATTTGACACGTTTTTAGCGACATATTATTCAGTATAGGAATGTGAACTCAAAACAGACTTTTCTGATATGGATTTACCATACATTTGACATTTTATAAACTAGAATATTATGGATATATGAACAACTTCGAAAATAGGGCCGAAATGGCAGGTTACCGCACCTACTCCTTTATCTGTTTTTAAATGATGCTTTTGAATCTGAAGACGTTTAACATTCATACATATTTTATGAAAAGGTAACGACATAATTACTGATATAAGATTTCAATATTCGGATTTTTTTTCTTCGGGGATGTTGACTTTTACTCCCCTTGCGGGGTTCACTTTAGCTTAAGGGGGTTCGAGTATCGTTGTTTTGACACTGTTTTAAACTAACTTTATTTCTTATCTAAACTAAAAATCTACATTCAATTCATGTAAAATGTAGAAAATATTGGTATGGTGCAGGGCATCTTTAAGGTCTAATACTTGATCAAAGTTATGCTTTTTAGTGAAAAAGGAAAACGGAACAAAAATCAATTTAAGGCATCTTAAGTCCATTTGTCTAAGCAATAAATATTGTTAAGACATATAAATGAAATATCAAAAAAAATCATAAATTTCTTGAAATTTCTAAAACACTGGTCCTGTTGCATCATATCTCACCCATTCTTCTACGTCTTTAGGTACATTTTTTGGACATAAGAACTTTCATACTACAATGGCGTAGCTCTGCCTGAAAAGTGGAGGGGCACAACATCCCAAAATTTCTAACAAGCAAAAACAAAAAATAAATAGATAAATAAAGGGAGGGGGAGGGGAAAAGATAAAAATATATATATGGGGTTTTCATGTTCTGTATGCATAAATTTTATTATTTCTGGAAGTACATGAATAAATGTCTGGCGAGCGGTACATGTAGCGGGCAAGGAATTTTTTTAGCAAAATATTGACTTATCAGAAAATACTTTCTATACCCTCTATCATTAACAAGTACATGAATAATTTTCTATATAGTTTGAGTTAAATTTTTCATGTACATTGATAAAGTAATATGTATAAAGGATGGATCAGAATAGCTAAATTATTCAGAACGTCTATAAAGAACTTGCAAGCGGTAGCGAGCCAAAGAAAAATTTTGAAAATTAACCGAAAAATTATAGATTTATGGTACAAAATGTGGCTATTTTAAACAATGTTAATGCATCATAAAATTTTGTGATTGAAAAGTATGGGGGGGGGGGCACAAACATGGTTGTGCCTCGCTGCCCCCTTCTCCTACGCCCTTGTACTATTTGGCAAAATCACAATGTTTCGCTTGACGATAATTGTTATACAAAACATCAGGTAATTAATTGTTATTTTATCATGATTACATTTTTGATTCACCTAGGGGCTTAACCAAAAAATGTAATCATGATAACTAGTTATCATGATTACATTTTTGGTTAAGCCCCTAGGTGAATCAAAAATGTAATCATGATAATATAGAAGTAATGTAAAGACATGAACAATGGTAAGAAACCATTTTTTTCCCATGGTAGATTCCTTAGCCAAACAAGTTGAAGATTTACAGAGGACATGTGCAGCAAAGGATGCGGAAATCAGTAAGTCTCTATTGCCAATGTCACATGTAGTCTCAATGTCAAACGTCTTCAAATTCAATAGCATCATTTAAGAACAGATAAATTTGCAGCATGGACTAGACATAAGTTTACATGATAAAAGATGTTTGATTATCAAATTACTTTCTAAGTAACAACCTTACCGTAGTAAAATGTATCAACCATCATATTCAAGCTAACAAAATGTGAATTTAACATCAATGCAAGAAAATTCCATATCATTTAAAACCAGCTAACAGAAATAATAAACTTTGCGTGGATTAATATCAGTTGTAAAATAAAAATGATATTACATTGTTTGGATTGAGGATCGCTGACGAGGGTTAAGTACCCGAAACGTGCTGGTCTATTCAATGCTGCAAATGTATCTATTGTTAATGATGCTTTTGAATTTGAAGACGTTTAACAGTTGACCAATTACTTAGTAGTATGTTCTTTTACGAGACTGTGTGTTTCATGTAGTCCACCAATATTCATCATAGTTATGAAAATGATTACTGAATATATCCATATCCATGTATAATTCCCTGAAAGAATTACACTTTAACTCATTAGAGTTGACAACATACATGTAGAATATCCTGAATCTTTCAGAATCGATGAATTCTAGGATGGCTGACATTGAAAGAGAAATTGTTTCTAAGCAGAAGGAAATTGGTATGTTCATTATAAAAGTAAAAATAGTTGTTCTAACTCTGATATCACATAGAGGCCTTTTCAACACAAAAAAATCTTAATCGCTCGGGGCACCTGATGGATTTATGATTCAGATTTTGAGTCAACATAAGTGGCACCTCATTCAAAATTTATTCAAAGATGACAAAATGATAAAGTGTGGCGTTGAGAATTGCGCTCTCACAGAAGAAAAAAGAACACGTGCATGTAACACTTCAATTCAATTTTACATACAGATATATTGATTAGTAATTCAAATGCAGCTAACATTACCGCTATTTACCCATGTGAACTAGAGGTGAAAAGACCACTGAAAGTATTTAATAGCCATTCTCTGTAAGGACCAAAATCGTTCGGCACGGCATGTCATGGATTTTGATGATTTTCGGTATAATGGGTATATATTAAGTACTGACCATGAAAATAACACTTTTCAGCCAATGTGACCTCTGGTTGCCATGATAACGAGGTCATTCTATTTATAGCACTTTTGGGACCATGAAATAAGCCAGCTCCGGAGACTTCGTTGCCATGGATACCACTGTAACAGCTTGTTCATCTTTATATAATCTATTCTTCCTTACTTCCATTCTTACTTAGTACACTTAGATATGTGATATTTATTACAGGAACCTTATTGTATTAAGCCAAAATAAGTCAAAATGAAACGAAAAATAGAGGTGAAAATAAGGGCCAATTTAGTGTGTTTTTGACCATTTTCAATCTTAAATATCACAAAAGGCACCAATAGGAGACTAGTGATTTTCATCAATGGAAATGTATTTTTATTGACAAATAAAATGAACGAAAAATTGGAGTGGGTATTTAAGAGTTCTACCTAAATTCTGTCGTCAAAGACCGTTGCCATGGCAACATTATACCTTTTTGCTTGTTTCATATTATCTTTGAAATTTATTTTATTCCTCTTTAGAGCTACATAAGATTGTCAAAATGTATGCATGTATAGATATGACTTCTATCTTTTACATAAGAACAATTAAAATGTTCAAGGTCATTGGCTTGATGTTCAAGGTAATTTATACTTTGAGACTCAAATTTTGCATAAAATATTGATTTTTTTTTTTTGTTACCGATTTTAGTGTTTTTTTTATTTAAATATTTTCATAGGTCATATATATTATGAAAGCACATGAATATAAGAAAGACAAATCTCAGAATTTATTGAATTGTCGCAATTCAATAGGAAAATATTTTTTCGTCAAAAAAAACAAGAAAAATACAGATTTCGTCCCTTTTATATCAAAATACTCACCAAGAATTTAGATATTTGAAGATGTGAAGAAACGTAATCAATAGTTCTAAAAAATAAGTGATACATTTATCATTTTATGGCAAATAACTGTTAAGTTCAATATTTCAAGGTTTCTAAAATGTTGACACCTTCATTTTATGAAAAATCAGGATTTTTCGTCAAATCTGGTCACTTAAAGTTTAATGACCTTGAAAATTCAGTGGGTGACCTTGAAATATTTTCAAGGTCATTTTGATATCAAAACGCCTCTTATAGATGTATACATGAACTTCTGTTCCAATATCATGCGTAGATAGTTTGATAGAGGTTGTGTTTAACTTCATCGTATTGAAACCTTTCAGCCGATTGTTGCCATAGCAACTAAATTTGATGCTGCTTTGCATAAAAAAGGACAAATTAGCCCAATTAATTTTTTTATATTATGTAGAGTTCAAAGATGATACTTATTGGATAACTAGAATTTGGACTTCAAAAATTGGTGCTTTTATGAAATGTTCAACCTTGTAAAACAGTAAAAACATGCAAAAAAGGGTCTTTGAGTGCCCAAAACAAAGCCTTTTAATACCCTGTTTTGGCCCAATTTTTTATCTTGTATACATAAGGCATCCGAGATGAATGTAAAAAACTTTACAAATATGCATAATAATAAGGATTGAAAGAAATTCTAATATGACTTGATTCTTTTTCCCTATTAATACAACAGACGCGAGCCGGGCTCTATTCTCCAATATAGGCCCTATAACGATAAGCCACGCCTACCGATTTTCTGAAAGAAGATAAACCGGCAGGAACTGGTTTTTACCAAGAATCGATGTCTAAGTTTGGTCATCATTTGAATAGAAATAAAAAATGACAAGCCGGGCTCTATTGTCTCATAATGCCCTCGCGTCCTCAGCCAATCACATTTATCACCTCGCCGCTGACGCGGCTCGGTAATAAATGCGATTGGCTGAGGACGCTCGGGCATTATGAGACAATAGAGCCCGGCTTGTCATTTTTTATTTCTTAAATAATCAAAGCAATTTAAGATTTAAAATGTACCTGTTTCCATGGTAACGAAGCCTACAAATATGCCTTGTCCTATAGATTTTCCCGATTTTTGAAACTTCAGACACGGTTACCATGGCAACGACAACCTTTTTGAAAAAACTGGGGTTGATTTACATACTAGTACTTCATATTGAACTTCCATACCAAAAATCTCAAAAATCCATGACATGCCGTGCCAACATGTTTTGAAATTCTTTGGTTCTTACAGAGAATTGCTGTTAAACACTGATGCATGCGTAGATCTTATATCCTTTGACGATACAGGTAAACTAAATATACTTCGATAAATGACAAACGTGACGTCTTCGACTTCAGCATTAAAAATATATAACAGTATTACCCCTTATTACCCAACAATGTTGAAAAATTAGGTTAGAACCATTAAACATTATATTTGATGGGTGTTGCACCATATTTGACAGGTGTTGCATGCACACCGGAAACGCCGACCCTTCAAAGGCACATTGTTTCTCTTCGGAATGTCGTTCATTTTGGGTTTTGCAACTGTTCCACTGGAAATTCCAGTGATTTTGTCTTCCCTTCTGGACTTTGATACTGAATAACTGATGGGTACTTCTTTGATGTTTGTATTGACTCGTTGACTTGTGACATTTTCTGCATGGAGGATGATGATGACAATAACAAGATTGTCAATATTGAAATATATGTTCTATAGTACCAATTTTGTTGTACTAGACACGTGTTTCGGATATTTTAATCATCGTCAGTAGTACTTCGTGCCAAACAGCTCCAATAATTTCCTTGCGCCATCTACAATACAGAGCTTTAATTTCCTCTTGCCAAAATTAGCGGCTCCAAATTTTGTGTAGGGTTTACTCAGAAGCGTATTTACTGTCCTCGCGGCTCATTTCGGAAAGTGGATAAACGCGATTTTGATAACTTTGTCATGCAAAATTAAGATAAAATATATATCACTGAATATATCTCGCTTAGTCGTAAATTTTGCTATATGTTACATGGTCGAGGGTTTATGCAATCGAATTATACAGGCAAGATAAATTTTAAATGGGACGTTTGCAATGATAAATTTCAGCCTGACGTCGCCGAGTTTAACATTGCGCCTATGGAGAGCGTCAGGACGTCACGGGAAGCATTAGCATTGGAAATAGCCTATCTAAAATTTGTTTAATGTCTATTAATTCTGCTTGCGTGCACTGATTCTATATAACTTATACCAAAATTTACGACTAAGCGAGATCTACTGAATGGTATCAATTTTATTTAAAGATTTGCATGATGGAATAGTCAAACTCGCGTTTATCCAGTTTCCGAAGTGAGCCGCGCGGACAGTAAGTGAAATATATGGCAAAAAATCGTTGGAGGGTAGGCGCAAGGAACTTAATTCTAATCATGACCGAAAAAAATATGTCGAAACCCAGCTAAGGACAGAGCTATGCAATGAGGGAGATATCCCTTAGTTTCAGAAATTTAGGTCTAATTTGATGACAGGAAATTTAGAATATATTTCAATGCAGTGCGTAAACACCAAAACTAGGTGAGCGATATCCTCGGAGACTTACAGTCCACCAGCAGCGATACCAGCCTAGTGGTTGAAATTGTCAATATGAAATATATGTTCTATAGTACCAATTTTGTTGTACTAGACACGTGTTTCGGATATATTAATCGATGCTTAATCTCCCCGGATCTCATCTCGATTGTGTATTCACCTTTGCTCCTTTTAGAATATTGTGGCGTAGCTACCGTGTATGCTTGTATGCTTAACGTCTTCAAATTCATTAGCATCATTTTAGAGCAGATTAATTTACAGTATGGACCAAACATCAGTGATCCTCAATCTAAACAATGTAATATGGCCAAAATCTGTGAAAATTATGTTCTAAATATACCGAAAGACGTAGTAAGATGGCTGTGGCTGGGATATGATGCTACAGTACCCAGGTTTTAGAAATTTGAGGCAATTTTGTAAACCGAAATATTCAAATGCGTTTGAAGAAACGACCAACCGAAATTTATAGAACTTGGCTACATGTGCTGCTTTAGCATCCACGTTTTTTCCCAAAATTTCGAAATTTGAACCGAAATTAATTTGGCACATGTAGCCAAGTTCAATCAACTTCGGTTGATCGTGTGTCTCTTCAACGCATTTGAATTTTTCTGTTTCAAAATTTCTTGAAATTTCTAAAATGTGGGTCCTGTAGCATCATATCCCACCCATTCTGCTACGTCTTTTGGTACATTTTTTTACATTATAATTTTCATACTTTTTGGTCATATTTCATTGTTTAGACTTAGGATCACCGACGAGGGTTTAGTACTCGAAACGTGCATGTCTGGTCCATGCTGTAAATTTATCAGGTCTTAAATGATGCTATCGAGTTTAAAGACGTTTGACATTTGAACTACTTGGTGAGTGTCACTGCTGGTGGACCAAGAGTCCCCGAGGGCACATGTAGCCAAGTTCGATCAACTTCGGTTGATCGTCTGTCTTTTCAAAGCATTTGAAATTTTCTGTAACAAAATTTATTGAAATTTCTAAAATGTGGGTCCTGTAGCATCATATCCCACCCATTCTGCTACGTCTTTTGGTACATTTTTTGACATAATAATTTTCATACTTTTTGGTCATATTTCATTGTTTAGACTTGGGATCATCACTGACGAGGGTTTAGTACTCGAAACGTGCATGTCTGGTCCATGCTGTAAATTTATCAGGTCTTAATATGGATTCTCTGTAAAAACCTAAAACAGCTGGCCACGGCATGTCATGGATTTTGATGAAACTTTCTGTAATTATCATACTTAATGTAAAAACAATGAAAACAAACGATATTGTTATATGTGAACAACGGTTGCCATGGTAACGGGGTCAATCTATTTGACACCCCAATAAATATGAGAGATAAGACATATTGTGGCATTCTGTTGCCATGGAAACCATGGTCAAAATTTACTTTATGAACACAAAAACTTTTCTTTGTAAGTTTAACTCTGACAAGAATAACTTTTTCGGGGGAGGGGGTTATCAGGTAGTTGTTGATAATCAGTCAAATTATGTGAAAATTAGCAAAAATAAGGTCTAATTTTAGGGTCATTTTTGGCCTGTTTTTGATTATTTTGAAGGTTGAAAACCATTATTCGGTGAATGTTATGGGTATTTATCATCACCTTGCCAAAATAAATGTCTATAGCTGGAAAAAATCAAGAAATAAAATTTATGGTGAAACGCACCATTTTGTCATGAATGCCAATCAAAATCCGTTGCTATAGCAACTTGGAATCCATATTACCATATACTGCATATTTAAAAACGTTGTATTTCCTCATGTTTGAGTCCTATGATTATGAAATAGCATACCTGTATACAAATTGTATTTATCATTATCAATTGATCTTCAAATCATTTCAAGGTCATCTGTCCAAATCTCAAGGTCATTTCTAACTTTAGACAAAAATTAAGACAAAAATCAGGATTTCCAATTAATTTAAATTGATTTCTCTAACTTATTTCATTAGATATTTTGATTTTAAATATTTACAGTTGAACAACTGATCAAAAAAATTAGAATTCATCACAATTTTGTTAAATTGTATTTCACTTCTATGTATGACATACTTTCAAAAGAGCATAAAATTGCGATTTTCTAAAATTTTCTCGTAAAATATGTGACATTTTTTGGGGTCTTCATTGGACTCTGATAAATGTGATACTCATCCCAACAAATAATACATTTATCATACTTTTACCGATAATTGATTGTTTTGCCAAGGTTCCATACTGTTTACTGTTAATCATGTCTCTTTTTAGTGAAAAACCACAAAATTTGGCCTGAAAATAGCTTATATTTTTAAATGACCTTGAAAATTGAGCAAATGACCTTGACATTTTCTCAAGGTCATGATAGCATCAAATGGTCTTTAATACATCTACATACCAAGTTTTGTAACAATAGCAGGCATACATCTGTAGAAATTAGCTTTTTACTTATGACAGGTATTTACACCTTCGTACCAAATGTTGCCATGGTAACCTATTTCAAAGGCATGTAAACAGAAAAATCTCACTTCTAGATAAATTTCCTTCGATTCCCATGAAGTCCTAGGATAATACTCTTCAGGAAATAGTCAACTGTATTTCAAATCTTGTGCAATTGCATTATCACTCTTGTCAAAAGTAAGTAAAATATAGGTAAAATAAGGCCTAAATTGGCCGAAAATGGCTCATTTTGAATAAGCAATATTTCTTGAAATTGAAGCAAATTTACATGACACACAGAAAGAAGGAGCATCGAAAATTCAAATTGTATCAACTGAAGAGGATTTAAATAATCTTTTCGTAAAACTACATATACATTCAACATCTGTTTCCATGGTAACGGGATGCATAAAAATGCCTTGTTTAAAGGTGTTTTTATACAAAACCTTGGTTACCATGGCAACGGAACGTCGGAGAAAAAAAATGGAAGGTCAATTCGTTCTGAGGACATCATATTTACCTTATACACATAAGATATCCAAAATCTGAGACATGTCGTGGCCAAACATGTCTGATTTTTTAGGTTTTTACATAGAATCCATATTAAATGATGCTTTTGAATTTAAAGACGTTTGACATTAATGCTCTAGAGTGGTTATTTTTCGTTGATTATTCATGCTCAAAATCCAACTAGACAACACCCACCCATTGAATTGACCTCGACCTGCTTAGGGTCTGTTT
Organism: Pinctada fucata; assembly: GCA_028142955.1. Classification (NCBI taxonomy): domain Eukaryota; kingdom Metazoa; phylum Mollusca; class Bivalvia; order Pterioida; family Pteriidae; genus Pinctada; species Pinctada fucata. The sequence goes on along the minus strand of AP027107.1, from coordinate 20,221,709 downwards.
TAAAGATCCCCTGATCCCTTCCATGTTGAAAAGCATCCACTTGTCAGTGACATTATGGATAATGACCATATCTACATTTATAAGCAGTACAAAATCGATAATTCAGAAAATCATAAACCGAAGACATACAAATGACAAATATGGATAATGTAAACGTCTTCAAATTGAATAGCATCATTTAAGAACAAATAAATTGGCAACGTGGACCAGACATGCACGTTTCGGGTACTTAACCCTCATCAGTGATCCTAAATCCTAAATCTAAACAATGTAATATGAGAAAAAGTATGAAAGTTACTATGTCGAAAAAGGGTACCGAAAGACGTAGCAGGACTGGTGGGATATGATGCTACAGGACCCACTTTTTAGAAATTTCAAGAAATTTTGATAACAGAAATTTAGATTGCGTTGAAGAAACGATCAACCGAAATTGATCGAACTTGGCTACATGTGCCCTCGGGGACTCCTGGTCCACCAGCAGTGACACTCACCAAGTGGTATAAATGTAAACGTCTTCAAATTGAATAGCATCATTTAAGAACAAATAAATTGGCAACGTGGACCAGACATGCACGTTTCGGGTACTTAACCCTCATCAGTGATCCTAAATCCTAAATCTAAACAATGTAATATGCCAAAAAGTATGAAAGTTACTATGTCGAAAAAGGGTACCGAAAGACGTAGCAGGATTGGTGGGATATGATGCTACAGGATGATCATATCCCTTTATACAGCACAAAATCGATAATTCAGAAAAATCATAAACCGAAGGCATACAAAATCAGGATAAAACAGGATTCAAAGCAAACAAACAAAAACCTCCACCACATGAAAAGAAGCGAATTATCAATATGGGAGTGAGACCAGGTGCCTAAGATGAGTCCGCATTTCCTGCTTGTATGCAACACCCGTCGCTACGATTAAGTAGAATTGTCACATCGGGTTACTTCCCTTTCGGATGATATAAGCATATTCTGTGATTAAATGGTTCAAATGGTGGACAATTGGACGTCATAGTATATACCAATTTCCCCGTATCGACCGTAGAACGTATAAGCTACGCCACTGGCTATATTGTTTGGTTTTGCATATTTCATAATTTTGTGCCCATTAATTATGTTTTTTTGGATTCTGATTTTGTGTTTGACTTTTGACGGGTGTTGCATGCAAGCAGAAGATGCTTACTCTTCCTTGGCACCTGGTCTCACTCGCATTTTGGGAGTTCGCTTCTTTTCATATGGTGGAGTTTTTTCTTTCCTTTCAATTGGTTCTTGTTTTATCCAGATTTGGTATGCCTTCGGTTTATGATCTTCTGAACTATCGATTTTGTACTGTGTATTGGAATTTGGTCATTATCCATATTTGTCATTTCGTTTACGGACTCTGACACAAGGCCTATGCATGTAACATTCGCCCACTCTGAATGGCCGCACTACACATAATGAAAGACGGCTCTTTTGATACATCGAGGTAGCAGAATGTAAACTTTGTTTTTAATGTTGTACAATGCTCCTTGCATTTATTTTGATGAAATGGTAGACTAAGAGCTATTGATTTTCATTTTACATTGTACTCTAGGGCTTTTTGCTACATGTATATCATGTAATATCCATGTAAGGAATGGTGCCGTCTAGTCCATTTAGTTCTATCTTTGAATTTTGTAATTCGAGTGTTGTATGCATTTTCCCATTTACTTGTAAGCGCGTGCACATTAATACAATACTTGTATATAACCTTCAATTATTAGTTATGGATATATAACACATGAACTTCCTTCAGATTGTACTTTTTTATTTGTGATCTTTGTCACTGTTACCTGAAATTCTCTATTCATTCTCATTATTTCCATGTTGTTTCATTAGTTTCAAGGCAACCTGCATTCAATATTTTTCTTCAAGCTCAAACTTAAGCACATATTCTTTCTTGTAGAAAAGCTTGATGATGAAAAGAAGAGACAGCAGAGTTCGTTTGATAAAGATTACCGACGCTTCAAAAGCAATATTGGTAAATGTTTCAAGTGTTTGATTCACAACTCAAAAAAGATGATACATAAAACCTTTATTTATCTCACTTGATCTTTTTATTTATTTATGTTTTCTTCTAGTTTTAGAAATATGAAAGCAATTGTCATCCGAATATCAAATTTAATATCGTTAACTTGTACAAAACTTTCAGCATCATTGGAGGAAGAGATTCTGGGTTTGAAAAAAAATATTGCAGATTGGGAAGAAAGGTCGAAAAAGAAATTAGGTAGGCTTGAATTTGACTGAATTATTCTATTGTGAAGAACTGTTATCTGAGACTTAGTTTAAACAATATCAGTTAATGGTCATTAGACATACCATACTTTGATAATTTGTATGAGAGCGTGCTTAAAAGTAAAATGTTTTCCTCTATCCCCCAGTTTTTCAGTCAAATAATGACAATGATATATCTCATTTTCAGAGTTTCCTTCCATTGAAAATGAGTTTTATCACTGAAATATATTTCAGACTGCCCAGAACCATTAGATTCAATAGAATATAAGCTTTTTTGCGAAAAAAAAAACAGATATTTGAAAATATGTCAGTAAACCTACGTTGATCATTGCAAAGAGGTTTCAAAAATAAATCCTGTTTGAACCCAATATCTTTTTTTTCCTCAACTTCGATACATGCACAGTATCATACATTTTACCTTTGCCCCACCCATGGTTCCCGCTGCCCAAAATCTCTGGAAAAAAGACCCGAAATTAAATTTTGTCCAAACACAAATCAGTGTTAATTGATTTTAAATTTAGTAAATACAGTGTAGTTTAAAATAAAAAAAAATATTTCAGGAACTGTTTTTTCTCTCTCTTGATCTTTTATCTATTCTAAAAACAATTTTAAAATAAGTAACGTGTTAGTTTTATTGAAATTCACTGCTGCCTTTAAGCTAAGTTTGGACTTTTGTTTTTCTCGTACTGATATATATATATGGGGAGGTAAAAGTGTCCTATGTCATCAGTCTGCATATACATGCATATAGATACAATCGTACTTATGAGATTAGTGAATTAAAGTCCAACCCCAAAAAAAACAAAAATCCAAAAATCATCAATTAATGGGCATACAAATTGTAGAAAAACAAAGATAGTGAGGAAATCCCTAACAATGAAAACAGCGGAAAAAGTCATGGTTTATTATGTAAAATTCTGTGAATACATATGGTAAATGGCATATTATATTTTCAGCAATAAATTTCCATACTAGCCTGAAGTCGTCCCTTGCCCTACCAGCCCAGCAACATATAGAACGTTGTCTTAAAGAAAGATGTCAGGCGGAAAAAGTAACTCTTGAAGTGAACCGATATAAGTCACCTGATACTAGTCCAGGACCGATACTGGTGCTATGTATGAATGTGTCAAGGTTAGGTACAGATGTGAAAGAGGCACTCAAAGGAACTCCGGGTAAGTAGGTCAAGTACAAATGGAACAATAAGGGGTTTGAAAATATTGTAAAAGAAACTAATGTATGTCACACAATATTGGTGGATAAGAAAGAAAACTGACGAATTATGATAATGTGAGAACAAAAATATAAGTAGTTTTGTATAAATAATCATTGTTGTTTTATAATTGATTTTGTGAAATACATGTAGCTTCTATACAATTGTATCTAGCAAGTTTGTAACACTACATACGTGCATGTCTGGTCCATGCTGTAAATTTATCAGGTTTTAAATGATGCTATTGAATTTAAAGACGTTTAACAATTGAATGGTAATTTTAAAGAAACCATCATTATATTAACAAAAACTAGAATACATTCTCTTACCTGTTACAGTATTAATTTTGATCATTTCGATATAAACAATGATATGTCAAGTTGCTCAATTGTTAAACGTCTTCAAATTCAATAGCATCATTTAAGGACAGATAAATTTTCAGCTTGGACCAGACATGTACGTTTCGGGTATTTAACCCTCGTCAGTGATCCTCAATCTAAACAATGTAATATGGCCAAAGAGTGTGAAAGTAGTTATGTCCAAAAATAATCCGAAAGACGTTTTAGAAATTTCATGAAATTTTGATAACAGAAATTTTGGAATGCACTGAAGAAACGATCAACCGAAGTTGATCGAAATTGGCTACATGTGCTCTCGGGGACTCCTGGTCCACCAGCAGCGACACTCACCAAGTGCTTCAAATGTTAAACGTCTTCAAATTCAATACTTGTTTCAAATATATGTTGGTTTCCTTTGGAGGTTGACTTGTTTTTTAAATAATAATATCATTGGTAATTTTTGGCTGATAATTGCGTTTTATCTAAACACTGATATCCTTTCAGGGAATTTTGAGGTCTTAGTTGTAGTACTTCACCACAAAGAAGTCCATGCTCTACCAAGCCAGGCTAGTGATAGAGTCCTTACAGGAGAGGAATATAAACAACTAGGCGCTATTGTGGATGCTGCATTCTGGACAGGAAAAGGAATGTACGACTGTGAACTGAATAAGCTGGCCACAGAGAAAATCTACAATTTTGTCTCGGGATTCGTGTCGAAGTGAAATTGATGACATCTGAAATTATGCAAGACTTCATACAAAAGTTCTGAGGAAAAAAAAACTTCGTTATTTTGAACTTTAACTGCTTTTTGAATACAATCTTTACTCAATATTGTGTTCAACATTTTGATTTTTTAAGAACAATATGACGGTTGTTTATCATTTGCATGTCTATTCAAGTTCTGAAATAGACTACTTATAGTGCTATCCTAGAATAAAAGCTCAAAGTAAAAAGAAATGAATATTTTACAGGTATGTCTGAAGGGAAAAGATACTTAGCTTCTTACTTCAACTTCACTTACAGATACATAGACGATGTGTTGTCCATCAATAATCCAAAATCCGCGGATTACCTTAGCAGTATCTATCCTTTGGAGATTGAAGTCAAAGAAACTACAGAGACAAATAATTCAGCTTCATATTTGGGCATAATGTTGTACCTACGACACTGATGGTCACATGAACACCTCAATTTCAGCATTACAAACTTTCCTTTTCTGAGTAGCAACATCCCTTCATCGCCTGCTTATGGCGTGTTCATATCTCAGTTGATACGCTATGCCAGAGCAAGTACAAAATATACGGATTTTGTTCTGAGAGATAAGCTTCTTTCAGATAAGCTTCTCAGTCAGGGATATGTTTGTGACCGACTAACATCGTCACTGAGGAAGCTCTACGGTCGATATGGGAAACTCGTAATACACTATTATGTACCTCTCTCCAGAATGGTGGATGATATTCTGTCATGGACCATTTGAACCATCCAACCAAGGATTGTACTCTATGTCTTTCGAAATGGAAGTAACCGGATGTGACAGTTCTACCGAATTGAAGCGGCGGGTGTTGCATGTAAGCAGGAGATGTTTACTCTTCTTGGACACCTGGTCTCACTCCCATATCGGGAGTTTGCTTCTTTTCATATGGTGGAGGTTTTTGTTTGTTTGCTTTGGCTCATGTTAACCTGATTTTGTATGCCTTCGGTTTCTGATTTTCTGAATTATCGATTTTGTGCTGTGTGCGGGGATGTGGTCGTTGTTCATATTTGTAATTTAATCATTAGGGAAAAAGTCAAGTACTACATTTACGCTAATATGGTGTGCTCTTTTGGTCTGTTTCTGCTACCATTTGATTAAGCTAAAAAAACATATACGTACAGTACCAAAGCTTGAAGCCTCGAAGAGGAGACAAGCAAATCCAAAGAAGCAAAGCCAAGCACGTCCAGACAGTAAAAGACGAATGACAAAACAATCAACGTCTACTCTTAACTGATAACTGCTTACATTCAATGTAGCCAAAAGATATATTGGAAAGATACATATGCTCTGCATCACGGAAAATGAAGGAAAATCGTTATATTTTCTTCATAAGTCTTGAAAATTAGTATAAGCGCCAACCCTCACCCAACATGAATTTTATGTAGATCGAAAGATAAATTGCAAATAAGACTTTTATATGAAAATTATTTTGGGTGAGGGCTAGCGCCCTACTTATTTTCATAAATTTTGACCAGAATTATGCCCGTTTCTTACGATTTTTCAACATTTTACTACTTAAAGCCGATTTTGAAATCATATCTTTCGGTGTATTGCACGTGAATTAAAATATTTATTTGGTATTTCAAACAACCATACAATTAACTTCCATGATACGAAATACAATCGAAATCTAAGACATTCTAAACTTAGGGCCGATTTTCCATGTTACCGAGCCTATTCCTTTTACAAAAATTACTATCATCTTCTTTTTTAATTCGACCCTATACAACCAACAGAGTATATTACTTAAGGTATTTCATAACCTGCCTTTTATGGTGACATAGTGAATTAATTAGACGGATCATAAGGTAGACAGAATAACCATTGAAAATACGTAAGAATCATCAAACGCCTTTTATACCGTGGATATAATCATATTGTCATCAGACGGACACTCGACATGGTACTTGACCAATCTACAGCCTTGTATCAGCACATTCTTTTAAAAGACTTGCACTTTGACTGACTGTGAAGACCCAGTTTTAACCTCTTTAGGGAAGGCAGGGCCCCGATCACCTGTCTTCTCTGAATGTAAGTAGGAGGGTTATACGAATATTCGGATAACCACATTATTTGATACTAACATAGCAGATGGCTATCCAAAGTCGGCATCGATTGCCCATTTGTCTCGTGGTTTATGTGTAGTCTTTTGTATTTGGTATTTTGATGTCGTGTTTGCTGTTCCTTGTTCCTTTTGTGTCTCTTGTTGTGTATGACGGCATTTACATATCACATCTCATCCGGTACGCTAGAGCATGTACTGATATTTTGGATTTTCACAGTAGAAATTTACAAATTATCAAAAAACTTTTAGGTCAAGGTCTCCGCTTTCATAAACTAGTTAAGACTTTCTGGAAATTTTACAAAAATTACAGTCAACTTCTTTTACAATTCGGATCTATACATGCAACAGAATACATTACTATGGGTATTACACAAGCTGTCTTTTATGGTGATATGATAAACAAAATAAAAAGGATCAAAGGTAGGCAGCATAACCATCGAAAATGCGTCAGAATCATCAAACGCCTTTTATACCGTGGATATGATCCTAATGTCACCAGACGGACACTAGGCTTGGTACTTGACCAATCTACAGTCTTGTACAAGCGCATCCTTGAGACTTGCACTCTGACTGACTGTGACGACGGAACTCCATGACGGGCCCTGTCCAAACCTCTTTAGAGAAGACAGGGCCCCGACCACCTGTCCTCTCTGAATGTCAGTGGGACTCCTCGGGTGAGTACATACATGAGCTCGCTACAGCCGGCAGAGCACGGACTGTATTAAGCATGCCTTCTTTTTATATCCATTTACATATTCATCTGTGTCTCTGGGGCCTCTGCGTATCGCGGTCTTGTTTGTGTGATGTCATCTTACAATGAGGAGGTTGTTTTACACCACAATTGTACGTTCTTCGAGACCTCTGGGTAATTGGAGAAGTGAGAGGGTTGTGCGCACGTAATCCAGGATAACCACACCATTTGCTACTTGCGTGACAAATGGCCGTCCAAAGTCGGCACCGGTTGCCCATTGGTCTCGTCGGTTTATGTGTAGTCTTTTGTGTTTGATGTTTACATGTCGTGTGTCTCTTTTCCGTCTCGTGCTGTACTCGTCTTTTGTGTTTTTGCATCGGGTGTTTTGGTGTTTTACTGTTGATGCTGCAACGGAGTCTTGTTGGAGATCTCCTCCCTTCTTTTTTCTCTGTATTTTCACTTGGGGTGTTTTGATGTTTTGTTGTTGGTGCTGCAACTGGTTCTTGTTTGCAATCCCCTCCTTTCTTCTAAGAATACAGATCCTATCTCTCTTGAATAAAAATATGCTTGTACCTCCTGGAAAGTATTGGATACCAGTCCCTTCTCGTATGTTGAAACCAAGTCCTTCAAAGGAAACAAAATTAAGTACATATCTATACGAAATAAATGACCTGTCGACAATACAAAATAAAACACTTAGGCCATCATATAAGTAATATGATGTATTATCCCACCTCTGGCAAATTTCTTGCAATCTGATTGGTCGAGAGGAACCGAATATTATGTTGTATTGTTTTACTGACATGATATTATTTTAATATCCTGCTTCCACTAAGACGCTTTACGAAATTGACGTCATCGAAATGCTTTGAAATATGTTGACATTACATATACAAGCCAAAAGCCATCGGTGGGATAAATTCGTTATACAGTGTTTTACAGGGGGGATACAAAAATATATTGGGTCGATGAAAAAAGTTGTATTGGGCTCGGCTTCGCCTCGCCCAATACAACTTTATTCATCGACCCAATATATTTCTGTATCCCCCCTGTAAAACACTGTATAACTAATAATATCACTTAGGCCATCATATAACCTTATGACGTTTTTGATGTATTTAGGAAAAAATGTTTGTTTCAACGACGACTGTGCGTCTTGTAATACATGTGTGGTCGTCCAAAAAAGTAAGAAGGTTGTGTGTATGTTATCTGGATAATCACACCATTGCTTTCAATACCTATGGAACGCCATCGCTGTCTTATAATGAGATAATTCAATATATGCGGTGGTAAGTACAATATATGCGGTGGTAAGTACAATATATGCGGTGGTAAGTATATTATATGCGGTGGTAAGTACATTATATGCGGTGGTAAATAAATTATATGGAGTGGTAAGTATAATATATGAAGTGCTTAATACATTATATGGTGTGCTAAGTACATTATATGCGGTGCTAAGAACATTACATGCGGTGGTAAGTACATTATAAGGAGTGCTAAGTACATTATATGGAGTGGTAAATACATTATATGCGGTGCTAAGTACACTTTATGGAGTGCTAAGTACATTATATGCGATGTTAAGAACATAATATGGGGTGCTTTGTACATTATATGGGGTGCTATGTACACTATATGCGGTGCTAAGTACATTATATGCAGTGCTAAGTACATTATATGCGGTGCTAAGAATATTATATGGGGTGGTGAGTACATTATATGCGGTGCTTAGTTCGTTATGTGGTGATTTCGTTATGATAAACATACTGATGACCAAGATTAAACATTTTTGAGACTCGGGTTATCATTATCCCAAAAGGACTCAAAAGGATCTCAAACGGACTTACAGGACAAAAGAGCAAATACCCAAAAGGACACATAAACACAAAAGGATTCAACATTTCTCCCAGCTCTATCAGGGGGGGGGGGGTGGAAGAAAAGAATGATATTTGGGTCAAAATAAGCATTTTTACACAGAAAACAATGGAATTACTGAAACGCTTTTACACAACAGCGTCCCCTTCGCTTTACAATGTCACTTTCACCAAAGGTGTATATCAATAAGACACATTTTCTGGTCAAGTTGGGTTCTGAAGCGAGGGGGGAACAATGTCCCACAGGCAAAAAACGAAAAAAGGGGGATGGATGACTTTTAAAATTTATCTCTAAAGTAGGTTATAATTGCCATCTTTTTCTTTTTATATCATGGAACAATCTACATGTATTCATCGTGTGTTCCGATCAAATATTTAACCGTTTGGAAGGAAATAAATTTGTCTATTTCTACACCGTGTGTAGTTCGCGCTAGAAATACGTTTGCAATGTACGTTTACAATTTCGCGCCAGAAATACGTTTGTAATGTACAGAGAAGAACGAAATAAAACCGGTTTTCATTCAGTTTCCGGATTTCAGAGATTGCCGATTAAATTGATATTTTAATAAACTCAGAGTTAGTTTCTCTTTTCCAGTTTTGACATGAAAAGGCAACAGAAGCATAATAAACATAAAAAAAATGTAATATAATCATACATTTTTGTGCATTTTATTCTATATTCGACGTTTTCCGTCATCTGTACCCCTACCTCTTCAACCCGTAGTCATAACATTTTTCACCAAATTTATTTAAATAAAATTTCTACTTGGACAGCACACGAGAAATAATCGAGTGATTTCAAGGCTAAATCAGGCCCTTATCTTAACTGCTCCTTTGAACCAAAGCTTGATTTTGAAATTCTGCAAGCCATAGAAAAATAAATCAGTTTTCAAATATTGGCTTTTGGGTTCCTTTTAGCTTCCTTTTAGGGTTTTTGGTCCCTCTGAGTCCAGTTCGACGCATCCGAGTCTCAGAAATGTTTAATCTTGGTCATAAGGATGTTTATCATAACGAAATCACCACATAACGAAATAAGCACCGCATATTATTAGTTATACAGTGTTTTACAGGGGGGATACAGAAATATATTGGGTCGATGAAAAAAGTTGTATTGGGCGAGGCGAAGCCGAGCCCAATACAACTTTTTTCATCGACCCAATATATTTTTGTATCTCCCCTGTGAAACACTGTATAACGAATTTATCCCGCTGATGGCTTTTGGTTTGTCTATGTTACGTCAACATATTTTAAAGCATTTTGGTGACGTCAAAAGCATAAAGCGTCTTAGTAGAAGCAGGATATTAAAATAATATCCTGTTAGTAAAATAATACAACATAATATTTGGTTCTTCTCGACCAATCAGATTGCAAGGAATTTGCCAGAGGCGGGATAAAATGTACTCACCACCCCAAATAATGTTCTTAGCGCCGCATATAATGTGCTTAGCACCGCATATTATGTACTAGCCACCCCATGTAAGGAACATACCACCCCATATAATGTACTTAGCACCGCATATAATGTACATAGCACCCCATATAATGTTCTTAACACCGCATATAATGTACTTAGCACTTCATATAATGTACGTACTTAGCATCGCATATAATGTATTTACCACTCCATATAATGTACTAAGCACTCCATATAATGTAATTACCACCGCATATAATGTTCTTAGCACCGCATATAATGTACTTAGCACACCATATAATGTATTAAGCACTCCATATATCATACTTACCACTCCATATAATGTACTTACCACCGCATATAATGTAGTTACCACCGCATATAATGTACATACCACCGCATATATTGGTTTAAACAGTATTTATTCAAGAAAGCATTCAATTACAATTCCATATATACAAATGCAGGAAGGGATTTGAAAAAAAGCAGATCTGCTTATACTAATTCGTCTCCCTATTATCATTGCACTTACATGTTTGAAAGATGGCCATAAGTACAATAGAATGTTTTTGAAAGGTAGAATATTAAGTAAGATAAAAATCAAAGAGCGAACATCAAGTAATCACTGACAATAGGAATGACAAATTATTTTGTTATGTAATAGTATAATTTCTAATAGGGTATGAATAAAAATAGAATGCAATTGTATAGTATAGTTAGAATCTAAAATGCTTAAATTTACATTCTTGAATTTCTTGAGAATCACAGATGATTCATAGAAACATAATTACCACATAGAAAATGAATAATGAACAAAACAATCACATGAAGGTGATTCTGTAAACAATAATGCTACTCTAAGTAAAGAATATGATAACTATATATACCACCGCATATATTGATTAAACCATCCCATATATTGAAATATCTCATTATCAGACAGCGATGGCGTTCCATAAATACCAATGACAAATATGGACAATGACCATATCCCAATGCAATGTACAAAATCGATAATTCAGGAAATAACAAACCGAAGAAATACAACATCAGAATAAAACAGGAACCAAATCAACAAACAAAAATCTCCACCATATCAAAAGAAGCGGACTCCCAATTAAGAGTGAGACCAGGTGTCCAGGAAGAGTCAGCATCCCCTGCTTAAATTCATATTCAGACATACATTGATCTTCCTTCTTTCATGCCTTGTCATACATGTCTACTGGTTGTTTGTTTGTTTGTTTGTTTGTTTCACTGGTTTCTTTCTTTCTTTCTTTGATTCATTATTTCTTTGTTTGTCCTGATGGTGTAAGTCGTTTGGTTCGTTGTCTGTATACTGTTGTACTTGTGATCTTTGCTAGTGTTTGTGTTGGTGGCTTTTTCTCTATTACATGTACTAGTGCGTTTTTGTTTCTCTGATGTTTCGTATAAACATAATCAGATCATTTTGATCAAAACTGTAAAAGTAAAACAGTCCAATCGTCTTCCTTGCCATGGACATAGAAATAGAGGAGATTCCCAACATGGTTGTATTGCAGTGTTCACAGTGGAACACACACGAGAAAAGAAAAAGTGACATTAAGACGGAGACAGTACAGAACAATCAAATTACGTCATTGAAAAATGAATAATAATAATCCCCAAGAAGTCACAGTGGAAAAAGGAAACTTATAGGTGGTGCCACTTAAATGAACAAATGCATCCATATTGATAAGAGCATAACATCTTTGAGTCTTAGAATAAGGCGGGGTCTATTGCATTTTGCTTGACAGAATTGGTTTAGACAGTATTTATTTTAATAGTGGCATATAATATAATCTTACAAAAAAAAGTAGGGGATTGGACAACAAGAAGAACTTATATATAGCAAGTCCTCTCACCAACTTTATTATTTACAAATTTGTAAGTTATAGACACATGCCATTTAATACATATGAGTTGAAGATAACCAGTGATGATAACAAATCGAAGCATGAGAAGAAGAAAATTTATTACATATCAAGAAAAATTCATCAGTAAAAGAGAATTAAGAGCGTAAAGATTGTTTAAATACATGTATCAAAAAGTGGCACACATGAAAAAGTTGTACATGTATATAAGTTGGGTTAGTGAAGCAAGAATGAATCTATAAACGTGTATATCTTGTCTATGCTATCCCACCCATCCTACTACGTCTTTCGGTACATTTTTGGACATAAACCATAGGAGAATATTCAGCAGTTTACACGGAAATTGGATTTAAATACGAACTAAACTATGTGCAATACAATGAGCCTTTATATATATCTAGTATATTTTGTTTTAAAATTCCTCCAACAATTTTTTTTTCTAGTTCTACCGATTTTACTCTTGTCTTAATGTTAAAGGAAAACATTCCTTTCCTACCAATACCTCAGCCATTAGTACTACTATTTAGTCCAATGTTCTTGTGCATCATTGACTTAAGAGATGAATCTTAAATTTTTTCTATTGATGCGGGTATCACCCGGAAAATGTACGAAAAACTGCATTAATTGGCGAAACGCGTTGATGCAAAAGTTGTCCGTCCAATTTTCGGGTGATACCTACATCAAAGAAAAAAATTATAACTTATTCATTTCTTATCATTTCATATCCTCTACTTATGGAAATCGGGGACAATCAATCCCCTCACTATATATTCTAAGTTCGGAGGGTTGCAGTGATACAACTGCTCCCAAGAAAACAAGTTATGACAGCCGCCATGATTCAAACAGCGAACGATCGTCTCTCTTTATCTTTGGAATAGGAAACAGTTTGAGAAAATCCTATATGCATAGGAATCTTTTAGTAAGTAGAAAAGAAATGGTACCCTTGGAATTTCAAGCAAATATCAACATGTTGTATTTTCAGCTACGAGCTGATACATGTTTTCCAAAAATAGTGCTATAAGTAGACGTCCGTGAAAATCTAGTTGATTGATTTTTCAGCCAATCAGAATCTTCGTTTCTAAATTATAACAATGGAGGTTTATTGATACTGTTTTACCAACAAGAAATAAAATTGAAATATTGAGCTACTAGCCGTAAAGGGTTCTTCGAGAAGTTTCGCATGCGATACCGTGCAACACCTATGTTTGTTAAATTTTACTAATACTTGCTGTTACTTTTCAATGTTTTGAACTAGAAGAATGAGAAATGAATACTTATCCTTTTCAGGCACTGTCCATCAAATTCAGCCACAAATTCATGGTCTAAGGAGTCAAGAGAGGAGCCTGAGTCTTGAGGCTGTGATTTATTTCCCCAGACAGAGCACCCCACCTTCCTTGATGTTGATTGAGTATGTAGCTAGCCTTGTTGGTTAAAATATAATTTGCTTCTGCATCTTCCCTAATGAATGTACTTTCACTTGAATCACTTATTATGTATCATCAGTGTTCTGTACTCTCATACATTTTATGCAAACCTCTTTTTTTCTTTTTTTTCCAACATGGCATGTCATAAAATTTACGTCACATTTTTGTGTATATGAGCATATCATATAACTATATATTATAAATAAATATTAGCATGTATATGTCCTAAAATAATAATATTGGTCAACCTCATTCAATCTAGTAGGCCAAAATTGTTTGTCAAACTACCCCTCCCCCCTTCTGCATATGCAATGAGTTGGTACACCATGCTTCTTTTATTGACCTCATTGCTTTGAAATATCTTGTCTAAGATCAATGAATAACCTTTAATTTGTTTACTTAATATTTTTCATTGCAGAAAAGATATTTAGATTTGCTCTAACCTATATACTGGTCATTAAATATGATATTTAGGCCATACCAAATTAATTTAATGTTCTTTGGATTTCCCGCACCATATTTTTCAAAATTCAAAAAATAATATTATAAAAATAAAATGCTCGCCCGCACCACGAAATTTCTGGCTCACGAATTTTTTAGGGTCGGTTCTGATTTCTGCAAATCTTACAGCTTCTAGAAATCTCAGATTTTGCAAACTTTGAAGAAAACGATACTACTTGTATTTGAAAAAAGAAATTGTTGGGAGCAAATTTGTTGTCCAATATACATGGCACTGAAAGTCAAGGAGGGGAGAATGTTCAAAAATCTTTTCCGTACTGCTATGTGCTAGGCTTCCTAGTCACCATATTCCTATGGGGATTCCTTTATGAGTACGGAAAACATCATAAATGTATTACTATGGTAAACTATATCAAAATAAAATTATTTCAATCGCTCGCACCTTAAAAAATACAATACTTAAAAGAAAAATAAAATAATTATATTTTCGCCCGCTCGCACCCTTTTTTTCACAAGAAAATCCAAAGAACATTTTATTAATTTGGTATGGCCTTATGTCTATAATTCTTCACTTTCATGATAAGAGCAATATACCCCAAGAGTTATCTGCCCCTTGACAACTTAAGATAAAATTCACATATCAAATGCTGTCTTTTACTCAGTCCTTGTACATAGGATAGAACTAAAGATAAAATTTCAAATATTTATTCTGTGAAATGCAATGAATGTTTGTAATACATTATTTGATATTTGTCATATTTTGACATGGGGGGTAGGGTGTTTGAACCCCCACCAAACAGTGTAAATGATAAGATGATTTGATGAAAGTTCCATGCTTACATCTTGTATATATATATCTTTTAACTAAATGGTGAGATGTCTCATGGAAATGAATTTTGTTCTCTCTATAGGGTAGAAACAACTAAAAGACTAAGATTTTCCACGTGACCAGTTTTGGATACCCAAGCTCCTGCCGCATAGTGAAGATTCTCTGGAAGCTGATTGGATAATAATGATGGATGGTCATATCAGATAAAAGTACATGAACTTGACTCTTTATGCACACCAAAATTTTTCTTTTAAATATTGAAAATATATTTTTAAAATAAATATAATAATTGACCATTGGCTTGGAAATTAATATGTCAATTTTGTGCAGTCCTGACACTAGTTGTAAACATCTCAAATTTGAGGTGAGAATATCAACGGGAACAGGTATATTTCTTCTTGGTTTCTTAAAGGTCTATCAATGCTCTTTCAAATGACATATAGATTATATAGAAAATTAATATGCAACAGGTAGTAAATTTTGGAAAGGTTAACATTGTCGCCTATGGAAAACTATTTAGTTGTTTCTACTCTATACGCGTGTGTCTACGGCAGCCATTTTTGACAGAGTTCAGCATTGGAGAGTTACCGACTGTACTAGGTATCGCCACTTCCTTACATCTGTCTTAAAAAAATTGCTCCGAGTCGCTTCGTTCGCCAGAGCTTTGTACGCAGCAATAAGAAAGAAACTGAAAACGGACCCACATACCCCCCCCCCCCCCCTTTTTTTTTAAACTACAGTATGCGGCAAAATCGAAACCGAAAGTAGAATATGAAAAAATAGATTACTTTCGTTTTGATTATTTCAGATTTAGAATTCTCACGTAATATTTCATTTTTTATACATCAACTGGTATTAGTGGCCATAAAATCTGTGCAGTGTCGGGGTATGTACATCAACGTTATCAGTTAAACTCGTCACTTTGTCTCTTATCAGTGTAAATATTTAGAAGATTTAGTATTTAGATTTATACATTTGTGTATTACATACAATGTAAAATGATGAATCGATGCAATCGTACCTTTTACATAGGTCTACGCGATTATCAGTGGATTTTTGTCATTGGTACTACCTGTATGAGATTTCGAAGAGCTGAAGAAAAGAAAGGGATTGAATCTGATTTTGTTCAAGTTGTCCAATTGACACCCCCCCCCCTCAAAATCACCATCAACATTGTCCTGTTCTTTTTCGAGATCTGGGTAGGTCGGCGTCAGCACTGGCTTATCTCGATTTCAATCAAACTGTTGATTCCCATTTATTCCGATTAATAGCTATGTACATTCATTCAGTGCAACCAACCTTAGCTTCGCGTCAGATTTACAACTTAACATGGAAAGAGAAGTAACTCTTATCATGCCATCTGGAATCTTGTATTACTGTAAAGTATATTTTTATCTAAAAAATATGTTTTTGTAGGTCATAATATAGATCATAATCAAGAAAGGAGATGAATTTTTTCGGCGGAAAGAAGAATTTGACAGGCAAAGACCTTATTAAGGAGTTAAAGGTAAAATGATGATTATCACAATTTAAAACATTACATCTATATAAAATGTACCTCATACATTTGAATGTTTCACCTGTATTCTGAATTAGCCATACATGTATGCCCTACAAAACTGAAATTAATGAGATTGTGTGAAAAGTTCGTACAAATTCTCTTGAAGGGGGATACAGTTTCCACTGATATTGCTGTCTGAAGGTAATGACAGTCTGAGAAAAAGTAAGGCGTCATGTAAGGCTACTTCAATAAGAGAAGCTATGGAAATAATCGATATAAATTTATACACAACAAGTGTCCATATAAAAACTATGTACAAAATTATTCATTCTCCCTTAGATACCTGGAACGCTGTAGGAAAAAATTGGCTAAAATCGCTAGATGATAAAGTTAATATCAGTTGGTTCTTGTGTAAATTGTCAGACACAAAAGGGCTGAAGATGCCTAAAATGTCAAATTTCTATATATAAGAAGCTTTTGGAAGCATGGCAGTCAACTTTTAGATTTTCCGAACCAAAATCAAAATATTCCATTTTAAAAGAAAACATATTTGGAAATAGACAAATACATTTCAAACGTAATCCTTTATTTTTCGACTCTTTCGCTAAAAGAGGAGTATACTTGTTGGAGCATATATGGGATATTAATTCGAAATCATTTATTATCAGAAACACTGAAATATATACAGAAAATTACGTGATAAAAGAAACTGTACCTCAGAACTTCAAAGAATAAAAAAAGCTATTCCACAAGACTATTTGGAAAAGTAAAATCCGATACTGACATAAATAGTACAGAAGGTTTGAAGGATAGATGAAAACTTATTTATGAGCAATATAGAAAGAAAAATTTTGATACCGAAAAAGCTCAAATTATTCGATATTATGTCGCATTTAGCTAAAATCCGACTAAATGCAATAAAGGCCCAAACATCTTGGGAAAGAATTCTCAATATTGAACCAAATTGGAAGCATATATGGGAGAACGTTCACAACCCCCGTTTGGCAAATAATATTCAACAATTTTATTGGAAATGCGTACATAATGCTCATTATCTGGAAACAATTATTCGAAAATTCAGTTTTTCTGACGGTCTATGCCATTTTTGCAAGATAGAAGTTGAAACAATGAATCACTTATTTTTTCAATGCAATAAAATAAAAAACACGATAATATTTTTGTAGAAAAAATTAAAATCTTTAGTAACAGATCATCAGAGCAAGATCTATTTAAATGAAAAAAATAGTACTTTTTGGCTCCACAAACGAAATAAAACGAGAATTTTAAAAGAATTCTTAAATTTTTGCACATTTAAAATTAAAATGGTTGATCTGGAAAGAAAGAAAGAAACGAAATTAAAAACAATAATAAATCTCCCTACTCAGAACCTTTAGATAGCAAATAGAATAAATTCTTATATTTCTAAGGAATTACAAACGAATATAATTGCAACAAAAAATGGGGAAAAAAAGAGAAAATTTCTAAAAGCTATTTAACTTGCCAATTTCCAAAGAGATCATTAACATGCACTCCAAAGATTAACAAAAAGATAAACTATTATAGTAATATTGTATCTATGTCCATTTGATATTTCTATATGTATTGATTTAATAAAAAAAAATTGAGAAAAAAGAAAGCAAAGAAAAGAGCAATGATGATTCTCAAGGCTCGTAAAAGGATAGATCTTGCCAAATGAAATATACACGTACTAACACTCATATAACTCATAATTTGTACAAAGCACTTATGTAGTGACAAACAATACGATAGCCTTGAGTTGACCGCATGAGCACCAAAAAAAAAAAAGAGAAAGTTCTTACACTCGGTTTTAAGGTCCAGTATCTTTTGTTTTCTGAAAGAAACATTTTCCAATTATCATAAACACTAAAATATTCATCGCCGAAATATTCTGAAACAATATATATCAATTTAGGGGTCAATTTTACTTGTCTTTTACAGAGTATGTATTCATCAACGAAGAAAAAATTAAGGGAATTCGAGGAACGTTTTGATCTATTTAATGAACTAATTGAAAAAGCAGAGAAAAACTCTGCCGAATTTGTTTGTCAATCTTGTAAAGGAAGCTCTGAAAAGTCCGGAGGCGTTGCATCACGAACGACTGTGTTGACGAAAGAGGATGACGCGCGCCAAATCGCAGAACTAAAGCAAGAGTTGACGAAGAAGAATGCAGAGATAACCCGGCTGAATAAACAATTATCTGATCAAGAGAAGACGTCAAACGATTGCAAGAAAAAACATCACGAAGATACAACTCGATTGCATTATGAGAAAAATAACGAAACTGAGAGAGTGAAAGTTTTGGAGGCAAAAACAAAAGAACAAACTACTGAGCTGAATATATTAAGAGCACAACAAAAAGAAGCGGAACACAATCTAAGTGAGTAGGAAAAAAAGCAACAAACAAAAAATGTATACGTATGCGGGAATGTGCATGGAATGATTGGAATAATTATGTATAATTTTTATAAATTAGAATTTACTAGTAATTGGTATCCAGTGCCCAGTTTCACAAAAGTTACTACGAAAAAATTCAGGAATGTTCAAACTTTCGTCATTTAATGAAACGTTCTAAAGATTTCCCATTTAGATTGTACTATGTCTTCCAATTTCATTTGTACATACTTCATATAAATTCAGAAATAAAATATTAATATTTTTATTTTAAAAGAAGAACTAAACGATCAAAAGTTACGAAAATTCCTGAAATGATTCTTAAGTATTTTTGTGAAACTGGCTGCAGGTACTTTGAATTATTTCAAGAATTCTTCAATTTTCAACATTTTCGTGTCTGAACCCCCCCCCCCCTCCTCGTCCTTACTAAGCTTGGTTTTTGATTGTAAATTTAAGGCGATATTTTAAAAGCATAATAATGATTTTTTTTTCAGATCGTATAGAGAGTGAAAACACAAGACTTCATCAAGATATTCAACAACTTCGTCAAAAATTTAGAAAACGGATTGGTAATTCACTTTTTCCTTCATTTTGTCGTTTCAGTTATAGCTTTAATTATATATTTCATGAAACATACTCGTACATGTTTAACCTTGTACTTTTCATTTCTCTCGGATTATTTCATAAACATTGCACTTGTACAAGGGGTATTGTTGTTGTTTTTTTTTTAGAAAGCTTTGATTTAAAAAATAAAAATTGTTTTGTAATTGCTTTCCTACATTGCGACAGGGGAGGAGGTAAGAAAGAGATGCGGTGCTATTAGTAATTTTGGTTTGCCTAATTTTGACCAGGTGATGTTCCTTTTGTTGCTTGATCACACCAAACACCTTTGGGATTTTTTTCAGTCTTAAACACGCACACTACACTCAATGCCGCTTTGTCTAGCCAAGCAGTAGGAGAGCTAATGACGAACCTCCGTACAAACTTACAGACTGACGGGGTGGAACTGGATCACAGGAAATACACTACAGGAACCGAATGCACAGGCCCCGTGGTGGCCATCTGTATTAACGTATCCAGGCTAGGTACCGACGTACAGGAGGTACTCAAACACATAAAGAAAGGTGAATAGCATTAGTACATGTATGAGAGTTTCTCATGCGCAGATCTAGGGGAAATTTAGGGGTGGAGATTCAGCTCGATTCTGGGGAGGGGGATTTTTTGGAGGACTATCTTTAAAAATGTATAAATATTCAACATTTGCTAATTTAATAGAGGTTGTTCAACGGCCCATCCTCCTGACTTAAATTGACATTTGGTTCTTTAGACATCGAGATGCATATATCTCAATCTAATCAACAATTTTTTCTTAAGTACAGGTCCAAAAAAGGTGAAAAACCATGAAATTTTTGCAGAACTTTTCTCTCTTGAAATGTGTTCAGATCAGCCTCCATAAGAATGTTCTGAAGGAATTTTCCTCATACTTTGGTGGTGAAGAAAGTTATAGGGGTAGCAAATTTGTATGAATTATATAGAGAAAATTTTCCCGTCTTTGTTTCCCTTCATAATCCTTATAAATTGAATGATGAATATCTCGCTTCACCATCGCTACCTTGAGAAATGAATATCATATGTTTGATTTACAAGCGCGGATCCAGAGGGGGTCAGGGGGTCCGGACCCCCCCCCCCCCCCCCCCCTCTGGAATTTTCGAAGCATAGTTTTTTTTTATATATAAAGATATACATATATTTCATAAGATTAAGTCCAGATTCACCTTTTGTTGTCATAACATTTGAAAAACATAACATGAATTTGTACTTGAAAATTGTCATTTTGATAATATTTTTAGCCGTAAGCATTTCAAAAAAATTTTCTGTCTCGCTTCCGCTTGCCAGAATTTATTTCATACGTTACAACCCATATACATAACACCTTGGTCAATAACCTGGGGCACTGAGAGCAATGAAAATGAAAATCAGAGAGAAGATATAAATGACATTAATGTCTAACCTTTTTATTTCAATTCTGGTAAAAAAAAATCGCTGACTCGCTATCGCTCGCCATTTGTTGCATTTATATATTAGAACTAACTGACAATCAGTAATCAAGTACTATGATGTGAAAATTCAAGATTTTAAGCTTTTCCCTCGCAATTGCTCGCCAGTCATCTGTTTTATTTATAATTAGCAAGAGCACTGACCATCATTAATCAATTACAAGGACTTAATTTTCTTGGGGTTTCTTTCGCTCTTCCAAAAAAATCGGACTGTAGGACCACCCCTGAAAAAAAATCCTGGATCCGCCCATAATTAGTACCACATATGTGTCTCAAAACAGAAATAAAAAGTCTTGCAAAAATTTTTGATGTATCACCCCTGCCTGATTCTTACGTGGACCTATACTTTTAAAATACATGTACATGTAGTAAATGTAGTGACTGTAAGTTTGATTGGAAGAAGCGATAGTCTTGCAAATTGCTCAGCTGCCAAAAAATAAATTTTCAATTGATGACTTATAAAAGAACGATTCGTTTTGAATATCACATATTTATTATAATACTTAATTTTTTTTCTTGTGAAAAAAATGGATTATATGTGCTGTCATTTTTCTTTTGTCGTTTTAGACCAACACGACATAGCTGTTTTAGTTCTACACCATAAAGAAGCACATGCCCTGCCCAATCAGAACAGCGACAGGATATTGACTGGCTCAGAATACAAAAAGTTGGGTGCCATTATAGATGTCGCTTTTCTTTCAAACAAGGGAATGTACCCGTGTGAAATGAATTCTATAGCCATGCAACGACTCGTATCGTTTCTACTTCAATATAAGACAGATTTATCATAGTAAATGTAAATATGTACAGTGCTTCATCCGAGTTGAATATGATTCAAGTGCGTGTGTGCGTGTGTTTGTGCGTCGTTGAGTATGCGTTTGTGAGAATATGCCATTTTTGACGGTTTAATATCATAGTACACATAAATATATGTACAGTGTTTTATCCGAGTTGAGTATTCAAGTGTGTGTGCATTTGTTTGTGTGTCGTTGAGTGTGCGTTTGTCAGCATATGCTACTTTTGACGCGTACGGTTTATCATAGTACATGCAAACTAATGTTACATGTATTGTTATCGCCTCACGATGGTGTTTGCGTATATTTGTGTGTCGGTGAGAATGAGTTCTTTGGCATTTATGACATTATTTGTATTAACAATTATAACTGTTTACTATTATTCAAATTAAGTAAAATGATATAAAGATGCTCAAACTTCAAGTAAATTTTTTCAGTCATAGCCGGAGTGTGCACTCCTGGACAAAATAATTACATGTATATTAATTACATCAAAATAGGTTGTAGATGTTTTAATTAAATTAAAGGAGGTTAACATCTTAGCATCATCCTTCCTATGCTATTTTGAACATATATTTTATTTGGATATGCTACTGAATCGAACCTACAGGAAATTTGGAGGCCGTGCACTCCCTGTAAAGTAAATGTACAAATCTAAATTCAAAACATTCAAGAGGGCGCTACTGAAATGAATTTTGGTGGCTCCGCTGGAAGTATCACTGATGAGAACTTAATATTTGAAACACGTGTCTGGTGCAGGAAAAATTGGTTTGGAATTTTCTTCAAGAATGAATAGAGTTGGAACACTTCCCTATTATTTTAATCAATGACACATATGGAATGTGTGCGGCTCGCCTGAGCACAATAGCCTATGGTTACTGTCTTGTCAATAGGCCGACGATCTTTCGTCTATAAAATACGTCATGCACACGTGTATTTGCGGAATACCTACATGATATCATTAATTTTTTCTTCAAATACACTTGACTTACTTTATTGGACTGTGGTCTTTTCTATTTCAAATTTAAATAAGAGAATTTGGTAGTACATGCACTCTTAATTGTGGAATCATAAAAAAAATCAAAGTTGCCTGTAAGAGATACGCAGTACTTAGCAATTTTAAGTACGTTATATTGCATTATTAGGAAATTCTTTGCCTCCATTCAACGGTGACTTGTAAACAGAAAAAAGGAGGGGGAAAGGATTAAAGGCAGATAGAATTTTAAGTAAAACTGTATACAGAAGATAATGATCCAAAATTAAGCAAACCATTAAATCATCTACAGTTTTGTACCAGCATATTATCCGGCATTGCACTCAAGTCAACTGTGACGATGAGACTCCATCATGCACGTCGTCCAAATCTCGTCGGAAGGCACGGAATCCTGATACCTTGTTTCATTTGAAAGATGGTCGGACTTTTCAGGCGTTCGATCACGAGCTCCTTTCAACCAACAGAGCACAGACTGATTTTACATGCTAATGCTTTCGATGTATATTCACAAAGGTTCTGTCTTACAGAAGGCCTCTGCATTTCTCTATCCCATTTTTAATAACACCTTACAGTGAGAGGGTTTTAGTTAACATAAACGTCGTAGGAGTACCAATCAGTTTTTCAATCTCAACGTCGAGAAGGCACGGTAAAGTCATTAGAATTTCCATTGAAATAGTTGTTAGCCTCGGAATAAACTGTATTCCGAACTCCGAATGAGACAAGGTGCCCGCGGAGAGTCAGCGTCTCCTGTTTGCATACAACTTAACAGCTGGGCATCCCAGAAGAGCTCTGTGTATCTGGATAAGTTGCGTGTAATCTCATCCGAGGGAAATTGCTGGTCCCCTAGGTCCTGATCTGGTTAAAGCTGATAGATAAGTCAAAAAACTTGTACCTCTGGGTAAGTCCGAGGGTTGCAGCATGTAATCCGGATAACCACACCGTTATTTTATAGCGGAAGGCCAATCCAAATCGTTGTCTTGTGCTCATTGGTCCTCCAAAGTTTCTGCATTTTCTTAAACTTTTCTTTGCAAACTACACACAAAAATAAATTGTAGGGAAAGGGTTTTCATAATCTTGTAATTTGTGTCTAGGCGATGGCATCCGGGTTTCACAAACTCGACCATCTTGTGATTCATATTATCGAATGACCTTTTTCAGACTTGCATTTCCTTTGAATTTTTCTTAGTTTCTTTGGGGGTTTTTTTTTAGTAACGCAACCACAACTCCTTATTTGTAAACTCTGAAAAAAATACATACTTTCCCAACCATCCTCTCTTGTGTTGGAAGAAAATATGTCTTTTGATGGAAGGAGTGGCGTCCCGGCAACTGTCAGAAAATTTCTTGGATATTCTCATCCAATTAACATGTAATATTGAACTCATCATTGCAAAATGTAAACAATTTGGCGCAATTTCATGTCAGCCTTGATTTCGCCATAGAAATCAACGAAGAAAATTGAAAGAAGTAATTTGATTGGTGTAACGGCACCTAAAATGTTGAGCCCGAAGCAAAGAAATTAGAATATAAATTCCCTCTCTCCGTCGTTAAGGTTATTTGTATATACCCAGTTATTACTATGTTTTATGGCTTTATTGGACAGAAGCTGCCATCAACGACTCGTTTTTCTGCCTGAATGGAGCTGTCTTGGTCCGTGTCAATAGTCCTAATGTAACCAATTTTCCCGCCAAATTGAACGTGAATTGCAGACGATTGAACAGATGAATTCAATCTCAGGATAAAAAGTGGAGATGATTTATATTTGAATATGATATTTTGTTGGTCATCTAGGGATCAATGACGTAAAACTCCTAACTGAAAATTCTTGTATGATATGATCCAATGTTAAATAATATATTCATAAACTGAGGCGTAGATCTAAACCTGGCTCTGTTCGATATACGGTAACCTCTATGAACTATATGAAACAAACAAGAGCTTAATGTCTGTCATTTCTTACAAAATCACATAAAAACTCAAGTACATTTTTCGGCCTTTTCGGGCCTTTTGACGTAGACATCAATTTGATATAGGCCAAGTGGCCGAAATGTGTGCACTATTTCAAGAGAGCCAAGTGTGTTTGATTTTGTATAATTTCATTTCCTCTGGAAGAAACATTTGAATATGCAATAACCAAACTGGTTGATGTAATTATAAATATTTCGTTGTGTCACAATATTGGAGGACTTTTGGTAAGTTTATACGTTGTTTTGTGTGTTGGTGTGTTTGAAGAGGATGACCGTAAGTACACACAGAGATTTTGCATGCCAGTGAGCGATCGGGTCAAAATTGCTGTTTTGGTTGAGGAGGTCGAATTTATAAGAGTAAAATTCTTCCTGTAAAGTTTGGTTCAATTCCATGCAGAGAATTAGAAAGGTGATGTAACGTCCAATCTTATCACTTGGTGTCCATCCTTATTTGCGGGTTGAGTCATATTTTAAAATTATAAATGCACTTTGACTTGTCGCTTCCTCTTAGATTTTGTCCAGTTCTATATAGAGCGGTTATGCATGTTTACGTACAGGAGATCCCTTTGCTGCCATCATGGCTAACGCTTCTTTCGTTAGTATTTTAGGACAATGAGTGAGTAGAAGTACTCCCTGTAAAATGAGCCTTTTTAATGTTGCAGTCATGAAAAAGTTGAAACTCGAATAATACGGAAGGCTCGATCTCTACATTTAGCTGACTTTGATTATTAGGGTATTTTGGATAAAACAATTTGTTTTCAAAGGGTTTCTTGATGGTTACGTTTTATCGCTATGATTCGTTCGAAGATGATATACATAATATGATATTAAAATTTGTGGAGGTAGCTACGCCACTGTCTGAATAAAAGGAAACAGTATCTACGCATATCTAAAAATACTCTGATAAATAAATATAGAGTTCAGAGGTATGTCGCTTGTTACCAAGCCGTACTCT
The DNA here is from genome assembly GCA_028142955.1 of Pinctada fucata. Lineage (NCBI taxonomy): Eukaryota > Metazoa > Mollusca > Bivalvia > Pterioida > Pteriidae > Pinctada > Pinctada fucata. The sequence continues at coordinate 20,195,824 of AP027107.1, read as the reverse complement.
CTATAATAAAACTTTCTTAAAATTGTCCGAAAAAGAAATGCAAAAATATCCATTCTAATGAGCAGAGGGCAAAGTCCGACCCCGGGATGATGGTCTTATTATTAATTATTATACCTCTACTGATTTTTTTCTATATAAAAAGAGACTCATTAAATTTAACTAAATCCCTGAAAATCGCCTGATAAGACTATTTCCCTGCAAAGGGGTGCGTTAGTTGAGAAGACTATTTCCCTAGGGAGTTAGTTTCAAAATGGAGCGGAGCTTCTTTGGGGGTGTGTCAGTATCAGCCAATCAGCGCCGTTGAAGGTTGATCGGATGACGCTATTAATACGCGAGCAGAGTAATCCGTCTCCTATCCGCTTAGCACATAAATTAATCCGCAATAAAATAAAACAATTAAAAAATTAAACATGTATGAGTATGATAAATGATGTTTCTGTTTATCTTGTCATCAAAAATTAATATTTTCCGTTACTCAGTCATTCAGTCGAGAAGGCAAGGCAAAATCATTAGAATTTTCATTAGAACCATGTGAACCTAAGAGATATGTTTGTTTCAGTATAATGTTTGTTTCGGTATAATAAAACACTATTTCCCGAGGCGAAGCCGAGGGAAATAGGTCTGGTCGAGGGGAACCAGAATCGTGCTAACTCCCTCAATGGTACATGTATACTTTAACTGTATACTGATCGCATCGTTTGATTTAGCCTTATAGCTACGCCACTGTGACAGATCTAAGTCTACGGTTAATTTTCTCATTTTTTTTAAATGTAAAGGAGAGAAACAACCATGCGTATGAAATTGTAAAGGAGAAAAGAAAAAAGTATGTTTGGATATATATGTATTGATAGATAATTTTATTATAACATGAAAAAAATGGGCGTATTTGTTCTTTGAATTTGAATATCAAAGAAAGTAGCACTGACTCTTTTAATATAATTATCGGTAAATAAACATTGTCATTGATCTAATTATTGACATAATAATTGATTTGATTTATTATTTACCGCCCTAATTAGTACAGATGATGCAAACGTAGACATACTTGTAAACATTGCAATCAATTAATAAGTCCCGATATATGAATAACGACAGACAACAACGAATTAAATCAATGTTTCTTCTCGTCGAAGAAAAAAAAAACCAGATCGATATGTCAATCATACTAAAAAAATTTGTTCAAGTTTCAAAAGTTAATAAAATCATGTTTGTATAAATTATAAAATAGAGGGAACGTCTGGTCCTTCTATCCTAAAATGAATCGAGAGTAACCAAAAGTAAAACCAAATCAAACACAAACATGAAAAATAAGATTTAAAACTCATAAGATTTATTCTTATCAAAAATACACATTTTCTTTTCTTGGATATTTTAAACTTATTTAATCTCCCTATCTTTACCCAAATTCGACTGAGCCCTCTGTGAGATATTTTAACGATATACACGTATAATTTATTCCTTTATAAAGAAAATCTTAATAAATTTGAAATTAATGTGACTTGAGGAAGCAGAAATCATATATTACGATTTATCTAAATATTATACATGTTTCATCAACCTTCGCAAAAATTCCAATGCGCAGATCAAGTAAAAAAAATCAGTGGGGGGGGGGGGGGGGGGGGAGGGGGAGTCTAGCCTGGCAAGGTCTGATCGAGCTATTGAAATCAGCATTTTTGGCAATGGGAGGGGGAATTTCTGACACCCCGTCCTTCGCTATCTCTCTGGAACCGCTTATGTAATGAAACCCCCTCCCCCCCCCCCCCAAAAAAAAACAACCAATACACAAACATGTCAAGAACAAGGAAAAAATGTTCCCAATGTTTCTCTTTTTTTTATTTTGGACGATATATCTGTTAGAAATAGAACAAGAATTTATTTTCACTAAATATTTATTTGATTTTCATTAATCAGCTCAAGTAGATTAGTTTTTTTTATATACTGATTCCTTTAACGAAGTATATATTTCTTTTTTATTTGATAAGCTTAAGTTGATTAGATATAGTGTGGCACGAGAATCTAAGACATCATTTTTTTTTTTTTTATTGCATATATAGAACACTTTTTTGTTCATTTCTATTTAAATAATATAATTTGGCCCTTATGCCTTTTTGTCACCTAGTATATTCCTTGCCCACGTGTATACCAATTAACTTTGATTTCTACTTTAAACTTTCCATTTCGGTACGTTATTGTCGCATGCTGTGTCGGTACATCAAAGGACAGCGTTGTCTAATGCGCCTTCTGTCACCATTAACCGGTAACGTCTAGCGCTTTCAGCCAATCAGCGCTCGTTTTAGCATTTTCTCTTAGAGCCGAGCCATGAATAGTAATGACAGTGAAAACAAATTTGATTGGATAAGAAAACTTATGTATACATCATCTTTTAGAATCGGTATAAATGAGCAGATAAGAAAATCATATTAGTCTCTTAATTTTACGGCCATCGTCTTCTTGCAGTTTTCTTTGAAAATTATTTTTCTTTAATATGGGCGATGAAGTTAGAGTCCCCCACGGGGAGGATAGAGTTGAAAAACGAAAACTGGATGATTTTACAGCTCTCTACAACTTGGATACATCTAACCCTAGGAGTCTATCGGACCCGAATGGTAGGTATAAGCGAGATTATTCCCCCTAGTCTCAGTGGGTTAACAAATAGATAAATTCAATTTGGAGGCCCGGTAATTCATTTTATTAATTAACCTGATTTACAATTGCAGAATTAATTGAAGAAGTGAAATCAAAATGGCTCCAAATTATCAGGTGGGCTGTAGAAATAAATAGTGGAAAATTGTGTTATACGTTACCAGATAATCGCGTTTTATTTACAATGCGGGAATAAGAATATTGTACATTGGACTTCATTACCAACGACACCCGTAGCATATGAAGTAATGTTACGAATGTAAAGATACAATTGAAGTAAATTGTACTAGCTACGCCTAACTTAGTCCTGCTCGCAGGTAATTTGTGAAGATGGTAATTTTGTTTTCGTCTAACTAAATTTTCTTTACAGCCCGAAAATTTCATTCACTAATAACTGCCGTCACATTGAGAGATCTAAATAAGATTTATCAAGACCTAACAAATAAAATGAGGTGTATCCCTGAACAGCGATTAAACGGATTTCGGCGATTTACAGACTCGGTTTCTTTGACTACACCTACAAGTGAATTTCCTTTTTGAAAACTGGGATTTATGTTACGTTATTCCCTTTCTAAGAAATGCGTCGTTACTTTTGAAATCAGCATAAAAAATCGTAGAGAGGGATCGTGGTAAGTTTTTATTTATTTATTTATTTATTTATTTATTTATTTATTTATTTATTTATTTATTTATTTATTTATTTATTTATTTATTTATGTATTTATTTATTGATTTATCCATTTATTTATTTATTTATTTAATTGAACTTTGACGAAAGGGCTTAACGTGTTTATTACTTTAATATACAATTTCATAACATTTTATCAAGAGCTAACTTATTATATGTAAAATATATGCCGTAAAACGTAAAAGTATCTCTGTATTAATATTTTTTTCTGTAATTTCTTATTGACAGTTTATATTGCAAATCACATTTGGATAACAAATATTAAATGAAAACTTGAATGAAAGTTACCTTTTTTTAATATTAAAGCGTATGTTGTATCTAAATACATTCAAAACAATTCTAAACTTTTGCTTAAAGTTGAGACAAAAAGAAAAAGACTAAAATGTAATAAAAGAAAACCTAAAATTGAATGTAAATTGATTTAAATTCGATTATGATCAATTTAAAATGGCACCTTAATTTTGAGTGATTTTTATCCATTGATACTGCATTAACAAGGACCCGGTACATATTAATTATCTTTTCATATGTATTTTGATTACCCGTCCCCCCCCCCCCCCCCCTTTTTTTTTGTTTCTTTTACTTGAATTTATTCTGCGGTTCGCTCCTATCCTGTAAACCGTGTCAGACTGTCAAGAATCGTGTTCTACCGAAATTTCGGCAAAACTTTTGACTTCTGAAATCTACAATCTGATCAAAGTGCGTGGTACATCTTTCAATCAATTTTAATTTTGAAAAGTTTGATAAGAATTTTTCATTTACTTTCAAAGTCATTTCATTCTTGTTTATTTAATGAAGAATAATGTATAAATTGCATGTTTTGCACGCAATTTCTAAATATGGAATTTTTCGCATTCGCTTTCATTTCAATTTTTGTGTATTTATCCTTTATATAGACGTATAAGACTGTGTCATTGATGCTTTTTTTTTAGCGATTGATAAATCTTAATTTAATATTCAGGTAAAACAAATAAGGACGGGGGAGGGGGAGGGGGGTTACGACTAATTTTGTAAAAAGTATAAACTTCTTACCATTTTATTGCGTAACAACTGACGGCCGGGTTAGCGCAGTGGTAGCGCGCTCGCTTCTCCCCTCTACTTACGGTCCCGGGTTCGAATCCCAGATTCGGCGAAGGGTCTTATGTGGGAGGGTAGTCCCCCCACCCATGCCCTCGGTAGGAGGTTTTTCTCCGGGTACTCCGTTTTCCTCCTGCTCCTTGGACCCCCTTAAGCCAACATCTGAGCCAACGTGAGGCATTAATTTAAGTTGTGTAACTTGTTTGTTAAAATTTGTAAAATAAATAAAGTTTAAATTTAAATTAACAACTAAATGTCAAGAGACCTCAACCTTTGGGCCAAAAACCTAAACAATAGGGAACTAAAGCTAAGCAAAAACAAAGAAATACTTGATTGATTGTTTCTTTTTTATTATTATTATTTACTTATTTATCTAAAAAGAAAAAATGTCATTTAATTATAAAATTCATTAATCATCAGAAAACGTTGATGCCGTTGTGATGCAATTTTTTTTTCTAACGAAGACGTTTTTAAATATCTTAGGTTTTAAAGTGATAAATTAAGAACAACTTGTTGTGGAATGCATATATTGAGTGAAATTTCTTAACGAAGATCCCTCACATTGCGGCACGAGACAGTGAATGGGCGAATTCCTTCTCGCACGTGCCTTGCCGAGCGTTTCCTCTAAAGCGACAAAATGTGCCGTGCGCGGGGCTAATTTTAAAGTTACAAGTTTCTAAAAACCGCATTTACAAAGGAAATCGGACATAATGATGACACAATGAAAAAGGTGTTAGTAGCAAATTATCTGGTCAATTTGGCCGAAGGTGGTCAGCAATATTTTACCTGACCATCTGTTGACGCCTTACGTGAAGAAGTATGGTAAAAGTCAATTAATTATTTACAACTTGCAGACCTATGTTTTTATCTCGATCAATATGTCAGGGATTAGAAAGTATGGTATAGTTTCTTTATGTTTTGTAAGGAAGGGGGGGGGGGGGGGTTTCGCATCATGAAGTCGCCTCCTGAAATGAAATAATACATCTTCCCAGTCATTTTCCATGTCAATATACATGCACGTTGAGAAAATAGGGCAATATTGGATTAATAAAAGTAATTGTGTTAATTTCATTAAAAATCATTCTCTTAAAATATTTACATCAGTAATGAATCTATCATGAATCTACTTATGTATTATATAGACAGATCAGCAACAAGCCCCCACTTCTTTCACGGACGACTTTAAAATTTAGAAATCAGTTTGGACTTCGTAAAATTTTGCGCTTTATAATATGAGAAAATATCGTCCTTGTAAAGATTTTCTCAAAAGTTCTCTCTCAGTTCAAATGGGGAAAAATATGCAAAACAAAGCATTGTAAAATTATTCAGTAAATGAAGTAATGGAGATCATTCGTGGATCTTTTTCCAGAGGATGTCATTTTTGGAATAATAAATCGGTATGGACCATATTATCATATTTTTTTTAGGGAAGATGGAAAGGGGGGATGAGAATATATTTTGTATATTTTCCGTATATATAACATATTCATTTTTGCATTTGTTGGTCATACAAGGAAATAGACAAATTTTCATACATTTATAAATTCATTTCCTTGTTAGTATAAAAAATAATTTACTATGTATAAGACAGATGACGAGAAAGACATTGATGGGATGTATTTGTTTACAAAAAAGCGTTAAAAAGTGAGAAGTTAGGTTTATAAAATATCTTTACTCTTCCCTTGTATTGAACTCCTTATGAAAATCGCAATCATTGTTTGTATCATTGTTCACTGTATATTTATTAGATACCAATTAATATTGTTTAAACTAAAATCGCAATAATGTTATAATACACGTGTTCAAATTCAACAATGATCATTCATGAAATCTGAATATGCAAAAGAGGAAAGACATACAATGTATATATTATACAAACTTAAACATACAAATTCTTAATAATTTTTTTTTAATTCCTTGCAACAAAAAGGACTGATCAGTACAGAAAGACCATGGCACCAAGGCATATAATTTATACACAATGAAGACCTTCGAAGAAAGACTTTCGAAGAAACGAAGATTATATCTACTTTTACTTATTTTGAGAAATCCTTATTTTTGAATTTATCAAAAAAAAAAAAAAAATATCTAATTCAATTTTTTAAAAGATTTTTTTTTTTTTTGGCTACGCAAGCATATCTTCAAATCTTTCTTTCATCATTTTCTTATATCAAGAGAAATATTTCATATCCCATGTTTCAGAAATATTTTTCGTTGGTTGTATGCCTGATTTTGGTTTTCTCTACGCTTGTCCCTTCTATATGTGTTTCGAGTCTTGGTGTTTTCTTGTTTTCTTGTGAGTGTTTCTACATAGTTTTGTTGGAGATCGCCTCCTTCCGCGTAAATTATACTGGTTGTGGACTTTTCGCGCGCGAACCATAATATTTGCGGATTTGGGAACGTGAAAAATGCGCTAATTCAGGACTGCGCTAAAACCCTTACCTAAAAAAAAGATACACGTTTAACGGAAAATAAATAAGTGCCTGAATATTCATTATTACGCTAAAAAATATGTCCAATTTGCTCGAGAAATGTTTCCTACAAAATTTCATGAAAATTTGGTCGCGTTAAGTAAAATTATGAAAGGAAAGTCATTGTAGGTGGCGCCATATAATTGAATAAAAAAAATCCCAGATTACATATTTTAATCAATTGTAATTACTACGTTCATATATCGTTAATATGATACATTTAAGATGTTCAAAAATAATTTTACATAAGTAAGTTCGAAGTCTATCACAAGAGAGTCGACGTAATACGCAAAATCGACCAATTTGTATAATTGTGCACCCTATACATAGACATATTTCGGATATTCGACTCTTTTCTGAAAACCAAATTTTACCCAAAGTAAAGAAATTAAATACAATGTACTAGCACACTATTGTAAAATGTAGAAATGGGACCTTTTCAACAAGAAACAATGGGAGAAAACCAAACAAACAAAACAAGATGAAAAAAATACTTAAATCGATGAACTTTTCATTATAGTACTTTAAAATATTCTGCAGGCCGCAAGAATTGGCAAAATAATCATATCAATTCTCGGGAATCTTATTTAATAATCTTTTTCTCTCTCTTTCTGTCTTTTTTCCCCGAGTCATAAATCTCATTAAAATTTTATTTTCAGATCTACAAGTAGGTTGGAGGGGGAGAAGAGGGGGTCTTCTTTTTGTTTTTACAAAGCAACATTTTTTTCACAATCTAAACTCGTAGTAACTTTTTAAAATTTAGATAAGTGTTTCCCAAAGAGAAGGGGGGGGGGGGGGGGGTTCAGTCTTGTGCGTAAATTGAGACAAAATCATACGTAAATTCAATAAAAATCAAAGTATTTCTATTCTAGGTGAAATATTAACTTCCCATGTTGCTTGGTTTTCTTTTTTGCTTAATTTATACTTGTGGTCTTATTCAAATACATATATCAGCAAAATGAGGTTCATTTAATTTGTATGTCATATACATGTGATTTATAGATTTTTTTAAAATTCTATTTCATTATGTATTTCAAATCATTAAAAAATCCTTTTTTGTTCACTTTGGAAAAATAAAAGAGCGAAAGACGAAAGAGAGTAAAAGAAACATATATAGATATTTTGATTCATCCAATTGATTTAGGCCATACATACCAAAGCAATTAAATGTTCGTCGGATTTTCTTGTTAAGAAAAGAGTGTGTGCGAGCTAAAATATAATTATTTTATTTTTTTGATTGAGAGGTTACCCCGGGAATACATTTCATGTTTTCCGTACTCAAAATCGAATCCCCATAGGAATCTGATGACTTGGAAACCTGGCACATAGCAGTACGAAAAAGATTTTTGAACATTCCCCCTTTCCTGGACTTCCAGTGTCATGTATGGGACAACAAATTTGCTCAAATTTAAATTTTTCAAACACAAGAAGTATCATTTTCTTATAAACGTGCACAATCTGAGTCTTCTAGAACCTTTAAACTTTGCAGAAATTAGAATCGACGTTAAAAAAAAATGAGACAGAAATTTAGTGGTGCAGGCAAGCAAACTATTTTTGGGATATTGTTTTTTGAGTTTTGAAAAATATGATGCGGGAAATCCGTCGAGCATTTTATTCATTTGATATATGGCCTTATCATTTTTATTATAAATGGCAAGTTTTCTTTCTATCATGCTTTAATTTTTTTCATTTTATATCATTCATTGCTATTCATTCATTCTCTCTTTTTCTGTACTTCTGGAATATGGACTTTGGCTTCTTTTTTTGTGGCTCTTTATCTAACTTGTCATCCTCTGTTCATATGGGGGGGGGTGAATTAAGAATTTTAGATGAAATTTCCAAGAAATTATTCCACCTTTAAGCACTTGTAAGCTTCCTTTATCAGTAATTGCCGTAAGATTTCTTTTAACATTAGTTGAAATTGAGTATTTACAAATGTAACACAATGTGAATCGAAATTTAATTTCAATTCGTCTTATATCGGTGTATATGGGATATCCTTGTAACGACATTTATTACATCATTCCAACTTTCTGATATTTTTAACTTCAAAATAATTTCAGGACCCGAAGGAGCATTCAAGAAAATAAAACCCGAACCGGGAACGGGATCAAGTAGTTCCGGAATTTCAAGCGGAAGTACTAATCCGGCATCTTGCCCCACGCCTGCGCGGAGAAGACACCGAACAACATTCACACAAGAACAACTACAAGAACTGGAAAATGCATTCGCTAAAAGTCACTATCCAGATATATATTGTAGAGAGGAACTGGCGAGAATCACAAAACTTAACGAAGCTAGAATACAGGTAAACATTTTCGACTTCTGCTCACCATCATTTTTAAAATACAACATGACGTTTCGAATTAGTTTTAGCCAATGAGGCCTCAGTCTTGTATAAATGATATTCTGATGTTGCTCTTCTGTCTAAGTAAGTATTTTAAATGAATTCTTCTACTTAGAGCAAGGACCATATTTCATAGGGGACTATATATTTCGTCGTTACAAGGTCATGTTGAAATTTTTGACGAATTCATCTTTCGATTTACAAATACACTCGGATCAGCTTGGACGTCACTCACTCTGTGCATTGCGTCATTTCAAAAATAGTTCCAGTTTTTCATAAGTTTAGTTACAGTTTTTTTTAAATATCATGAAAGACAAGTTCAAACACTGGATCGTAACTTACACATATGTTATTCACAAAATTGTCCGCTGAAGTTGGATTATTTAGAAAGATGAATAAGTGTCGACTTGATGCAAATCACTACGCCAAGGTGTCTGAGTCTTTTTATGCCGTTGCAAATAAAGGGCGAGGGGATATCCGAATGAAATAAGACCATGGCAGTTGTTCTGCTTCATTGCGGTATAGGCACTAAAATTTTTGAAATTGTACCACTACAAAAATGTAAAACATTTTTTTTTTTCGAAATCAGGTCGTCTCCGAAAACGCTGGATCGAAATGTTTTGATTTTTATAATGAAACTGCTAGTTTTAGCTGAGTGACAAAGATCCATTGTAGAATTTCAAATGAGAATGGAGTTGGTTTAATTCTTAGTAATAGATTTTTTATTGAAATTGACCTTCATTTTCTAAGGAAAGTACGAAATGTGCGGCGAAATATGAGTACGCGATCAAGTCAGAAACTGGCCGTATTGCGAATATCTGTAAACAGTCTTTATCATATTGTCCTATGAGATTTTTAACATGCAGTAATGGCGACTTTATTTTTGAATTTCCCGAAATTGTTGGTTCTAGTAATCACTCAATTGACGATACCATTATTTATTTATTTATTTATTTATTTATTTATTTATTTATTTATTTATTTATTTATTTATTTATTTATTTATTCATTTCTTTATTTATTTATTTATTTATTTATGTATTTATCTATTGATCTATTTATTTATTTATTTATTTATTTATTTATTTATTTATTTATTTATTTATTTATTTATTTATTTATTCATTAATTTATTTATTTATTTATTTATTTATCTATCTATTCATCTTTTGATGTGTGTCAGCAAGAATTCTTACGATTTTTTTAAAAAATACTATGAAATCTTTAATTTATTCTATACAAATGTATATTCATCTAAATGCATTTTTGAGCGTTTTCGTTCAAGTAATCGAGTCATCCCTCCCCTGCCTTCTCCTCGGCGAATCTGTTCTATACTCCATTATTCTACATTTTATGATTTTCATTTTAAGAACATTTTTCAATCCGCTTAAATTGCAAAGTTCTTTTCCCATCAAATGAAACTCTCCTTTTAAATTTTTGGTTTTAAATGGTTCATTTTATGAAAAAACAAAAGGAAGTTTGCGCTCAATGAGTTTGTAATACATGTATAAGAACGCAGCGCAAGATTCATATGTTTTCCCTCAATTTTAGGTGTAGATACCTCTATCAACCAAAAAATATTACATTGATTACTTATCATTTCATATCGTCGCTTTTCAACGATTATTTGAAGCTTTGAAATTGTGTTACTAACGACTTTTCTAAGCGCGTACTTCCTGTTTCTGTTGATGCAGGTATCAACAAAATTTCTCCCCCAAATCAGAATCATCGTTTTTTTTTTTTTTAAATAACAATGGAAATTTTTATTATTAATTGATATATATATATAAGTTACCGGTATCATATACATGTATACGAATAAAAGCAATATGGAAAGATGATAAGATCTGTTTATTATAATAAATTGATTTTTTCAATTTTATTATCATTCTTTTTTTCTAGCAATAAACCTTTCATTTCATTTTCAAAATAATTGGATTTTTCCCAATTGTTTTCAAAATTCTGTGAAAATCATACGTTTGAATTGTCTGAGAAAAGGTCAGACTCCTTCAATTCACTTTGATTTTAACTTTCATCTTAAAATTTTGCCTCAAACCACTTTTTTTCTTGGAAATATCGAGATCGGTGCATTCTTGCAAGCAATACCAGACAGCTAGTGTCTTTTTCGTCCGTGTATTGAGTGAGTACCGCCCGTGGCGAGGTCTTCCGAACTATTTTCCCGCCATCTGTCTAATGAATTGCGTCCATTTGTTTCACTCGGAATCGTTCCATGTAAATATTGATAATTACGAATGCCGGTTTAACCAAAAGAGACATTGAACAATAGGCTAGGGAATTGTCGATTTTAATTATGACAAGTATCCTGCTTTAAGAATTGTCAAGAGGCTAGCATGCTCACCATTATTGTTTGGAATTATCACGCAATAAATGACAGGGAGAGACATTCCTCAAAAATACATGGAATCCTTTGACATCTTAAAAACAACAAAGTCGGATTTTTGTTTTGTTTTGTCACCTTACAAAGGAGGACAAATGATTCAAATTTTTTTTTATTAGAAATATGATTTAATTTTTTGATTTGGAAGAAAGTTTTTTTTTCAGTTTATTATTTTTAGATATATATATTTTTTTAATTTTGCTGAATTCCTCATCTTGAAAATTGTATGCAACAAAATTTGATTTATATTCTAGAAGAATTTGAAGGGGATTTTTACGTATACAGGAGAATATATGTGTGTTAATAATTTTTAATTGAGTAACTATGGTATTTTACTTGCAGAAAGGAGAAAATATAAATCCGTCGTACATATTTGGCACTGGCGTAGGACAAGGGGGGCAGGGGGGCACGTGCCCCCCCCCCCCCCCCCACTTTTGAAAGTGGGGGGGCATAAGTATGTTTGTGCCCCCCCCCCCCCCCCCACACTTTTTGACGTAATTTTTGGTCATACAGATATAAAAAAAACTGCAAAATACCTTTAACTCAAACTATATAGAATATCATTACATGTATATGTTAATGATAGAGGACACAGACAGTATTTTCTGATCAGTCAATATTTTGCTTAAAAAAATTCCTGGCTCGCTTCCGCTCGCCAGCCATTTATTCATGTACTTAAAATTTAGAATTGCACCAGAATTGTTAGAATTTAAGCATATAGAACATGAAAACCCAATATTTATTTTTTTAATCTCTTCCTCTCCCCCCCCCCTCCCCTTGTCTTTATGCCCTGATTTCTTTAACATTTTTACCTTTTGTTTCTTTTCTATTTCTTCGCATGTTCGGATTTTATTCATTATTTTAATGAAATAATTTCCAAAAAAAAAAATTGTAGGTAGATCGTTTGTATAAAAAGAACTCCCGAGTATTCTTCTAAATATTTTTCAATTTGACGAAAAATTGTGTCCGTCTGTATGTATTATTCCTACAAGTTTTCGTACAAGTACAAGACGAATCTGGACCCCCCCCCCCCCGCCCGGGCCAAAAAAAAAAAAATCCTCCAAGAGCAGGGAAAACAGAAAAAAGTCTTTTTATTTAATCTTTAAAACAACATCCACACGGAAGTGCTTATCACATGTACAATTTATCAAAGATTATACAAAGTGTATTCTTTCATTTTCAATTCTATTCTTTTTCATTCTCCAACGAGCGGATTCGCAAAAAATATGAAATATATATTTTAGATGTGCATGCATTTCATGTCTTGAATTTATCGACAAGTTGATGATGAACGTTGCGGCGCGCCAATCTAACGAATTAGAAATGAACTTATTTTTCATTTACTCCGTTCGCTTTTATTGAAACTAGAATTCAGATAGATTGTAAATCAAAAAGGTTGCTATGCATACTCTTTTAAAATAATTGCAAGTCATCACTTACATTATTATGAGATTATGAGACAAAAGAATATTGGAATATTGTAATACTGGAATATTGTATTTCAACAAAATAATATTGGAATTTAAACTAAAACTTAAGTTATAGTTAATGGTTCCGGGTCCACAGATTCGGATTACAAACAAAAAAAAGGGGGGGGGGGCTTCCGCTTTCAAAGGGTAATATAAGAGATATGGAAAACAAAAGTCCGTTAAAATTCAAAACTTTTTTGTGACAGATTTAATAAAAAGGAAAGACTATTTGTTTTCGTTCAATGGAAATTGTGTTCCTATCTACTCGTAATAATTTGGTTCTCCGTTCCTCGAAGAAAAAACAAAACAAACCAAAAAAATAAAAAATAAATAAATAAATAAATAAATAAAAAAGACCCCCCCCCCAAAAAAAAGTAGAAGAAAATGGACGCAAAGAAAGGTTTAATGTTCTCAATATTTTCAGACAACATGAATTGTAGAACTATAAGGCATACGTACATGTAGTCTAATATACTCACAGACAAACGTTAGCAACAGTAATGTTGTTTTTTGTTTATGCAAAATGCTGGTTTGATAATAATGATAATAAATATTAAAAAGTAATAAAAAATATTTGAAAATTATGTATCATGATAAAGATATGACTTTTGACGAAGACACTATTACCTTATTTAACAAAAACGTTACGATTATGTGAATTATCTCTTAAGTATTCGGAATAAATTTCTTTGAAAATTGAGTCGAAAAGCACTTTCATGAATACCACATACATATTTTTTTACAAAGGAATATTGGAATCGAAACTAAGTCTTAAATAAATTAGAGTAAAATGGTTCCGGGTCCAGAGGTTCGGATTACAAGCAAAATATAGGGGGGGGGGGGCTTCCGCTATCAAAGGGTGATATAAGAGAAACATATAATGAAAAACAAAACTCCGTTAAAATTCAAAACTTTTTTGTAACAAATTTGATAAAAATGAAAGAATATTTGATTTCGTTTAATGGAAAATGTGTTCCACTCCACTCGTAATAATTTGGTTGGAATAAACATAAACCGGAAGTTGACTGAAAGAATTTAATACTTAATTTGTGAATCTTTATTAATATTGTTTGTCTCTATTTTCAAGTAACTATTGCCATAATATTTTTTTCAGTACCCTTCAAACTTTATTATGCCTGCCCCCAATGGGGAGGAGATATATATATATATTTTTTTCTTCATTACTTTCCCTCAAAATACCTTATTTCATTTGCAACTCAATCCAAGCAAAATGTTTTATTTTCGAGTTTATTTTTGTGCTATATGTTAACAAAAGAGGTAAAACCTACAAAAGACTTGTCAATTTTCATATTTGATATATTCTACAAACATTTTTCTGCGCTATTGTTTAACGGATATTTGGGTCCGGTTGCATAAAGATACAGTGTCCCTGAAAATAATTTTTTTTGAAAACGTAAGATCTATTCCTAAGGGTCTAGATAAAGGAAAAAAAGGAGCTATAAAAAGTTTTATTTGAAAATAAGCAGTAACGGCCATAATATTGACAAATTTGTAAATTTCGTAATTGTGTATGATAATAATTGACAAATTTGTAAATTTCGTAATTGTGTATGATAATATGAAAGTAACTTGAACGTCATTTGTGCATGTACAAATTACAGATTAGTTCTCTATTCTGATCTAGTCATTCATAAGACACATTCTATCCTATGAAATAGTTCTTATTTCAAATGAAATTTTCATTTTTGGACACTTTTATACATGTAATGCATGTGTATGCCTTTAACTGGGCCCAAATTGGTAATAAAGTATCTTGTATCTTGTAAAATTAAACCTTCATATACCTCCATTGTAAAAACGCAATACAGTGTAGGTGGCGCTAGTGAAATAAATTAGAGCTGTGCCTCCCATATTAAAAATTATATACGTTTCTAAACGGCTATAACTGTGAATGTATGCGTTAAATTCGTCTGAAAATTTGAATTCATACAAATTAGAATGTAAACTTTCATATGGAAACAAAAAGATTTTGCATTATAAAACTTTGTAAAAATAATTTATTATCAGGGACACCTTACCTTGTACTTTTGTCTCTGTGTATATATATGCAAATATGAATAGATGAAAAACCAATATGCGTTTTGCGATTGGCAAATTGTCATTTCATCTTGCGTTTTACATATTGCGATTTGCAAATTTGTTTTTTCGTCTTTCATTTTGCAAATTGCGTTTTGAATCTTATTTGGGTATCTCGCGCTTTAAAAGTTGTCTTTTGAACCTGCGATTTGCGAATTGTCTTTTGCTTCTTGCTTTTTGCTCAACGCTCTTCTCTTTTTCTTGTCTGTTTACATAATTTCTTCTTTATATACAAGGAATAAATAAACTGTGAATTAGTTTAAAAGAAACGTGTGACCGTCACATACTTGAAACCCTGAACCGACGTGGATTTCGCTCTTTGAGTTTTGCTTTTTGCGTCTTGTTCTTTTTTTTTTTTTTTGCGTTTTGCTTTTATGTCAACAAGGAGGAGGAACATGACTTTTATGAAATTCAGACAAATTTATTCAAGTGGGAGTGTTTATTATAATGATAATCCAGAAAACCAAGTCTTCTTTACTACAAAGAAACCCCCACTCCTTTTTTTTAGGTCAAATTCAGAAATAAAGAAAAAAAAAATAATAACTATAGGGTGAAAGAAGTAATTAACGGACAAATATTTCTTCTATTAAAATAATTGTCAATTTATTTATTCATTGTACATAAACCAGATGCCCGCTGATGTTGTTTTTAATGAACAACGTAACAAGGTAAGTTTTACATAGCGCAAAACGTATAAAGAGCAAAAAGCAAAATACGAAAAGGAAATAACATATTCCTCTCCTATATTGTGTCATTTTCACGCCTAAATATGTCAGTCAACGAATGACGTACAGACTGGCTATCCTCGTAACCACTATATGAGAAAAAAAAAACAAAGAGCAAAACGCAAAAAGCAAAGAGCAAAATGCAAAAAGCAAAGAGCAAAACAAAAAAACAAAAAACAAAAACAAAAACAAAACAAAGGGCCAAATGCATGTCGGTTCAGGGTTTCCAAACTTTTTGGCGGTTTTAGGAGATTCAAATCAATGAAACTTTGTCGGAGTCTGACTCCTTTCTTGCATTTCATGTACTTAATTTAAAATCTATCTATTTTAGTTAAATTGGTTTTCATGTATTTAGTTTGCCTTCAAAACGTAAGGATGCGAATAACAACAAATGTCTATTTCTTTTTATTGCTATTTTATTAATGCTATTTCTATTGTCAATTTGTAATAAAACTGTAATAAATTGTAATAAAATTCATTCATGAACAGAATGCAAAAATTCTGGAAACGATAATCGAATACTTAACAAATTGCATTGTTCATAGTATCATTAGAAATGAAATTTCCCTCACAATATTAGATGTACAACTGATACTATTATATTTCATTTATCTATTGAAATGAGATTTATAAACCACAGTATGTTTGAAAATCTAATATCAATTTTTCACTTAGTGTTCCTTTAGAAAATCATATTTATCGTCATCTTTACACAGTAACAAAACTAAAACAATTTCTTAAAATTCCGACCCTTCCAATTCCCTCGTATTAATTTTATAAGCACACCATAGGCAAGATAGCACCGCGCCTAAGTCTAATGTGTTTGGGCCTATTTGAAGTGATAAATGAATTTTCCATTCCAGCGTTGTAAAACATTGTAAAGCAATGTCGCTCTGGGGAAAAATTCAAATTCAATTTCGTAAACGGCTGAATCCGCGATCAATTTTGAGTCCGATGTCGGCACAGATGAATTCTCTTCATCATTAATGGAAGCTAGTGACGCTGTCAGGGAATTTTCCATTAGCGGGCTTGTCGATCCTAGTTACTAGAGCTCGTCTCCCGAGACCCCGGGAACAAATCTTCAAATCCTGTAGGCTTCCAAACAAACGGAAATGCAGCGGTGAATTCTTCTCGTGTTCTTTAGCTTCATAAAATATGCTAATTTTGTGTCCCCTAATGTCAGTCATGTTCAGTCATGGCTGTCCTACGAGACGGACCAAAATGTACGAAACTGACTTGAATTTTATAAAGCTTAAACCGGACTATTAGTCTGTTAAGTATAGGATTTTGCCATTTTCCCCCCTTTTCCTTCATTTCTTCTTTCCTTTTTTTCCTGGTGTGATGGAATGCTGTCCTCTGCTTTACCTTACCGCAGCGCATTTTTGGTCACGTGTCTACGATATTCAATGCACGTGTCTGACACGCGCGTTTGCAAACGCGGATCTAGAGTTCTAAGCTGTTACGGTGTCCGGGAACACCCCCTTCAGGAATTGGCAAAATACTTATTTTCCTTATTTTCACGATTTTAAAGTCATCTGAGCGCTGAGACCCCGCCAGAGGGGGTGCTACATCTGTACACTTATCTCCGCTGTTCGTATAGCACCCTCTGTGCAAGAAATTAAGGCTGCATCCCCCTTTTTTTAAAAGATCTTTTAGGTTCTGTCATGTTATGAGATCTGCACTAGATCATATAGGTTTCTATTTTGTCCAGATAAAAATTGAAAATCATCACCGATTGATTCGGTTTGGCGCGCAGGTGCCTGTCGGAAACTCGTGTGTGTCGCGTTTTCCTCCACTCTCCAACCGTTAATTGAAGTCGTGAAAGGATTTCAATCTAACGGAGATAGTGTATTTTAGCGCATAATCAAATTATGGAAATGTCCTTAAACATGGTACAAAATAAATGGCAGCATTTCATAGATTCTTACAAAATCGTTTTTGCGTGCAGTTTATTCTTTCAATCTCTGTACAGGATCCACTTCTCTTTAGAAACCCTTCCTTCCCGACAAAGGCCTCGCATGTCGTTTCGGTTTACATCATAACCGATCTTGGAAAAATTCTGCAGCTCCTTGGACTTTTTAACAATATTTACCATTAAAAGAAAATTGACATCAATTCGGGCTTAATGTGTTTTTTGGATGGAACTAACTACAAATGCAGAGAAATCTCGCCATTGATAATTGGGAAAGAATTGACGACACGGGCGCTGTCCTCATGTATGCTTCATTACTCCTTATGGAAATATTTGGTCACTTTGTTCACTCCGAACTATTTGATTTCAATCAAGTATGCTAAAGAACTAGCTCCACTCGACGTTTTACTCATGCGAACACCGGGTCCGGAGTACGTCCTTTTACGACAACCAGATATTGAAATTTACGCTCCGCAGAAATCAATTACTGCAGGACTAGGAATTTTGGATCGTGAAGCAAACTAGACAACTCGGACGTTGATCACTTTCTGAAATAAAAGCTTACTCGCGAAAAGACGTCTCTTCAATTATACGGCCAAATCTTTAATATGCTACTTAGGCCTAGTTATGTTCTCTAGAAGAACTTATTCAAATGTGATTTCCTTTTAATCTTCTTTTCCAGACATATTAATCACCCAATGTCTATAAAATAATTTCTGAGGTTTTTGCAATTTTTTTATTGAAAAAAAAAATCTATTTTGGAAATGACTTTGGGTTTAAAAGTGGGGCACTGCTTTGGAAACGAAGAAACTAATTCACTCTTGCTATCAAGATAAAATGATACAAAGTTTATCGAAAATCTGAATAATACAATTCTGTAAATATACATACAAGGGATTTGTAATTCTTCTTGGTGATCATTCGTGATCTCAATGAAGTTACAATTAATATTACCAGTGTCAACATAAAATATTTGTGAATTGTGAATCAAAAATATTTATTTTGGCTATTTCTAAAAATAGTCTAAATAAATATTTCTGATTCACAATTCCCCATTTTCTCTGCGAAAAAAATGTTTCAAAACTTACATTTGCTTATCTTCAAATAATTTTTTTATACGAACGATGTCAGCATCTGAAAATATGTATTTAGTATAATGTTTATTTTAAAACAAATTTCGATTGGTAGAATCTTAAACTGGCATACATGTACATTAATATTTATTATGTCAAATTCATCGATGATCAGTAAACAAAAATATGGATCTATATTCATATTTGCATATTCAGAATTATTCATACTTCAAGCATACATGATTTATGTATAGGATAAAGACCGAGTTGAGGTCTGTATGAAGGTTAGATGCCCAAGGAGAGAACAGGGTGGTGTTTAAAGACCGAGGCCGAAGGCCGAGGTCTTTAAACACCACCCTGTTCTCTCCGAGGGCATCTAACCTTCATACAGACCTAAACGAGGTCTTTATCCGACTTACAAACCGCAGATTTTCTTCAATTTTTCGAAAAATAAAAAACTAAATATTTAGTACACCCCTGCGTTTCAAAATGAAATTGACCATGCAAATTATCGGGTGGAAATATGCAACGGTAACGATTATTAGGCCATAGAAGTAAAATAATTTGTTATACAACCCGATGAATTTCTGAAAGGTACCCTGTGATCGGTCAAAGAAGAAAAATAGCAGTGTAACAATGAGTTTTATTTCCATTAAAGTTTTTAAATATGTGATAACATTATTGCAAATAGAGATAAGGAAAGATTTTCTAATCAAGTGAGGATAATATTTCTTTATTTTGACCATCACGTTCCTCAATATACATGTATTTGAAAAGCATTTAGAATAATTGAACATTCTTCAAGCATCGCTATAGGGATCTAGATTGATTTGAAATGGCATTTTGGGGTTTTCGGGATAGAAGAGTCTATTATACTTCTTCTGTTAACATTTCTTATAAAAGGATGTCTTAGGCGGACTTGAAACACAATATTTTGTATACTATGGCCGAATGCTCATTATAATCAAAACAACACACCCGCGACTGAAATAATTTTCTTTTCTCATTGTTTTTTATTGACCTCCACACTTCATTGAACGTTCATAAAACCTTGTATATTTAGAATCGTCCGCGGTCTTTATGAAATAAAATGACCGATGAATAACAAAAGAATCACATTTGAAGGTTTGTAATTAATCAAAATGAACCCTTATTTCTAGGTATGGTTTCAAAATAGAAGAGCAAAGTACCGCAAACAGGAAAAACAGTTAGCAAAATCGCTTTCCCCGGTCATAAACCCAGCATGCAATGGAATGATGAGAAATATCTACCCCACAACGTCCCGACCCTACGGCGGCTACCCCACCCACACATCTATGAACACAATGCCAAGGTACCCCCAAATGAACACAACCTATCCCCCGGTGGCGCAGTTTTCCGGCATGGGAGGAATGAGCACGCCCAACATGGCGTCGATGCCGCGTCAGGTACAACAGTTCCCGATGACCACGGATTACGGACTGGTAAGTACACTTTACATGCATTCAGATTTCTGGTTAATAAGAAGGGTTAGGACAATTGTGATCCGGATTTTAACTAATGTGCGCAATGAGCATTTCGCCTTGAAATTGCGCATTATATCCATTGTTTGAGTCGCATCATAATCTTGATGATCACTCGTTGATTTGAAAAGTTCTCAGTCCAGAATAAATCATTGGTCATATATTTACTGATTTTTTAAAGCATACTTATTTAATATGATATGTAATTTTGTTATATATACAAGTATGATATGGCCAAAGATCTATTTCATGATAAAACATCCATATTTTCGGCTTGTAATTTCAAGAACATAATTAATCGCACTTTCTCGGGACTTTCCGTCGCATACTCGGAAAACGGAAAGACCCGAGAAATTAAGATTGATTGTGATCATGTTTATTACTGCATGTTTATAAAATTCTATTCGGAAAAGACTGTTTCGACCATTTTAAGTAACGTGTTTTCAAAATGTAGACAAACAGAAAAAAATGCATTTTTTATTTACTTTACAAATTGTCACATCTTTGTAGGAAACTCACGAGGATGATTGGTACAACAAAAGTCTGACTGCATTAAGGATGAACAATACTCATCATGGACTGTCTAATCCCGTACTGCAATACCAAGCGTGACTATAGCATAATTCTATCGAATATACGCATAAAAACGCATTACAAACGCATTAAAAGTGCTTCAAATGGAGGGCAATGACGTCATGGATTACCGAAAAACTTGAAAGTTCGCTTTGAATAGAATTTCTCAGGTTATTACATCAGATTATTATATATTCGCTTATTCATATTATTTATTATACGGTATTTTGAAATTTATGACAATTTATTGACTTTTATGGTTAGTGTCATTCTGTTCGGAACAATCTCGTTCTTTTTCCTCCATCTCTATGTGAAAGGATTTATGACATCATCATGCGCCATTATCATATTGTGAATATTCCGGCTCGATATATATAGGACCCCCCCCCCCCCCAACCTACTAAAAGGAAATATTCGTTTTCTTGGAAACGGCGGAACATCAACAAAAACCTTTTTAATTGGAAAAGGGTAGACACAACGTAGTTCCGAATGGATGCCAAACGACGCAGAAATATTGAACGGAATTTAGTTGCATTCCGTTATATTCTACCAAATAATGTACATATCAGTGTTGTGTACATATGAAATTCTGGGTAAAAATCCCGGAAATTAATATATTATTTGTCGTGTTTACATTTGCGAAGTCAAACTTTGTGAATCCATAGTATATGTCATGTATTTATGTCCATACTTGATTTACCGAACATGGGTATTAAACTCGTACAATTTTTATATTGCTTTTTTGTTCATTAAAAAAATCAAATTCTTTAAAGTAACTCGTCACATCATGAAGTTCATAAAAATATATTCTTTTAACAAGATGGACTTGTGGTGAACATAACCGGCAGGGAATAGGACCAGCAAGATAGTAATATAAAGTATTCTTTACATATTTAGTAGTCAGAACTAGCCAAAATATTTAGTAGTCAGAACTAGCTAAAGATATTTTGTCATAAAAGTTTGAATGTTATCAATGATTCAGTGTACTAGTATCGTAATTACTAAATCTTACGGTTAGGCCATTCGGATCCGCAGTTTATTTATGTAGACGTATGCTTCTATCCAGCAAATGCAATGATTACAGAAAGCAAGAAAACCATTTCTACAGAGTTGCACACAGACTGTAACTTTGAGGACTGGAGTCAATGAAAGGCACTGTCAAAAACTCGACGTCAAAGAGGACGGGACACTTATTCATGTTATTCTGAAAGTTGATCGGACTCTCCGCGGGAAACAACAGAAACAGACGCAAACATCAGCATGTAGAACACGAAATGTCTGTCGTGCATCTTCGTGCTATTGAATATTCATGTACATATTAATGTCATTTATACGAAATATCCTTTAAGCAAGCAGGGAATGCTTACTACCCCCGGGCACCTGATCTCATTTCCATAAGGGATTTGCGTTTGCTGCTCTTCAGATTGTATTGCTCGTTTGGTTCTACATTTTTTTCTGGTTATGTATGCTATTTGATAGATTGTGTTTTTCTGCTTCCTTTTTTGTTTGTTTGAATGGGTTTTTGTTGTTGTTGATTATATAACTTACCCATTTAATGATACTAATTGTCTTGTGTCTGTCATCATTTTTCAATGAATATTTTGTTTATATGTATAAGGGACTGTTAAATGTATCTGCTGAAATCTCAGCGTATTGTGTAATAAGCGTAATGTTAACACGAAAATCCGGATAACTACACCATTATTGTCTGTAAGTTCGTTGGGACCCCGGTATATGTTTCGACTTTTCTGGCCGCCGTCATGGCGTATTGGCTTGGGTGCCTCAATATTGATGTTTCGCTTGTAGGAGATTTTCCATATCATCCCCCCCAAAAAAAGAAAGCAAAATGAATTTTTCCATATTTCCAAAAGAAGAAGAAGAAAAAAAAGCAATATGAATTTATATGAAATTTATTAAAATACATCTTCGATATATGTTCGTGTCATGTCACCCTATGATGCTGCTGTTCAAAGCAGCTAGCTATATCTAGGACAGCAATAAGAGGCGTGATGCAAGAGATCTTCAAACCATCAGATCTGGTACTTCTCACATGAATGCCCCCATCATCGTCCACCTTAAACACCCCTCCCCGCGGCGCACTCCGCTATTGACGTTTATTCAACCTCACTTGAATTGTCAATAATTAAAGATGCGCCACCTGGCAGCTCTAACAAGGTGGGCGTGTCCTCTAGACCGAATTTCCTCCGAGACTTCTCAAATCAGTGCCGTATTCTGGTTTTTGCAACGCTCTCGGGTCTCTTTGGGCTACCCGGCGTGTTAAAATCGATATCTTCTTTCATAATAAAGTTGTATTGGAATATGGTGGTCTTCACAAGATGTAGAAGATAGGGTCAAATCGAGCTGGACAGCGACACAAAGGGTCAATTAAGCTCAATACATGCTGAAAGTTTGTAACCATTAGAGTGCATTAAAGCTCGGAAGTAGTTGTATCGGGTGGTAATGAATTTGTAGCGGACATCTTTAGCAATCGGAGTAGTGTATTGTACAATAGAAGGGATCTTTCGCAGATGCGTGCAGATTACTGTTGTCCGCGCAGCTCACTTCAGAAATGAGAGAATCAAGATTTTTTCCTCTTGGCGTCATTTTAAAACATATTTTGATATTGTTCGATAGATACCTAGTAGATTATCATATAAATTCAGTGAACATTGTAACAAAATTATAAACAGACGGAAAATTTCGATTTTCGGTAACATATCAAATAAATTCAATGAACATTATACCGAAATTATACACTCTCATCAGAACCAAAAAAAAAAAAAAAAATGGTTAGGGATTTTTAATGGTAATTTTTCAAAGTCCAAGACATTATTCATAGTATTGACCTTATGGATTTTAAAATTGTTTTTATCTTCTTGGAACATTTTCGATTGACGAACTCTCGATTGTACGATTTCAAAGTGAGATGCGCGAACAGAAGTACAATATTAAAATTGTAAAATTATAATGAAAACTTAGACTTTTTGGTATTTATCGTTTATTTTTATACGATGAGACATCCACCAAGTTTCTGAAATACATTTTTAACAAAATCAACAAAAAATTAACTTAAAATCACTTTAGATACACGCTTACATGTAATTCTTATCGTCCGGTCGACGCAAATTGTTGGTCGACGCAAACATTGTATGCACACTTAACACTGTCACAAACACAAAAATCAAACAAATGAAAACCTTTCACTCAACAAAAATGTCTTTGTATCATAAAACGTACCAAAAGTACTCTTATTCGAAATTATTCAACAACTTACAAGTATGCAATACTCAATCATTTTATGTAGGAATGAAAAACGTGAAAATAAATTCAAATATTTTCAGCATAAAAAAAATAATTTTAAATTAAAATCAGAATTAGATTTATTTAATGAATTGAACTATTTTGATAGATGCATGACTTTCTGAAATAAACTAGAGGACAGCCGATGTGTATTGAAAACTGACTGGCATAATAAGGAGAGTAAATGCTACAATATGAAATACATATCCTTTAAATAAAAAGCTAAATTTAAAATATAAATGGCAATATACATGATATACCTAAAACACGGTGGGTAATCTATCAGTTTTTCGATATTTTTGTGCGATATAGATCAAAAGTGTAAGAATGTCTTAGCTATGAGTTGTATCCAAAATAAGGTTATAATTAGCTTTTACACGATCGGCGTTCTACTTTCACTTTCATCTACATGAATCACGCTGATCTTTTTTCAGTTTTATAAAAAGATAATATTGTCTTATTTTGGATAAAACTCGTAGTAATGGCATCCTTACACTACATCACATTCCCCTTTTTATGATGAATAATCTTTATCACACGAAATTATAGAAAAAAAACCCCGAATGTTCTGTGTTGCGAGATTACCCACCGTGTAAAAAGGTACATATTAAACAAACTCGACAGAGTTTAAACAGTCTGTCTGTATGTGTATGTACTTTCTGCATGGTGGGGTAGGATCGGGTGGATTGTGAACTTTAATACGGAATGTACATTTTTGAATGCATTATATACATACTAGAGTAAGCATATTGATTTTACATATGTGGTATTTTGAATAATTTCAAGCGGTAAATATTTCTGTACACTTACAACAATTCTAAAATAATTTCTGATTAATGCATTATTCAGAATGACTAGCAAATATTCCATAAAGTTAACAAGAGGCCCAACAGAGCCTAGTATATTGATCACCCTAAGTTACAGTACACTTTTCTTTGTAATTGATTATTTGTAGAAAACTTACAACAAATCACTTTTAAAATATTTGAGTTTTGACTCTTAGCACAATGTCATAAACTTACACATACATTTTACTCCCATACAGTACGTATATCAATCCTAATGAATGGAAACTTGCTTAACTTTTAGACTAATAGCTGCTACATTTTCTCGGAGTTTTCGCATGGATTTCTAAATATTTACTGAGAAGGTATAAAAAATGGTGAATTTGCTTAACCTTTATATTAGTAAATCATAATCCATGTTGCATTACACGTACAATAAAATGGAATTTAAGAAAAAAATTACGAAAGATAAAAGTAATTCTCACCACTTTAGGCAATTATGGAAAACTGCATTTTCCCCAAATGTATTTTTCAAGAAAAATTCTGTACAGCATATTATTCATTTTTCATGGGAGAATAATGAAAAAAAATGCTTTATTTGGTTACAACTAATACATGTATCATATACAAACCATTTTTTTTTATTTGGTGCAGTGTTAAAGCATTATTAGTACAAGTATAGCATATCAAATCAAAATAGTAGATTCATGTTTAGTAAATATATAATATTTTATGATCAGAATTTAAGAAACAATATTCTATCCTTTCAGCATTCAACATACATGTATTTTGGATTTTTTTTTTTCTCAATTTATTTTAATGTAGT
This sequence comes from Pinctada fucata, assembly GCA_028142955.1. Lineage (NCBI taxonomy): Eukaryota > Metazoa > Mollusca > Bivalvia > Pterioida > Pteriidae > Pinctada > Pinctada fucata. The sequence goes on along the minus strand of AP027107.1, from coordinate 20,169,938 downwards.
TGATGAAACACCCAAATACTCACCTATACAATCACAGCATTAATTTTTTTGAAAAATCAAGAAAATGATGTATTTTGCAAAATCACATCAGACATTCTTCCATTTCTACTTCATTTTTCACAAAATACATGTAAACTTTAACACATAGATCACACAATCAATACAAATACGCAATGAATCATTAAGGGAAGGAACACATAAATTAATATATTACAACTTGAGCAAGGAAACAGCCCAGAGTCTTCATATTAAATGCTTTCATCAGATTTCATGTACATTTACACTATGATAATGAAATAGCACTACTGCTTAAAATGCAGTTTCTAATTATTCATCAAATTACAGTACATATATACAATCTGTAAGTATTAATTTATACATTAAAAATATAACGCTATAAATAGTTTCTGGTATAGTATAATTAATTATTTAATTTTAAAACTTATACAAAACATTTTTGGGCAATTGTATGGTCCATTTCATTTGTGAAATAAATATACTTCAGAAATGGAGGGTCAGAAAAAAATTAACATTGTGTCGAGTTGAAAATCAAGATCTTTGGATCAAAAGACAAAGATTTGGTTGAAATAGCTAGTTTTCTATTTTGCTTGAAAATACATTTTTTCAATAAATATAAAGAAGTTGATAATTATGCATATTAATAATTTTTCATCTAAAGCTTTCGAAATATTCTTTGAAATGATTTTTGGCATAAAGGTATAATCCCTTGGAAAATCATTACTAAACTTAAATAAAGTTCTCTATTACATGTAATAATGAAAATAAATGTGAAAGTATGAAGAATGAATAAAGAGATATACATTTTATAAATACTTTTTTTTTGTCAGGAAGTAACAATTCAGGAACGATGTAAGTTGATTAAGAGATTCTATTCTAGGCAAGAAAATGAAATGATGACAATAGAATGGTGAAAAAGGAGGGGGGGGGGCAAAATTTCATAAAACTAAAGGTATAGGAATCATAGGAATCATTTACTTCTTATCACCATCTTTCTGTTCATTTGCCCTGGCTCTTCGTTGGGCTGTGACAAATTCGGCATATTCAATATAACCGTCTAAATTGAGATCATCTTCTTTTAATACTAAATCGACTATATTTACTAATTCCTCGTCTGAGAAAACCTTTTTTTGTTGTTGAGCATCGGGTGAAGCCTCATGTTGCTCCCCTTCCTCTGTAATAAACGAAGAAGTAAACATTTATTTAAGAGGAAAAAAATCAACAAACAAATCTAAACAAGAAAAAAAAAAAAAAAATAAAGTTTGACTCTGTGTTGCTTACTTTTCATTTCTGCTGATTATATTGAAATTGCAGCAACTCACTTTGATGAAATTGCTCTTTGTTTGATTTTTATTCTTTTTTTTTACATAATTTTTATACCAAATTTAGATCTTTTTCAAACATTTTAAAGAAGAATTTATGAATTCTACAGATATTTATTATTTCACATAATAGTTACATCTATCTTCTTTCCAATCTAATTTTTTTTGAAAATGCCTCATTTAGTCATTATTTCATTATTCTTGCTCATAACGTCTTTCCTTGTTGATTAATCAACTGTTATGTTAGATTTTCTGTACATGTCAAGGAAGAACCAAAACAATAAAACATCTTCAAAGAAAAATATAAAATGCACATTACTGATTTTTTTTTTTCTAAACGCTTTGTGGTGGTTAAGATACTGGTGTAAGGGACTAAAAGCATTTCTCTGATTCACAAAAATTGTAACTTTAATTTACACAAATTGTCGTTCACATTTTTTAAATCTCAAAAACATTTTTAAAAGTCATGTGTAATGCAAATTAATATTCTCATTCACATGTATAATTCATAAAATGCAATATTAGCATGATTAGTAAGATGTAATTACATGTAAGTTTACATTGCCTATCTTGTCTTATATTTAAATTCAATTTTGTAGACTAAATTTCATCATCACAATGATAAAACATTTAGTACTCTACTGAAAAGGTCAGCAGTTGAAAAATAATGCAGTAAAAAGACTGAAAAAGGTTCTAAAAAATATTAAGACAATGAAATTGAATGTGCTAAAAAAGTGATAAATATTCCAAACCCTGAAGGATAATAAAAATAAAGGAAAAAATCTGAGTTTTTAGAAAGCTAAGAAATAGGTTTTGATGAAAATTTGCACTTTCTATAGTAAACTTTAAAAATCAGATCCCCTAGCATCCGTAAACGAAAATAAAATGCCTTGGACAGTTGGATGCAATGCAAGAAAATTCGTAAAACTTTATGTGAGTAAAGAAAGATAACTCTTACTGAGGAAAATAACAAGATGCGTGAGAAAAAATTAAATTCTAGAACATTTTCTTGCATGCCGCCAAAAGAAGATTCCAAATGAAATGAATAGAAATATTAAAACAAAAGCAGGAGCCTTTTTAAATTCAAATTTGAATTTTAAAGTAATTAGATTTAAAATTTAACTGGATAAGTAAATAACTACAGTAGCAAAGCAATGAAAATGTTTCTTTCTTTCCAAAATTAACCTTTATGATGATGAGCGGTTCCATTTGTGGGTTCTAAAGATATACAAATTGGAAAATAAATGTGAATACATAAATCAAAATCATTATAAACTTCTCATTGAATTATTACTCTAAGAATTTCAAAGTGTCTACAAATGTAATGTAATGTAATCAGTAATCATACATAGAGTGGAAAAAACAATTTCTAGGCAATGATGAAGTAATCTGTAATGATAGCATTCTGATCAGTGATCAAACAGATGGACTGACAGTTAGACAGACAGACAGACAGACATGGAGAAGTTTGGCTGTAAAATCGGGGGGGGGGGGGGGGGGGGGGGGGGAACTCAAACACACAACAATAGTACAAACTGATTCTGACAGTTATGGGGGAAAAGGAAGTTGGGTTACCAGTACCGTATAACCAGAAATTTTCGCGAGATACTAATTTTTGCTATATTCACGACTGATTTGGAATCGCGAAAAATTATTCTCGCGAAAATTTGTGTTTGATAAGTTTGAGCATAAATTGGTATAAAAATTTATCTATTTCATTTGTTCATATTGGACATGTGCCATTGTTCATTTTTCCTGATTAGACGTAAAGAGAAGTGAACTGAGTATGTTCTCATGATAAAACTAACTAGTACGTCAATAATAAAAGGTACAAATCAAAAACATCTTATGTACATCTTTCTGTCTGATTTAGGAATCGCGAAAAATTGTACTCGTGAAAATAAAGACACCCTATTTTACCATTAAATCGCGAAATTTGATACTCGCGAAAATTTCTGGTTATACGGTATATTATACAAGTGCATATAATTGGCAGAAACTGACAAAATTGCACACATCAAATTCTCTGACGCAATCATTCCTGTTACTTAATATCATAACTGTGCAGTGCAAGGATGGAATTCCGATTAAATTTTCCAAATCTTTTTAATAAATATATGCCAGTATTATTATTATTCATAGGGGTTCATTTCAGTTCGCAGTACTTTTCACTTCAAGCTTTTGAATGTGGTTACATGCCCTTACCACGAACCTCCTCTATGGGTTCTGATATATACTCTATGTTCAATACATATAAAATTGATAACAATATTATGAATTCATAAGATTTTAACAAGAGCGACAAATGAGGTATCGTACAATCACAAAAGAAACATGAATGAACAGCTGGTCTTTTAGGACAAAGGTCAAGGTCACTTGGTTTTACATCAATGTATCCTGAGATTGTAAAAAGCTATTGCAACAATGAATGCAAAATATGAATACCCCATCTTTGAAGATTAGAGAGATATGGCTATATTGAGATATGTTCCTGATCATACCTGTAGGTCAAACTCCAAGGTCAAGTTTATTAGGTCAAAAGTCAAGGTAAGAAATAAAGATCTTGTCAAAAGCAATGCACTTGTCAATTTATGAAATTATGAACATCCCATCTTAAAAAGAAGAAACTTTGCCATATATATGTAAGTGTATTTATTAAAAGTAGGAACTTCAAGGTCAAGGTCACTTGATCAAAGGTCAAGGTATTACATGAAAGGTATTGCCACAAACAATGCACAATTTATGTCATGTGAAATACATGTACCCGTGGTAAGCTGTAACTGACATTGTTCAAAAGATATATTTAACCAAGGTTCAAAATTTGGGACAGACACACAAGCAAAGAAACAAAGAGATATGACCTCCCCCTCTGGATGTTCGATATAGGAACAACAAAATACCATTTGTTTGCACTATGACCTTGAAACTGCAGATATAACTCTTCTCTGAGGTCAAGAGACACTCCTTGGTCTTTGGCAACAATTTTGTGAAACACAATGGTGTCATAATCTGTTAAGTCCTGAAACTTGATAATTTTGCCCTAGGAAAAGAAGTTCAACACATGTTTTCTTTTTCATTCGTAAGCTTTGATGACTAACAAACAGCAGTACTACATGAATAAAACATTCGACAGCTAAGACTTACAAACTAGGTACAGGTCAAACAAGAGGGGGGGGGGGGGGGAGAAGATGAGCAATTGCCCCTTCTTTTTGAGGCAATGTGAAAAAACATACGTTTTTTTTTAATTTCAATAATTAATGCACCAGCTAATGGTTTACTCCCCATCCCTTGTAAAATTGAGGGATTGACAAATGTCCAACATTGCACCTGTTGACAGACTTTTACAGTAGATGACATGATAATCACATAACAAATCAAAGCATTGTTTGATGTGCCATTGATTATAATGTCACAGTCATAATGTGAAAGTCTGTTAACAGGTGCTATATGGACATTGGTAATCCAGCAATTTTAACTTGGTCTATGAAAACAAAACTGGATCTAGTCCTTTAAAATAGATTCTCACTCTCTTACGTCGTGAGACAAAAGAAAAAATGTAGACGTAGCAGTTTGAGATTTCCTTGTCTCACACTCCACATGACTCCTATTATGACGTCATAGAAAGTAATGTCACGACATCATTAGTTTGTGTAGGTTTTAGTATCGATTCTACTTTTAAAGATCATTATAATGATGATCAAATGAGGTGAGTGAGAAATATAATCAATCACAACGTTACGACTTAGACAGGGGAATCTCATCCTTGTGCAAAAAATTTGCTACATCCATGACTCGGCACGCCTCGTCATGGATTGCAAATCTTTTACACTCGGATGAGATTCCCCTGTCTCAGTCTCACGTCGTGATAGATTCTATTACTACAACATCTCATCTGGTGTAGTTAACATTGCAACACATATCCTTGATATTCTATACACTCAGAGACAGCAAGTGATACATACCATGAAAATGCGTTATAGCTTTAACTATTTCTGTACCATCCAGTCTATTATTACTATCGTAATCATGGAGTTTGAAGTAATGGAATTCTAACTCTTCCTCGGACATTTCCTCTTTTGGTTTGTCTACTACTTCCTTTAAATGTTCCTTGATATGACTGTAAAAAATAAGGAAAAAATACCATTATTGTTATATCAAAGTTGATTAAACCATGCAGCCAGAAAGTACATACAAGTTCAGTATAGAGGCACAGATTGATCATCATACTAGGTTAATTTCAAGATAGAAAAATGTCATGTAAAATTACTGCTTGCAGTTTTCTCCCTATTTGCTAAGACAAAAATTGTGAGTGTATTTTATATCAAGATCAAATGTCAAGGCCAAGATCAAAATTTATTCTTGCATTAGGTTCATCTTATCATGGTTTATCTACATGTGAAGTTACAAGTTGCTTCTACAAACAATTTTCTCCTAACAGACATAAACACAACAGTTAAACCAAAACGTTGATGTTGACAGACGGATTGACAGACTGACGGAATGACTTCGTCATTTCATAGATTCATTTTGCTTCGCAATGCGGCCAAAAACATCAATTCTAAATAATTTGATACAAATTTCAGTGACTGTCCTGATTTTTTGTACAAAATTAAGTTTAGCTGTGTATAATATACAATATCATCTTACTCAGCGTCATGGACCATCTGATTTTGTCCGAAGCCCTGATGACCTCCGGGATGGTGATGACCTCCACCATGTTGTTGCTGCTGTTGTTGTTGATGGTGTTGTTGGAATTGTTGTTGTTGTTGTTGATGCTGTGGAGGTTGCTGTTGTTGGAATTGTTGAGTGTTTTGATGACCTTGAAACTGTTGTTGACCTTGTCCTTGAAACTGCTGTTGTCCTTGACCATGAAACTGCTGTTGCCCTTGACCTGTGAAAATAGAAAGTTCTCACACTGCAGGTACAAACTTTGAGGATATTCATGATAAGTGTCCATACATGTACAGAATGTCTGTAAATCAATTTAGTACATATTACTTAAACACATATAAATTTAAAAGTGGTGAAATGGTGCTTAAAATGGTGGACTGTGGACCCATAGAACTCTGAGGTCTCGCCAGGGAGATGATTGTAGAGGTTGGGTGAGGCACGAGTGATACAGTAAATGTGGAAATTTTCTGGGTGTAATTTTCGTTTTTTTTTCACGAATCAATGGACTTCGCGAAATTTTTCTTCATGCTAAAATGACCACGCTGCATTCTTACCAAGGCAGAGACATTTATATCACAAATATTTTCCTCAAGCGTAATGTCTTGATGTTATAATCGTGAAAATTTCCCCCAGGGAAAATAACCATGTTTACAGTACATCTACTGTACCTCAACCTTTATATAGATTCCAGAAATGCCAGAAAAGGGGCTATGACGATACTGGTACTTTGTAATGGTACATGTAAAAGACCTAGATTAGTAAGGTGACTGCAGTTAAAGTAAAATCCAAATTCATAATGCATCAATTATTTATAGGGTGAAATCATGTGGTATAGAGAATGCAAGAAAGTCAGTTGAACAACCTGGTGCTTGTGTTGTTAGAACAGAAAGTGCAAAAAAATCAATACACCTAAGTAATTTCAATGATTGATGATAAAGGTACCAACTTGCTTAACCTTTTCACAATGTCTAAATTGATTTGTTCGTAAAAAAATTGTGTTATTGACCTTTTGAAAAGCAGGTCTTATTTATCCCAAAAACAATGTCCCAGAGACAAAAACTGTATCAACAGATTGAACACATTGTCAAATGAATTGCAATTTCAAGATTAACAATTTAGGTGTAAAAAAAAATCTGAAAATTTAAAATTCTGTGAAATGGTTAAAAAGCTTTAAAAGATTGAAATGCAAGTGAAGGTCACAGTACAGATAGAGTAGTTGATATTATAGTTAATCAGCACACTTTGCATTCATTTACCATCTTCATCAAATGGGACATTTTCTTTGTTGATCTCTGAACCTTCCTCATCATCTGTTATAAGTAAGTTAATTAATCAAGGCAACATTTTTTTATTATGATAATTCGTAAAAGAAAGCTGCAATAACATATATAATATATACATTGTATATGATACTTTGAGACTTCGTGTAAACTTAAGATTGAAAGAAAAATTAATAGCTATACATGTATTAGGCAAAGACAGAAGTACAGAATGTCATTTAACAATTTCTTGATCTGAGCATTCTGTTTCAAACTAAATCAAAAACAATTATAAATTAAACAAAATGTTTTTCATAAAAAAAAACAGATGTCTCCCCCCTCCCTCTAAGTTACTTTGACCTTAGGCCAAATTAATGCAAAATGATGTCCTTTGAGTCATGGGCAACATCATATAAAACATGAAAGTGATTCATTACATTGTTTGAGGTAAAGCCCAAACATGATTGGCATATACAATTTCATTATAAGCATATTTGAAGAAATTGACTTTGGTCATATGACCTTGGATATAGGTGATCTGAAACCTACACTCACTGACGAGGGTTAAGTACCCGAAACATGCATGTCTGGTCCATGCTGCAAACTTATCTGCTTTTAAATGATGCCATTGAATTTGAAGACGTTTAACATTGTATGGATCATGAGCAACAAAAAACTGAATTAGTGATTGGATACACGGTTCAAAATATAAAGCCTAAACATTATTAGCATAGACAATTTCAGCCTGGACATGCTTAGCATATACAATTTCATTACCAAAGTAAGAAGCTACCTTAACCATGTGACCTATGGACAATGTGATAACAAACATTTAGTCCTTAGAAACAACATACTAAAATATGAAATCAATTATAAGAAGGGTTCAGGAGATATAGCCCAGACAATATTAGTATGTACAATTTCATTAAAAAGAACTAAATGATCTTGACCTTGGGCACATGACCTTGGGTCAAGATGATAAGAAACCCTCCAATCCTGAGCAACAGCATACTATAGTATAAGAGTGATCCAGTATACGATTCCACAGATATAGCCCAGACTCAATAGCATTTACAATTTCATTAAAAAATGTAATACTTGACCTTAGTCATATGACCTTGGATCAAGGAGGTGTGAAACCTTTGGGTCATCAGCACCATCATACTAAAATATGACGTGATCCGATCACGGTTCAAAAGATTAAGCCTGGACATAATACATGTAACAAATACAATTTCATTTAAAATATACTAATTGACCTTGACTTTGGTCACATGACCTTGAGTCAACGTGATATGAAACCTTTATGTGATAAGCAACAACATACTAAAATATGACGGTGATCTGATAAATAGTTAAAAGAGATACAGCCCCAATGGGATAGCACGTACAATTTCATTAAAATGTACTTGGTAACTGACCTTGATCGAATGACCATGAGTCCAGGTGAAACCTTCAGGTCATGACTAAATACATTCTTAAACTTGAAAGCAATCCAGTATGCGGTCCAAGGGATAAAGCCTAAACAAGAATGTATCTACAATTTCATCAAAAATGTAGTAAGTGACCTTGGCGATGTGAAACCTTCGGGTCATACGCAACAACATACTAAAATATGAAAGTAATCCGGCAAACGGTTCAAGAGAAATAGCCTGGACAGGAATGTAAGCATAATTTCATTAAAAATGCACTAAGTGACCTTGACCTTGGTCACATGACCTTGGGTCAAGGTGACGTGAAACCTTCGGGTCATAAGCAACAACATACTAAAATATGAAAGTGATCCGGCAAACGGTTCAAGTGATATAGCCCGGACAGGAATGTATGCATAATTTCATTAAAAATGCACTAAGTGTCCTTGACCTTGGTCACATGACCTTGGGTCAAGGTGATGTGAAACCTTCGGGTCATAAGCAACAACATACTAAAATATGAAAGTGATCCGGCAAACGGTTCAAGAGATATAGCCCGGACAGGAATGTATGCATAATTTCATTAAAAATGCACTAAGTGACCTTGACCGTGGTCACATGACCTTGGGTCAAGGTGATGTGAAAACTTCGGGTCATAAGCAACAACATACTAAAATATGAAAGTGATCCGGCAAACGGTTCAAGTGATATAGCCCGGACAGGAATGTAAGCATAATTTCATTAAAAATGCACTAAGTGACCTTGACCTTGGTCACATGACCTTGGGTCAAGATGATGTGAAACCTTCTGGTTATAAGCAACAACATACTAAAATATGAAAGTGATCCGGCAAACGGTTCAAGAGATATAGCCCGGACAGGAATGCATGCATAATTTCATTAAAAATGCACTAAGTGACCTTGACCTTGGTCACATGACCTTGGGTCAAGGTGATGTGAAACCTTCGCGTCATAAGCAACAACATACTAAAATATGAAAGTGATCCGGCAAACGGTTCAAGAGATATAGCCCGGACAGGAATGTATGCATAATTTCCTTAAAAATGCACTAAGTGACCTTGACCTTGGTCACATGACCTTAAGTCAAGGTGATGTGAAACTTTCGGGTCATAAGCAACAACATACTAAAATATGAAAGTGATCGGGCAAACGGTTCAGGAGATATAGCCCGGACAGGATGTGTGACAGACGGACGACGAAGGCAAAACCAATATGTCTCCTCCCCGTTGGGGGGGAGACATAAATAAATATTGTTATAAATATGAAGATACATAACATTTAGTACATATAAGAAGAGCTTATATGGCTTAATTGAGCTATGGTTACAGTTACGTGCAAAATGAATGAAAAGGAACAACTTTCAATTTGCAAAATTTGTAAAAAGTGTTAAAGATCACAATTGTTACAACATGTGCAAGATGGGAAATAATTCAGTTGATTAATGGAAATTCACACAATCATGTTATGGCACTTAACAGCAGTTTGTAGATTGTTACGGTACATGTACACAATACATTGGTGGTATTACATTCATAAATAAAAAACATGGGTTTGTGAAACACAAATGCCCCCGTCGACATCTTTGTCGGTAAAAATTGTAAATGTTTAAACTGCAAGGTCAAGGTCACAAGGTCAAAAATTTTGGTATCCATGGAAAGGTCTTGTCACAAGGAATACAAATGTAAAATGTCAAAGCCCTATCCCTTACCATTCAAAAGTTATGGCCAAGGTTAAAGTTTTTGCAGACAAACAGACCGACAAACGGACAGGACAAAAACTATATGCCCCCGAATCTTTGATTACAATGAGATGTGTTTGTGAAACACATATGCCCTCAATTGGTAGCTTTGTCAGTACACACAAAAATACACATGGGGCATAAAAATTTAGTCAAAACAAATCAATACAAATAATCTACTGTGTTAGTTGAAAAGGGAAAAAAAGACTTTGTAATTCAATTCCACATCAATCATATTTGTTTACTGTTTTCATAAGGATTGTTTTCTTCTTCATGATTTTCATGGTTTTCACTGTCCTCAACTTCTGCCTCGTCTTGAAATTGTCCCATATCTTCAGAATTGATGGGCAAATTATCCTCCGAGACTGAATCTGTACTTTCAATTTCTCTCTGGATTGTTTCTTCAAGCTCTGCTTCCAAATCATTTGACTCTCTCTCTACATCTTCTGAATCACTTTCTGACAATTTTGTTTTGTTTTTATGTACAGTGTTTAAATGAATTAAAATCTAAATGTAATGTTCCATAATCTACATGGAAGCAAAATAAATGAGAAAAATTCAGTGGTTTGCATCTCCAAGCTAAAACACCAAATAAAAACACACACACACAATCAAATACACTAAAAATACTCAAATGTGTATTTGGGTGTGAGTTTTTATTTGTTATCATCCCTTCCCTCTGGAAGAAATATTTCAATCTACTAAAACACCAAAAGCAATTCCCATGCTAGAGGTGAAAAATATTCATTAACCTCGAAAATGCAAAAATACAATAATCACATGATAATTCATTAGGATCTTGGATTAATAAATTTATAAACACCTGTTGAGATTTCTTTACAATATAGCATGTTTGTCTTTGTGCTTACCATGTTGAGCTTGCTGGAACTGTAGATTTTGTTGATGCTGTTGTTGGTGACCATGAGCTTGCATGTTGGGTGGTGGGATACCAGGCGGGTAGGCCTCGTGTTGTATTGTCATTGTGACATAGGTTAGGAGAAGTACCACTTTCACCACAAAATTCATCTTCCTTTGTTGTTTTACCTGTCAGAAATATTTATCGCATCATTAGTATCTGCATTTCAATGTACTGTATGAAACTTACATATGTAAACAAGTGCTTTGATGAAGAATAAAAATTTTAAAGTACCAAAAATATTTTTCCTTGTATAATTAAGTGATGACGCACAGACTGGTAGCGTGAATTTAGGTCAAATATACTTGCAAAATTGATCTATTGACAAATTCTCCATTCAAGAAAAAAGTCTCAATATTCTAAACCAGTGTATTACCGCATTAAAGAATTTTTTTAGCAAATTGCCATAAAAAGTAGCGGGTAATGCACTGGAGGAGACTGTACATGTACTAAATAATTGTTCAATGCCATGGCCCTGTTCAGGGTATTCTCTCTGTTTTGAGGGTAATGGTACCCGTACCCTGGAGGGATCAGGGGGAATTTTTGATATTTTACTAATACCTGTATATGGTGAAATTATTTACTACTGTGATAGGATCAAAAACCAAATTACGTGTATCACATGTACACTAAATTATGAACTTGAACAGATTGATTCAAAAGCTAATTTATTATTGAAGCATTTGTTTCTACCATTCAGAATTTGATTAACCTCTCATTGAAAATAAATTAATAAGCATTAACACATAATTTTGTGGACTATTTGTACAAAAATGTTGTAGCAACATCTCTTGGCATAATCTGGGGATTTTTTCCCATTGAAGGGCAAAAACATACAGTTTAGTGGCACCAATTTTTGACGGTTGAATGCCCTGCAGTTCTGTGCACAAAATTGATATGTACATGTAACAAATATTCTGTTTGTATTGCAAGAAATATAAAGTCCCCTACCAGCAGTTTATGTAACCATAAAGAGGCATAACTGTTCCAAAAAATCAAATTCAAGGAATTATGGTCCCCCGCCTTTGGGTGTTTGTTTTTAAAGAATGCTTACAACCCCCCTATTCTTAAGTTTTCATAATATATCTCATGTATTATCAAAATTCTAAATATCAAAAGATTGATCATGAACTCCAAGAAAAGGTCAAAACTTTTGTCTTTGAAAGGTCTGGTGAAAAGGAATGCACATGTGAAATATGAAAGTCCTTTCATCGTTCATTTACCGGTACCATCCAAGTTATGGTCAAGGTTGAAGTTTTTAAATTTAGGTCAACCTCCAAGGACAAGGTCACAAGTTCAGGATGTTGTTACCAACAGAAAGGTCTTGTCACAAGGAATACACATGTGAAATATGAAATCCCAATCACCAATCATTTAAAAGTCATGGTCATGGTTACAGTTTCTGAAAAGTAGGTCAAACTTCAGGTCAAGGTCACAAGGTCAAAAATCTTGGTATCCATGGAAATGTTTTGTCACAAGGAATACCAATCTAATTAAAATCAGCTGTTCGGATCCGCTCACTATGATGACTACACACAACGATCATAGTGAGTGGATCCGAACAGCTGATTTTAATTAGATTGCAAGGAATACATATGTGAAATATGAAAGCCCTATCACTTACCATTCAAAAGTTAAGGTCAAAGTTAAAGTTTTTGTGACTGTTGGACAGACAGGTCACTGACCAGTTTTAATGTCCTCGCACTTTTGTGAAAGAAGGGAAAAAAATAGATCAATGAACAATCTTTGATTACTCTATACAGTGACAGTCAATGTAATCAATATCTTACATGTACAAGGATGTAAGAACTAGTCTTTTTGTTGTCTTGAAAAATTCATATTAAACCAAATTACTAAGATTTTCTTTCAAAGTAAGGGAAAACCAATTCACTCTGCTCAAGGGTGTGTGGGGAGGTTCCAAAATATTTTTAGGTTGTATTATTTCTTTTCAATGCAGAGTTCACCAGATTATTTATTTTTCAATGATTCTAGAACATTGTTTTTAATTTTAACTCGAATCTACATGATCTACCGGGTATTAGACTAAGTTCTACACAGGCCAAGATGGCCATGAAGTACCGGATTGTCAACAACCAGCAGCAAGCATCAGACGTTATGAATATGATCAAGATACCTTTTTTAACCACTTGAGGAGTCTGCCAATGCCTTGTATATTTTCTAAGCAATCAAGGCAAGTATAAAATAAACTGTCCTGTCAATTTGTCGTTCATGTATAAAACTTGGCAACATATGGTATAATACTAGGGGTGCGTTCAGGAACGTAGCCGCTCAATAGTGCTCACTAAATCTACATAGCTGAACGGACCGCTCATTGAGCTGCTACATGGAGCTAATGAGCCTAAAAATCCTATGCTCGCTTTCGCTACATGTCATGTCGTCTGCTATAGCATCGACGTCAAGTGGTTGACAAATGTATTAATCCTATTATTTGATAAAATTTTCATCACAATATCTTTAATTTTTGTGATTTTGCAGGTGAGTATAAGTTAACGTGCATAATTTTCCATTTATCTGATTCTTTGACTTAATAGAAACAAGAATTGAGGCTCAAAGTTAGCGAAGCGTTCAGGCAGAGTTAGCCTCTCAAAGTTAGCCACTCATTGAGCGGCTATGTTCCTGAACGCACCCCTGGTCTTCTGCCAATAATCAAGCGAACTAATTGCAGTTACTTGCCCTAAAAAGTCTTATGAGAAACAAATTGATATAAGCGATTATCGCTTAATTGTTTTCTATCTCATCAGTGAGTTTACTTAATTTTGTTATCATGTACTGATTCGAAATCTTACTGAATAAAAAAAGTTTAAACTAAAAAGTCTTTAGACAAGATCCAGTTCAGCTGTGTCAATTTGCATGCAGTTGGAAATAAAATATAATTTCGGCCTAAATAAATTAAATGCATTTACAACAAGAAATTCGTCGGTTGCATTAGAAATCGATATTCAAAATTTAATCGAAAGGTTTTATTTCTTCAAACTTATCAAGGCGTGTTGACAATCTACCTGTAACTGGTACAATATGTTCGAAAAGAACAATGATGAGGTGTCGTTAGTAAAAAATGTTCAATGTCAATTACATGCTTCTAATAATTGAACAGCAACCATCGTTTCTACAAAGCGCTTACTCGACTCAGATAGAAGAGCTCTTCTTCTTGAAAATCATCTTCAGTCCTTTAGTTTCACTCTCGAGCGGTGGCCTCAAAACACAAAAATCGGAGTCTAGCCGAATATTTTGTATTCTAAGAGAGAAAATGGAAGCAAAAATTAAAAATCTGGTACACTTAAATTTCATATTTCCTACTTCATTACATGCCAATGGTTAATCCAGCCCATTAAGGGTTGACCAATCATCAAATCGATGTTTTACCATGGTTACTGTCCTGTTCACTACTGTAAATCCAGAGCACCCTGTTTTCCCGGTTTTCTCCAAAATTTGAAGTTGTCATCTTCCAAGAAGATATCAAATTTATAGATTTCCTTTAGTCGTAACAGAAAATACCATTGTTTTAGATGTACGTCAATTAAATTAGAAATAGAACGGAAAATACAAAGTCTATGGGGATTTTCCATAGTAAAATGCGTGACGTCGGACACTTACTATTGTTGACATCGAGAACAATATGGCGGCTGCTTGAAATTAACATGGAAATTTCCCGTAGACGTTTTATTTTTCGTATTGCGGTTTGACGGCAGCTGATAGGGTAAATTGAAGTTAACTTTCAGTTACGACTGAAGGAGGTGTATTCTCGGAAAAAATAATTAACAGCGAGCGAAGCTTGCATTAATGGTAACGCGTATACTTAAGTAAGGGAAAATGCACCAGTAAAAGATATACATACTTGGAGCTGAAAAAGTAACAGGACCGTGGATATGGGTAAAAGTGACTCGATTCCCTTAAACGACAGAGCAGGAGAACATAAATTGACAAATTCGCAATGGATAGAATTCTTCTATTTTATGGCGTAATGAAATTAAGTGAAACTCGCAGAATTGCTCGTCTGAAAATCAGAAATTCAGCAGCAACTAATCCGCCATCTTTATCACTAATGACGACACAACGGTACGTAACTCTGCAGTATACTTGACGTCATTATTCCTCTATATGTGACATCACAGTAGCTGTGTGCCCATTTTCACATGCAAGAATGGTACATGATTGTAGTAATGCAAGAAGGAAAAGTAACACAAAACTACTGCGATTTTCTAACACTTTTAAAGTCTTTTTAGTGTATCAAACAAACAAGATAGATACATGTATAATTGAATTCATTATGTTGTAAAGAAGAAAAATTTGAATTTTTTAAATAGACTTCAATGTCACTAGAGAGGAAAGGGGAGGGATTTCAGAATCCCTCGCTAATGATCTACGGCTGTAAAATAGATGGGACGGATCCAGATTTTTTTTCAGTGGGAAGGGGAGGTCCAGCTTGACCGGCGGGGATGGATTACTTGAATCCCAAGGTTATGATTTTGAAAAGTTTTTGATTTTGAGATCGAGATTTTAAGGTATTACAAAATTTTTTATGCTTTTTTTTCTCCGCTTGCACATAAGGCTTTGCCTTGATTCATATTAGGAAAATTCTTCAGATGAGAGAATATCAAAATAGGGTGCTCTGGATTTAGTGAACAGGACAGTACAGATGTAGGAAGCAAAACAATCATAGTAATGGGTAAAATGATACTTCATAATATGTTTTTCACTAAAAGTATAGTATGCACTTATGTGTATCATAAGCCATTGTGTGAGATGGTCAATTGAAGTCTTATAGACATTCTGTTAACAGTGATTTTAGACCCTATAGACCACAGCAATTTACTGTAGACCAAAATAAAAATAACTCTAAAATCTTATGCATTTTATTTCCTTTTTTCAAAAATAGAATCATCGACAATGATTCAAAATCAATAGAAAGGTCCTTCTTATTAATTTTATAAATTATGTGACTTTGATGCTGAAAATTCCTATATAGACAAGTTGGTCTATGACTTTTTCAATAGCTATAGACTGATCCAATTTACGGTAGAAATTATGCTGAAATGCACCTATTCTCACCAATGCATTTAAACCGGTGAGAAGTGGTGCAATTCATGTTCGCTGGTAAAACTTAATCAAGTGGCTTTGCCGGGTCAAGTTTTAAGTTTAGATTGAACCAGCGAAGCCGGGCCATTGCCATTGGGCTATTCCAGAAATAGTCTGTAACCCCCCCCCCCCCCCCGGAAGGTACTGGATTTCAAGCAAAAAATTTAAAAACCCTAAAAACCCTATACATGTTTAGTCGGATTAATTGGCGTTCGATTTATTGGACCTTTGGCTTTATGGGCCCTCAAACTATCGGACCTTCGAATACTACGCGGACACCGTCATAGTCTTACTTTTGAAACATTTGTCAGGCACATAGCCTTAGTACTTTTCAAGTGAAAGCACTTTCAGTGAGGGGGATGGGGATCCCTTTAAGACCCCTAATTGTCCAGGGAGAAGCCCTGGAGATCCCCAAAGGACAAAGCCGCAGAATCTAATCAGTTTTACACAATTACAGGGCAGTTTTCTATGTTAAAATTACACTTTCTTTTTTTACAAAACGATGTGGATACATCTGCTTACATGTACTTGCATACACCTAACTATGCGCCTGCCTGTTTATCTAATAATTTATGTAAATTCTCTTTATTATGATTTTTATTTCAATCATTTCTACATAAAATAAATTCAAACAAAACAATTACAAGCAATTGAAAAAAAAACCTAGATAAAGATCTTCCATAGTATCATGAACATCAGACTTAATGTGCAAAGTCGCACATAGCGTCATACTTGACATCATAACCTTTTGAGCACTGACATCATTACAAACGGAGAAATGATGGTTTCCAACCACCTTGTATAAATCTATCAAATTGAATGTAGATGGTGCAAATGTACCACTGAATCAAAATATAAGGAACTGAGCATGCTGAGGGAAAAGCTTCATGTGTCATTGTTTTTCTTTTTTAGGATGACGTATTTACCATCGTAACATCAAAGTTACCAAATAACGTAACTCTACGGGAGGAAGATCTTCCAGAAGTGGTGGTTTGGTTTGAGAAACTTGCACAAGGTTTACCATCAGGTATTCGTATACATATCATGAAATGCATTTTCATAATTTTTACGTTGCACAGCCTGTAGCTGTAGCTGTAGCTATAGCTGATTCTTGTTAAGAGAATTAAGATATTTTTGAAAAAGTGAGACATTGTTTATTCTATTTTTATCAGCATTTTGACATAGATATTATCATAACCTTTACCTACATGTACAAGCATCAGGGTGTAGAAATTTATTCCTTTTTTGATTTTTGAGAGGTATGATGTATTAGTAAAAAATGAAGAGTTTCAAGTGGTAAATTACTCATAATTATTGAGAAAAAAATTAAGACATCTAATTGACCTATCAGCATCTTTGTCGGTATTTAAAGCTGTTATCTGAGAAGATTCTCAAAATTACTCTGAAGTTCAAGGCCACAATGTCAAAACTTTTGGTAGGAATACACTAGTGAAAAGCCATTCTATCTTTCATTAAAAAAGTATGGCCAATTTGAAAGTTAGTTTTATGGATAAACAGTCAGACAGACACACAGACAGGCTTGAAATTATATTCTCCTAATCTCGGATAACAGGGCAGGTAGGGTTACAAAAATGCACAATAAACAATAGTATGAAAATTAAAACGCCTTTCTTACAATTCCATAGCTCTTTGATCCTCTTCATTCATTCCATACAATCATATGGATGGACAGACAGACTGAAAGACAGACAGAGGGACATGTCTAGAATTATACAGCCCAAAATTTTTGAAACAGGGAACCCCCCCCCCCCAAAGAAAAAAATCCAACCTTTAGAATTAGAATAAGATTCTCATCCATAACATATTACTAGTTATTGAAAGTAAACTGTATTTTCTATGTGTTGTTTGTAGGTGTGAAAGACTTGACACTGGCACAGGTGATACCTATGCTAAAGGAATGTCTCCTAACACAGAGGTATAAATCAGCCATCCAGCTTATCAGTGTCCTTGCCGAGACTCCAAGAAAGCATGCTGATATTGTTCAAAGGGTAATCACTCTTGTTGATATATGGAGAAAGTTCCACTTTGTGGCCATATCTGGTGTAAACTGAAGGTTCTCAATAATTTTTAAAGCAGGGGAAATTGTGAAATTTCTAGATTTTGTGGGTTTTTTTTTTTAATTAATGCATTTACAATAGAAAACAGACGGAAGTTTTACTCAAAGGTAAGTCGTAAAAAATAACAGGTTGACGGCTCATAATTAGAATCCCGAAACTAATCATTGTGATGTCACCAAATTTCATACGAAAAATGGAGGGGAGTGATGAGAAATACATGACTTTTATACGCTCGAATCTCATTAAGGTCCGGTACTTTGTTGATTTTCATTGATATGAATTACAAAAGTTTTCGCTGTCACTAAGCTTCCCCGGAGAGAAAAAATTTCATTTCAAATCTTGCCAATGCTATCACTATTTACAGGCTACCTTAGAAGTGATGTACCAGGAGCCCAGGGACAACAAAGAGATTGTAGATCAGTTTGTCAAGTATGTTTCTTTATCCCTGATAGGTGTTCTATAAATGTACTTGTACAATTATAAACTTATGTGTATTTAATAAACCACTTGCCGAAATTCATAATGGCTGACAAAATGATGAAAAATGTTAGAGGAAGGCACTTTTTCATTGTTACCTTAGGATGGTATTGCATCTTTTAACAGTGATGTCATAATGAACAACAATGCCAAAAGATGTTTACTAGGTCAATTTGTGCTTCCCAACACGATCAGAAGATGGTCTATTGGGCATAACCTTTTAAAGGGAAGTGATAAACTAAGGGATGTGTCTTTCTTGTGATAAGACCTTTATTCTGTATTGAGACCAAAGTTTTTACCTTGTGACCTTGACACTGGAGTTTGATCTTTTTACCGTATTGATAAACTTTAATCCTGAAGCATATCTTTAAATCATAAGGCTTAGCAATAGGGTCCTCATATATTACTTCTCTCGACCTTCTCCCAATATAGAAAATGTTTGACCTTTTGACCCAAGGTAATGTGAACAAGATCAAAGTAACTTAGAGGTTGAGGGGGCAAATGTTTCTGTCAAAAACATTTTTTTTCGAAGTTATTTTGTAAAGGTTTGTAATGATACTGTTTTGCCCAATGAATAAACTAAAAGTATCACTAATTTTTTTCAGTCAGATGAGATGGTTGTGTGAGATTGATGCTAAGAGTTTGTTACTGGAGTATGTATTCTTCCTGCTGCACCTTGGGGAGGTAGACAGTGCCAAACAAGTCTTTCAGGTTGGTACATAAATTACGCACTTATGGGGGTAAGTCAAAAAGTAACCAGCTGATCTTATTTCACTGTGTTTTGGCTCCATTCAGATGAGTGGATGCTAAGAGTGTGATACTGAAGTATGCATTCTACTTGCTTCACCTTTGGGAGATGGACAGTGGCAAACAAGTCTTTCATGTATGTACAAATTCACTTGCGAGGGTGAGTCAAAAAGTAGTCGGCCTATGTTAGTTCACTGTGTTTTGTCACCAGTCAAATGAGATGGCTATGTGTGAGATAGATGTGAAGAGTTTAGTACTGGAGTATGTGTTCTTCTGACTTCACCTACACTGTACACCTAGACAGTACCAAACAGGTCTTTCAGATTGGTACACATTCACCTACTAGGGTGCATCAAAAAGTAACCAGCCTCTCTTATTTCACTGTGTATGATACCAGACAGATGAATTGGCTGATAAGGTAACCGGTGCCAAACACTTCTTCCAGGTTGGTACATACAATGTATTCACTTACGAGGGTGAGTCAAAAAGTTACCACTCTATCTTAGTTCACTGTGTTTTGACCCTCACAGGTCAGATGAGATGGCTTTGTGAGATAGGTGCCAAGAGATTGATACTAGAGTATGTATTCTTCCTGCATCACCTTTGGGAGGTAACCAGTGCCAAACACTTCTTCCAGGTTGGTACATACAATGTATTCACTTATGAGAGTGAGTCAAAAAGTAACCAGCCTATCTCATTTCACTATGTTTTGACACTGGTCAGATGAGATGGCTGTGTGAGATAGGTGTCAAGAGTTTAATTAATACTGGAGTATGTGTTCTTCCTGCTTCACCTTGGTGAGGTAGACAGTGACAAACAAGTCTTTCAGGTTGGTACATATCCATGTACACAGGGCCATACTATATCATTACCAGTCAGATTGCTGTGTGAGATAGATGCCAAGTGTGTGATACTGGAGTATGTAACACTTTGATATTTGGATGGTTTTGGTGTGTTGTCTGCAGTTCGTCACCTTTGATAAAAAAGAAATGAAATTTGCAGGATTTGCACGGCAAGAATCCGCAAGTTTTTCCTGGGGATTACCGACTATGCCTGACTCTTTTAAAGCAAACCTACTCAATCAGCAATCATATTCTGTCTTATTGAGCTTTACTATCAATGGTGCAGCCAGAATTTTCCTTGCCTTCACTTCATCTCTTCGAATTCAACCGCAATGTTGGAAGTTTACAAATTACTACTCCCTCAGACATGTGACATCTCGTATACCATATATGTAGGTACATGTAGCTACAAACATAAGGCTTGTTTAATGAGAGATTTACAAAATGTATAAGAAGCAGCATACACAGTTTATGAGTAAACAAAAAAATGTTGAATACACCTTTTCATAGCGTGCAGATCAAGGCTATATTGATGACAAAACAATTTATCTTCTACAATTTGTAATTTTTTTTTCTTATTTTGGAATATCTTTGCAGAAATGAATGAGAGCTTTCATTATTTACAGATGGTACCTAAGAAAAAAGGAACCATAGTCCCGACAGATGACAGTTTATATCTAGATAATGTATTTAAGGCTTACAAGGGGCTGGTGTGGTACATAGAATGGAGGGCAGCTAAGGAGAAAGCAGAAGTCATGGATTCTCAGATGGATTGTAAGTGTTTTGGTTCAAAACATCATATTCACCTACATGTACCTGTAGCAGTTTCAGTAGAGAGGTTTAGTTACAAGTGCTTTCAATGTGTACGTATGACTTACATGTACACGTCATCTCTTGAGGTCACTATTCAAAGACATCGTTCACAGTAGTTATACGAATCGGAGTAGGTCTAGGTGTAGCTACATGCATGTAGTAAGGTGTATGTGAAGCTTGCTTCTTTTCAATCAGTTTAATCTGCGAGAAATGTAAAATGTGTATTCAAATTCGTAAAACCTTGATGTAAGGAAAGTTAGAATCCTAAAGGTGCTTTACAATAGGGAAAACTGGAAATTTGATAAATGAGAAGTGTGGAAATTTTCAAAGGCGTTACCTGTCTTGTTGATACGTGTAGAGCTCTGTTTACATGTCCATAATATGTAGCTATATATCATGTAATGACGTCATTTGATAAAGATCGCAGGAAGTGATGATGTCGTACGTGTAAGTTGCGCTGAAACTTGTAACTAAACCTCTCTATTGACAACGAATGTACAGAGTGATTTACCTATTATTCATAAAATCTACGTTTTGACGTTTATGTCTTTTTTCAGTGGATATCCTTCTCTCAAGTCAGCAGTCGGCATCTACGAACTTTGAAGAAGTGATGAAAACACATGCACAGAAAGCCTTGGCAGCATTTGCCGATCTTGTTGACAAAGAGGGAGTCTGGGACATCTTCATTACAAAACATACTGAAGTAAGATTTCAGTTTTGACTCAGTTGTTCTGAACATGTGAAAATCAAGATGGGCATATTTAGATGGAGAATGAAATCAGGGAGTTTACCCTGGAGTTGGTTAAAATGTATCTCTTACAAGAAACTATTATTATGATAATAATCAAATAAAATCTTTGGGAAAATCTGAAAATTCCCTAATGGGATAAAATCTGAAGTCTTAAAGTTCAGGTGATTTCTACAAAACTTGTCCCTTGTAATGTCATAAGCAACATTGTTAGCAATGCCAATATCCAAAACTTAAGCGAACAGCTGAAAAAACTAGAAATGAAATGATAAGGAGTTGATGAACACTAAAATTTGTTGAAATAAGATGTTAAGAAATCAATGAATTTTTTTTTAATTTGGGTCAATTGAGGAATAAAAAATATAGGGTAAAATTATGCAACATGTGCTATTTGCAGAGTCCAGTTTTCCCTTGAATTCTGATTTTTATACCTATACATCAAACCAAAAATATTACACTAATAGACCATTTTCCGATCTTGATCATGTTGATTAAAAACTCAAAATGTCCGTGTCAACTTCTTTTGGCGTTGTTTTTCATAATGATGTTAACAGAAGCAATTCTATTGAGACGTAACAATGAAAAAGTGCGTGAAAGTTGCCTGCCTCGGACATTTTTAATTGTAATTTTGTCAGCCATTATGGATTTTCGCAAGTGGTCTATTCCTTCTTTGTAACAGAAGAAGATGTATGTTTCATATATGAAAGACTTCCATACTCTGAAAATTAAGATTACATATACATTGTACATTTATATGTGTATGATTATAAATGAAAAGAAAATGTTATGATATTGCTGTCAGGAAGCTAGATCAGTTTATAAAGAAGTAGAAGCAGTAAATGTATAACATTTTGAGAATTTTACTTTTTATTTTTTCCACAGCTATTGGAGTATTATGACAAAGGAGAGGAAGCCAGGCATGTCTTAGAAAATTACAGAGATAAAAATCCTGAGAATCCAAACTCCCATAAGTATCTGTATGAATATATCTGTAGGCACGGAGCTTCTGACCAGGAAAAAATAAAAGTTCTCAAGGTAAATGTGTGTATGGCAGGAAGGGGATCGTGCCCAGATAGCTCAGTTGGTAGAGCGTCTGCCAAGATAGCGGAAGGTCTCGGGTTCAATTCCCAGTCTGGCCACATCTTTTCCTCTCCTGTTACATGTGTATATGTACATGTATATACAATGTACATGTATGTGTGCATAATGTTTAGAAGTATGGTATTTGTAGAATTTGAATTCACTAAATAAATACATGTATTAAGTATTTGTACATGTGTGTAATTAGTCTTACTAAGTGACTGTATTACTAGAGTTGACATTCAAGAAATACAATGTAGATAACTTCATCCATATATTGAAGGCTTTTAAATGTATACTCTGATTGGTATTTCTGTAAATTAGATAAATTTTGAATGGATAACTCTTCCTCAGAATTTTATTCGAAAAAAAATTGATTTAACTAAAGACAAATGCAACATCAATGCTATTTTCATATTTCTGCTGTAGACTTGAATTTTACATGTTTTACACACACTATGACTGGACATCGGGATATTTTATGTACATGTAGCGTTGTCACATATCTATGGTGTCACAGTAAATGAAGTTATTTCAAAAGTTGCAATATCAGGTCATGTCGTGTCTATATGTATTTTACGCAATCCTTAGTTTGAATAGACATTCAGTGTACGTATATTTTTTTCTCACAGGGACTTGCTGATCGTGTCCCTTCTGATTCCCTAGTTATTGAGCTCTGTCAACTCCTGCTGAAAGGTAATTCTAATATGGCTTGAGATTTTCTCCCTATATGTACTATAGAACTCATCTGGTGTAAAATCTCCAACAAATTTCTAGTCCGCTACGCTTTGCTCATTGTCGTCTGCAGAAGAAATAACAACTAGCTTCGCTGCTCAGTGATAATTTGATTGGCTCATGCAACTCAGGAAATTACTGGCCAATAGACCACGGCTAGCTAGTTGTTATTTCTTAAACATTTAAGGAAGTAAAATTTTTGAGTATGTCTTGGTAGCCAATACTATAACTCAAGTGTCTGACTCTGTGGATGTGAAGACAAAAACTTTATTCTTGGCCATGCCGTATAACCAGATATTTTCTTGAGATACAAATTTTCTGCTTTTTTAGCAAGTGATTTGAGAATATAAAGAATTGTTCTCAAGAAAAAATTAATGTATTTGATAAGGTACATAAAAAATTGGCATACCAGTTGCCTTTTGTAGCGAGCCATATGAATGTACAGGGAGCTAATGTCTAATGATAGCCTCAGTGTCGAAGTAAGTTGTGTCGACAAAACTTTAAAATGGGTTATATCTCATGAACTGTTATGGTTTTGATATTTCATAAGTAGATTCCTTATAACCGGACCTTTCATTTTGGACCTTGACCTAATGACCTTGACCTTGAAGTTTTAGTTACTTTTTACAAAATTATTTCATGAAGTACATTTATAAGGGAGAGCTTTGATATTTCACATGTAGATTTCTCGTGATAAAACCTTACATTTGGGACCTTGCTCTTTGAAAAAGTGACCATGACCTTGAAGTATTGTATTTATCTTGGCTGTATCTCATGATTCACAAGATGTAGGGCTTTTGTAGTTCTTATGTAGATCCCTCTTTGACTTTTGACCTAGTGACCCTGACCTTGGAGTTTATCTACCTTTTAAAAAACCTTAACCTTGTCATATCCTGCTGTTGTATGAATTGCCATTTTCCTATCAAAACCTACATGGCGCAATGTCTTCTGACAAGTCTAATTTCTTCACTTAATATCCAGATAATGTTGGATACTTTTACATTTATCCTTTTAAATTCTTAATTTAATGACGATGCGGTGCACGAGTGTTCTTTTACAGATCTGAAGCAAATGATTAGTATACAATGCATTCAACATGTTTGTTTTGCAGAGGGAGAACATGTACAGACACTGTATAGTATCTGTGATCTATTGGACTATGAGGCTTTCATGACCGAGGAGAAACCCTGGCAGATCATGGTGTCTTCTCTAACGGAATTGTCTGACAGGTAAGACCCAAAAGTATGTCGCTCAATTTACCAACATTATGAAGGAACGTAACGAATAAATTCAACCGAAGACTGGAATTTATAAACTATATGAACATGAATGGTGCTATGGTCTGATGTAGGGCCAGTTACTTAAAGGTGGCTTGTTCTATCCTTTGTAGCACTGCGGGTCAGCTGACAATATACACTTTTATGTTAGTGATGTACCTCTTTGTGCATCTTCTACGCTATACTGTATGTTATATAAAAATGTTGTTGTCTGTCAAATGTTCACACTTGCTGTATTTTGACAGTGATTATCAATTACATTACAAAATTATTTTTGAAATATTTTATCTAAACATGTAGAAACATTCATTTTAATCAATACATTTTCATAATTGTCAATAATTGCATTTCGATATTATACCTTGATAATGGCCTGACTGTTGAAACATTTTGGTAAAAAAAAGTTCTATTAACAGATCCTTTTACTGTTTTATTCTCAGATCCTGTGTAAATGAGATTTGGCAGACCAGAGAAGATTGGTGGCCAGAATATCACTTTTCTCCTGATTACACACAATGTATGAGCACACCTGTGTCTGAGCTATTTGTGTGTAAAGCCATGTGTGCAGAGGTGTTCTTGGGAACAGGTGAATACCATTACTGTAATTTGTCAAAACTATAATCTTGTGCAAAAGTATGTTAATAATGCATGCTCAGTTTGGTCATAACTATACATGAGGTATCATTTGCTGTATATTCACATCTGGTACTTTTGAAATCTGCAGCTTTGTACCACTACAAAGGGCATAACTCATTATGATCTGGGATAGATCTGCGAATCATTGTCCTGTCAAAAAGGCTTTCTTGTATAAATCTATGAACGAAAGGACCAGCAAATGATTCCTCTTATACATGTACATGTACATTATACATATGTATGTAATGTATACTATAAGCAAATGAACCCATGTTTGATGTCCTTATTTTCATTAGGCTGAAGAAAACCCTTGTATTGCCTTAGACCAAACCTACATGTACATGTTTCATATGCAGTTTTGTCGAATAGCATACACTGTAGTAACTTCCCTTTTGTGTAGATATCGGACATAAACATAACGTCAACAATTTCTATTGGAACTAGCGTAAAATTCTAGGAAAATGCTGAAAATAGGGCATTTCTATATGACTTGAATGATAAAAGATATTAATCTATTTCAGGAAACTTATTTACAAAGAAAGTAAAATCCCTAATGGATGAAAACCAGATGAAAGAATATATTAAACGGAATAAAAAACTCCTAAAAATTGAAAAAGTGACAACATGATATGGACTACGGCTTTTTGCTATAACAGAGATGCATTGTATCCCACAATGCAAGTGTTCCACAAAACAAGTATCCCACAATGCAAGTGTCCCACAAAGCAAGTATTGCACAATGAAGTGATATTCTGAAGAGATTCTTCGAGTGATTGAAGATGTGAGAGTTATTCCTCATGACAGGAAAAAACAACGAGCGGTGATCTGTAGATGTAACGGAGAGGCTGTATCCTTTACAAATCGGAGTATTTGCAGTAAAGAATCTTCAAAAGTACATGTATATGTTGATAACTAAAAATGCATCATATGTGCATGTATGTGTTTTTCATTAAAGGGTGAACAAAAGCATTTGATGATGTCAAAATTTTGCATGCTAGAATTTGTTCTCATATTGCTGCTGAAACGTTTTCTCAATTAAAATAAAGTTTTTGAAATTAAAAAAAAAATTTTTTTGCGATTTTCCTCACCATCACAATGCCTCAAGGGTTATATTAGCTCTCCTCACAAAGTGAGAGAGTGCTTATGCTATCACCCTGTCGTCGGTATCCGTACTAGTATGTTAAGAAGTTTTATTGCTTTATTTTAAGTGCTAGGAAGGCCAAACTTGCACTTGTCTTTATACATGTAAGTAGATCACAAATCTAAGTTATATTATATTATAATTATGACCTTCAATCTCTGCCCAGATAACAAAGAAGTTTGAGTATGGTGAGGTTTTAGAGAGGTACAAATTTCACATGAGTAAAATTTAGGGGAAATCTTTACGTACCGGTATCCAGATGATTTTTTGCCTCATTTGAACAATGATTTGACATACATGTATATACAATACCCACCGTAAATAGGTATCCAGGTAGTAAAAATATTAGATAGTAGTTGCAGTCGTATGGGTATGGTGTTTTATTGTGCTACTTATAATAAGTTAGAGCGCCTTCTCCCTATGTCCCTATGGTCTTTGGTTTAAAAAAGAATGGAAATTGATATTTATGTGTCTGTATCTTATTCACTTGTCAATAAGTGAACAAAACAACCAGGAGAGCTACAGTCTTGTAAGAGACCTCTGGTTTGAAAACAAGAGGAAACTATTGGGTGGGTATTTATTAAAGGTGGATTGTGTAGTTTATGCTTCTGACACTAACGACCAGATGAGGATGGTTAAGGTCAGTTTACATATCAATATGGTACAGTGCTGCAGATTCCTGATACAGCCTTCATGTTCCACTTGAATATTTTCAAATGAATTTCCAGCATCAAGTTAACATGGTTAAGGAGAGGTGCAAGATGTTCATATATTGATCAAGGAGTTGTATAAGGTGTATGTGCATGTATTGATTGAGTGGCATTCAAATGTTCCCGCATTCATAGTCGTGTAGTCATTGAAATTATATTCCTAGACGAAACAGGGGGATTCATTGTGACAAACTTTGTTGTGACAAACAGTATTGATCCAAAATGCTTCTGTGATCAAGTGTTTTGCCATTCAAATGTTCCCGCATTCATAGTACATGTAGTCAGTGGAATCATATACCTAGAATAAACAGGGGATTTTAATCTGAGACGCTCTTATTTTGAATTTTCAGGCCTGCTATGATTTTTGTTTGTCCATCCACACTATGGTTCTGACACGAAAGCAACTTGCAGAAGGGATATAAAACACCACCATGTGTTAGTGCGTTAGGGTATGTGTGTAGGGGGGGGGGGGGGGGGTTCCGCAAAAGCTTTTAGACAGTTTAGATAGAGGTCAGAAGTCAAAGGTCATAATTGGCCAAAATAGAAAAAAAAAATTGTGAATACTCTAGAGGTCCCAGTTTACTTTCAATCTTCATCAAAGATTGCGTGTAAGTTTCCCATGGTGATTCAAGGTCAAAGATCAATGTCACAATGGACGAAAAAATAACCTAGTGGACACTTTTGAGATCACAATTTATTTTGAATCTTCACCAAACTTTGCACACAAGTTTTTAATAACAAGAGGATCACACCTATGATTGACAAAGGTCAACGTCACAAAAACCATAGAGGTCGCAGTTTACTTCCAATCTTCATTAAACTTTGCATTTAAGTTGTCTATGGTGAGAAGACGACACTTGCTGATATTCAAGGTCAAGGGTAAAGAATGGGCGGTAAAAGAAAACCCTTGTGGACACTCTAGAGGTCACAGTTTACTTCCAATCTTCATCAAACTTTGCATGTAAATTGGCCATGATGAGAAGATGTAACCTCTCGATTTTCAAGGTCTAAGGTCAAGGTCACAATGGGCCATCATAAAAAAATCTTGTAGAATCTCTAGGGGCCACAGTTTACTTCCAATCTTCATCAAAAATTTGCATGCAAGTTGTCCATGGCGAGAAGACGACAGTAAAGGTGTAATGTAGCCGATGTGAATTTAAAACTCGTAGATCTCACTTTGACAATAATCAGTTCCAGTATTTCGACAGACTGTTCCTCAGAAAAAAAACAGTAAATGTAGAGGTTACCAAAGTGCTAAAATTGACGCGGAGAATGTTATAATTTATGTGAAATGTTTGACAACTGGTTGTAAAGAACAATCAATTTTCTGATGCAGCAATTCAAAACAACTCTATTTTGGTTCAACACCTACGTAGTAGCTTCCTAGCTGAAAGATGCCAATAAGTATTGGGTGCATGTCAGTTCGACTATATTTGATTCAAGATAGTTCAAAGTTTCGGTTTTCTTTTTATTCATTCTTCGTATTTTGTGATACTTACAAACATATACAAACTATGGTACGGGTATAACATTCATTTGAGCTTCTTTAAAGTGATATACTAGATACGAAAGTCATTATTAATATGATAGTAATTATATTATATTCGCTCAAATACTGTAATAAGTGCAGGTGAACAATTCATCCATTGATGTAGTCATTCATTCATTCACCCGTTTATTCATTCACTCATTCATTCACCGTTTTATTCTCCGGTTCATTCATTCATGTATTCATTCGGGATGACTGTTTTTCCTTTGGACGTAGAAGCTTGCATGAGGAGTACATACAATTCTGAGTAAGACTTTCTTGGAATTCTTTTAGTAAATTAATGTTATAATTTTTAGCTCACCTCGACGAAGTTGAGTGAGCTTATGCTATAACCCCACGCGTCCGCGTCCGCGTCCGTGTCCGCGTCCGCGTCCGGTTAAGAAGTTTGGGGTAGCTCAGTATCTGACAAAGTACTAATGCTACAGTAACCAATCTTGCACAAGTGATTCATCTTTGGATGCTGAGAGGAACCCATGCATCAGATGCAGCATCTGACCTACATTTTCCGCTTCAGTGACTTGGTTAAGAAGTTTGGGGTAGCTCAGTATCTGACAAAGTACTAATGCTACAGTAACCAAACTGGCACAAGTGATTCATCTTTGGATGCTGAGGTGAACCCATGCATCGTATGCAGCATTCTGACCTACATTTTCCGCTTGAGTGACTTGGTTAAGAAGTTTGGGGTAGCTCAGTATCTGACAAAGTACTGATGCTACAGTAACCAAACTTGCACAAGTGATTCATCTTTGGATGCTGAGGTGAACCCATGCATCGGATGCAGCATCTGACCTACATTTTCCGCTTGAGTGACTTGGTTAAGAAGTTTGGGGTAGCTCAGTATCTGACAAAGTACTAATGCTACAGTAACCAAACTTGCACAAGTGATTCATCTTTGGATGCTGAGGTGAACCCATGCATCGTATGCAGCATCTGACCTACATTTTCCGCTTGAGTGACTTGGTTAAGAAGTTTGGGGTAGCTCAGTATCTGACAAAGTACTGATGCTACAGTAACCAAACTTGCACAAGTGATTTATCTTTGGATGCTGAGGTGAACCCATGCATCGGATGCAGCATCTGACCTACATTTTCCGCTTCATTGACTTGGTTAAGAAGTTTTGGGGTAGCTCAGTATCTGACAAAGTACTAATGCTACAGTAACCAAACTGGCACAAGTGAATCATCTTTGGATGCTGAGGTGAACCCATGCATCGTATGCAGCATCTGACCTACATTTTCCGCTTCAGTGACTTGGTTAAGAAGTTTGGGGTAGCTCAGTATCTGACAAAGTACTGATGCTACAGTAACCAAACTTGCACAAGTGATTCATCTTTGGATGCCGAGATGGACCCATGCATCAGATGCAGCATCTGACCTACTTTTTCCACTTGAGTGATTTCGCTTTTAAAAGCCAATATTGAGCAAAATATAAGTGCTACATGTACCAAACTTGCATATTGGATGTATCTTTGATCAATCTTTCATAAAATGACCTTGACCTGCTTTTTCTGCTTGAGTGATTTTGCTCTATAAAGCCAATATTGAGCAAAGTATAACTGCTACATGTACCAAACTTGCATATTGGATGTATCTTTGATCAAACTTTCATAAAATGACCTCGACCTACTTTTTCTGCTTGAGTGATTTTGCCTTTAAAAGCCAATATTGAGCAAAGTATAAGTGATACATGTACCAAACTTGCATATTGGATGTATCTTTGATCAATCTTTCATAAAATGACCTTGACCTACTTTTTCTGCTTGAGTGATTTTGCTCTATAAAGCCAATATTGAGCAAAGTATAACTGCTACATGTACCAAACTTGCATATTGGATGTATCTTTGATCAAACTTTCATAAAATGACCTTGACCTACTTTTTCTGCTTGAGTGATTTTGCCTTTAAAAGCCAATATTGAGCAAAGTATAAGTGCTACATGTACCAAACTTGCATATTGGATGTATCTTTGATCAATCTTTCATAAAATGACCTTGACCTACTTTTTCCGCTTGAGTGATTTTGCTCTATAAAGCCAATATTGAGCAAAGTATAACTGCTACATGTACCAAACTTGCATATTGGATGTATCTTTGATCAATCTTTCATAAAATTACCTTGACCTACTTTTTCTGCTTGAGTGGTTTTGCCTTTAAAAGCCAATATACATGTACTAAGAAATATGTTTGAATTGAATTTTGCTGTCACGAGGTGAGCTTTGTAATCTGTGATAACCTATGTTTTATCATGCGATTAATTTGTTGAAATTCTTGAAATTGCAATAGTTATAATGTAGATATATATATATATATTGAAATTGAAATAAAAACCTTATGAAGAAGAAAAAAAAAAAGACTCGGCGCATTTATTCAATCATTCCATTCACACACCATTGTTACATACTCAAAACCAAGCATTCATTTATCCATTCATTCATTTATACATATAAATGCCATTTATGAGTTACATTCATATAAAAACCGCATTCACTTAATAACTATTTCACATTCTTGTATTACATACATTTCATATAACGACCGTTTATTTATTGACATTGCTTAGGAAACAGCCTAGTAAAACCGTACCGTGCCGAGCCCAAGGTTCCAAATTTAATTTAGAAAACTGAGATCGTTTGCCAAAGTACGTTCGTTTCGCAAAAAGCCACATGTAAAAACACTACTTCAATCAACAATTTTATCATCAATTACACAATGGCTGCATGTTCCACCGGCATTAAACAGTGGCAATTTTCCGTTTCCCGCCGATATGGCAATCTAAAGAGAGCAACTTCTGATGGTATTTGAAGCTGACGTGCTTCAAGTTCCGCCAAACGAGTTTACTCTCTGGATAACAAATTGGCACGCTTCATTCATGCTTCTTACTATTTGATTATCTACACATAATAACAAATAACGCGTAAGGATTTTTGCAAATTCACATTCCTGAGAGAGTTTTTAATATAGAGCTCTCTTATTCCTGTCCGTTCGTGTCATGGTCGTCGAGATCGTCTGCTGAGTCCGTATCAGCGCCATCTAGCGGGACTTTACCCAGCATTACCCGGATTGTGGGAAAGTCCGTGGGTTCAACTAAATCCAGGGGGCGCTCTCCGTCCTCTGTTAGGATTTCTTTACTTGCTCCATGTTTCAGAAGCAACCTGAATAATAATGAAAACACTCATAATCGATTAAAATAAGTTTACCTTTTTTAGCCAAAGAAAAAAAAAAGACAAATTATCATAAAAAGTATCAGTTGTGCATTGTAAAATTGATATTCGTCCCTGCATGGAACATGTGGAAACATTGAATTGTTTCTTCATATTTTATTCCATTGTAGACCTTTTCATATCAAGGCATTTATTTTTAAGCTACCCTGCAATCGGCAAGAGGAAATGCACGTTCATCGAATACTCGGTATTGCGATCAAGCAATCCGGACAACTAAACTATTGTTTACTTCCTTTTAGTTTTAATATGTTTAATTGGCGTGCAAACGTTTTCTTGTAACGGTTGCCATTAGATAAGTTAAGAAATCTTTTCATATCTCTATAAAGTTTTTTTTTTAAATTTTGACCTACTTCGCAATATCGGCGTGTCCTTCTGCGCATGCGGCATGCAGAGGAGTCCATGAATCTTCATCCTGTCGGTTCACTTCCGCTCCGTGCTGTATGAGCAGGCGCACTGCGGTGATATTCCCGTCAAGTACTGCCTGATGAAGCGGTGTCAGCCCTGAAATAATGTCCATTAAAACAAATGAGATTAGTGTTCTTTCCAGAAATTCCATTAAGATCTCAGTTTTAGTGACTGGAAATTCAATTATATAGACAGAAGATGTAAGATTCCTTCGCAAAGAAATAATCCTGTCGAATCTTAAGGAGATATTTTTGACAAATCAGGCTAATAATATAGTATCTTTTTCACAGATTGGGTAATTAGTCATTTCATCATTTTCCGAATCGATATTTTCTCGGAATTTCTCCGTTTCAAATCGGTATTATTGGATAAATAGAGTCTGACACAATTTCGTCTCTAAAAACTTTATACAAACTAAATGACAAGTTCAAAGCGTCTTTTGTATGTCATATATGTCATATTTAGAGATAGAGATCGAAAAGAACACTATGTCCGAATTGGTCAATAGGTCGAATACACCTGAAATTTCAGTTTCCTATCACTTACCAGTACGGTGATACAGACAGGCGTACTTATGTACAAAGGACAGTGTTATTCCTATGTTTCAAGATTTTCTACAATACTTCGCAGGCTACTTACATGTAAAAAGTACTTTGACGAACGCACTTTTAAAAGCTTTAGAAAGTCTAGATATCTTTTAAGATTATTTTACCAAGAGATGGGACCCTATGCCAAACTTTCCTGGTTTTGCTCATATTCATGATATTCCAGCTTATTCATGAATACTTGTATCATGACCTACTATATTCTAAGAAATAAATCTTTATCATAAAAGAGAATCGTAAATGCCTTAATTGACAGCTCGCATGTCTGTTTTAAATTAGGTTACTATATTATGAATCCCAGTATCTCATACGGTGCCTCACTATCAGAGATTCTTGGAGATTGGCAGGTTACTGAAAAATTGTTGTCAAAACACACGTTGTTTTGAAGTGTTAGTGTTAGAACTATTTTCAGCAGATTTGTGACACGTGACCTCTTTCTTATTTGCAAAAATTACTGTCCTTGACCTTTGCTGACATTGTCTATATAACATGTATATATATTGTGACAAGACCTTGATGGTGTTGCCAAAATGCTTGACCTTGTGACCTTGGACTTTGACCAAACTTAAAAAAAACTTTTGTACAATTTAAATGTACATATAACTTTTGATAGGTATAAAAGTGCAAGAGCTTTCATACTTCACATGTATTTTCCTTCCATTGGTACCATATAATTTTTTTGCGTCAACAGGTCAAGACCCTTTTTTGAGTTTGACCTATTCTGATCAAATTCTTCTCATTGCGGTAAAAAAAATTTTGCATTTGATTAAAAAAAAAAACTACTTCGAAAGGAAATGAAATGGACATCAACAGAAGTGTTGAACTAGAACACTTAACTTTACTCAACTTCACAAACGTGCAGATGTTTTTCTTTAGCGAAAAAACAGAAGCGACCCTTGTCTACAAGAGCACAATATTGAAACAAAAAGAAACCACAATTTAATTGATGAAGGCCTACCTGCGTCATTGATTCCATTGATATCAACTTGTAAACTAGCTCTTCGTAACATTCCGTGAAGTGCCGGAATATCATTCTCTTTGATATTGTCCAAGAAAACTAATTCATCCGGAAAACGCACTTTCGGTCGCTGTTTGTCCGGATTTTGTTTTGCGTACAAACTCGCTCTCCTGCTCATGTTTCTTGGTCCGTATTCCGTAAAAATAATCTCGTAAAAATTGATAACGTTATCGAATCAAGTACGCCATGTTTCACACTAAACTCCTAAAAATCTGTATCAGAAAAACAAATGGTTCTTGTTTCTAACCTATTTCCGTCAGAATTAACACTATGCTCATAAATCCCTGGGTAAAATCCTGTGTATGTAAAATATTGTTGTTCATATATGATAAAAGAACTTACAGATGTATTTGCTCATAAATCCCTGGGTAAAATCCTGTGTATGTAAAATATTGTTGTTCATATATGATAAAAGAACTTACAGATGTATTTGATTAATTCCAGTAATTATTTCATACCGCCTCATTATTTTTTCGGCTCTGCTAACCAAGTTTTTCCCAGGCCGTGCTGCCGGGCTCGCGCACTAATAAAATAGACAAGTACTCTGGCTAACGTTTGAAGTGCGCGCACCAGGGAAGCAATCCCGGCTGTACGCTTCTAGAATCCTTTTGCATCACCATCTGTTGACAAAACGGAGAAATTCTCGTAAACATAGCTTGTTGCTTGAACTGAAATGACGCTTTGTTCTACCATTCTACAGCTCCACGAAGATGTCTGCGAAATAGATTAAAAAGTAAATTGTAGTTTCGTAATCGGTAATCATTTATCATATGTAAGCGGTTCTTGTAAGTTGTCAGAATGTTTTACATACTAGATGGAAGCGATGACGTAAAGGCAGATTCAGTGCGATGGAGGGAGGGGTACAATGGGGCGGAAGGAGCGGGAGAGGGGGGGGGGGGCACTGCATGGACTTGATATCGTTTCTTTCTCTGTGATATAGCTACTCAGATTGGGACCAAAAGTATTTTGTTTCGGGGGTTTTTTTTTGTATTTTCGGATTTTGGGTAGAAAACACGGAGATATAAATTCGAACACTTGCAATTTTGGGTAAAAGCGTTATATATGCTGGTACGTTTCATACTTCTTCCTATTTTATGCCCCCGGAATCAAAGATTCGGGGGCATATAGTTTTTGGCCTGTCCGTCTGTTTGTCTGTTTATCTGTTTGTCTTTTTGTCTGTTTGTCTGTTTGTCTGTTTGTCCGAAAAACTTTAACATTGGACATAACTTTTGAATGGGTAGTGATAGGGCTTTCATATTTCACATGTGTATTCCTTGTGACAAGACCTTTCCATTGATACCAAAATTTTTGACCTCGTGACCTTGACCTTGACCTTTGACCTACTTTTCAAAAACTTTAACATTGGGCATAACTTTTGAATGGTAAATGATACGGCTTTCATATTTCACATGTGTATTCCTTGTGACAAGACCTTTCCATTGATACCAAAATTTTTGACCTCGTGACCTTGACCTTGATCTTTGACCTACTTTTCAAAAAACTTTAACATTGGGCATAACTTTTGATTGGTAAGTGATAGGGCTTTCATATTTCACATGTGTATTCCTTGTGACAAGACCTTTCCATTGATACCAAAATTCTTGACCTCGTGACCTTGACCTTGACCTTTGACCTACTTTTCAAAAAGTTTAACATTGGGCATAACTTTTGAATGGTAAGTGATAGGGCTTTCATATTTCACATGTGTATTCCTTGTGACAAGACCTTTCCATTATTACCAAAATTTTTGACCTCGTGACCTTGACCTTGACCTTTGACCTACTTTTCAAAAAACTTTAACATTGGGCATAACTTTTGAATGGTAAGTGATAGGGCTTTCATATTTCACATGTGTATTCCTTGTGACAAGACCTTTCCAATAATACCAAAATTTTTGACCTTGTGACCTTGACCTTTGACCTACTTTTCAAAAAACTTTAACATTGGGCATAACTTTTGAATGGGAAGTGATAGGGCTTTCATATTTCACATGTGTGTTCCTTGTGACAAGACCTTTCCATTGATACCAAAATTTTTGACTTCGTGACCTTGACCTTGACCTTTGACCTATTTTTCAAAAACTTTAACATTGGGCATACCTTTTGAATGGTAAGTGATAGGGCTTTTATATTTCACATGTGTATTCCTTGTGACAAGACCTTTCCATTGATACCAAAATTTTTGACCTCGTGACCTTGACCTTGACCTTTGACCTACTTTTCAAAAACTTTAACATTGGGCATAACTTTTGAATGGTAAATGATAGGGCTTTCATATTTCACATGTGTATTCCTTGTGACAAGACCTTTCCATTGATACCAAAATTTTTGACCTCGTGACCTTGACCTTGATCTTTGACCTACTTTTCAAAAAACTTTAACATTGGGCATAACTTTTGATTGGTAAGTGATAGGGCTTTCATATTTCACATGTGTATTCCTTGTGACAAGACCTTTCCATTGATACCAAAATTCTTGACCTCGTGACCTTGACCTTGACCTTTGACCTACTTTTCAAAAAGTTTAACATTGGGCATAACTTTTGAATGGTAAGTGATAGGGCTTTCATATTTCACATGTGTATTCCTTGTGACAAGACCTTTCCATTAATACCAAAATTTTTGACCTTGTGACCTTGACCTTTGACCTACTTTTTAAAAAACTTTAACATTGGGCATAACTTTTGAATGGGAAGTGATAGGGCTTTCATATTTCACATGTGTGTTCCTTGTGACAAGACCTTTCCATTGATACCAAAATTTTTGACCTCGTGACCTTGACCTTGACCTTTGACCTATTTTTCAAAAACTTTAACATTGGGCATACCTTTTGAATGGTAAGTGATAGGGCTTTTATATTTCACATGTGTATTCCTTGTGACAAGACCTTTCCATTGATACCAAAATTTTTGACCTCGTGACCTTGACCTTGTCCTTTGACCTACTTTTCAAAAACTTTAACATTGGGCATAACTTTTGAATGGTAGGTGATAGGGCTTTCATATTTCGCATGCGTATTCCTTGTGACAAGACCTTTCCATTGATACCAAAATTTTTGACCTTGTGACCTTGACCTTTGACCTTTTAACCCAGTGACCTCACATACATGTACTTAACAGAAAATAGTGTTCATACTAACAAATATGCCACCGGGGGCATTCGTGTTTCACAAACACAGGCTTTATTTCACTCGTCTTTTTACCGAGTAGTAAAAACTATCGATTAAGGCAAGGATCTATGTCTATAAAACAAAACGATAGAAAATATTTATCGAGTCGCCGTTCTTGTACAAATTATGAAATCACTGAGCGCTTGAAACAATATACGAAAAACAACAGAGGATGGAGTAGTCTATGATTTATTTAAACAAGAAAAAAGGGGCTTACAATACTACTGGGACGTTACGGTAGTTTCAGATTATTTGTAATGTAACGTTAGTTCCGACAGTGCTATACGTGATTCATGTTGTCTAAAGGGGGAAGACCGGAGCTCATGCCATCTTGAATTATTCTGTATAATGACTTATGGGATATTAGCTTTCATACAGATATTGTTTTTATAGCTAAGATATATAGAGATGGACAGAAGCTGAAATAGCACAAGGGTTGAAGGAGAAAAAGAAGGGGGGGGGGAGTTTACGTGCAACTTTCCCAAAAATCTTTTGATAGGCTTCTAAATCATGATATATGATTTGTGTTAACATAATGGGCTCTACAGAACAAAGCATATTTCATAATACTACTATACAAAGTATTTCTTTCTCTGTGACGAAGCTAACTCCAGCTATTAGAACACTGACTGATATTGTAAAATTCTTCTAGCTGTATAGTCTGGAGTCCGCAAACCCTTGTTCTTTTCTTTTTTTTTTTTTTGATTCGGTCGGTCTTTACTTTTGATTGTCGTAATTATTTTTCTATATAATCTTCAATTAACTTTTTGAAATGGATAGCACACGCGCCTCTGTCTATAATATCGGATTCAATGTTGGAAGGTTGTGCTAACGTAATCCGGATAGCCCCATCTAATAACGGACAAAACTCGCTTTTCAAGTTTTTCTCTTATTATTATTTTTTTTTTTTTTTTTGAGAAATTCGTGGGGATGGGGATGTCTTATTCCAGACAAAGAAAAAACTTACCTTACGATGATGTATCCCTGTTTTTGTTACGAAATACGATGAAACTTTCTTTCACATCTTGTATATTTTCTTCGTTAAAATGTTATACAGCTATACTCAGATTAGGGAAGTTGTTTGTTTTTGCCAAGAATTTGTTTATGTCCAAAGGGAAGGAACGACAGACCATACAATGTGTCTTGTTGAACAATGTGTACGTGATGGTTGACAAATATTAGGCCTACAGTTCCAAGGTGTAGGTATACAAGCTATAGAACAAATAAATGAGATGTTTTACATTTTGTGTCATTTGGAAATGTCCATTCACATCTTGGTGACCTCAACAGACCTAAACAACGACAACCATACAGTCTATGAAGGCGATAACTTAAAGATATTCTCATCACTTGCCACTTACTTTATTCTGATAAAAGTTAAGGGGGGGGGGGGGGGGTGGAGAGGGGTCTCTTCTAATGTTTAGTTTAGGTGTATTTCTTGGGGTTTTTCTCTTTTTATTCATTTTGGCTTGTTTCTTTTTTTTTACCTTCTAGTTTGTTAGTGTTTTCATTTCTTTTGGTTTTTTTTTCCTTTGGGGGATTCTTTTCTAAAGAATAGAATCTGGATCGTGCAGATTCGATCACGAACAACTTTATTCGTTACATTCTCTTTGAATGCATTGGTCATTCCGATGTTAATATCATGATCATGTACATTTTGTCCGGACAGCCTGAAGTCAGATAGGTAATTTCCGCATCAAACATGAGCTACATATTTAATAAATCAAATGTATTTTCTATATTAATAAAAGCCTCGAGATATTTACAATTCAAATGTACCTCTCAAACTACGAAAGATAGAATACTTTTCATTTATAAGGTATATATAAACAAAGTAATCTATGATTTCAATATTTGCTTATCCTTTTCTTCAACATTTCGCATTGATTTCTCTATTTGAGAGAAAGCTGTGATATGTTGACCCGCCTTAACAATTACAAGCGCGTATCTAGAAGGGGGGTTGAGGGTCCAAGATCCCCTCATGGAATTTGCCAAGAAGGCTAAAATTTCCGGGTTTTTTACTTATAATTTATTCTTTTTTGACCAAATTGCAAAGCAATTCCAGTCTATAGATTGACGATGTCCGTCTGTCCGTCCGTCCTTTAAAAATGATACTTAATATGCTAGAACACCCCCTCCTTATAATTTGGACCCCCATGAAAACATTTTCTAGATCCGTCCTGTACTTCACTTGAAGTGGTATGAACCTAATCCAAGATGTCAGACAATACCTTTGATAGCGGACTATCCTTAAGGTCAACATTGTAAAACACAGACCCTAACACGGTAAGGTGAGACATTAAGGACTGTCCGAAATAAGAAAATCGAGATTTACACCTCTTTCTTGAGTACGGATATATACGACAAACAAATTTGACTATGATTAAAGATATGAAAAACATATTATCCAAAAGAAAACTGACTTGTTTTGAACGATGTAAGAGAAGTGACATTGATATATTACGCGTAGATTTCTCATGAAGTCAAGAAATATAGTTTTTGAACATTTAATTTAGTTACTGTGTCTTTTCAAAATGAATTCTTGTCAATATTTTGTAACCAAACAAATAAAATTTAGAAAAATAAAGTCCTCCCCAGAGAAGTTTAAATAAAATGTGAATATATAATACATGTATACAATAAAATGTTCGGCCTTCAGGTCTTTGTTTCCACTTGATAAAGGTAAGAAGGGACGAACATTTGTAGAAATAATTGGTGTTTCTTGTATTTATTATAATAAAAAGTTATAGACCACTGTTACGTGAATATACAAGGAATAATTATTAATATCCTTTTGTGCTTCGAGATGAAGCATATTTTAAAAATGTATAGATCTTCCTTTTCATTATCTCCGAAAAAATCTATACCTAATTAACTAGATCTAGAAACTACTACATTTTCTTAATTTTGCTAAAATCAATAAAATTCATTATTTTTCCATGGTTTACAGAAAATGCAAATACAACAGAGCAGAACCAGAAAACTTTCAAAGGGAACCTGACCTGGTTTTATTGGGGAGGGAGGGGGGGGGGGCTAACTAGCTTTTGATTGTCAACAATTTTTTTTTTTTGCATGGGACATTTAAATGCATTTTTGACAAAGTCTAACCTGTGTCTAAAGGGAACTCTCTAGCCCCCCTTCCCCTTTTACAAGGTATCTAGTTACGCGATTGGAATATTTAATCTTCATAGAGCTAATTGTTTCCGAAGCGATATAATCTGTATTCATAGAGGACAATTCGTCCTCTGTATCTATTGTCAGTTTGACTGTTCCGGGATTTCCCTATAGATTGAAATTCCCGACGTTAATGATATGTCAAATATCGTCGAAAAGAATTAAGGTTTCAATAATGTTTTAGACGGATCTAGAATAATTAAAAAATTTCTCTGAGAAAGATTTATAATCCTTTGATAACGTAAAGGGAATGCTAGTTAGCGCATTATGCAATGTTGCAACCGTGCGTCTTAGTCCAAGAGTTTTCTCCTTATGTATCTCTAATTTTTCCGAATTAAAGACTAATTTGTGTTAATTTTGAAATCAAATTTTCATAGATGTATTACCCAAGCTCGGTCAACTAAAATGCTTTAAAAAGAAAATGAATACTATCTATGCAAAAAAAAAAGATGCCTTCGAAAATTTCGAGGAAGATACATACAATGTATATAGAAATAAGCCCTTATTTAATAAAATTTGAACCGCGCTTAGTTTCGTCAATGAAGGTAAGGCTCCGTCCTTTATTGAAAAAAGTTTATGGGTATTTCGAAGCTAAAAAATCATGACTTTTGATCATACAGGTGATCACAAAGCTTACCAATTTCTTATTTTGATACGCGAAACAGTAAATGTTTCAATAACGTTTTGCAATAATAGAAGGCGTTCCACAGGGAGGAACAGTAGCACCTCTTTACTTTTGATTGCAAATTGAAACGACAACGTAAGAAGTCATTCGGAAAGAACACCCAAGAAGATCAAATACTTCATAGGTCTTTGAAGCTTAATTTTTCATTCGCAAGACACAAAATTAATTGATATTTACAAAAAGTGCCAAATTTTGCCCTTGTTAATTGATAACTAGTACCATAAGATCAAATTGACGATATATTTTATCTATTACAATAGCTGATAAAGTAAATGCAAAAAACAACGTACATGTACATTGTACATGGCATTGACGATATAAACAACACCTCGAGGTGCCGGATCCAATAGTTGGAAGTAAATGGTGTGGCTAACGGATTGCGTACACAAAACACTCCCAATATGTAAATTAATGTCTTTCATTTGCTTGTCGATGGTATTTCAGACACATATAAATAATAACACATTTATTATACAGCGGGAATTATTACAAATATTACAAATAAGCTATCAAGATCCATGCATATGTTACAGGGAATAAGTGTAATCAGGGATTTCATGTAATTCCTGAAAGGTTCAGTGATTACGTGTAATTCCTGGTCATTTTAGGGATTACATGAAATCACCAAAATTTTAGGGATTACGTGTAATTCCTAAAATATTTTAGCATTTTTACACTAATTTCCTGACGGCCAAAAATCATATAAAAATGCTGAAATTGCGATATGATCGATATTTTACATGTTCTTAATATAAAATCCTATTACTGAAAGAGAAAAAATTGTTATGTATTTAATCAGAGATGCTTTTAAGGCTGATTATGTTAAGGTATCTGATGTACAATTGGAGAGTTTTTATGCCTGGTAAGGTACAATAAACTATATGTTTCCTGAAAGGTTATAATGCCCACTGCTCAGAAATAATAATTTGGGGCCAGAAAAACAAAGGGGAATAACTGATGAAGCATTTAAATTGTCCATTTTCCCTATATATAACATATGCAAAATAACAAAGTTGTACAAGAGTTTTTCCCCTTTGATTTTTAAGCCCCGGAAGTCTTATATCTGTACTCAGGGATCATTACCTTTCAGAAAATATATAGTTTATAGTACCTTACCAGGCATAAAAATAACCATACTTTACAATGCAGATAATTAAAACGCTATGTAAAATGATTCTATTGTACAACGGATACCTTAATTCAAGATTGATAGGAAAATGATATGTTAGAAAAACTCTTGAGCAGACAATTTGGTTGTACAGATAGAATTTGGTCCACTGATATGACTGTAATATATGTACTCGGTAAAATTGTATGGCATTGCATGGAATCTTGATTGGACTATGTAACTCAATGCAGCCATTGTGCCAAAGTGCCATGGTGATCGCTTCATCTCAAAATCTTTTCTTTGCATCTATTCTTTTTCAATGAAACTTGTTGCAATCAAAATATCTTAGTATTTAGATCTACACGAAGGAAGGGGATATCCAATTTTTTTTTACCAGGAAATAGGAATAATTCACATAGATTTGTGTTATGGACCTTGATACTCAGTCTGGTGTTTTGTGCTTGCTGTCGGACGGGGACATCCGTTACCTTGCCAAAAAAATAATTTTGAATATATCCTTCAACGTATTTAGACATGACCACATAATAAATAGTTGAAAAATAGAACATTATTATAATTTCTTCTTATTTTTTATCGAGGATTA
Organism: Pinctada fucata; assembly: GCA_028142955.1. Taxonomy (NCBI): domain Eukaryota; kingdom Metazoa; phylum Mollusca; class Bivalvia; order Pterioida; family Pteriidae; genus Pinctada; species Pinctada fucata. Next base: position 20,126,668 of record AP027107.1, on the reverse strand, counting down.
AATACTAATGTTTCCGATAGAAACTTTCAATATTATGTTTTAGAGTACTTTGACCATCAATTTTGTTCGATTAATTCTTTTTCTTTGTGCTCATGGGTTTGTTTTGTGTCCATTTTGCATAAATAATGATAAACATGATAATTGAACTTCGATATTTGGGGAATGTTTTGATAAAAATTACCTATTCTACTTTGACTATTTTCACTTATTTGGCATAATCGGTTCTGGGTACTTGACAGAGTGGATATTCAGCATCAACTGATCCAAAACAATGGATTTTAAAAATGAAAATAAGGAGAAATTAAGGTTAGGAAATAAGTGTAAAAATGCATGAAAAATTCAGGAATTACACGAAATACCTGGCCTATTTCAGGAATTACATGTAATAACTAATCGAAGCAGGGATTACACGAAATCCCTAAAATTCAGGAATTACATGAAATCCCTGATTACACTTATTCCCTGTAACACATATATTGAGGTTTTTTTCTTATAAAAAAGGAAATGAAAAAAAAAAAAAACATGTATCTGAACAAAAAAATTAAGATGCAAACGATATGGTATTTCAGAGAAATTAAATTCTTCCAAAAATGATATCAATCAATCTTTAGATTTAATTAATTCTTACCTATTTGGTGACATGCAGTATCCTATGAATTCGATAAATTCAGCATAGTTTTACAGAAATAATCTCAAACTGACATTCAATTATATGGCCGACTTTCCTTATTAAATATCCGCCAACTTGGATAGAGCATAACCTTAAGAATTGATTTATTATTAAAGATTGTGACGGGATGAATAAATATTTGGAATCCAGGGTGGATTAATAGCACAGCATTCAATAAAATAAGTGATAACTGGTATTTATAAGAACTGAGAACAAATATATTTCATTTATGCCCAAGTTATTGAGCACAAAAGGTCAACGTAATAAAATTAGTGGGTACTCTATATTGTGCCATCTCAATTTGTCTCGAGAAGGGGAACATAAATGATAAAGGATATAGATGCATTATGAATGAAATCAATGGGTTTTTTATTCAGAATTTTATTAAACTTGAAAAGTAGATGCTCAGTTTTACAGAAAGAATTTACTTGTTATTCATTGTGATAAATGACCGAATGAAAATAATTGGAGTTGAAGTGCGTCATTCTATTTTATTTGTCAAAATTGCTGTCTTTTTTTTCATCCAAATCTTGTGATAAAAAAACCAGTGGCCAGAATAAATATGCATATAAACGTGTCTGATATCCGAGGGGTTGTTTTACCTAGGTGGGGTGGGGGAGTTTATTAACAGTATATCAAACTCCTGTTATCTGCTGAAGGTTTTAAAAGTCTGTGGACTGTTTTATATATTTATAAACATTTTACTCTATAAACATCCTACGAGTTTCTCCAACTTTGAATATGTACAGCGTCGAAATAACTATTTTAGTAGCGCCGCCTACAATGAATTTCGTTTTTACAACATGTACAAAGGACCTACGTGGTGATGATCCATAATATATAGAGCTGTCCTCTCTATTTAAATTCAATAGTGTGGTATGATTTTTCCCATTGCCTCCGTCTGTTTGTTTTCCCTTTTTCTGTTTTCATATACGTGTGTGTTCCGCTGTTATCACTGTAACGTCGTCATGTTGGGGATCTTCTCCATATCCAATGCTGCATTTATTTCGGAATAGCTTGGTTTTCGTCTTCTTTTTCACTGATCAGTTAATTAGAACAAGGTACCCCCGAGGGCCGAGGGCCGAGGGCAAAGATGTAAATCTCTATTTAAATCAGCCGTCATCCTTTTAACTACCCTGTCATGTAACGATATTCAATAAGCACTTCTGAAGTAGCCATTTTCAACACGATTACGGTAAATAAATTACTGGAGTATCACCTTTTCTTTGTCCCCTTAACAATTTATTTTCTCGAGTCAGTACCTTCAAGGGTTTATAAATAACACGGATGCATAACATTACATTTACGCACGCAATATGTACCCAAGGCAACAGTGAAAAGTAATTGTAAAGGTGATTTTATGTGATTCTATTGTTACAGGTGCTACGTGGATTCTCCACGCTAATGCATATTTTTTGAGTTACGATTTCTACTACGTGTTAATGCAATTATAATTTGCATCTAACGGGGAAGCTGATCGAATTGATAGCACTTCATGGGCTAATATAGGAACTTTATTTCCGGGGTTGGGGGAGGGGGTTAGGGGCAGTCCATATAAGTGTCCAGGTTATGATTTGGAAAATAAATTTATACCTAAAACCGAATAAAATCAAAATTTGTGGGGGGGGGGGGGGGCAATTCCCGACACTCCGGACCCATCCACACCCACCCTTCAGATCAGCCCTTGCTCTTGTTGGGGAAAGTTCCGGAAGTGATTGCCTTCATTTTTCTCCTTCAGAAAAGATCCATCTTCATCCTTGAGAGATTTTCTCCGTTATTTGATGTCGCTGTCGGTGAATCAAACAGATCTAGATGAATGGGCGCTCAATTTGTCATAATATACAAATTTAATATACATCAAAACCAACGGGGCAGTATGAAGCAATAAGACACAAAGACTCGATTTTTCTGAGGATGTTTTTTTGTTCTGAGGGATGGGGATTTTTTTCTCCAACCCTATCTATATGTACTTTTACATACTGTATTAATTAATGTATGACGCTGTCCGTCTGCTTCATTATCCTTGTGGACGGGGTGCAGACATAGCACGGACTTCAAGGTCAATGATCACTCCCAGCAATCACTTGTAAAAATAATGACTAGTAAAGTCGGTAGTTCTATATGATCCTCAAACTTGCCACAATATGACCATGGATAGAGGAAGCAAATTTTGATTACCTACACATTGGTAAGAGATTCAAAGTCACAGAACAAGAAAAATTGATCCATGTGGACAGATTGACTATAATATCACATTGGCAAAGAAAGGATTCTACTGATAAACAGTGTCAAAGGTCAAGGTCGCAGAACAAAAAAAAACTATTACGTCACAGATTCTCTGCTAGACTATATGCTGTGATACTAGGGTCATGTTGCAGTACTTAACACTGTTTGCTCAATTGTTGTTCAAAAAATAGAAAATAATATGGAATTCGGAGACTTCAGAGTAGTCTTCTTTTCGCCCTGTATTGGAGGCCATATCGTTGAGATCAATTGTCTGATCACGAGCCTCTCTCTATAGATCTGGCTCAAGCCCTCAATCATTCTTAGCATGCTGTCTTGAATTATTCCTTATAGATTGCAATCAAATCAAGATATATTTGGTATTTATTCAAGAACGCAATTATTCACTTTGAACAAGGAATTAAGACTTGTCAGTGAATCACAGCGCTCGTAGGCAACGGAATAATGATGTATTGTCATTTGAAATGAAATGAGCAAATAATCTTGTAGATTCCAGCATATTCATGAATGAGTGTGCTATGCTATTGTAGAAATCGTCTCTTCTCTTCTACTTGAATACCATTTTGTCTGTAAATATAATAAAATGTTCATATCGGATTCATCTTAATGGTCCGAAGTTGACCTATAATCTTTGGGGATGATTCCATCTCACAAAAATCGACACTGACGCTTATCAACACGCTCAGTCTTAAAACCTATTCATTATAGTCGTATCAGATAAATTCGAACACCCACATGGTACGTTCCGTTCCGTACTCGTACGGACAAGTATAACTCAATCATCATCCAATCAACTGCCAATAAAGTCATAAATCCCATTGAAAATAATACGGAAATCGAACACGTTCACGTTTGACTACTAGAGTCAATGTCATCGAGATCGTCTGCTGAGTCCGTATCCGCGCCATCTAGCGGGACTTTTCCCAACATTACCCTAATTGTGGGAAAGTCTGTAGGTTCTACAAGATCCAGGGGGCGCTCTCCGTCCTCTGTTAGGATTTCTTTTCTCGCTCCATTTTTAAGTAATAATCTGGAAGAAAAATGTGCAGAAACTAATCATTTGTTACACAATTTTAGGCTAATTATGTACCTATGTCAGGTTTATTCCGAGGGAGAAAGGATTGAAATTTACTTATTAACCCTGCAACTTCAACATCAATAGTTTTAGATTTTGAATTATCTGCGGAGAACGTCAATCATCCCGAAATTGAAGCGAAGACTACAAATAATATATGTAAATGCAAGTTTTCTTACTTTGCAATATCAGCGTGTCCCTCTGCGCATGCGGCATGTAGAGGTGTCCAGGAATCCTCATCCTGTCGGTTAACGTCTGCTCCGTGTAGTATGAGCAGACGTACAGCCGTTTTGTTTCCGTCTAATACCGCCTGATGTAAAGGTGTCAACCCTGCAGGCAACAAAATTGGAAGAGAAGGTTATCATTAGTACACTCCATGCCGAAATGACAGAATGCGTTAATTTTTGATGTCATACAATTTAACAGAGGGATAGGCCAAAACTAGCCATGTTCCCTTTTTTTTTTTTTGTTTTGTTTTTTTTTTTTTTTTTGTGTGTTTTTGGTTCTAAATGCTTCATGATAATTTTAAAAGCACGTTGTTGATTTTTCTTAAGCATATGCAGTCAAAATCCAAAATATACATTCAAAATGGAACATATGGGATATTGCTATTATAATGATTCAAAGACTTGAGAGATGAATATTTAGATTTTGATTCATCATGTTACCTTGCACCCTACTGTTAACTTGGTTTAAGACGAGCATTTTCCACAATTTTATATAAACAAATTTTCCTGTTATCCAGCATTCAACTTTTCACGTGAAGCAGCTGTTCTCTACGATATAAGCAAACTGATTGGATGATAGACTAAACATAATCTCCAGACAAAAATGGGAACCTTGTTCTAACAATAATTTTAGGTATTTATAGACCATAATTCATAAATCAAAGACATTAAAGTAGAACCACACAGTATACATGTACTGTTCGGCTTGCTTTTATCATGTCTTTTTCAAAGTTGTAGTGGCTGATGCGAATCTCCCTCAAGGTCACATATTCTTTTGAGAAATATAAGATAGGAATCTATCTTGGATATGTTTATCTATACAAATGGAAAGGAAACTTGTGAGACAGAAAACACAATAACGGACAACTTTTAAAATATTTTTGTGGAACAGAAGTGAACCATCACGAGCGTTTAAATCAGGTGCTCGGGGAGAGTAAGCATCTCCTTCTTCAACTTGATTTTACCATCACTCAAAATTCCGTATATCGGACGGGAATCTTAAGGATCTCACATTTTGAGTATTCCGACAGCAACAAGAGCCATACTGTGCTATGCGACAGTAAAAATTTAAATTATATAGTCTATCAAGATTCACTAAAATGACCTTGCTCGTATAAAAGCATAACTATATTTGTGCAAGTCTCTTTACCCCTTAACTTGTTACTAACTAGATTTTTCTGTTTATTCACAAATTAATTGATAAAAGGAACGATTTTCAGTTAATTATATTCAAGTGATTTTTTAATTCCACAATTCTTACCTGCGTCATTAATTCCACTAATATCCACTTGTAAACTCGCTCTCCGTAACATTCCGTCAAGCGCCGGAATATCATTCTCTTTGATATTGTCCAAGAAAACCAGTTCGTCCGGAAAACGTACTTTCGGTCGCGGTTTGTCCGGATTTTGTTTCGCGTACACACTCGCTCTCCGGCTCATGATGGCGTTTATGTTTTCTCACTATGGTATTCAACTATTCAGATTTTCCTTTAGATCTCTAGCAGTACCTGATAGTGTCGCTTGTTGATAACCTAGGTTCATGCATTTTTTATTGCAAGTTAAAGAAGCTCTTTATTAACCTCTCCACACTGTATTAACACTTTGGAATAAGTAAATCTCCAGCCAATATTTGCTCACAAACACTTCCTGATTAATCTTTAATATTGTGAAAACGGTATATTCTAGATCTTTGCCTTCGGTTCTTAGATTTATCGATGCTTTACATTCAATATAATTCCCAGTTCTGACTGCGATGTAAAATAGCACTACGTCCAATCGCAGGCGGCACTAAAACAAACGTAAACTTCTCCCAGAAACGTAAATAAATGAAATGAGCATTGGACTTATTCACCAAGCAGACGATCAAAATAAAAACTAAGTAACTCCGTTCCGTTCTTGTTAACCAAAGACCTCGGTCAGATTATTCTGTTTCTGGCAGATCAGCATATTCCGTTCTCTTTGTCCCAGGAAAACTGCAAAATAGATTAAGCATTATCACACAAAAAAATCTCTTTTCTACAGAAATCCCGCGTCTCAAAAATCCAAGAAAGATTTACGTAGCGTTAGTTTCGTAAACAGCTTCATCACGTTAAAGAAACGCTTGACACATCAATTCATTTTACTGATACAAAATACTTGTAAATGAGGGGGGTCTTGATGAAAATAAACGACGGGATAATAATGCTTGGGAATGACGTGCTATTCGGACGCTGTACTGTGGCCTATTTTTCTTTCATCTTGGTTTTTAACATAAAATCAATCGGAGCGACGTAAATGCAAAATGGGTTTATAATAAAGGTAAATCCCACGAGACTCTAGCCAGTAAAGTAAGTTATAATTAGGGACCATCAATTCAGACAAGAAAATTAACTGCATTAATCTCTAACATTGCTATCTCGTTCAATAAGCCGCGAAATGGAAATTCAATTTTTTTTTAGTAAAAACCAGTATTTTTTGTTTGCTGTGCAATACGTAATAAACATGAAATAAAAAAAAAAAACAAGGTATGGGACAAATGGATTAAACAGAGTAATTGCCAGGAAATATGATATTGATAGATACATATACAGTTTTTTTAAACGATTGGTCTCTTTGTATATCTAGCGGAAGTTTTGCATTTCTTAATCTAATATTACGAGCAGTAAACGCACGTAACAGAAAAAAATGACTAAGATATTGATATAAACTTTCTTTTTCAATTTAACTTTCAGAAAATGTTCATAATATTTATTTTGAAAATTGTCCATTGGATATTTATGTAGATGTGGACAATTTAATCTAAAACGCAGTATTTCTTTACATAGAAAAAAATGATACCATGGTATTGGTAGAGTGAATCCCTCAGGTATCCATCATGTCAATATATTCAAGAATAATTTAAATTTGACTTTAAAAGATCTAAACTAAGGTACTAAAAGAGGATGAGAGAGAGACTACGTACTAAAATAGCCATATTTGCGACTGTCTGATAAACTGAAAAGCAAATGTCACAAACCTCATTTGGACAATTTGCTCTTTAAAATACATGATTGAACAACATAATTTAAATTCATTCAATGAAAAAGTCGCCGATTTTGGATATATGTAGTTTCATAGTTGACCCTTCCTATCCATCAATTTTTAAAAACTTTTTTTTTTAAGCGACCGTATCTTTTTTTAAAATCTGGATTTGACAGATCATTTTCAAATTAAAGAGGAAAACTGTACCTTAGCAATAAAAAGTGACGTCTGCCTTCAACATTTTCGACATCAGATAATTTTACTTACTTGAAACTTAACACGACTTGTCCGTTCGGTGGCCCAGCATGTTAAAACGAGGGGGGCCATTTGTCACTAGAACATGTAAAAGGTTAAGTATAGGTTTCATTCGGTCTCCTAGTGAACTACCTATATAATGTGTTACAACTTGGTTACGTTGTTTACAATAATTGCTTCACTAAATCACATCTGGACCAGGTGACTTACGTTACACTAATTATCTTTACGGTATTCGCGCAAGAAGTCAAATATTAACAAAAATGTCATAGCTTAAAGGTGATTTAACATCACAAATATTACTGTTACAAAATACGGAGCATTTTATTTGATTTTGGCCGAAGGCTTCCGAATTTAGACGAATGTCAAGAAAGGCAGATGGCACATTTATGGGATATTCAATGAAAATTACCTTAAAGCACCTGCTGGGAAAATGTGAAACTTGACAATAAAAATATTCTGAAGGGTCGGCAAAAATATGTTGATGTATTCAACATTATAATTATTATGTCATTTAGCAGTGTCGCGAGGGGCAAGAAAAGTACAAGACAATTTTTAAAGAATGTAACAGACCATGGATTTTCCACGAGGCAAGGACCTGAATATCTTGAAATTAGATCATCATCACATCATCATCATTGGTCTAAACACCCCCCCCCCCCCCCCCTTTGGCATCTTCGAGCTCTCTTTCTCTTAACATATATATTGTCTTTTTAAAATAGTCCCCTCCAATTTTGCCGGTACTATGCTATGGGATAAAAATCATTGAGCTACAAGTATGTGATAATATTGATATACCCGGTCAAATTCTCTCAAGAACATCTGGTCTGCCACTTAAAGATACCTCATATTTACTTCAAATATTGTTCTAACTTTAATATCAAGACTTAATCTATTCCAATATATATGAACCTTGGTACGTATAATAATAGTAAAATGCACACTCTTTTCACCTTTGTGAACTTCACAGAAAGTACTAGCTAAAAAGTGTCATATCAGTATGTTTACGAAAATTCTTTGTACAAATATCATACCGATTCGTCAAACGTCCCATTCCTTAATAAAATGAAAGGGTTTTATCTTGTTGTCCCGATGAGGTGTTATTGATTTAGCAAATCTTTAATGGCCACTTGTCCTTTGAAGATTAAGACCAATTCATTTCCTTATTTTCCCGCTTTGTGAAATGAACCCTCGACCCTTTGATATTTTGTAGTAACTTAGTGCCGATAAGTGGTTAAAGAGAAAGTTGATAATACCCCCCTCCCCCTCCTTTTTTATACTGTTTTATCAAGGGCGACCAAGTTCTTTCAACGACTACCTTAGGATATCTAAATCCGTTTCAATGTTGTTCCACACCGCGACAAAGTCTTGATGGAGTTTGCTCCATATATATACGCGGGTTTGTGTTCGTCAGTCCGACCGTCTGTTTGTACCACTCAAAACGACATTCGGCAGATTGAATTCTATATGGTAACATTTGATTGATCCAAACTCAGCTTGATCGAGGATAAAGTATGTAAAACTTGTAGCTTAGTTATGTCCCTTGATGATAAATGAGTAATATACTTTTTCGAAGTTTTCCTAATCATGATCGATTACTTGAGCTGAAATTAGAAACAACGCATATTGTTTTCGAAAATTCCAATAACAGCTTTAAGTATGATTAATCTACTTTTGACAGAGTTATCACTAGCAAGGGTATTGTCCTATGTCTAATTTTATTGAAAATATGAATTTTGCTTAATGACTATTTTAGTCATTTAAAATAAACACCGCTAAAGACGGCATGGCCGGATTGCAAAGTAAGTTTTTGTCACTAACTGGGTCAAGGTCAATAGGTCAAATAATACAGCATAAATTGAAAGATTTTGTCAGAGGCAACCTACATGTATAAAATAAAGTTTCTACTGCATACAGTTCCATAGAATAGATTTTGCTTAAACCAGGAACTTTAACCAAAATCCTTAACTAGGTCAAAGTCCAAGGTCAAAGTCACAATGTCAAATGTTACGGAATAAATTGAAAGGTCTTTGTGTATAATATAAAGTTTCAACTGCATATAGTTACTTAGATTTTGCCTCAACCAGAGACTTTAACCAAAATGTTGACGGCAGAAGGGCGGACGGACGGACGGACAGACGGACGGACATCGTCAATGTATAGGCCGGAATTGCTTCAAATTGCAATCCGGTCAATAAAATATTTTACATAAATTTCAAATGTTATAGGATAGTATGTATACCGGTTTAGTAATACATATACTATTATAAAATGCTTGTTTACACTTTTAAAAATGTTTAGAACTACGTATAAAAAGAATCTGTTGTGGACTTTAGAAACGCGCGAAAGATTACTTATTGCTAACAAATAACTATAAGAACAATTGGAGCTTTTGTAAAACGTATGAATTTCTTTTATATTGATTTAAACATGTAAATGTTTCGTTAACGTTTGATTTGTAATGAACAGATGATGTAATTTCACTTCAATAATTCCTTGTTGCATTACAATGAATCTATTTTTCCATGGATTGAATGGGAACTGAGATACCCTCTTATCATTTATTTTTAGAAAGAAAGTAATCATTTTATTTCTCTATCAGCGCTGAATAGAATTCGACACGTAAAACTCGAATACATGTACATACATGTAGCAATAAATGCATGGATAAAGTTATGAAGTTTGATTCAATAGGAAATATGACTCACTGGTCACTGTTTGGATGAATACAAAATTCCAATATATAAGTATATAAAGATAAACCTTTCGTCAGAAATACTCGTAAGACTTTAAATTTGTATATCAAGTTTGACTTTCAGGACACTAGTTTTAGACGAAAAAGAACAAAATCCCCCGCGAAATCAAAAGCTGATGCTGTTTTACTTCTAAAACATGCAAATAATATTACAATCTATAGAGCGACACATATGGATAATGACCATATCCCTGTATACAGCACAAAATCGACAATTCAAAAAATCAGAAATCGAAGGCATACAAAATCAGGACAAAACAGGAACCAAAGCAAATAAACAAAAACCTCCGCCACATGAAAAGAAGCGAACTCCCGATATGGGAGTGATACCAGGTGCCCAGGAAGAGTAAGCATCTCCTGCTTGCATGCAACACATGTAACGCGCTCTTATAGACAAGTGATAGAAAATATTTCTGTGTCTTTTCTCGTCTTCCACGAAAGACAAATGAAAATTTGTCGAGTCTGTCTGATAGACGGAAGAACTAGGAATATAATCCGGATATCCACACTATTGCTTTCATTATACTAGCAGTAAAGATCCTTGCACTTATACGATTCCATATTCTTTACTTCTGGTTCATTGAAATTATCTCATTTACAAAAATGAATACATTTAATCTACACATATAACACGCACTCTTATAGACAAGTTAGTTTAATGACGCTTTTATAACTGAAAACGTTATTGTGGCTTTTGTTTTACGTTACTTAACAGTTAACGTAGCGTGAGAGAGGTCAACGTTAGACATAGTATTGTCATTTTACATACATGTCTTTGAAAAACTTATGGATTTTACAAATTAATTTATGGGTTATGATAAGTGAGAATAAAGTTCCCATGATTTGTACATTCTTTTACTGAAGACAAAAAGTGAAGTCTTTACTGATGTATCATTTCAAGATGCATGTTATAAAACATGATATAAAACCCCGAAGTCATCTGCATATCAGAGATGAAATAAAACTTCATTTGATTGGATTAAGAATTCTAAGCAACTTTGAAACCATTTTATTAAAGAAGCTTCCCTTTACTCAAACATTTTACTCTTTATACATGTATAAAAAATAATTAACTTACTCTGGTGCCATCTATAATAAATGCTGTTTTGATTAAACTTTGAGACTTGTAATTTTAAGGACATTTTTGCTTAAATATCTTAGTTTATTTAACAGGACTTAATTCTAATGTATTTGCGTTTTCTTTTCCAAGAACGTGTCCCTTTTAGTTTACAAATCAACAACTAAGAGTTCCCCATGGCCAGCCTTTCCATAGGAGTGATACTAGATTGATTATTGAAAACATCAAAGAAATACCCATCAGTTTTTCAGTCTCAAAGTCCAGAAGGCAAGGCAACATTATTAGAATTTCCATTGGAATGGTTGCTAATCTCGGAATGAATAACATTCCGAAGTTAGACCAGGTGCCCGGGGAGAGGCAGCGTCTCCTGATTGCATATACTAGTATATGAAATGTATACCCGGTCAAAATTCTGTCTCGAACATATTGTCGCCACTTAAAGATATCTCATATTTACAAAAAAAAAAAAAAAAAAAATTGTCCGTGTTTTTTAAAGAACAATTCAAATATATATGTACTATGGTACTGCAAAACGAACTTCATGAACTTTCACACTGAAAGAACTCGCTAAAAAGTGTAATATCAGTATGTTTACGAAAATTCTTTGTACAAATATCATTCTGATTCGTCAAACGTCCCATTCCTCAGGAAAATGAAAGGGTTTTATCTCGTTGCCCCGATGAGGTGATATTGATTTAGCAAATCTCTAAATTAATATAAATGGTCACTCGTCCTTTGAAGATTTAGGCCAATACATTTCCTTATTCTTCCACTTTGTGAAATGAACCCTCGACCCCTTTGATATTTTGTACAATGTAGCACCAATGTACCGTTAACATAAGTGGTTAAAAGATATATAATTATGTATAACATTTGATAGTGTTCTCCTCCCCCTTTTTCCATACCGTTTTTCTTGATTTCATCACCAAGGGCGACCATGTTTTAGTTTTCGAAAATGCCAATCGAGAGACTTCAACGTTTCCAACGAATACCTTGGCTTAACTGAATCATTTCAATATTGTTACTTTACCGATAAAGAATTTGTGTCTACCAGCTTTAATTTTTGACTGTTCGTCTTACTGTCATTAAGTTTACGTTTTCTGGACTTTTCATAGCAATTATTTGGCAGTTTGAATTTGACTGGACAAATGCAGACTTTTAATCAGTCTGTTACCGTTTTAACTACATTTGGTTGAGTTATGTTCCTTGATTACAATGTACATTTGTACTTATGTTTCTATATGGAATCATGTAAGTACAACAAGAACCATTGTCGCTCTTGTGAAATGTACCCAGTATGGGTTTCTTTAATATTGATTTTAACATGCAAATGTTTCTTTTACATTTGATTTGTAATGAATAGATTATGTAATTTCACTTCAACCAGTCTGTGTTACATTACAATGAATCTATTTTATCATTGATTGGATGGAAAATGAGATACCCCCTTATCACTTATTTTTAGAGCAAAAGTAATCATTTATTTCACTATCAGAATTGAATAGAATTCGACACGTATTTATATAACTCATATATATATGCATTGCAATGATTACACGTATAAAATTACTGACGCCGTATCAAATCGGATTTGTTGTAAGCTGGAAAGCTGAAATACTTGTATACTTTTCAGTTCATTACAGATTTCTATTGAATAGAAATACACTTTTCATGAAAGAATGACTTCAAATTTATTTTTTGAATATTTTACATTATCAAGTTCGCATTTTCAGGAAAAAAAAAAGGTTGATGGAAATATAATCATGGAACAACTGACAATTTAATTTAGAAAAAAGTATTACATCTTAAAATTAGTAAGTACATGTATTCTGTTATTATAAGCAAATGTTTCTTTCCTTTTTTTGTGTTACATAAAAAATGTCGAGACAGCCGGATATTTGGAAGCATTGGGCACGAGTAATCCGGATATCTACACCATTACCCAGCTAAAATGAGTAAATGGTGAAAATTTGTTCTTCATACATGTTTTTAAATGTTTTTTTTTATTCTCGACTTCTCGTTCTTTTTCGTTTTCAAGAACAATGATTTTTCCCATTTAGTATAAGTATATAAAATGCACATGGAATACAGTCATATTATAGTATTGTATATTAATTCTCTCAAATAGTTCAGTCTAATGACGTTAGTTTTCAAAACTTTGTTAGTATGAATGTTATGGCGTTTATTTTCTACGTTCTACGTTCCTCTATTAAAGTTAACGTAGCGTGAGAGAGGTCAACGGTATTCACAGTATTGTCATTTTACAAACTAAAACGTATGAATTTTACAGTTTAAAATTTATGAGATCTTTGAAGTTTATATGAAATTCCCACGATTTATATGTATACTTTCATTGAAAACAAAAAGTTAAGTCTTTATACTGACATTTTCTTTTTATTATATAAAACAGTGAAATTGGTACGATAGAACATATATTTCAATATTGACATTTCTGATTTGAAGTACAACTTCACTGGATTTCAAGCAACTTTGAAACCATATTATTTTAATAGTAGCTTCCCTTTACTCCCCTATTTTACTCTCTATAAAAATGATTTAACATCAATGGCGCCATCTACAATGAATTCTGAATTCAAGAACCGTTTTCTTCGATATCTCAATAATAGGAACCTACTTTCACTACTGCTGTCTCAGATTTCATCTGTTTATGGATCAAAACAAACTTCTACCTTCTGCTCAGCTCACTTCAGAATTCGGAAAATTGAAGTTTTCTCTACTTTGTCGGCATATTTTTTGATTAAAATTTATATAGGGGGCTCTCATAACTAACGGTGTATGATATATATATATACAAAAAATGTATATATATGTCTGTTCGACCAATACTATGCGCACAGTGAAAGAAAATAATTTTAGATGGAGAGATTTAGCGTGACGTCGTCGACGTTCTCGATAGATTCAGTGTTAAACATCGGCGACGTCTTGCTAAAATTAAAATAGAAAACTCCCCATCTAAAACATTTTCTTTCACTGTGAGCGTAGTATTAGTCACACATTTCATATACCGTTAAGATCTATCCCCCTATATATATAGATTTTAATCGCAAAATTTGCCGACGAGATAGATAAAACTTCAATTTTTTCAATTTTCGATTTCTGAAGAGAGCTGCGCGGACAATAATAATGATAATCAATTATCAGATTAGATTACAAACACAGCTTTGAAAAAAAGTTAATTATGTATGACTACATGTTATGTAACACAGTGTTCAAAAAATATAAAAAGTTTTGTAACACGGCGCCTTACCTTACAGATTCCCCCTTGTCCTGTGTTGCCCACCTGCAAAGTATATCTCCCATATATATACCCCCTTCTATATACCCAGCTTTAAATTCACAATTTCACCCGATCTACGTTATCGTCTTCGCACACAAACAAATCCGCAATAAAAGTACGGAAGGGGGACATTTAGTCCGAGTTTTATCTGTGCCGGACTATCCCCTTGTTTTTGTTGGGTTTCAGTTCTCAATTTCATTGCTATGTGACAATAAATCACCTTTGTGATACGATAGGGCCTAGCTTGACTTCAACCTCCTGGAGATACACTATTTAAAAATGTTCCAAAACTTATGAAAACACGAGAAACAAACCCAGATTGACACGTATCTTGATTTCAATTTTTAAAGTACTTTCAAAATGAATTTGATAGTTTGTCAAAAGTACAAACTTTTTAAAAATCATTTAAAGTTATTAAATCAATATTGCCAAATAAATTGAATTAAAGTCATCTATAAATATGCGATCGCTCACCTTAAAAGATCCCTGTCATATATGCTGTTGGTTTTTAACTTTCAATTTTCTGAGTAACT
Organism: Pinctada fucata; assembly: GCA_028142955.1. Classification (NCBI taxonomy): domain Eukaryota; kingdom Metazoa; phylum Mollusca; class Bivalvia; order Pterioida; family Pteriidae; genus Pinctada; species Pinctada fucata. Next base: position 20,111,534 of record AP027107.1, on the reverse strand, counting down.
AAAAGTGAGCACATGACTACTTTAAGTACTATACCTTTATTCAATATTTCCCCCTCGCATTCTAATAGAGAGAACCACAATGAAGTGAAAAAGGGGTAGGGCCACGAGACCCCTAAATTGGCCCTCGATTTTTCTATAGAAAACGCGCGAAACAAAACTAGATTGACCTAAAAGTCGTGATCTCAAATTTTAAAAGTATTTCAGAAAGAACGCTTTTGATGCTGTATTCATTGGCTTGTCAAAAGTACAAAACTTTAAAAATAAAAATCTTCTAAAGAATGTTAAATCAATATTTCCCAAGTGAGACTAGGAGAGTTAGCGAATCCTGTTTGCATGCAACATCCGCCGGAACAATTCCATGACAACTTGTAAAGCGAAGTGATAATGTTTACGGAAACGCGTGAAACAGATCCAGAGTGACCCTTAGGTCGTGATTTCAATTTTAAAAGGATAAAATAATACTTTACTTGTGATGAAAAACCAGTAAATGTAAAAATGTTATCGAAAAATGCCCGAAATAAATCCAAATTTAAAAGTATTTCAGAACGAACGCTATTAATACTTCATAATGCAAAGGCTTGTTAGAAGTACAAAACTTAAAAAAATAAAAATCTTTTTAAAATCATTAAATCAACATTGCTCAATAAATTGAATTGAAGTCATAAGTATATGATCACTAACCTATGACGTTCCCTTGATCATACTTAAGCATTCCACCAATATTAAATATGTTCCCCTTCATCAAAGTGATACCGTACTATACAAGAGAGAAAACACAATTCGAATGAACATAATTTACCTTTTCAGTAATGTAATATATATTTCACGCACTGGTTTCCTGGGGAACCAAAAAGTATGTCATCGTTGCACGAAATAATATAACTTTTCATAATATCTGTCTCAGCATTTAGTGAAGGTAATTTTTCATCCCCGTGAGGTTTTCTCCCCATTTGTTTAGCTATTGATTTTATCGCAAAAGCGTTACTTTTTGAAATCGCATCTTTAAATCAGATCTCTAAATTCCCCTAGAGAGCAAATATTATGTAATTTAAAAAATGTTAGGAGAAATAGATTATTGTTATTTTAACATATCACATAATGTTTAACATCTTCAAATTCATTAGCATCATTTTAGAGCAGATAAATTTACAGCATGGACCAAACATGCACGTTTCGGGTATTTAACCCTCGTCAGTGATCATGTTGACCAATGTGCAATTTGAGCCAACTTTGTAAAGCAATTTTTTTTATTTTCAACACGAAATGTGCAGTAATCCAGATTACGTGAGGACAACCCTCCAACTTATCCAGACTCACGTCAGATATCCGTCATGAAGTTCGGTCGTCATGGTTGGTCTGAACTAAAATGATCCAATACAATGCATTAATAAATTCAGAATCATATCCAAAAGTTACTGATGATATTTTTACATTTTCGATTTAATTTCAATCCTTTATTTTATCCTTTTTGCTTTGATAAGGTATTGGAATAGAAAGAAAACAAAAACTTGAAAGATATCCAAGTTAGATGGATTATGGTCTAATTTTCTCAAATGTGATTCCATATATTTAGATGGATTAAGAAATTATGGGTCTTCAAGATGCTGGAAAAACAATAGATTTTAAATGTATTGACAGCAAAATAGATCTTTATGTGTTATTTTTTCCCTTCATTATTCTCCTATATTGTACCCTCCAGCGTACAGAAACAAAATACTGTATGTGTACTTATTTTAGCGGGATTCATATTTTAGCGGAGTTAGAGCTGCTAAGACTGCGCTAATTCAAGAAAACGCAAAATCATGAATATCTTATAGATTTATGTGGAAAATTACTCGAAGCGCTACTTCATGATTACGCAAATGTTATGTTAAACGTCTTCAAATTCAATAGCATCATTTAAGAATAGATCAATTTGCAGCAAGGACCAGACATGCACGTTTCGGGTACTTAACCCTCGTCAGTGATCATCAATCTAAACAATGTAATATGACCAAAGAGTGTGAATATTATTATGTCCACAAATGTACCGAAAAATGTAGCAGAATGGGTAGGATATGATGCTACAAGTCCCACGTTTTAGAAATTTCAAGAGTTTTTGATAACATAAATTTTCGAATGCGTTGAAGAGACAGACGATCAACCGAAGTTGATCGAACTTGGCTACATGTGCCCTCGGGGACTCCTAGTCCACCAGCAGTGACACTCACCAAGTGGTTCAAATGTTCAACGTCTTCAAATTCAATAGCATCATTTAAGAACAGATCAATTTGCAGCATGGACGAGACATGCACGTGTCGGGTACTTATCACTCGTCAGTGATCCTCAATCTAAACAATGTAATATGACCAAAGAGTGTGAATATTATTATGTCCAAAATGTATCGAAAAATGTAGCAGGTTTGGTGGGATATGATGCTGCAGGACCCATGTTTTAGAAATTTCAAGCGTTTTTGATAACAAAAATTTTCGAATGCGTTGAAGAGACAGACGATCAACCGAAGTTGATCGAACTTGGCTACATGTGCCCTCGGGGACTCCTGGTCCACCAGCAGTGACACTCACCAAGTGGTTCAAATGTTCAACGTCTTCAAATTCAATAGCATCATTTAAGAACAGATTGATTTACAGCATGGACGAGACATGCACGTGTCGGGTACTTATCCCTCGTCAGTGATCCTCAATCTAAACAATGTAATATGACCAAAGAGTGTGAATATTATTATGTCCAAAATGTATCGAAAAATGTAGCAGGTTGGGTGGGATATGATGCTGCAGGACCCATGTTTTAGAAATTTCAAGCGTTTTTGATAACATGAATTTTCGAATGCATTGAAGAGACAGACGATCAACCGAAGTTGATCGAACTTGGCTACATGTGCCCTCGGGGACTCCTGGTCCACCAGCAGTGACACTCACCAAGTGGTTCAAATGTTCAACGTCTTCAAATTCAATAGCATCATTTAAGATCAATTAGGATCAATTTGCGGCATGGACCAGACATGCACGTTTGGGTATTTAACCCTCGTCAGTGATCCTCAATCTAAACAATGTAATATGACCAAAGAGTGTGAATATTATTATGTCCAAAAACGTACCAAAAAATATAACATATAACACATGTAGACAGGGATATGGTCATTATCCATATTTGTCATTAATTATATTTATTTACCCAATTATGATCTGTATGCGCTACTTGGTCGCCCTAAATTAAGTATACGTACATTATACATGTGTTCTAAAAGTTGTAGACCCTGTAACATGTTGAGCTCAAACTGTTACCGCCTTACAGAAAAAATTCAATTGAACACTATTATACCATCCACGTTCATTGACATAAGCATTTGGACTACACCTCTCAGAGGTATCTTTACTGCTTGTTTGACCAAAGCATTTTACAAAAAAATGTGATAACAATATTTGACATCTACAGAAATGCCAAATAATCCATGTAAAAGCATCGAGATATCTTAGATGCGTGAGCAAAGTATAGAATTTCTGTCTACAAACCGTAAAGACCCAGTATACATTGCTATAACTTTATTGAACAGAGATTTTTGTTTTCGGATTCCATGGGTAAAAACCTGATATATATAAAGCAGGCTTGTTTTGTTCCCTAGATTGATATTTGACATCTAGATTCAGATAACTTGTTATCATGGAATGCTAGAGAGTATTATCAGTCAACTTTTAGAATTCAACCAAATTCTATGGTTGTTATAAAAAAAATCACCAAGATTTTTATCTGACTTGATTTCTACAAGTCTACATTATTGTAAAATCTTGCCTTTATATGAATACTAGTATTGCATATATATAATTAAGCTATCAAGAATGCAATGTGACCATCAGTCATTCCGTCTCAAAGTCGAGAAGGCAAGGCAACAAAATTCGAATTTCCATTGGAACGGTTGCGAACGTCGGAATGAAGAAAAATCCGAAGTGAAACCATGTGCACGGGGAGAGTAGGCGTCTCCTGATTGCATGCAACACCCGTCGCAACAGTTCCACGCACGAAGACTTGTCGAAATGGGTGATTGTCTCGATGTACAGATTGATCGATGTACATTACAAGTAGATATTTCTTGTTTGGTGATTACGACAGCCATCTGATCATTCTGGAAAGGGGAATCTGATATGTTTTATTATACGCGTTGCATTTCATAGTGATAAGGTTTTCAGTTGACATGTGAATGTTCCTCCCATTGATTGAATCACTGTTGTTATAGACATAGTCTGTCGAAAACAAAACTGAAAGCTTTCAGACCTTTCATGTCATCTTTTATGTTAAGTCGTTGTTGTCTCTTTGTTGCTGTAGCCAAGTCCTGTTGGAGGCCCCCTGGTTCTTTTATGAATATTCCAATTAAATGCGAGTTATCGGAGTTACTATCCCATGCACGTGTCCATTCCTAACAAACATAAAAAACATTTCCTTTCGGTTCAAGATTTACCGTCATGTGTTTACCAACATTTCGATTTTTTCTTCTATTTAAATCGTGATTCGTCTCTATTCAAGTGGATCTGTCAAGTTTTGATCATATTTTGATATTTGACCGAATTGTTAAAATAATTTGGCTATTTACCACCATTCGCATCATTATGCAGGATGCAGTCAAAAAGTAAGCGCCGAGTGCACATATGTCTTCTCTCATGTTTAACGTCTTCAAATTCAATATCATCATTTAAAACAGATCAATTTGCAGCATGTCTAATGAATTGTGAGATTTAGGGGATAAACGTACTGTGTTTTGTGGTTCCGACGGTATAACTGCGTTTCCAACAGTATATCCAACATATACCTGTCGGAACCACAAAACACAGTACGTTTATCCCTATTCTAATTTGTGTGACATATTTTAACTCTTTATTCCCCTCAGAATGTCTCATTTATTGCTTTAGAGGCGACGTTGCTACGGAGGACTAATAACGACCAACTGAAATGATTGCGCTGCAAAATATGAAATACAACTGCTTCGTATTTATTACAATGGCGAAAATCAACGTGTTATCAATAATAAACTTACTTGTTCTGTTGTTTATATGTGGAGAACGCCATTTACAAGCTCATACCTTGTAGTTTTACGTCACATTATGACGTCACAGGAGCGAAGAACAAAGGGAAGCATGACGTCATACGCAAAAAGTGCGCTAAAGCTTGTAACTTGCAAATTTAGGTAGGAATTCATTTTGAAGTATGTCAAGTGAGTCGGTTTGCGGCATGTATATCGTCGTTATACATGCTTGTAGAAATCCTGTGAACCAATCAGAATGCGTGAAACAAACAGAATGAAGTAGAATTACCAATTGTGACCTTTCTACTGAATTGAAGGGGCGGGTATTGCATGCAAAAAGGAGATGCTCACTCTTCCTGGGCACCTGATCTTTCACAGGGAGTTCACTTCTCTTCATATGGTAGATTTGTTTTATTTCTGTTTCTTTGCCTTAGTTCTGGTTTTATCCTGGTTTTGTATGCCCTTGGTTTGATGATTTTTCGATTAACGATTTTGTACTTTATAGGTATATTTTTTTTTTCCATATTTGCCATGGACCACCAGACATGCACGTTTCGGGTACTTAACCCTCGTCAGTGATGTTCAATCAAAACAATGTAATATAACTCATGTATTGGCATTTTAAAAGTGCTCCATGTTTTAGAGTATCTTCTTTTAGTGTTTGTTGGACTGTTCGGTGTGGTAGCTGTCGTTTGCCCCCTGTTTTTTCTTCAGTTGTTTTGTTTGAAAGTTCGTCACGTTGTTTATTACATCCTTCGGGTATGGTCTGAAGGAAAGGAGTCAAGTCCGGTCCTGTTAGAATCAGCCCAGGATAAAAATCTGATAGATTCGAAAATATTGGAAAAATAAGCATCTTAACAAATACATGGAGGTTCTGACACGTTACCCCTTTGAGATACGCGATTTGTGTAATTAGAATGTATTTGAAACCAACTGATAGTATTACTAAATCATATGCATACAATATTTCCTACTTTGCAAAAGGCACATTTCTGTACAGTAATTGGTTGCTCGAAGTCCTAAACCTTGTCGGAAACCAATATTGTGAATACATATGTCACTTTATCTTTTCTTTGACAGCTAATCTTATTATGAAACATGTATTTAAAGATGATATTCATAGATTTAATTTATCCTTTATGCAATATACTTATCATAAACGACATATAAAGGAAGTTTTATCTTTCTATCATTATTATAAACTAAAATATAGCGCGTGTTGCCCAATTTTAAAAGAAGCCAAATTAAAACATAGAGCGAGGGACCATTATTTCGACGGTGACCATATTTCGCCGTTTTATAGTAAATTGCTTCTCATTGGTTATTGGAAATACTTGTCGTATTTGTTTTTCTATATCCTATCAAATATGACCGTAGCAGTCATGTTTTGATATGTTGTAACATCTCCTGAACTAAATTTTGACCAAAAAATTACCACAAAATGATAAACAAAAGTTAATGAAAACACCAAATTTAGACGTAAACATCCAAAATTTATATTAAAAAAAGAGAAAGCATTTTATTTGGCATCATTTCTTAGAAGTGGTGGTGAAGAAAGATTATCACAATTTTGTCCGTTTTGTGTGCATCTATGATACTTGTCAATAAAAACGAACGGCAAAATATGGTCATCCTCGAAAACATGGAAACGAAATATTTTGACGTAAAAATATAAGGAAACAATGAACTGTGTAAAAACATTCTTTTTGTAGTATTTCAATCGAGAAAAGAGTTAGATTCAATTTCAGCCAAAGCAATTATTGCATTGGCCTACAACTATTGAAGTTTCCTACGAAATGTACGAAAAATTCGGCGAAATATGGCCACTTACTCTGAATAAAGTAAGGGACATCTAGAACATTTCAAGATAAGAAATGAATCACCCTGACAGGTAAGAATATAGTTTCTCAAACAATTTCAGTAGAATAGGGAAAATAAGTAATGTAGCACAATGACGAAAAAAAAAAAAAAAAACCAAAACAAAACAAAAAAACAAAACAAAACAAAACAAAAACAATGATCTGATCTTGATTTGCTCTTAGTTTCGTTTTGGGTTAGAAAACCTGCAGGCGAATGGTTAGTCCACTTGACTCTACATTTATATATCCTTATATCACTGACTGTAATCATTGATATGACTCAGATGTTGTTGATCATGATCATTTTAAAGCAAAAATCCCCGGACACCTACCATGCCATTCATTTACATCAAGTCTACATATACAGTAATTTATATTCATTTGGACAACACTTCATCAAACCAAGTGTCATTAAATGCTTGTTGGACCTCTAGAATCTGACAAAACACGTTGATAACAATATTTGACACCGACAGAAATGCCAAGTGATCCTCGTGAAAATCCCTGTCTGGTCATTACTTTATCTTGGATACGTGATGGAAGTATGTAATTTCTGTCTACAAATCCATATAATTCTACCTAGTGCCTTTATTGGAGAACGAACAGCATTTTCGGAGGATTTTCTTTTCCTTACACGTAATTATAAATTCTAGTGCGCTTTAATCGACTTTTGTAAAGAATTAATTTATGGTAACATATTATCCGATTAAAACCACAATTATTCAGATGGAGCTAGATGTTTTTTCTTTATTTGAAGATCTAGCAGCAACTGTTGAGACCTCTGGGTAATCGGAAAAGTGGGAGGGTTGTGCGCACGTAATCCAGGATAACCATACCTTCTGCTATTTCCATGGCAGATGGCCGTCCTAAGTCGGCACCGGTTGCCCATTGGTCTCGTTGGTTTATGTGTAGTCCTTTGTGTTTGATGTTTCTGTGTTGTGCGTTGACGTTCCTTGTCCCTTACGCGTGAGTTGTTTTTGTCTGCTTTGTGTCTTTGCATTGGGTGTTTTGGGGTTTTGCTGTGAGTGCTACAACCTGGTGTTGTTGGAGATCCCCTCTTTTGTTGATGAAATATATATTCAGTAAGAACAAAGACAGGATACAGCCTCCAGATTGTTTTCACGATGGCAGAATATTTGAGATTTCTATTCACTATTAAAGTATAATTATCTAAACCTTATATTTTTTGTTGTTGTTCATTTAGGTGTCGCCATTTTCAAGTAATTCTGTTTAATTGGGTTGGTTCTGATTTGAACTCAGCAATACGACCAAGAGAATGTAATTTCCTTAATTTCCCTATGCTGTATTTCTTTGACTTTCATATTGAGTATAGAATTTAATTATAAAAATTTACTTAAAGAAAATTAGACATATTTTTCATAAATAGCTTAATTGTTGTCTGGTTTTGTTGATGACTTAACTTTACATTGTGTACAAACAGCTAGAACACACAAAAAATACATAGTGTGCATGCATACGTACTTTCCTACCTCCAGGGTTTGACATCAATTTTTCAATCCTTAAAAAGACCTACAATTAATATTACCACCAAGCATTGCACTTTGTCGCACGAACTGACATTCCTCGTCTAAATACTAACATTGTATATTCCTAACACTTTATCTTTTTCAAAGCTGATTTTATTTGATAATTATAAAGATTACAGGGGTTCAATGCATCTATTACGTAATACTACTATTAACATTATTGGGAGGTTTATCTCTGAATCAAAGTACACGTAGCTCCGTATTACTTATATTCGAAATAACTCAAATGTTGATCGTTTGCACATACATTTATAAGAGAAATATTATTTGAAGAAAAAAAACCAGCATATACCAATGTCTTCGATGTGACATAAATGCTGCTTATCACGATTAAGAAAAAAAAAATCCTGGACATCTACCATACCATTAATTAACATCAGTTGTCCATATACTAGTATAGTATTATTTCATATACTATTCTAGTATATTCTACTATATACTATTATTTCATATATCATTTCATATAACATATCAGATCCCCCTTTCAAGAATGATCAGTGACATTCTGGATTGTGATTGAATGGCAGTCATCATCACCAAACAAGACTTACCTGATGTGTACACCAATATGTACATCGAGACAATCACCAAATTTGACGAGTTCCCATGGAGGTGTTGCGACGGGTACGTGTTGCATGCAATCAGGAGACGCTGACTCTCCCCGGGCACCTGGTCTCACTTCGGCATTTTATTCATTCCGATGCTCGCAACCGTTCCTATGGAAAATCTAATGATTTTGCCTTGCCTTTTCGACTTTGAGACTGAATAACTGATCGGTACTTCTTTAATGTTTATTCATATTAATTTGAAGACGACTTCATCGACCAATTGTTTGAACATTAGAATCTGACAAATGAGTTAAAGAAGATCCTGACGATAATCTCAACAACACTCACAATAGAGCACGAAATTAAACATCGACGGACCCCTAGCAAGCTAGAGGTGGGACCAGGTGCCCGGGAGGAGTAAGCATCCCCTGTTGGCTAGCCGCACCCGCTGTCGATATTAATGAAGCATGGAAATGAAAATATATAGAATTCATGCACTGTATGACGTTATGTCTATATAAAGAGTGCTATGGCGACAATGTCAGGGAAGTATAAAAACACGTTGATAACAATATTTGACAGCGATAGAAATGCCAAGTAATCCCCGTGAAAATCCCTGTCTGGTCAGTACTTTATCTTGGATACGTAAGGGAAGTATGTAATTTTTGTCCACAGATCCAACATATTCTTCAGAGTTCCTTTATGAGACAATGAAAATTGCGTTGGATAATTCCTACTCCTTTTCTTAAACTTGCATAGTGTAAGATTCATTTTCTCGTAAGCTACGCCTTTCAGTAATTTCACAGTCTTTGGCCATATTGAAGATCACTATGGAGAGTTAAGTACCCAAAAAGTGCATATCTGGCCCATGCTTCAAATTAAATGATTCTTGATATTTGAAGACGTGTAACATTAAAACCGCGACAAATACTCGTCATGTTAAAGCTAGATGGTTTTACTTTTGTCAAAATTCATGTTTCGAAGATCTAGCAACAACCGTTGATGAGATACATTTTCATTTAGAACAATATTTTAAACATTTGTGCATTTGATTTGATGCACATCGGAACTCTTCCTTTTTATATTGTAATTTATGTTTTTGAGGTTCACTAGCTTTCAAACAATTGTTTCTACTTCTATTTTGTGTATAGGTATTTTCGTTGTTAAGGGAACTTTATTTGGATATGCTACTGAATCGACCCTACAGGAAATTTTGAGCGGCGCACTGTCTGTAATGTAAATGTAAAAATCTAACTTCAAAAAATTAAAGAAGGCGCTACTGAAATTATTTTTGGTGGCTCCGCTGAAAGCATCACTGATGAGAATTTTATATTCGAAACACGTACCTGGTGCATTTAAATTGGTTTGGAATTTTCTTCAAGAAGGTAGAGAGTTGGAACCCTTCGACATTATTAATATAGACACTTATTTCACGTTGCAGTGTGGAGCATTTAAAGTCGTTCCCCATGGCCTGATGTTTGTCAAGTGTATTAATTACTTCTTTCCAGCTCTGTCACCTGAAAGAAGCTTTGTTTCGGCCTTTTATCAATGTGACATTATATGTATTTTTTGCTAGTTCGGAAACTAGCCATTTCACCGATAAATATCATCGAAATTAAAGGAGTTTAACATCTTAGCACCATCCCTCCAATGCTATTTTGAACATAGATTTTATTTGGATATGCTACTGAATCGACCCTAAATTTGGAGCCGCGCACTCTCTGTAATGTAAATGTAAAAATCAAACTTCAAAAAATTAAAGAGGGCGCTACTGAAATTATTTGTGGTGGCTCCGCTGAAAGCATCACTGATGAGAATTTCATATTCGAAACACGTGTCTGGTGCATGTAAATTGGTTTGGAATTTTCTTCAAGAAGGTAGAGAGTTTGGAACCCTATGACATTATTTATGTTGGTAAGGTTGGCTGGTGTTCATTGTTTAAATTGCGATTATAAGACTGTTGACGTTTCTTCAGCGTCTTGTTGGATACCTTTCATCGCTTAACTTTACAGTTTGTGAGTTTATAGGCATAAGACATCAATATTTTCTTTATTCTAGCTTCTATTATAATTCTTAGTTAGACCTGCCATGTTTTATATATCTAGATGCACAGACGCATCTTGTCAATCTAAGGCAGGATACAGCCTCTAGATTAATTTCACTTTGTCAAGATATTTTTAGGAAATTTCTGTTCATTGTTTCAAGACGAGGTCATGATCCAAAAAATCTGTTTATTTTAAGCTGAGCTTATTCTGCTTTTAATAGGTGGTGCCACCTACAACACATCCCATTTGCTTTTTTTTCCAATGCAGGTCTTGACTAAAAGCAACATGATCGTGAAATGCATGTTTCATATTTATCTGTTCTTTTTTCATCAAATTGACTGAAATACATGTAGACATATACTATCTATGGGGGGTGGCGGACACGGAGGTACCTCTTTCCCTTCCCACTCCCTTATCTCCCCCTCCCGCCGCCACCTCCCTCCCCCTCCTTATCATCCTTCCCTTACCTCCCCCTTCCCGCCCCCTTCCTCCCTCCTTCTTCTCTCCTTCCTCCCGCCCCCTTTCCCCCTTCCTTCCCTCCCCTTCTCCTGCCCCTTCCTCCCGCCTCCCTTTCACCTGACCACCCCCTCATCTATTAACAGCTTGTTGACTAGTATCAAATCGTTTTGTGGGGATCCTTACTTAACAATGTTAATACGGAGGTGATCATACAAACAGAGCACAATATAGATATGTCTTGTCTTACCTTCCGTGCTTGGACATCAACTTGTCAATCTGAGAAAAGAACATGAAATTTTCCTTCTCTGGAAAAAAGCCGCAACTTCTCAACATTAATTCAAATAGAATGCACTTGCTCGCACGAACTTCTAAACCTTGTCGAAATACCAACATGGTATATACAAAACACTTTATCTTTTTCAAGGCTGATTTTATTTGATAATTGAAATATTACAGGGGTTCAATGCATCTATCATGCAATAATACTATTTAACAATTTACACAGTAAAGGAAGTTTTATCTCTTGATTAAGGTACATTATCATAGTTCTTTATTGCCTAATTTCGAAATAAGTCAAATGTTGATCGTATACACATACATGTACATTAACGTATCCAATGTACAAATGAAGATCTCGCGGACGTCTCGTCCATTTAAACAGTGTTAAAATGATCTCGGTAATCTTCGGCAGTGTCTCGATAGTTTCCGTAGCTTGAGCGACGGTCGGCATGCTGACCTTTGATGATAGTAGCCATTATTTATGTTGCATTAGGTAAATCAAGGTAAAATATGCCATGATTCTAACTATATAATACACTTGATATTTATTTGTACAACGGATACCTTAATAAGAGTGATAGAGTGATATTAGATTTCGGAGCAAAAACAGTATACACTAGTAATTTAATTTCACCACCTTGCTGCTGATCTTGATAAAAAAAATCTCCATACACTTACCATGTTAAACGTCTTCAAATTTCATAGCATCATTTTTAAAGAACAGATAAATTTGCAGCATGGACCAGACATGCACGCTTCGGGCACTAAACCCTCGTCAGAGATCCTCAATCTAAACAATGTAATATGGCCAAAGCGCGTGAAAATTATGTCCAAAAATGTACCAAAAGACGTAGCAGGATTGGTGGGACATGATGTTACAGGACCCCACGTTTTAACTAGACATTTCAAGAAATTTTGATGTGACAGAAATTTTCGAATGCGTTGAAGAAACGATCAACCGAAGTTGATCAATCGAACACGTCATCAATTTACACCAAGTCTCCGTATATGTATAGTAATTTATATTCATTTGGAATAGACTTCATCAAAACATGCTTGTTGGAACCTAAGAATCTGGCAGAAGACATTGATAACAATATTTGACACCAACAGAAATGCCAAGAAATCCCCATGAAAATCCCTGTCTGGTTATTACTGATGTCTTTATCTACGCGAGGGAAGTATGATATTCCATGTAATTCTACATACTGCCTTTATAAGAAAAGGAACATTTGCTTTGAATTAGTATGATGATAGTATGAGATTAGATTGAATTTAATCTAGGATTCAATTCTCTTAGCCTATTTAACAAATCTTCATGATACGTACAGCCTGCCTTACCTTTTAATATTTAGCGCTGGAAAATAATTTTTTCAATCTGAACGGAGAACAAGAGATTTTTTCCAACTATGCGAAAGACCCTTAAACTTCTCAAATTTTATTCAGATACGAACACTTGCTCGCGCGAACTCCTTATTCTTGTCGAAATAACAAGCATTATAAATACAAAACATTTTATCTTACTCAAAGCTGACTTTATTTGATAATTAAAGATTACAGGGGTTCAATGCATCTATGATACAATGACACTTTTAATAATTGACACATTATTGGGAGGTTTATCTATGAATCAATGTACACTATCGGTCGTAGCTCCGTGTTGCCTAATTTCGAAGTAAGTCAAATGTTGATCGTATGCACATACATAAATAAGAACTGTCATATTTTATTTTAAAGAAGAACCTAACAAAAAAACCAGTCCTCTACTGTTCCTACTTTTTTTTCTACTTTTCCTTCCTTATTTATTTTGACCATACTTTTTCTTCAAATCCGTCTTTAATTCAAGATTATTACTTTTTCATCACAGATGTACATGTACTTGTAAAAGATCATAACAAAGTTATGTGATGTCACATGAAAGTAAAGGCAAAAGTCAAAGTACACGTAAAGTACAACGAACAAGTGCATCTTAACTCATGAGTATTTTCATGTTTGATTAAACATACAAACAGCTTTATCTTTTAACCGCTCTTGAATAGGTTGTTGATAATTAACTTATCTAATCTTGTACTTCAAAAATGAAAATGATTAATATGAAATGTTAGATACAACAAAGACGTTAAAATGAACTTTGTGTATATACTAGAAAAAATGGGTATGTGTCACTTTTCTAGTTATAAGGGGCTTGAGACCAAGACTGCTTAGACATGTAGAAATATAGAAAATACGTATATTCTTGGACTAAATATTCGTAATTTTGCACCCAAAATTTACCGTTGAAGACCCCCCCCCCCCTTCTTTAAACTTAAATCAGGAGACCTTGACTTTCCCTGGGCACCTGGTCTCACTTCGGCATTTATTCATTGACTTCCTCCTCTTGCTTTGTTTCCATGCCATGTATCTAGTTTGAACGCCTGTTACATGTAGTCTAGTCACTTACACTGCAGTTTCAACTAACTTTCCTCCTAGCCATGGTGATGTTTATACTTGTATGCAGATCTTCTGGATCAAGTGTTAACGTCTTCAAATTCAATAGCATCATTTAAGAACAGATAAATTTGCAGCATGGACTAGACACATACTTTTTTCTTGCATTCAATGTTTTCTTATGCAAAACAATGTCGAACTCCAAGGTCAAAGTAGCTAGGTCAAAGGTCATGGTATCAAATTAAAAAGAGACTAAAATAGAGAGAATTAATCTAGCAATGAAATCCCTATTTCATAAATTCAGAGGATGGCATCATACTTTACGTGATTTTATTAGATGAAAATTAGGTTAAAGTCTGAAGTCCAAGATCAAAAATCATAATCTGAAATGAAGATCTTGTCTGTGAAGGATTAAGTCCATATCTCTTATAATTTTAGAGATTTTTAACAAAAGATGTGAATGGAGGGACAGACAGAGATCAGCAATCCAAAGACCAAAATAGATTTGCAATCTAGAGCAAATCAATAAAACAAAACCAAAAGTGACCTAGGAACACAAATAGATCATATATCATGACCCATGATGTATGTTTTAAGCTCTTTTTTTTTCGAAAAGAATGCATATCTATCAATGAGGCGTTTGTGCAGGTTTGGTCTTTGTATCATCACATGCTATTTATAATAGCACATCTAACATTTATCTCGTTGGATAGTTCGACCTCCCTAGTTTCCTCAAAATGTTCTACCAAATCTTTATCAATCTTACTCACCAAATTTTTAGCAGAAATCAAATCTGGGATTCAAAAATATTGTTCGACAGTATATTCTCGCAGTGGTATCAACCAGATGTGGATTTTAAAGAATTCGAAGGAACTTTTAGAACATCTGAAATCCACTCATTTTAGTAGAGCCTATAAATTCAATCAAAGCCTTTGATTTTTCGATACTTTACACTACAATCCCACATTCTAAATTGAAAGAAAGACTCGCAAAAATTATAAGTAATGCGTTTACAAGTAAGAACGGCAATCGCAAATACAAACTTATTGTTGTTAACTATGACAAAACCTACTTTGTAAACGAAAAGTCCGATTCTGAAAATAAGTACACTGAAACAGATATTATTCAGATGTTTAACTTTCTGATCGATAACATTTTTGTGGTGTTTGGAGGAAAGGTCTTCCAGCAAATTGTCGGAATTCAAATTGGGACCAATTGTGCCCCACTCCTTGTCGACATTTTTCTTTACTCGTACGAAGCTGAATTCATTCAATCTTTGGTCTCTGAAGGGAAAAGATACTTAGCTTCTGACTTAAACTTAACTTACAGATACATAGACGATGTGTTGTCCATCAATAATACAAAATTACCTCAGCAGCTTGAAGTCAAAGAACTACAGAGACAAATAATTCAGCATCCTATTTGGACATAATGTTGTCCCACGACACTGATGGTCAGATGAACACCTCACTCTATGACAAACATGACGACTTCAATTTCAGCATTACAAACTTTCCTTTTCTGAGTAGCAACATCCCTTCATCGCCTGCTTATGGCGTGTTCATATCTCAGTTGATACGCTATGCCAGAGCAAGTACC
Source organism: Pinctada fucata (assembly GCA_028142955.1). NCBI lineage: Eukaryota > Metazoa > Mollusca > Bivalvia > Pterioida > Pteriidae > Pinctada > Pinctada fucata. The sequence goes on along the minus strand of AP027107.1, from coordinate 20,095,757 downwards.
AAATATATGGATTTTGTTCTGAGAGCTAGGCTTCTTTTAGATAAGCTTCTCAGTCAGGGATATGTTTGTGACCGACTAACATCGTCACTGAGGAAGTTCTATGGTCGATGTGGGAAACTCGTCATACACTATGATGTCCCACTCTCCAGAATGGTGAATGATATTCTGTCGTAGACCATTTGAACCATCCAACCAAAGATTGTACTCTATGTCTTCCGAAATGGAAGTAACTGGATGTGACAATTCTACCGAATTGAAGCTGCGGGTGTTGCATGCAAGAAGGAGATGCTTACTCTTCCTGGGCACGTGGTCTCACTCCCATATCGGGAGTTCACTTCTTTTCATATGGTGGATTTTGTTTGTTTGCTTTGGTTCTATCCTGATTTTGAATGCCTTCGGTTTCTGATTTTCTGAATTATCAATTTGTACTGTATACAGGGATATGGTCATTATCCATATATGTCATTACATCTAATTAAATAATAACTTATTAACAAATCCATAAATAGACTTTTATTTTAACATAAAACAATGATCTGGTAAGACTAGTTACAACAAGAAATGACTCTTGTGAAATTGAGTTTTCTTTCTAGAGAAAAACAAAGAATTAGTAAAAGCGAATTATCAAAGTGAAGGAAGTTTATAGAAATGGAAAGAAGAAGCAAGATGGGAACACTTCAAAATCACCGACATAATCATAATGCAAGTACAAATGGAAAGAGCTTTGGGGAAGATTAGTAATCTCTGACTGGTGGAACAGAAAGTACCATTGACTTTCTATAAAAAATGAACCTTTGCGTAACTTTTGAAAGAGAATATTCCTTATGAAAATTTACCTTTAGGACTTCACTTTAGATTTTGATATCCTTTTGAGAAAAAAAAAAACCATTGGGCATTACTTTTGAAAGATAAGTGAGTGGTTACTTCTTCATACCACAACATACCATGTATTCTTAATGTATTTAAAATATTCTTTTGTGAACGAAAAGTTGGACCTTGAGAAAATGTTTTTGGGTCTGACCTTTTCCTTCTTAAAACTTTAACTATTTTGATATACATTTGTACATGCACATGTATAAAATTAATGGTATTTTACATCTGAAGAAATTTCATAAATAAACATTCAACAAACACCCTAAACTAAACAAAGCAGATCACAAGTTTCTGAATTAAGAAATGAATCTTATATTTTTTCTGTTGATGCAGGTATCACCCGAAAAATTGGACAGAAAACTGCATCAATGCGCGTAGCGCGTTGATGCAAAAGTTTTCTGTCCAATTTTTCGGGTGATACCTGCATCAACAGAAAAAATATAAGATTCATTTCTTATCATTTAATTATGGAAAACATACTGTTTTCTTGGATCTAAAAACAATCGATCACCGCACTATATTTCGTAAGTCGGAAGGTTTCGCAGTGATATGTCTGCCAAAACAAGTTATGGCAGCCGCCATGATTCAAACAGCGAACGATCGTCTCTCTATATCTTTGGAATAGGGACCAGTTTGAGCAAATTCTACATGCACTGTTAATTTTTGAGTAAGTAGAAAAGAAATGGTACCCTTGAAATGATAAGCAAACATCAACAAATTGTATTTTCAGCAACGAGTTCATTCCTGTTTGAGGGAACCCCCAGTTCTAAAAATAGTGCTATAAATAGACTTCCGTGAAAAATTGTGTTGATCGATGTATCAACAAAATTTCTCAGCCAATCAGAATCTTCGTTTCTTGAAAATGACAATGGAAATTAAATGATTTGCATTTTCTATATACACAATTTAGAAATCGAAGAATCCCATACAAAAACTTTCATCATACATACGATCTGTTTTGCTCTTATATTTGATATGTACATTACAATAATTTTGCTCCTCCAATAGAATAAAATGAAAATGAATTTTGAAATTAGTGAAATGAAAATGACAATGATTTATATAAATATAAGTGTCGCTGTGCTTCACAGGCGACACAAACATAGGGTAATCAAAGATTACATAGCTCGCCTATACAGGTTTTTGTCATAAACCAGGTTAAAGTTTTTGAAAAGTAGGTCAAATCCAAGGTCAAGGTCACTAGGTCAAAGGTCATGGTCTCAAATGAAAGATCTCGTCACAAGGTATCTACATGTGAAATATCAAAGCCCTACCCCTTATAGTTCAAGAGATATAGCCCAGGTTAAAGTTTTGTCTACGGACGATGCCAACGACGACGCCAAGGGTATGGCATTAGCTCTCCGGACTTTTTCATCATGGCGAGCTAAAATGCAGTGAGAAGTAATATTTTTTCAAGATTCAAGAACAATCACCCATCCATGACTTATGCAGCCAACATATCCGATTTGTTCTAAAACCACATACCAGTATCACAATTTTGTTCATCTTAAGGTATGTGTTATACATATAGCAGTATTCAATACATTTCTATGGGTTGTAACATATATGTAGCTACTTCGAAATATTGTTTCTATTACATGTACATTTCAATTGCTTTTCATCATGAAAGATCAAAATGTCAATCTTAATCCATGCCATAAAACTTCAAAAAACATCTGAATACTTCTTGTTGAATTAATTGAAACATACAAATGTATATAATGGAAAGTAATTTCATACAGTGTAATGAATCAAATTCATGAGATATTTTGATATTTCTTATGCACTTTACCAGTCAAGGAACATAACAGTTTTGACACCTTATTATTCAAACATGAAAATATCACTTGGAATCAATTATAGGTTTCCTTTCTCTAGTTTTTACTTTTTAATATTATGTATTTTCCTCAGTTCCTGATAAACAATATACCATCTGAGGAAAGATAACTCTAAGATTTGTTCTCATGATTCCCAAAACCATGTATAAAGCAACAATATTTTCACAATATGGAATTAATTCACATAACACAATAAATAAATCTAAAATCTAGTTGTCTCATCATTGTTCGTATGGTCGTCTTTATTTGGGTCAGGTTCAGAGGTTTGAACTTTGACCTGAGATAATTTCCTCTCCTCCAAAATTTCTAATCTTCTAGTTTCTTCTGCTTTCTCTTTCTCCTCCTGAAATTAAATTTACTTTTAAAGAACAAGGAGTATTTTTTAAAATTTAGTCATCATCTCCATCCATCTCCTTTTCTCTCTCTTTCTTCCAATCATGAGAAAAAAAACCTGAGAACATTTCCTAAACATAGGAAATCACAGATTACAAAGCTCTCCTCGTGGCAGCAAAATTCAATTTAAACTTATTTCTTAGAACATGTACATTTGTTTTTTAAGGCAAAATCATTCAAGCAGAAAAAGTAGGTAAAGCCGTAAAAGGTAATTTTATGAAAGCTTAATCAAAGATACATCCAATATGCAAGTTTGGTACATGTAGCACTTATACTTTGCTCAACACTGGCTTTTAAAGTCAAAATTACTCAAGTGAAAAAAGTAGGTCAAGGTCATTTTATGAAAGTTTGATCAAAGATACATCCAATATGCAAGTTTGGTACATGTAACACTTATACCTTGCTCAATAATGGCTTTAAAAGGCAAAATCACACAAGCAGAAAAAGTAGGCCAAGGTCATTTTATAAAAGTTTGATCAAAGATACATCTCATATGCAAGTTTGGTTCATGAAGCATTTAGACTTTGCTCAATAATGGTTTTTTAAAGTGCAATCACTCAAGTGGAAAAAGTAGGTCAGATGCTGCATCTGATGCATGGGTTAATCCCAAGATGAATCACTTGTGCAAGTTTGGTTACTGTAGCATTCAGTATTTTGCCAAATACTTAGCTACCCAAAACTTCTTAACCGGACGCAGGGGAGGGAGAGGGGGATAGCATAAGCTCACTCAACTTCCTCAAGGTGAGCTAAAAATGTCTTCACTCAAACAGAAAACCATGTGCATGGTGCAGTATGAAGTCATAAAGTACAAGTAGCTCTGAGTTGGATTCTGAATAAAGTTTTTTTTGTAAACATAAATACTATACTACAATGTATAGATAATGTGTATACAGCAATCGGGGAGGGAATGAGTGTTCTTTTAAAACACTTTCCCAAGTTTCCCTAAAACCCCAGTAAACATGCTTAAAAACAACCTTGACCTATGACATCTTGTATACATGTACAACATACCTCAGCTTTCAACCTGTAGTACTCATCTATAGCATACTGGTATTTAGGGGACGTGATTCCAAAGAACCATGCTAATTTTTCACCACAAGTGTCTGCAACTACAAAAGATATATAATTCATAATTTTAGGTACATTTTTTTCCAATATTCCCAAAAACAGAATTGATTTAAGTCTTTTCAGGTCTAGAAATACATGTAGAGGTACAGATTTTAGCTGTTCAAGCAAAAAAATCATTATCCTTTACCATCTTTCAAATTAACAATGTAATTTATACAAATTGACATGTTCATGCTAAAAGTGCTGATTCGAAATGTTCAATGCTTACAATACTAGAACTAATAACAGTACTTTATACATTTAATCTTGTCTGAGTCTATTTGTGCTGTGACTTTGAACATTGTCCTCCAAATCAAACATACCTGTCAACTTTGAAATCTTAAAAAGAGGGAGATCTCCCTCCTTGGTATGTGAAAAAGAGAAAGATAGCGTGTGAACGCATTTTGCTACATTCTTAATGAAATAATGACATTTTGTGCAAAACCAATTTCCGAATAATTTCATAGTGCCAACATTTAATGCAAAAACATTTATAAACTATGAAACATGTGTCAATAATCTATTACATTCTTTACAACTTTTCTTGCATTTTGTCATGCAATTTTTCATGAAATGCTCTGATTGTCACTATTAAGAGTTAATCTTCTTTGGTAAATATGCCAAAAGAGGGAGAAAGAGGGTGATTGGGCCAAAAAGAGGGAGATTTTGGCCTACCTCGAGGGAAGAATACCGAGGAGGAGGATGAGGTCAAAAAAGAGGGAGTCTCCCTCCAAAAGAGGAGTCTCCCTCCAAAAGAGGGAGAGTTGACAGGTATGATCAAAAGTGTTCTTCCTCTGGTCATAATCATGATAATGATTCTTTGCTCAAAATTCCGTCTTTTCGATTTGACATGCCTACGTTCGATTTGTGCAGGTATATGACGTAAAAGCATTGTGACGTCATTAAATTCCATTGAAAACGTCATGTATGTAACCCTGTTTCCCTGAATTTCAGGCTGGTTTCCATAAAAATTGATGACGTCACAATGCGTTGACGTCAGATACCTGCACAAATGGGAAGTAACTCTGTATTTCGAAAAGACCGAATTGAAGGGTGCAGAGCAAACAGTTTTATTTGTATAACATGTACAATGAACAAAAGGATGAAAATATCCTCCATAAAGAATAGACATAAATACATGTATATATATATATATGTACACGTATGTATCCAGACCAAAAGGATAGACAAACTTAGACATACCTGTACCTACCAGTATGGCACATTATACATGTACATCAGTCTAAAGATGAATGCACATGTAACAATTCATATATTGTATATTGGAATAAGATAAATTATTATTCTGTACGCAGATTAACATATAAACACTTACCAGACAAAGTGCCTCTGGCCATTGTAACCAAGTAATACCAAAACCATGGCAACCATGTTAAGTCTCTCTGAAAAAGGGAAATATTTGAAATATCATCAAGATTATGTGAAAGACTTTTAATATACATATTCGTTGTATGATAAATAAACATTTACTAATTACAGGATAAATCAGAGGCATCCACGTACAATGTAAATAGTTTTTATCTACAAAGATCTTGCTAAAAATAAGTTATTTAAGCTTTACACCCACTGATTGTCATACTTTTTAAAAAATGTTTAAGTGTAATTCACCTATAGATACACAAGACTGCAGTCTTAACCAAAAACCACTATCCCGACACCTAGGGCTACAAATTCCAGAAATTTTGCAGGCTAGCAGAAATTTTCTATAAACTATACGATTAGCCAGTAGAATGCCTTCCGGCTAGAGGTTAAAAAAGGTTTTAATAATGACTGTAAGAGAAGTTAATTGTGCAATACATATATCAAAGTGATAATTTTTCTTCATGTAAAAGTATGCTTGTGAAATCAACAAAACAATGGGAAAATACACATGTGCTTACAGGATTTACTGGAGGAGGAGGGGGAGGCTTGTCCTCTTCCTCATCAGTAGAATATTCCTCGAGGATACCATCACTACAGTGTATTATCCTCCGTGGTACTTTCTTCTTTTTCTGTGTAGTGTCACCCTCTAAAGGAATGTTCGTGAAGTCAGAATTCTGAAATAAAATATCTAATGGTATTTACATGTACATGTACATGTAAGAGTGCTAAAAGCAAATAACAGCAAAGAAAACAGCCACATGAAGAATCTCCCTCTCAAAATATTTAAGCATTTCATAAGGGAGATATAAATATATATATATATACTGGTGTCGGAACAGTTTCTGGACGATTTTGAAGGTTTTTCAGTGATAACTCCTCTGTCCTTTGATGGAAAATGTTCAAATTTCTCTCAAAATCAAATAATACTTTGCCATTCACACAGATGCACATATCCAAAGTAAATGATAAATCTGTCTAGAACAAGTTAAAAGTCATGTTTGTAAAACATTAATGCCCCCCTACCCCTTCTGTGATTAAAGTCTGTCACAACTTTATACTTCATTTTCATTTGATGTGTCTGTACACAAAATTTCATTTCAATATGTGAATCCACTCCAGAGGTATTGAACGGAAACTGATGTCGTGGACCAACCGACGGACCGATAGACAGAAAGTCAGACAGCGGCAAAGCAATATGTCCCCTCTTCTTCAAAGGGGGCATAAAAATTTTTGATTGAACCCAAATATGAACTTGACCTAGATTTTTATTTGATGTGTCTGAAAACAAAATTTCATTTCAATATGTAACTCCACTCAAGAGATATTGAACGGAAACCCTGAAATTTTGGTATTTTTTGAAGTGCAAGGGGCATAACTCCAGACATCGTCAAAGTCACCGGTCTGTCGGCTATAGCCGGTAATATTCGAATTTGTCCGATGAAAAAATCAACGTATCGGACAAATTGTCCGGTAAAAAATAAGACCAAAGAAAAAAATGTGTCTTTCCAGGAACCCGATCGACCATTATTGGCATTAAAAATCGTGCCGACTCTGGATTTTTATCGCCATTTCCCCAATACTGCCTTAACAGAATTGAAATTCCTTAAAAAAAAATTCTGGATTTCTAGGGGCTGGGGTAGGGGTGGGACTTGAATTTGCTAAAAAAAATCTTCTTGTCCTGATTGACGTAATTTTATTTTAAAATCACAGGCTGGACCCCCTCTGGAAAAAAAATCAAGATTTGCCCTTGCTGGGCACCTCGGATTATAATCTAGAAATACCACAACCTGTGATCAATTTATTACTTTTTATAGCTAACTGATAACTTGATACTTGGAGTATCTAAAGACTCAACTGCTGCAGTCAGTAACTTGCATGGAGTTTTCACATGTTCAGATAACTGCTTTTTTTATGCCTTTTTAGAAGGCAGAAGGGGGGGGGGGGGGGTAATAGTACATGTACAAATAGCTCAAAGAGAAGTTCTTTCTCATTTACAGGTGATATTTCCGAAATAAGAATTGTCTGGTAAAATAAAAAATTGACTGGTGAATTTTTCATTTCACCAGACAAATTGTCTGGTAAATAAAACACCGCTAAAGACGGTATGGCCGGATTGCAAAGTAAGTTTTTGTCACCAACTGGGTCAAGGTCACTAAGTCAAATATTACAGCATACATTGAGAGGTCTTGTCAGAGGCAAACTACATGTATAATATAAAGTTTCTACTGTATACAGTTCCTTAAATTTTGCTTAAACCAGGAACTTTAACCAAAGTCTTTAACTAGGTCAAAGTCCAAGGTCAAGGTCACTAGGTCCAATGTTACGGCATAAATTGAAAGGTCTCGTCATGGGCAACCTAAATGTATAATAAAAGGTTTCTACTGCATACACTTCCTTAGATTTTGCTTAAACCAGATACTTTAACCAAAATCTTAAACTAGGTCAAAGTCCAAGGTCAAGGTCACTAGGTCCAATGTTGCGGCATAAATTGAAAGGTCTCATCATGGGCAACCTAAATGTATAATATAAGGTTTCTACTGCATACAGTTCCTTAGATTTTGCTTAAACCAGAAACTTTAACCAAAATCTTTAACTAGGTCAAAGTCCAAGGTCAAGGTCACTAGGTCCAATGTTGCGGCATAAATTGAAAGGTCTTGTCATGGGAAACCTATATGTATAATATAAGGTTTCTACTGCATACAGTTCCTTAGATTTTGCTTAAACCAGGAACTTTAACCAAAATCTTTAACTAGGTCAAAGTCCAAGGTCAAGGTCACTAGGTCAAACGTTATGGCATAAATTGAAAGGTCTTGTCATGGGAAACCTATATGTATAATATAAGGTTTCTACTGCATACAGTTCCTTAGATTTTGCTTAAACCAGGAACTTTAACCAAAATCTTTAACTAGGTCAAAGTCCAAGGTCAAGGTCACTAGGTCAAACGTTACAGCATAAATTGAAAGGTCTTGTCATGGGCAACCTTCATGTATAATATAAAGTTTCTACTGCATATAGTTCCTTAGATTTTGCCTCAACCAGAAACTTTAACCAAAATGTTGACGGCAGACGGACAGACGGACGGACAGACGGACGGACGGACATCGTCAATCTATAGACCGGAATTGCTTTGCAATCCGGCCAAAAATTCAAACTTTCACGATGTCTGATAACTCTGTCAAAATTTTGTTCATCAGACCTAAATATGAACTTGACCTAGTAGATTTTCATTTGATGTGTCTGTATACAAAATTTCATTTCAATATGTAACTCCACTCAAGAGATATTGAACAGAAACCCTGAAGTTTTGGTATTTTTCACATGGCAAGGGTCATAACTCTGTCCAAATTTTTTTGATCGGACCTAAATATGAACTTGACCTAGATTTTCATATGATGTGTCTGTATACAAAATTTCATTTCTATATGTAACTCCACTCAAGAGATATTGAACGGAAACCCTGAAATTTTGGTATTTTTCGAAGTGCAAGGGGCATTACTCTGTCAAAATTTTGTTGATTGGACCCAAATAAGAACTTGACCCAGATTGTCATTTGATGTGTCCGTATACAAAATTTCATTTCAATATGTAACTCCACTCAAGAGATATTGAACGGAAACCCTGAAATTTTGGGTTTTTTTTCTAAGTGCAAGGGGCATAACTCTGTCAAAATTTTGTTGATCGGACCCAAATATACACTTGACCTAGATTTTCATTTGATGTGTCTGTATACAAAATTTCATTTCAATATGTAACTCCACTCAAGAGATATTGAACAGAAACCCTGAAATTTTGGTATTTTTCGAAGTGCAGGGGGCATAACTCTGTCAATTTTTTTTCAATCGGACCTTAATACGAACTTGACCTGGATTTTCATTTGATGTGTCTGTATACAAAATTTCATTTCAATATGTAACTCCATTCAAGAGATATTGAACGGAAACCCTGAAATTTAGGTATTTTTTGAAATGCAAGGGGCTTAACTCTGTCAAAATTTTTTTGATCGGACCCAAATATGAACTTGACCTAGATTTTTGTTTGATGTGTCTGTATACAAAATTTCATTTCAATATGTGAATCCATTCCAGAGATATTGAACGGAAAGTGATGTCGCGGACCGACCGACATACCGACCGACCGACCGACCGACCGACAGCGGCAAACCTATATGTCCCCTCTTCTTCGAAGGGGGGCATAAATATGGTTTCTAGATCAATTTTATGACCTTTTATATATGATATTTTCGCCGTATTTCGCAAATCACTGAAACAGTTTCCGGACACGTTCACATCTGTTTTTAAAGCTGTCTATCTCAATCAATATTGGGCCAAACAGGATAAATCTTGGATATTATTTTCTTCATTCTTTTCTACAAATGACTGTATAAAAATAATTTCAGAAAAAGTACCGAAACTTCAAATATTATGTAGATTCGAAAAGCATGTTTCTTGGCGACTTCCCCCTGTGCGCAATATTAAATGGGGCAGAAAGGGGTGGAAATGAGGCATGATAGGGCAAATTAGATGCAAAATTTCATGATGATTCATGATTTGAATTCTCCATTTAAAAATCTACAGAATTGCCTCAATTTTTTTAATAAGTTCCTCCAAAGTTCTTCAAAAGGACATTTTGGGGGGGGGGGGGAGGGGGGAGGTTCAAGGGAACTTAGGATTCACTTTTGTGTAACAAATGTCTGTCATCAGTGGCGGATCCAGCGCCCCCTTTGCCGGGGGGGTCAAGGGGAGAATTTTGCCGATTTTTACTGAAAATGGGCCAAAATATACTGGTCGAGCAGATAATTCCGAACGATTTTTGCGTTTTTTGGACAATAACTCAGCTTCTATACGTCCAATCACCATGAAACTAGGAACAAATAATGCTTCACCCTTCATACAAATGCCTATGTAAAAATAATTTTGAAAATCGACCTATAAATGCTGATTTGAGGGTATTTTAACACCCCCTTTAAACGGCCATTTTACGCAAATTACTAAAGGTATTTCCGAACGATTTGCATTTTAGTCCCTCCTGGGGTCAAATATAAATGAAATGTATCAAAACTTTGTTATTTTATCCTTTTATCCTTATTGAAGAATTCTATGTCAACATATATCATAAAACTTTTACAAAATTTATTTATAAAGTGACTTTCTGAACCATGATGAGGTACGTTTATTTCTTACTTACTGTATTTCCAATGATTTTGTATTCTAACACATGAAATTTACACGCTTTTTCGTGAATATCCTGCTCTGGGCCCCTCTCAATGCAGGTTTTCATCGATCAGTTGACACGAATAATTTTAGGAAAATAGATGACTCCGAAACTAGGTCAAGATATGTTCTTAACACAATGACGTCACTTACCCCAGCTCCCAAACAGACGAAAGTTACAAACAACAGGAGAAACAAACGTTAAAAATATACTAAATAAAGTTATTTCGAGATTTCCTTTTGCATGTCGGTTATTTTTTCTGAATATCTAAACGTCTGTATCACCTAAATTTTGAAAAAGTAAGTCCAAGTAACAGAACTAGCGAATCATTCGGAAATACCTTCAGTTCGGAAATATCTGCTCGACCAGTAGGGGTTTTTGGACAATTTTGGGTCAGTGCTGGGGGGGGGGGGGGGGGGGGGGGGGGGGGGGCGGACGCCCCCTCCGCATCCCCCTGAATCCGCCACTGGTCATAGTGTGAACTGATCGATTTGCTAAATACTCACGTAGTGTCGCTGTGCAGCGACAAATAAACATTGCTAAAGGGCGCCAGAGGAAATTCGAAAAATAAATTAAGATTTGTACATGAAAATTGACAAAAAGTGACTGTTTATCTTACTACAGGATTTGAAGATGTTATACTATCCATCAGCGAAGCATAATATGGAAATTTCTCCACTCGTTTCTCTAAAATCTAAGAAGGATGTTTTGACAAACTAAAACGTGAAACCAAATTCTGGCTAATTCAGTCCGGATTCGTGATCAACTGTCACCACGCCCAACTGCCATTAATAAGCATCCTGAAGAAAATCGATATGCTTCCATAAAGATCGGCTCTGTGTGAAATACTAGCCTCTATCTTATGTTTTCCTTGTGCCCGAAATTTTTATCACAGGAGGCAGAAAAATAAGATATATATATATGATCATATGATACACGCATATATATTGCTTATCCTTTTGTATTGTTAGAAGAGATGCAATGCATACTACAGTAGGGACATGATGAATATTTATAGCGAGCGGAGCTCGCTGCAAAGGCCCGAAGGGCCTAAGTTGCGAGCGAAGCTCGCCCTTATGGTAACGCGTATACACTTACCTTAGTGAGAAAATATGCTGAATCAAAGAATGAGAATGTACTACTATGCTTTCAAAAAATTTCGTCCCCTCGCAGACAGAGTTACTGCGGAGATGCTGAATATTGCCATTTGATTTTTTTTTTTTCGACTCCGAGTATACGTATATGTTATACTCAATTTTTGTTTACAAGTTAAATTTATTGACATAATTTTTCGTAAAGCAGATTACGAAATAGCATCGACAACTCGGCGTAACCGCGGAATCTTTTTAGGAAAGCCGACATCTTCGTTTGAGTATTTTGTTTACTGTGCTTCTATGACGTCATCGCGCCAAATTCTTAATGTCACTTTGACGTTGTAAGATTTTCCTTTAATGGACGTATTTTGCTTGACGTAAACGCTTCTAAAAAGGTCAATAAACCGGCCAAAGTATTCCCATGGGCGATTTTGTGTTCAATCCGGATGGCTTCACGTTATTAAGTTTCTCAATCCAGAACACTTCTCGGATTCTACGATGATATTTGGAGGCATCCGAACATTTCTCCAAAATTATAATTTTGATGTCTGATATTAAAGTGGTTTTCTTTATTGAAATGTTATGAAACAGGCTTTGGACGATTGTATATCTGACATCGGCGAGATGGATTTTTTTCTTTTGGGCGATATGCAATGAGTTATTTATTTTCATTTAACCGTTTTATAACAACATTAAAATGGCTTGAAATAAAAAAAATCACATGTAGGAAATATAACCAGGTCTGTTTATAAATCCTTGGTCTGACCAGTTCTAGCTGAGCTCTTTAAACTAGATCGTTGATATAAAGTTTCAAAATCATACACCTTTTGTGTTTGCTCGTATTTTTCTGTAAATTTGACTGGAATCCCCCCCCCCCCCCCTCAACCTAATCTAATATTTGCCGGTCAAGGCCAAAACAGGAACGTACAAAGAACCATATTTTAAGCCCCCCCCCCTTAAAATGTTCATCTGCTGGTCTAGACCAATTTTACAAATGCCTCTGTGTTTCCACTCGCCTTATACTGCCTTTTTTTGGCAATCACCAAACAGAAAGTTTTGTAAGATAGGATAAACCGTCATAGTCTAAAATCATATTTATTTTCTCTCCGCTCGCACAAAAAGGCTTTGCCTTGATTCATATTATTTTTTCAATATATGACATAGTCTGAGCCTCCTTTAATTTTGAAGAGAGATAAGGAGGAGAGCGAAACACACACGCACGAGATGAGAGAGGGAACAAACGCAAAACAATCGCATCATATTAAGGTGGGTCCCTACTCACAGATTTAACAGATGAAATTTGTATTTTAGGGTTTTATCCTAAACACAATGGTCCAAAGGAGAAATAAAACACAGACATAGATATGTAATTTTTATTTCATCAAAGATACAGTACTCTATAGAAAGGTGACCTTTAATTTTACGATTGAGGAATATCGAATATCCAGCATATGCTTTTGAACCCTCCAAATTCAGTTATGATTATAAAATGTTTATTTGTTTTGTTTTATTTTATGATAAAAAGTCATATAGAAGAAATTTAATACATAAATAATATGCAAACATAAATATGAGTATGATAAGTCTCCAAACATAAGGATACCCCCTTATAATTTCATCACATCTTTTACCAATGATTTATACTGAATCCAACTTTTTGCAGAAAAGAACAGATGAATTTTTTTCGTTTTCCAATATTTCATAAAATCATGTATGTAGATGAAGAAAAAAACACATACAGGTACACAGTTTTATAAATGATCAAGATATGGCCCCAAACATAAGAGTCCCCTTTGATAATTTCATCGCATTTTCAACTAAGAATATACAGTATATCCCACTTTTTGCATAAAATACCAGATGGAAGTTCTTCATTTTGCATTATTTCATACTGTAATGTCTATAGATGGTGAAAAAATCATATAAAGGTAAACGGTTTATAAATGATCAACATATTGCTCCAAACATAAGGGTACCCCATTGTAATTTCATCGCTTTTTTCAACTAAGAATATATCGGTAGTATATCCATCTTTTTGCGTAAAATATGTGATGGAAGTTCTTCATATTGCATCATTTCATAAGATAATGTTTACAGATGAAGAAAAAATCACTTACAGGTATACGGTTTTATAAATGATCAAGATATCGCTCTAAACATACTGCGTAGAAGGAAAACCTATAACGGTTCGAGTAGGGATCCACCTTAATGATTATTGAAACATCCCAGTTAACACAATCATGTTTTAAAAACATTTCAAAAATATTGCAGTAAATGATATAGAAACATGATTTTGAATATTTCCAGAAATATCAATAAAACATTTTTGAAAACATTTCATTAATTTTGTTCAGCGCTTTTAGATGTTGTTAAAAAACTTTTTAAAAACATTTTATACAACTGCATAGTGTTTTAAAAATGTTCTCGGAGCGTTTTTTCAGAAATGTTTCAACAGAACCTGTTTGAAACCATACAAAATATTTCGAAAATGTTTTGTGTTACCTGGGATGAAGGACAACACTAAATATGAATACAATCTTCACAGAGTCAAGTGCCGACCTCGGAATGCCAGCTATTAAGTTTTCTTAACAAATAGTGTTGTTATCCAGATTACCTGCACACAACCCTCTCACTTATCCTATTTTAGCAGTCTCACCGTGTCATGTCTCAGTATACACAAAGGTCTCCCAAGACGCGCAACCATACATTGTCAAAATTAATATCAACAGGACGATAAAACGCAAGGGTTCAAGACAACATAAAAAACAAAAAGACAGTATTAAAACATGGGCCAAAGAAAAGACGCAAAAAGTTTCAATGGATACCAAAAGAAATTGCCATATGCAAAAAAGGATAATCTCTGCTGGTTGGAGAGAGAGAGTTCATGATAAATTACCTGTACCAAATGTTAAACGTCTTCAAATTCAATAGCATCATTTAAGAACAGGAGTCCGATCAACGGTCATGGACAAAAGGTCAATGGGTCTAGTCTTCTCTGATGAGATTTAGAGTACAATATATGTCTGTTGATGAGTCGGGCCCTAACTAGTGTGCAATACTTGAAAAGCTGTTGTCCAGAACAAAAGTATAAATCGGTCTAGTAACATACGTAAGGAAGAAAAGCCCAAACGTATGCATTATATGCCAGAGAAAGTACTGATTTGAAGCCCAACATGGCCGAGATGACATGGCCGAGATCAGTTCGTCCTCTGATATGATGGACGGTTTGAGGCTTTTCACCCACCTTTAAAACATGCCGTTCTTTTTCTTTTTTTAAATAATCTACTAGGTAGATCTTTTCGCAGAATTCGGACACTTCAAAATCCTTCATGAACCATGTATTATTAGTCAAGGAATGGTGATCAAGCATACATGGCTTGAATTCCAGGCCATAGACTGGCTCGATCAAGTCCTTATAAATATCAAATTAATTAGATTAAATACATTAAAATCACTTTTTAATCTTTTTACCAGCAAGCAAAAGTTTTTTCTGTTTTGTGGTATATATCTGCAAGAAATTGATCAGTGCCTTTGCCAATAAAAGGTAAAGGGTCGATCCTCTCAAGGGGGGGGGGGGGGTTGTGCCTCTCTCTCCCTCCCGCCCCCTTACATCCTTTCCCTCCCTTCCTTCCTCCCATCCCTTTCACCTTTTCCTCTCCCCTCCCGCCCCCTTCCTCCCAGCCCTCCCTCCCTCCTCCCTCCCCTTCCTCTCCATTCAATCCCTCCCTCCCCCTCTCTCCCTCCTCCCGCCCCTACCCCCCCTCCCTTTCATCCTGTCCACCCCTTCTCTCAAGATTTAGTCTAGGTGCCATTCATGAAACCCAAAAATTTCTTACGCACAAAATGTTTTTTGCATGAAAGTGTTGTCAATACCCTCTTATTTGATAATCCGGCGGATGCCACTCTGGCATCCTTGGGCCTTTCGAAATTTTGGGGTAAAATGGTATTTTTCGAAGAAAAACCATTGAAAATAGGAAAAATTCAATTACTTTTTCCATGTTGCAGCTAGATCATCAAAATTGGTACCAAAAGAACGACAATTTAATTGTCTTTAAGTCTCTAGCTCAATTTACCAAACTATTTGTCAATGAAATGGGGAAAACTATGGATTTTCGATGAAAAATCGTTGAAAATTGGGAAAATACAATATCTTTATTTATTCTGTAGCTAAATAAACAATTTTGGTACCAGACGTACAATAAATCTATTGCCTTTCATTTTAAACAATAAAGAAGTCAGATTCGCAATTTGCTGGTACAAAAAACTGTGAAAAACAACTACTCTTGGATGTAAAAACGCTGAAAATGTGCAAAATGCAATTAACTTTTTCAAACTGTAGTTAGTATGAGGTACAGCAATTATGGTACCAAAGAATTTTTTTATTGTCTTTTATTCTGAATTCGTATTAAGCAACTTGCTCATAAATAAAATGGGAGAAGACCAATGAGGGAGAAAACTTTGATTTTTGAAGGGTATTTTCCATAAAAAGTTGAGACTTTGAAAAATGCAAAACGTTTACAGAAAATCTAGAAGAAAGATATGTGTATTCAAATGAGTTAAAGAAGATCCTGACGATAATCTCAACAGCACTCACAATAAAGCACCAAATTGAGCATCGACGGACCCCCAGCAAGCTAGAGATGGGACCAGGTGTCCGGGAGGAGTAAGCATCCCCTGTTGGCTAGCCGCACCCGCCGTCGATGTTCATGCACGAATATAAAAAAATGTATAGAATACATGCATTGCACTGTCTAAGGTTATATCTATATAGAAAGAGCTTTGACGACCATGTCAGGGAAAATATTCAAAACACTTACTGTCAAACCCCTCGCAGGGAACTTTTTTACGAGCTCCACACGACAAAGGGCATAAATGTGACACAAATGAGTTAATGAAATCCTGACGATAATCGCAACAGCACTCACAAGTCAACATTCTTTTTAAACAATTTACCGGTACATGAAGTCTTGTAGCAAGCTTTTGAAAGACGTGGGTGAAATTAGAGACATTGTTCAAAAGAAAGCGGTTACTGTCTATGATACGTAACGTGCATGTATGGTCCACGCTGTTGATTAATCTGCTTTTAAATGATGCTAATGAATTTGAAGACGTTTAGAATTTGTACCACTTGGTGAGTGTCACTGCTGGTGGACCAGGAGTCCCCAAAGGCACATGTAGCCAAGATCGATCAATTTCGGTTGGTCGTTTCTTCAAACGCGTTCGAAAATTTCTGTTTACAAAATTGTTACAAATTTCTGAAACCTGGGTCCTGTAGCATCATATCTCGGTCATCTTGCTACGTCTTTCGGTATATTTTCGTTCGCAACCATTTCGATGGGAATTTTTACGATTTTGCTTTGCCTCCTCGACGTTGAGACTGAATAACGGTCAGGTACTTTTTTGATGTTTATTATTATTGGACATAATTATCACATATTTTGGCCATATTTCATTGTTTAGATTAAGGATCACTGACGAGGATTAAATATCTGAAACGTGAATGTCTGGTCCACGCTGTTAATTAATCTGCTTTTTAATGATGCTAATGAATTTGAAGACGTTTTTAAAACATAGATGATTTCTGCCAGAGTTGTGTAGTTGTTTTCAATTATTGAAGTGGATCTTAAATACCTGCTTAGTCATGACATTGTTCTTGTCCCTACGTCGATGTTGAAAAGATGACTTCGGTTTTGCAACTTCCAAACTTTGCAATGTATTTTTTTTTAAACACAGTGCATGAATTTTATATATTCTTTTTATTTTCGTGCTTGAACATCGACGGCGGGTGCGGCTAGCCAACAGGGGATGCTTACTCCTCCCGGGCACCTGGTCCCACCTCTAACTTGCTGGGGGTCCGTCCATGCTCAATTTTGTGCTCTATTGTGAGTGCTGTTGATATTATCGTCAGGATCTTCGTTAACTCATTCGAAATATGTTCTTAAAATAAGCTCTAGGTTATTCATTCGACAAGAATGCCTAGGAGCTGATGATCGATTGATGTATGCAGGACTCTCATTCATGCAGAATTAATACCTTGAATGTTTCAGGTCGTATATTTCTAAAAAAAAAAAACTAAACACTTCAGATGTTTAATAATAAGTGTTCCAACTATTTACCTTCTTGAAGAAAGTTTTAAACCAATTTTGATGCACCAGACTCGTGTTTCGGATAGAAAAATCCTCATCAGTGATGCTTTCAATTAAAGTGACTTCATGGCACAGCTAGCAGCGCCCCTTGCCATATTTTCTGAACTTGCAGAGAGCAAATTTAAATGATTCAATTGACCCCTACTTACCATCACAATGACATAAAAGATTCAGTCAGGAAAGCTACATCTCAGGAAATGAAGTTCAACTGATTGGTATAACATGTACTTGCAATCAGTTGATCGAGAAAGAAATCTGATTGATTAAGAACTCACATTCTACACATTCTGAAGATAAAAGTATTGAGAACAGATCACATGTGATTATGGGTATCATCAACATATGATGGTATTGGAGAGACAAAGGTTGTTCTGTGGGAAAATTTTGAAGTGGTGTTCCGTGTCAAATTTCAGAGCAGTTAATTCAGATATTGAAAAGATGGTGACTGAGGCCATGATATTCATAATGAATTACTATGGTTAAGAGAATCTAGACAGTATATCTGATGTCAGGTCCAGTGTACGATTGAATGAAATGGGCTATAAGAGTTCAAAACTCTAAGATGACCATTACCACCAACAGTTAATTGAATAATTTCGATATCATATAAAGAAAAACGAAATATTTTTAGCCATGCATAAGGAAACATTCTTAGGATGCAGTTCAGTCAAACCTGGATCTGCTGAAAGAATTCAATTTAAACAATAATATTGAGACCTATTGTGATAATATTTTGCCAATCGCGTCTGTACCTCTATCTGTTATCCTGTTGATTTGTAGCAGTCGCACATGAAACCTGAGTTGTGTAACAAACAGATGTGACGAATTCTGTGTTCATATTTCTTTAATTCTGTAAATGTTTTGGAGTAGAGAATTGTCAGAGTACGATGCAAAGGAGGCATTTTGATCAACCATGTTAGGGTTTTTTGTTGTTAGAAGTAGTTGCACACAAGTATTGCAATCGTATGTTGATGAAACAACAAGGCAATAAGAAAGGAGGTGATCTCCAACAAAACTGGGTTGCAGCACCAATATCAACACATCAAATTATCTCAATTATAAACACAGAGAATACACACGCAGCAAGAGAAACGAGAGAATCTAAAGTAGAAAAAAGGGTAATAAGAGAGTGCAAATCTAAAACTATCAATATTCAATCATTTCGATACGAAAATTGTTGTTGTTCTAGAATCTCTTTAAACCGATCATATTTTCACAATTTAAAACCTTTTTTTCCTTAAAAAAAAAACAAAAAAAAAAAAAAAAAAAAAAAAACAGCAACAACTACAACAACAAAACAAAACAAGAAAATTACATTTGCTTGAGTGGAATTCTGAATTTAAATCAATGAAATAATTTTTCTTGTCGTTGTTCTACCTACAGCATGAAAAAAAGCATTGCAATATCCCAATTTTCAGCAATTTTTCATTAAAATGCATTCTTTTCCCCATTTTCGTACCTGCAAATTGATAATCTGATATTTAAAATGAAAGGCAATACATGTATTGTGCGTTTGGAACCAAAATTGTTATTTTGTCTACAGTATGAAAAAAGATATGACATTTTCCCAATTTTCAACGATTTTTCATCGAAAATCCATAGTTTTCCCCATTTTATGGACGAGTAAATTGATAAACTGAGCTTGAGACTTAAAGGCAATGGCATTGCTGTTCTTTAGATACCAAATCTGTTGTTCTAGCTACAACATGGACAAAGTTATTGCGTTTTTCCGATTTCAACGGTTTTCTTTGAAAAATAACACTTTTTCCCAAAAATTTTGAAATGCCCAAGGAGTGGCATCCGCCGGATTATCAAAGTAGAGGGTATCAACATCACTTTCATGCAAAAACATTTTGTGCGTAACATTGTTTTGGGTTCCCCCCAAAATAGCCATTTGGCAACTAGACTAATTGTTTTTAACGCGAAAATGACGGTATGTCAGTGCGTCATCTATTTTAACAAGTAGATATCTGCTTCATGCTGGTATCCACAATAATTATTGACAAAGTGTATTATCTGCCCCATTTGTTCCACAGAATCTTAGCTTCAAGGTCTAAGCTCCGTATTTTCTTCAATTCAGCAGCCTGTTTCACAAAAATACTTACGAACAATTTCAGGAATTTTCGTAACTTTTGATCGTTTAGTTCTTCTTTTAGAATAAAAAGATAGATATTTTGTTTCTGAATTTAGATGGAGTATGTAGAAATTATATTAGAAAATAAAGTACATCCTAAATGGAATATCTTTGGAACGTTTTATTTAATGACAAAAGTTACGAAAATTCTTGATTTTTTTCGTAAGAACTTTTATGAAACTGGGCACTGGTCTAATGACTGGTTCACCAAATCTAGAGCATTCGGTTTAGGCGACTTTCTTTGAGATACACTGGTGACATCTCATTAAGATGCCCAATCTCCACAACTCAATCTCTAGGTTGCAAAAGAACGGTTGTGTAACGAATAACTTTAAACTGTCAAAAAATTAATAAATTTACTCTAGAAGAGGTATCAACCAAATGGGGATAAAAAAATTAGAACTCCTAAGTTCGGCAAGTTTCAATGATGTATATTCGATCAAATTACCGGTATTCATTTTTTTCTTGACTCTTTATATATACATCGATTTCACATTCTAAATTGAAAAGGAAGATACCTCCGATCATTAAAAAATGCCTTTAACAGCAAAAATGGCCATTGGAAAATAAATACGCATTATTTGTTGAGAAAATATTTTCTTTGTTTCTTATACTCATTACATAGGTGTGATGGTCTTCATTGTTCACTGTTCACTGTGTTTCTATTTGGTATTGATTTGCAGATTCCACAAGTAATTATAATGTTTGGTGGGTTTTGGGATCAATGGAATTGCAATTTTGAATGATAGTTTACTCTTTCCTCATTAGATTTATTCAAGGTGGCGCCACTTGCAGGGACTTTCGTTAATTTGTCTTATTTTAAATTCTTCCAGGGCTAATGAGCGAAACTCCCTTGTTTTTGTTTTTAAATAATTTACAGCGAGAGAAATCAGATAAGCTTTTTCTAAAGCATCTTTTTTTGGTCCTTAACGTATGATTTAGATCGATCTCCTATAAAACGGATTCCATATTTGACTCTGGATATTATTGATGAGATAAACTTGTCTTTCGTGTTTCTATGGAGATGTGCCATTGTCTTCGTCTGTGTTTCACATCTTCTTCTCTTTTGAAAAAAAGTTCTGTTTTATATTTTTCAAGATACTATCGCACTAGGGTATAGACACAACGTGTTTCGGATATAACAGAATTTGATTGCGTTATTTTAGTCCGATTTTGGGTTTGACTTTCATTCACTGATTTAAAGTAAAAATTTCCGAAGACATTTTGTTTTGCTGTTTAGCGGGTGTAAAATCGAGTTGATGTTAATTTTATTTCATGAATAAAGGAACTCACGGAGATAATACCTACGCTAAATATTTTAAAATTCATAAGACGGCAAAATATTTTAACTTCAATAATACGGAATGGTTCCAACTCTATACCTTCATGAAGAAAATTTCGAACCAATTTTTTCTGCACCAGACACGTGATTCAAATATTAAATTCTCATCAGTGATGCTTCCAGCGGTGCCACCAAAATTCATCTCAGAAGCGCCCTCTTATATTTTTGAATTTAGATTTGTACATTTACTTTACTGGGAGTGCATGGCTCAAAATTTCCAGTAGGGTCGATTCAGTAGCATATCCAAATAAATATATGTTCAAAATAGCACTGGAGGGATGGATGGTGCTAAGATGTTAACCTCCTTTAATTTCGATGATAGATTTGAATGGAATGACAAGTTTTCGAAATAGCAAATCTAAACGGTAAAGGGCCAAAACGAAGCTTCTTTCAGGCGACAGAGGTAGAAAGAAGTAATTTAAAATACACTTAATCAAAACATGGTGCTCTGGATTTAAAGATCTAAATTTCACAAAAATTCTAACGAAAAATTTCAGGAATTTTCGCAACTTTCGTCATTAAATGAAATGTTCAAAAGTTTTTTCCCCATTAAGATTGTATCATGTTTTCTCATACTAATTCCACATGCTGAATATAAATTCAGAAACAAAATAAATTGATATTTAGTTTGAATTGAGAACTAAACAGTCAAAAGTTACGAAAATTCCTAAATATTTTCGAAGTATTTTTTCTGAAACAAGCTGCAGGACAGTAAAATCTCCAGCTTCCTTAAAGTTTGCAATCAAGAAAAATCTGATGTTTTCATTTAGCAGTTGTGAATATGCGAATAACAGTTACTGTCCTGTTCACTAATTCCAGAGCACCCTGTTTGGGCGATTTTTTCTGTCGTCTGACGAATTTTAATATAAATTATTGTTTTTGAGAATTAACCTTCAGTCGTAACTGGAAATTAACTTCAACTTACCCTATCAGCTGCCTTCAACCCGCAAAATGAAAAAAATAAAATGTCTACGGGAAATTCCCATATTAATTTCAAGCCGCCGCCATATTGTTCTCCGTGCCAACAATGGTAAACAGTGACGTCAAAGCTCCCGACGTCACGCATTTTCAGCGATTTTACTATAGAAAATCCCCGTAGACTTTTTATTTTCCGTCCTATTTCTAACTTAGCTGACACTCAGCCAAAAGAATGGTATTTTCTGTTACGACTAAAGGAGTACTATAAAATTGATATCTTTTTGGAGGATGACATTATCATATCTTAGAGAAAACCGGGAAAACAGGGTGCTCTGGAATTAGTGAACAGGACAGTAGGGACCATAGTTCTTTTCTACAGGTCGCTGTGCAAATGTGGTACCTAATCCATTGCTAAATTTTTACTCTTCTTTCTTTCTGCTTTATGTCATTCTTCATCTACCTTTGGCATAATGTACATGGATTACAGGACAAGGCGTCTTCTTTTTCATGTGGACTACCTCATAACAAGGTAACATTCCTGTAGCCAAAAAAGTTGTTTCATACTGATTTTCCTCCTGCAAATTAGGGTTGAGATATTCTTGTACAATGAAATTAAAGATATTGATAAAAGTGTTATCTACCGCCAAAATGTTTTACTCCCACCCAAAATAGTAGTAAATTGATAACAACCAGATCTTAACACAGTTGATATGTTATAACATAGAGCAAGCGCGTACAACAAATGTTAAAAGCGTCTTCAAATTCAATAGCACCCTTTACGAACAGATAAATTTGCAGCATGGACCAGACATGCACGTTTCAGGTACTTATCCTCAATCTAATCAATGTGATATGACCAAAGCGTGTGAAAATGATTGTGTCCAGAAATGTACAGAAAGACGTAGCAGGATGAATGTAAACGTCTTTAAATTGAATAGCATCTTTTAAGAACAGATAAATTGGCAACGTGGACCAGACATGCACGTTTCGGGTACTTAACCCTCATCAGTGATCCTAAATCTAAACAAGTTATACTTTTCATGTACAATCAGAATATGAAGAGGAATATCCGATGGGTTACATGCTCTTGCTCTAGGACATACAAAATTTGGCCTGTTTGTCCTATGTCCAGAAATCTTATTTTCTAATGTTAAGTCATATAGCCGAAGTTTCGATCATTTTTCCCTAAAAGGTAAGATTTTCTAGTAGCTAGAGTAATCACTTAGAAATATACTTTATTCTTTACAAGAAAAAAGGAGGATTTCTTCGAAAATTTTCATTGGGGCAAAATGTGGTCATTTTTGCCCCTACCCCTTTCTCATTAAGTTGACAGCAACGATACCTGTTCTATTGAATTTGAAGACGTTTTACATCTGTACCACTTGGTGAATGTCATGCTGGTGGACCAGGAGTCCCAAGGGTACATGTAACCAAGTTCGATCAACGTCTCTTAAACGCATTCGAAATTAAATTTCTGTTATCAAAATATCTTGAAATTTCTGTAACGTGGGTCTTGTAGCATCATATTCCACCCATCCTGCTACGTCTTTCGGTAAATGTTTGGACATA
Source organism: Pinctada fucata (assembly GCA_028142955.1). Taxonomy (NCBI): domain Eukaryota; kingdom Metazoa; phylum Mollusca; class Bivalvia; order Pterioida; family Pteriidae; genus Pinctada; species Pinctada fucata. Next base: position 20,071,749 of record AP027107.1, on the reverse strand, counting down.
ATAATTTCACACTCTTTGGCAATATTATATTGTTTAGATTGAGGATCATTGACGAGGGTTTGAAGTAGCTGAAACGTGCATGCCTGGTCCATGCTGAAAATCTATGTTCTTTAAATGCATGATGCTATTGAATTTGAAGACGTTTAACACTCATACGCTTTTGATAAATGTAGCGGTATGGATGAAATTGTTTTACTGTAACGACGTCAGTCAGCATTTTCCGCCTTGTCACTCATTATGGCTCTTTGGATCTGCATGCTTAGGGATTAGCGCATTTAGGCGATATTTTTTCTTTGCACTCTTTTGTATTTGTAAACGTACTGCACCGAGGGCGATATGGGTAGCATCTCTATCAAGTAGGAATTGTTTTCCTAGAATTCACTGAGTAGGACAAAATTTGACATTAACTGAGCAATATCTTTAGTTTGTATATTATTCCTGGAAGTATATCCAGTTGAGTTTGAACATATCTCGCAAATCATTTAATGAGTTAAAGAAGATCCTGACGATAATCTCAAAAGCACTCACAATAGAGCACCAATTGAGCATGGACGGACCCCTAGCAAGCTATAGGTGGGACCAGGTGCCCGGGAGGAGTAAGCATCCCCTGTTGGCTAGCCGCACCCGCCGTCGATGTTCATGCACGAAAATGAAATTAATATATAAAATGCATGCACTGTCTGAGGTTATTTCTATATAGAAAGTGTTATGGCGACCATGTCAGGAAAACATATTCAAAACACTTACTGTCAAACCTTAATGTATGGTTTTGCTATTTCTACAATTCCCTGATGAATCTCCTGAAATACATTTTAGGTTGCAAATCCTAAGAAAATTTTGGCGTTGATCATTTCTTCACAGCCTCAATCTTTATGTGGAAAAAGAAAAGGGAAGGATCTCCAGCATGACCACCCTGCACACACCCAGCGAATAAAAAAAAAACCACACGAAAGTGACACATGTATACTCGTAAATGACTTCAGTGACACATGTATACTCGTAAATGACTACCCTCTGCCGTGTGGAGCTCGTGAAAAAGTTCCCCGCGAGGGGTTTGACAGTAAGTGTTTTGAATGTCTTTCCATGACATGGTCGTCATAGCACTTTCTATATAGACACAACCTCAGACAGTGCATAATTTTAGATATTGGTTTCATATTCGTGTTTGGGCGTCGACGGCGGGTGCGGCTAGCCAACAGTGGATGCTTACTCCTCCCGGGCACCTGATCCCACCTCTAGCTTGCTAGGGGTCCGTCGATGGTCAATTTTGTGTTCTATTGTGAGTGCTGTTGGGATTGTTGTCAGAATATTCTTTAATTCAGATAAAGCTACAAACTATGTGATCAGTTTGAGTGTCAAAAGCAGAAACGATGGTACCTTATATAGAGAATAAGTGTCTTAATTTGTGTTTTGTTACGGGTATGCAACACACAGCAAGTGCATTTATCGTACATGTAATGCGCGTTAGCGCATTTCATGCGATAAATGCATTTGCTGTGTGTTGCATACCCGTAACAAAACACAAATTATGACATTTATTCTATATATATGCACCATAGTTGTCTGTTTCATTCTTGTTTTCTGAAATTGCTTTTTCTAAGTAAAAGGGTGACGTTAAAATTCATTTCACCGCGGGTTCAGTTTGCAGGTTAGAACAGCCGTCGCGGCATGTTTCTTTAGATCTTATGCATTATGACGTCACGAGTGTTAATACACGAATTGCAGCACGTTTCTTTCAATAGTAACATCTCAGGGAATTACAATGGTTGTGCATATATATAGTCATGAAGCCTTTGATGCTTATATTATGCCAGACTCAATGATGGACAACCACATCTTCCTGAGGAAAGCAATGACAAGATATCTAGTGAAGCTCTATAGCTGACCATGCACATATTTCGGAAATATAAGTTTATTGATTGGTGGAGTAAGGTTACCAATGAATATTACAAACAATAATTTTTACAACACCCGTAGGCATCATAGAGAGTCAATAACACCAAATGAACAACTTCTCTCCAGGGACAGCGCAGGTATCAATGATCTGAGAGACAAATATAACTCCTAAATGCTGTTGAACTGTTATTTACCTTTGTACACAATATCAGGAACATGTAACTAAAGTCAAAACACAATGTGTTCAATCAAAAATGATACTATACTAGTAAGTGATACAAGACCATCTGAATGACGGGTATAAAAGACGTGTTAATTAAATCCATCTTTCCTTTTTCCGTTTGGGCACCCGGTACACCTCTATTGGGTCAGTTGGCTGATCTTGTATTTATTACCGTCAGTCATGACTGACGGTATACTTTTGAGTGAAACTCATTCACCAACTGCCCTTCCAGAGTATTTACATGTACGCCAGGCCGTTTCCCTTTTGGGTACCTCACAGCCCCTTCTCTTATTTAAAGGGCGCAGTACTACCCCGTTTCTTGCCCACCCTCCACTTGTGTATGTGGTATATACATGTATATATGCAGGAGGGTTGTATGATTATATGTATCTACGGCTTGGATGTTCCGTATTTCCAAAGGCTTTTATAAGGTCCCGGTCCATACCTGGATATCCTTGCCGCAGCATGAATGTGGGTACCACGTGCACGTCTTTCAGAGAATAAAAATAAAACCAGATTTGATGTTACTATTAAGATACCTTTTCAAACTATAGCCAAGACAAAACCTTTAAATAAGTCCAATTCGATTATGTTGAATCACATGTTCCTTTCAAATGTTTGGTTTACTTTCAACTGGGACTGCTGTTTGGTTCTGTATCCGTTCATGTTTTATTCGTGTGTGTTCCGCTATGATTACTACTACTAGGTCTTTATGTTAGGGGTCGTCTTATTTAAGAAATAAAACTAGCTAGCCGTGGTTTGTTGTCCATTCTGATATGACTTGATATTTTCTCCCTATATGTACTGTAGATCTCGCCTGGTGTAAAATCTCCAACAAACTTCCAGTCTGCTAAGCTCCGCCCATTCTTGTCGTCTGCAAATAGAAATTACAACTAGCTAGCCGTGATTCGTACAGGTCCTGTGTTTGTTTTCCTTTTCTAAATGAATATAATTGAAATATGATTTTCAAAGGAGTCCATTAAACATTGAAACATTGTGATTGATTCATTAAAAATTCCCACTATGCTGGTCAAACGTCACGGACAATGTTCAAAATCGTAAATCGTTTACGTCAGTTTTCCCGACTTCCTCTAGCTTAATTACTGTCCATTGAACTTAACACATTCAACCCATTTGATTCATTAAAAATAAACTTGTATTATTAATTCAGTAGCGAATAAAGGCGGTGTGAAGGAAGGGGGTATTGATTCTTTATTTCTTCCAAAATCTAACATTTTTTCTAGGTTTAATGATAAGTTTCAGGGGGTCGTTAGCATCCCCCTCCCCCTCCCCCGAAAAGGGGTTTCTGCATGGATCCACGATTTTTGAAATCATATACATAACAATCATTATAGCGTAATTCTCAAAATGTGTGTAGGAAAATTCAAGCATGCATATGTTATAAAATAGTTTGTTTTATTTCTATGTTATAAGGGAAAATTAACTCGCAAAAAGTTTTTGATTCCATGGTACTATGATTCTTTATAGCGTTGTACCATTAGATCTGGTGACCAATTGAACCCATTGTTCATGAGAGGTTTGAAATATACACTAAAACGACCATTAATGTAGAATTTTTGTCTAGAGATTTTAGATAAATTGAATCCATTAGACAAGTAAAGCAAAACATACAAATTTCAATGATTCAATTACAAAAATCCGATAGCAATAACTATAGATATGATATCGAAGCTTTACCTGTGATGGATTCGTAAACATAAAGTAATTAATGATTTAGTTGTGTAAATAAATCGCAAAGAATGGAAATATATATTTTCATTCATATTATTTTCAGTTTGTCTTGTAACATTAACACATTCAACCCATCTATTACTACAGTAGAAGTAACCGAAATCGTTTAACACAATGGGTTTGAAAGAGGATTTTCTATGTCATTGTTTGCATTCGGCTTTCCGAAGTTAAAGAGTACCAACATGAATACAGAAATAACCTATTTGTGATTTATTCAACCGTTTACTCTCTTCTTCTCTTCACACCAGGAAAAAAAGTACGTACAGTAAATTTTCAATTTGTTGGTCTGGAAATAATAAAATTCAAAGCGATAATTCTTCTCAATACCTGGGACATAAAAACGGACATTGGACGACAGGAGAAGGCATAACATTCAACGGTAAGGTAGACTAAAAGTTACTGACAACCGGGTACATACGAATCACTTCAACAGAGAGGAGCTTTTAAGTTCAATGGACAGCAATTAAGCTAGAGGAAGCCGGAAAAACTGACGTAAACGATTTACGATTTTGAACATTGTCCGTGACGTTTGACCAGCATAGTGGGAAATATTGAACACAAGCTTGTAATTATTGAATATGGAAAGTGGTATATGCCTACGGAAATAAGGACATTGGGTAATAAAATAGCATCGGTTACTTCATGATTTATTCATTACTCACAAAACCGTTTCGTAAATATTAGAAGAAGATTTAAATGACCGCCCCATTATAGTGAAAAGAAACATGTATATATGCATTGTCCACGCGAAATGAGGATTATAAAAATGGGGATTTAACAGACTGATTCTGTTTGTTCATTTTAAGCGCGGTATCCTTTCGCATTTAGGGTATAAAAGCATCATGCTTTCCTAAAGGATCTGTTATATTTTCTTGAGCGAGTCATTCGTACCTTGTAGCGATGAGAAGAATGCATGGGCAACTCATTATTTACCTCCTTTTCTTTTTGCTAACAAAAGTCACGCAAACGTTTCATTTGAATGACACTAATAAACTATACAGTGACTTACTGCAAGGCTACAACAAAGATGTCAGAGGAACTTCGGACCAAGACAGCATGACTGGAGTAGCAATAAAGTTCTCAGTCGTAAGCATCAACGGATTTGACGAAGTGAGCGGAACCTTCTCTGTGATTGGTTACTTTGAAATGTTCTGGAAAGACGACAGGATGACATGGGACGCGACGAAGTATAATGGCGTCACAAGTATCACGTTTCCGCAGACGAGTGTATGGGTTCCGGTTATCATTCACAGCAATGCAAACGGCGATGAGGGACAGCAGCCCCTTGGGTATGACTGGATGATTGTCAGATACCTCCCTGATGGTACGGCTATTTGGTCTCCAGGCTCACTATTTCAGACCTACTGTGCTGCAAATATCAAAGACTATCCTTACGATGTACAGGTACGTACAGAAAAGTAAAAATTGAATAACAATCTACTTTCACGATCTTTTGAATAGATATGTTGTAAAATATTCAATAAAAAAATAATCCTTTTTGGAAACATTACACCGTATAAATATAACGCCTAATGATCACATGTAAATGGTGTTCTTTCAGAAAAATCATGATAATAGGATCAAAACCATTTTGCGTTATCGACTTCTAATGTACTCCCAAGTACTGCGGACAAATTGATTTCCATTGTCCGTGCTTTATTGATTATTTTTCGGTAGCTTCCAGTAAAGAATGAATTGAAATACTCGTCATAATATTGCATTTTTTTTACATTTTATTCACATTCCAAATTTCAGACATGTGCTTTGAGTTTTGTCCCTTCTGGATACCTGCCACATGAAATAGGCTTCTTGACGATCTCCGACAAAGTCAGTACGGCGTTGTACACTGAAAATGGCGCTTGGGAATTAGTCGATACGAGTGTGTCAAATTTCTTACTGGAGGGCGCCATTCACGTGATATATGTGACGATGAGGATCAAAAGGAGGGCAACATTCTACGTCGTCAACATGATCATTCCTATAGCAGTGATGGGGACGCTGAATTTGCTAGTATTCATTTTACCCGCAGAATCAGGTGAACGTGTCGGATACTCTATCACAATTCTACTCGCAATCTGTGTTTACCTGACGATTGCGTCACAAAATTTGCCGAAAACGTCATATCCGGCTTTGTCGGTCCTTGGGGTCAAGTTGTTAGTGGATTTGATCGTTAGTACATGTGCCGTGTTATTCACCATCATCGGATTAAAATTTTACCACAAAGACGACAAAAAGAAAGTCCCATCATGCATTGCTGCGTTGACTAGATGTATTTTGTGTAAGTGCTGCAAAAAGAAATACAGGAAACGGAAGCAGGAGTCGTCTGCAAAAGTTTCACAAAATTCAAATGGAAGTTCAACAACTTTTGTCACAGGAGGATCGTCGAGACTTTATACAGATGACATGTGGTACGAAATGACCAATGAACCAGAGGAAGCGGAAGTCAAAGACATCACGTGGACGGATGTTGGTGCTGCAAGCGACGTCATATTTTTTCTCATTACTGCCATAGCATTTATTTTTTCACACACAACTTATATTGTTGTTTTAAATACTACTACTAGTGAGGAAACATGAAAAAATTGAATGCACGAATATCTAAGGTCATACCTTTACAGGCCTTGAAACTCGTGAAAATCTTTGGCTGTCATTCGGGCAACCTGCTTTGAATATCAGGTTGCCCGACACCATTTTTACTTGCCCGAAATCATTGAACTGAAAAACTAAGGTGTCATTCTATAATTCCACTAATTTGAACATTTTACATGAATTCAATTTCTTTTTCAACAAATTCTTCATTTAAATCATCAGAGTCATCTTCAGATGCATCTGTTTGTAAGTCTTCCTCCTGCTCTGTTAACACATTCTCTCCTTGCGAAAAAGAAAAAAAGCTTAATTCATTTGGAGATGAGATCAGGTGACCGGAGACAGTAAGCATCTCCTGCTTCTCAGCAAAACCCGTCTCACTCCCGTAATGTGCTATGTGCCAAAACAGAAATCAAATAAAACACTGCCAAATATTCCGGGGAAGTTACTCTGTATAAGAGAATGGACCTTATTGTTTTCTTTTTAGGTGGTTCAACACCTTGAATATATTCTACATCACTGTAAAAATACCGATTTATCATGCAGGAAATTAACAACCGGATTATAAAATTCGGGCTGATAACGGACCGTCGTACGAAAACCGATCGTGAAGTCTGCTATCTGAAAACTCCTAGTTTGTCTGATTCTGACTTAAAACAAAGATGATTTAAAATGTTTATTCATAATTTCATCGAAGTAAGCATACATTGAATGTCTGAAAATAGGTCGTCAATCGGACGAATTGGTCTCAATTCTAGGTCGTCCAACAGGTAAGTAGGTTGTTTTTGACGATCGGACGACCGCGAATTTCGAGCCCTGCTTTATTTTTTGTTTGTCAAGGTCAAGCAATCGAAATCTATATACCTTTCCGTTAAAAACAAACAACATAGATACGTAAATATCGATATCTAAAGAAAAAGGAAGAAATATCCAAGATAGTACTTAGTATCTCATGGTAGGGAGGTAAACAAAATTGCACAAAATGATCCTTTTGCGTCATTTTTAGTTAATTTTAAGATAAGGCACGGTCCATTTGATATTCTGGGGGGGGGGGGGGGGGCTTGGTTTTTTTTTTTTCGAAAAAAATAATTTTGCTCTCAATTTTGATGAAAAAAATTAATTTGCTTATGGTGTAACAGAAAAAAATAATCTTGCTTTTAGAAATAATCTGAATTTGAAGAAGTACCATAAAATTTTGCTGAAATTCTTGAAAATTGTCCGGCTCGCTTCGCTCGCCGCAGTTTTCAATTTGTATTACAATTTTTTTGGCTCGCTTCGCTCGCCATAGTTTTCTATCACAACATTATTTACTAATAACAAAGTTCATATATTTGAAGATATTAAAAGTTATACATGTATGTAATTGAAAAAAGAGCTTCCTTAAAAGCTTAAATATATTAGCAAATTATCGATATTTATGTATTGCTATTAATACATGTTGCATGTATCCCATATAGGGTCTAATTTTAGGTTCTTGTAAGCTTGGAAGGAGAACTTCAGTTATTCACCAATTAACAAGTCTACATTTAAAAATTTGTCTAGGAGACCTTCCCCTCAGACCCTCTTATACATATTATATACATGTATCTTATATAAATATTGAGAATTGTATTGTAAAAATCTTTTATCTCTCTGTTTAAAAGTAAATTGAATACTTGATTAAAATAATCCAATATATTAATGTTTAGAGTTTTGATTAAAAATATTAATAACTTCTATTGATAAAACACAAACATTCTAAATAGGCGCATCACTTTGTTAAAAAAAAAATTTTCTTTCTCCAACTTTGCAAGAAAAAAATAATTTTGCCCCGTTTCGGGGCGAAAAAAAATCTTGCTCCGACACCCCCCCTCCCCCCGAATATCAAATGTGACAATGCAGGGACCCAAACAACACGTATGACTTTGTAAATAAATTTTTAAATAAGCTTAAAATGCATCAAAGATGCAAAGTGCCGAGTTGCAAAACTTGAATATAAGTAAAATATACATGATTTGAATATGGTCTCGACAGATGGGAAACATTATTAGCATGTTTCAGGTTGATCCACATTCATATATAATTCAGAAACCATTTTCAATTAACGAGTCCTATGAATTTGACCTTTGATCTCTTGACCCCAAAATTAATAGGAAACATTTCTGGCAAGTTACATGATAATAGGTGCAATACAGGCTCAAATTCAGTCGGGAAACCATTTTTAATCATCTTAGTCCTGTGACCTTGACCTTTGACCTTTGAACCCCAAAATTGATAGTGGTCATCCTTGATCCATGGGAAACATTTCTGGCAAGCTTCATGATTATAATTGCAATACAGGCTGAAATATGGTCCGGAAACCACTTTCAATCATCGGAGTCCTGTGACCTTGACCTTTGACCTTTTGACCCCAAAATCAATAGGGGTCATTCTTGATTCATGGGAATCATTATTGGCAAGTTTCATGACTTTAGGTGCAATACAGGCTAAAATATGGCCAGGAAACCATTTCAAATCATCAGAGTCCTGTGACCTTGACCTTTGACCTTTTGACCCCAAAACCAAAAGTGGTCATTTTCTATTCACAGGAAACATTTCTGGCAAGTTACATGATTATAGGTGCAATACAGGCTGAAATATGGTCCGAAAACCAATTTCAATCAACAGAGTCCTGTGACCTTGACCTTTGACCTTTTGACCCCAAAATCAATAGGCCTCATCCTTGATTCAAGGGAAACATTTCTGGCAAGTTTCATGACTTTAGGTGCAATACAGGCTAAAATATGGCCAGGAAACCATTTTCAATCATCAGAGTCCTGTGACCTTGACCTTTGACCTTTTGACTCCAAAACCAAAAGTGGTCATTTTCTATTCACAGGAAACATTTCTGGCAAGTTACATGATTATAGGTGCAATACAGGCTGAAATATGGTCCGAAAACCAATTTCAATCAAAAAAGTCCTTTGACCTTGACCTTTGACCTTTTGACCCCAAAATCAATAGGCATCATCCTTGATTCAAGGGAAACATTTCTGGCAAGTTTCATGACTATAGGTGCAATACAGGCTGAAATATGGTCCGGAAACCATTTTCAATCATCTGAGTCCTGTGACCTTGACCTTTGACCTTTTGACCTTAAAATCAATAGGCCTCATCCTTGATTCAAGGGAAACATTTTTGGCAAGTTTCATGATTATAGGTGCAATACAGGCTGAAATATGGTCCGGAAACCATTTTCAATCATCTGAGTCCTGTGACCTTGACCTTTGACCTTTTGACCCCAAAATCAATAGGGCTCATCCTTGACTAATGGTGAGTAAGTGTATGAAGTTTCATTGTTATAGCCTCTTTCGTTGTTGACTTATAGTCCGGAAACCAATTGTTGACGCCCTCCCGCCCGCCCGCCCGCCCGCCCAGACGCCCGCCCAACCGCCCGCCCGCCCGCCCGTCTCACATCAAATTAAGAGCCGAGTTTTGCAACTCGGCTAAAAATGGGCGTACGAAATATAGACCGTGCTCTGACTGTAGCAATAAAATGCATCTTATCACCCGACATTTAGAGAGGACAGGCGGCTGAGGCTCTGTCCTCTCTACAGAGGTTTGAACAGGGTCCGTCATGGAGTCCCATCGTCATAGTCAGTCAGCGTGCAAGTCTTAAGAATGCGCTGTTACAATGCTGTAGATTGGTCAAGTACAATGCCGAATGTTCGTCTGGAGACATTGGGATCATATCCACGGTATAAAAGACGTTTGATGATTCTTACGCATTTTCGATGGTTATGATGTCTACCATTGATTTCTCTAATAAAATCAACTTAGATTCACCATGGACAATTTATCCAATTTGAGGAAATTGCAAGAGTATACCTTGTATTTTTATTTCAATGATCTTATTAATAGACATTTTTCAAGTTGGCGTACTTCGGACTTCGAACTATCGACTTCGCACTTCCAGGGGTCAGATCAAATGAATCAGGTGTGATTGAAAATGTAAAATATGAATGCACAATAGACGAAATGACACTGAAGACATTTAACTATGTACATCACATATGCAATCGAATAAATTCTCAATTAAAGTTACACTAGGTTCATTTGGATGACATCAACAATTTACTTATTTGACACAGTCCCTTCGAAGCTCGAAGTCCGCGGAGATGAAAAATGTCTAATATTAAATGAGTATTGTTTACTTAATAGTAATGATAATTGCAGGAAAATATATATCAGATTAATTGATGATCAACACCATGGGGGTTTTTTTTTGGTTCGGAAAACAAATTAAAAGAAAATCATCTCTTGGAAAAAAGTGAACATAACAAAAATACCTTCGATACTTTTGGCAATGTTATCCAATTTGAGGAAATTGCATGAGAATAGCTTAAGTACTTTTATTCCAATAGTCTTATCAAATTACTATAGTTTACGGATATTTGCAGGTCGCTGTGCAAATGTGGTGATCCATATGTTGCTATCTCCTCTTCTCCTTTATGTCAATCGTCATCTACCGTTGGCATGTCATTTACATGGATTACAGGACAATTAAGACTGATGTAAACGTGGAAATTTTCGCGTGGGGGTAATTTTTGCGTTTTTGCGAATCGAGTAATTACGCAAAAATTTCCCCTACGCGAAAATATCCCTGCCGCATTCTTACAATGGGAATGACTTTTTATCGCGAAATTTCCCACATGCGAAACGTCTCGATGTTATAATCGCGAAATTTCCCACCAGCGAAAATAACCACGTTTACAGTCCTTGAAAACAAATTTCTGCAGCCAACGAAGAACTTGACAACATAATACCTTTATTTCTTATCCAGTTGACAGCAACAATACCTCTCCTCATACCCTTTTGATTAATATAGCAATATGGATGAAATTGTCTGAATGTAACGATATCTGTCAGCATTTTTTCCTTGTCACGCACTATGGCTCTTTGGATCTGCTTAGGGATTTGAGCATTTAGGGGATATTTTTTCTTTGCCCTCTTGTTTTTGTAAAGGTACTGTATCAAGGGCGATATGGGTAGCATCTGTATCAGGTGCAAATTGTTTTTCTGGAACTGAGAAGGACACAATTTAACAATAAATTGAACAATATCTTTAAATAGTTGATATATTATCTCTGGAAGTATATCCAGTTGACTTTGATCATATCTCGCATATCCTGTTATATGGGTTGGCAAATTCCCTGATTAATCTCCAGAAAAAGGTTGCAAGTCCTAAGAAAAATTTTGCGTAGATCATTTCTGCATAGCCTCAGTCTTTATGTAGAAAAAGAAAAGAAAAGGATCTCCAGCAAGACCACCCAGCACACACCCAGCGAATAAAAAGACCCATAAGAAAGTGACACATAAATGGCATCACACAAAACTACAGTATGTGATTAGTTTAAGTGTCAAAAGCCGAAACGAGGGTACTTTGTTTAGTCATAGCCTTTGATGCTTATATTATGCCCGACTCAGTGATGGTCAACCGCGTCTTCAGGAACAAAGCAATGAGAATACATGGATATCTAGTGAAGCCTGTAGCTGACCATTGATTTCGGAAATATAAGTTTTTGATTGGTGGAGACACAATATCATAATACCTTCAAAAGTATGGTTACTATATGAATATTACGAACAATGGAATTAACAACACCTGTAAGCATTGTTGAATAGTGAGCCAATAACACCAATGATATTTTCTCAAGCGCAGGTATCATTGATCTACTAAAAAAAACTGTCCGCGCGGCTCACTTCGGAAACTGGATAAACGCGATTTTGAATACCTTGTCGTACACACATTTTAATGAAATGGATACCATTCTATAGACCTCGCTTAGTCGTAAATTTCAATATAAGTTATACGATAGTCAGTGCTTGCAATCAAACTTTACAGACAAAACAAGTTTTAGATGTACGATTTCCCATGCTAATTTTTCGCGTGACGTCGTGCCGCTGTCCAAACACTCTATGATAAACTCGGCGACTTCATGCAGAAAAACATTGAAAAACGCCCCATCTAAAAAGTATTTTGTCTGTATAATATGATTGCATAAACGCAAGACCATATATCATATACCAAAATTTACGACTAAATGAGACCTATCGAATAGTATCCATTTTATTTAAATTTTTGCATCACAAAGTATTCAAAATCGCTATTATCCAGTTTCCGAAGTGAGCCGCGAGGACAGTAATCCCAGGAGACAAATAATTCCTAAATGCATCAATTTTATTGAACCGTTAAACCTTTTACACTAAAAAGAACACAAGTTTCGTTTAAATATGCGCATTTAATATTCCGATTAAATATTCGTTTAAATATGTGCATATGATGTCCTATAGAAAGTAGGTCAAACTCAAATGTCAAGATCACAAGATCAAATGTCAAGGTATCAACTGAAAACCATTGTCACAATCAATCATTCAGTGCACATATGAGATACCAATCTGAGAACTTTTTCTGGCAAGGTTAAGATTTATGTCAAAGCTTTTTTTTTAAGCAATTCTTTACATATCTAAAATGACGTCAGTAGTGAAGGTCAAGGTCACAAGACAAAAAGTCATGATATGAATGGAATTGTCTAGTCATTGGAAAGACTCTTGTCATTTTTAAAATAGCGTCTTATTTGTACTAATTTAGTTTGAATATAGAGTAGCGATGCATTTCGAATATGCATGTCCACGAGTACTGTAATAGAAAACTTGTGTGAAGGAAAAAATGAGTTAAAGTGAAATATCAAATTTCCACTAGGAATCGTGTTTTAGTAAATCAATTTATCCGTCCAATGTATTTATATAAACCAATGCCGATTGTGAAGAAAAAGAGATATCATAAGAGGGGGCGGACATGGGGTATATATTTCCCCTCTCCCACCCCTTCCTCCCTCTTCCTCCCCCTCCCTCCCCGTTTTTCCTCCTCTCTCTCTCTCCTCCTGCCGCCTTCCTTGCTCCTCCCTTTCACCCTGTCCACCCCTCATAAGAATTATGTTTGAATAATGTGTTTGTATTTCGCATAAAGCATAATATATATATATATATATATATATATATATAATCAAAATCAAAGTGACATAATGACGATTAAATTTGTTTATAATTTGTTTATAATTTGTTTATAAACAAATTTAATCGTCATTATGTCACTTTGATTTTGATTATATTGACTATACCGGGAATGGATATTTATTATATATATATATATATATATATATACATGTACAAGTACTAGTATTTGCATTCATCCATGCACCTTTGTCGTAATTCTATTGTGAAGCATACAAATTTTTTTCTTGACCTATCATATTTATCTCATATTAGAAAATTTATCCTCATTTCTTTACAGAATATAAATTAAAATGTCTTTTCTTCACTATATATTTTAGCTATTAACGAGAGGAAATATTGTCTGTCCTTTCTTTAAAGACAGTATACTAATCGACAGACTATTGTATTACATCTGAACCAAAGGGTCGAATGGTTTGTGAACGATTTCTGTCTCATTATGGATATTCAATGTTGAGATATATTGTTACTTTGTAACAATAAGACGTTTATAAATTGTCTTGCATCGTACATAAACAGTCATATTTCCCCCCATAAACATACACGGAATGGCGTACTGATTTAATATACACAGCCAATTGTGCCTCACATGAAATTCATATGAAATGAGCATCATGTAAATTTCACATGAAAGTTCATGTAAAATTCATATAAATTTCACATAAGATTTATGTGAAAATATTTCACATGAATTTCACATAAAATTCCTTCACATGAATTTCACATAAATTTCCTTCACATGAGTTTTTCTAAGTGACCTTCACAGGAAGCTGAATTCACATTAAATATCCATGTAAAAATCTTTACATGAATTTCGTGTGAAAAATTTCATGTAAATTTCATGTTCGTGCTCGTTTCACATAAATTTCATGTGAACTTTGATGTAAAGTTCATGTGAATTTCACATGAATTTCATATGAGGCACAATTACTGTGTACCCCAGGAGTCCGTCTATGTTTTAAATCAAATCACATATATAGTATAACCGACTTCTGTAGATAGTTCAGATAAATTGGATCCATTAGACAAGTCAAGCAAAACTTTCAAATTCCTATGCTTCAATTACAAAAACCGTTAGCAATAATTATGGATATGACATCGAAGCTTTACCTGTGATTGATTTGTAAACATAAAGTAATTAATGGTTTAGTTGTGTAAATAAATTGCAAAGTATTTAAATGTTTTCATTATTATCTTTCGTTTGTCTTGTAACGTTAATAACATATTCAACACATCTATTACATCATTAGAAGTAACCAGAGTAATTATGAAATCGTTTTACACAATGGGTTTGAAAGAGGATTTTCTGTCATTGTTTGCATTCGGCTTTCCGAAGTTAAAGAGTACCTACATGAATACAGGGGTTACCTATTTTGTGAGTCATTCAACCGTTTACTCTCTTCTTCTCTTCACACCCGGAACGAAACATTCAACGCTACAGTAAGTTGCGCATGGACTGGAAATAAATTCGAAGCGATTATAATTGCAAAACCTGGGATATATATAAAGGTGGTCGCTCATAGGGTACAAGATCGAGGTTTCATCGCATTCAACGGTAAATTGCCCTAGTCTAATTTGGAGAAGTTATTTACTGACAACCGGGTATTCGAATAATTTCAACAGAGAAGTGCAACTGACATCAAGCAAGAAGAAAAGGAAAATTGGTGAGAACGATAATATACTGTTCCATTGTCCGTGACGATTGACCATTGTACGTGACGTTTGACCAGCCTTGTGGGCAATATTGACGGAAATCTGCGTTGTAATTATTGAAGATGGAAAGTGGTTTATGCCTACGGAAATAAGGTCATTAGGTAATAAATAGCACTGGTTACTTAATGATTTATTCAGTACACATAAAACCGTTCCGTAAATATTAGAAGATTTAAAAGACCGCCCCATTGAAGTGAATAGAAACATGTATACATGCAATGTCCACGCGAATGGAGGATTATAAAAAGGGGGATTTAACGGGCTGATTCTGTTTGATCATTTTGTATGGAGCAGTATCCTTTCGTATATAGCGTTTAAACGCATCATGTTTTCCTAAAGGATTTATCATATTTTCTTGAGCAAGTCATTCATATCTTGCAGCGATGAGAAGAATGCATGGACAGCTCATAATTTACCTCCTTTTCTTTTTGCTAACAAAAGTCACGCAAACGTTTCATTTGAATGACACTAATAAACTATACAGTGACTTATTACAAGGCTACAACAAAGATGTTAGAGGAACTTCGGACCAAGACAGCATGACTGGAGTAGCAATAAAATTCTCAGTCGTAAGCATCAACGGATTTGACGAAGTGAGCGGAACCTTCTCTGTGATTGGTTACTTTGAAATGTTCTGGAAAGACGACAGGATGACGTGGGACGTGACGAAGTATAATGGCGTCACAAGTATGACGTTTCCGCAGACGAGTGTGTGGGTCCCGGTTATCATTCACAGCAATGCAAACGGCGACGAGGGGCTACAACCCCTGGGGTACGACTGGATGATTGTCAGATACCTCCCTGATGGTACGGCTATTTGGTCTCCAGGCTCCCTATTTCAGACCTACTGTGCTGCAAATATCAAAGACTATCCTTACGATGTACAGGTACGAAGAAAAGTTAAAATCGAAATACAATCTGTTTTCATCTAGGCTTTTGAATGGATATATTGTAAAATAATATGAATCAAGGCAAAGCCTTTTTGTGCGAGCGGAGAGAAAATAGATATGATTATATAAGATAGAAAAATACCTTTCTTTTTTTTATTTTGACTGTGATGGTTTATCTTATCTTACAAAATTTTCTGTTTGATGATTGCCAAAAAGGTAGTATAAGGCTGGCGAGTGGAAACATGGAAGCATTCGTAAAATTGATCTAGTCCAGCAAATAAACATTTTAAGGGGGGGGGGCCTTAAAATATGGTTCTTTAAAAATATGGTTCTTTATAGTTCATTTTTATTTTGTAAGAATAATGTTTAGGCTAGCTGAAAATAAATTACTTAAGAACAAAAGAAAAAACAAACATATTCCGACTTCTGACAGTACGAAACCACCCGAGACGAGAAAAGCAATCAGAGCGAAACGTCTCGTTTAAAACCGGAAATGTCGGATTTCCCGTGGTTACGCCGCCTTGTTGATGCTTTATCATTACCTGAGTTACGAAAAATATTTTCAATGAACTTAACTAATAAACAAAAATTGAGTATAACATATACATCTACTTGGAGTCGAAAAAAAAATTTAAATGGCAATATCCAGCATCTCCGCAGAAACTCTGTCTGCGAGGGGACGAAAGTTTTTGAAAGCATAGTAGTACATTCTCATTCTTTGATTCAGCATATTTTCTCAATAAGATATGTGTATACGCGTTACCATAAGGGCGAGCTTCGCTCGCAAAGGCCCTTCGGGCCTTTGCAGCGAGCTCCGCTCGCTATAAAAAAAAAAAAAAATTTGATAATAAACGAGACTCATTCACAACATATAGCGCCTATTATAATGTACACATGTAAATGTGTTCTTTTGGGGAAGAAGTTTAAAGTGCGTCATTGCTGCGCATCTCCCGTTTTAGCACTAATTGAGCTTGAATTATATAGATATTTCAATTTATTATGGAAAATGTATCATTTCTGACTCTATTGAAGACTTAAATTCATTGCATTCCTAAAAGCGGATAACTTTGAAAATACGATCTAAACTGAAAGAAGAATGAAGAAAATGCTTCGCATTAAATTCCATAAAAATTTAACTGGAGACACTCTTTTAAGCAGTTAGGATTTCTCTAATGTAAGTAATAACCCCTTAAATTTCGTTTTACGTGTGGAACATTATTGACTTTTAAGTGTTTTATAAGGCACAGCTGATGGATCCCGAAAAATTATAAACTGTTTAAATTCCACCCAAATTAAGGCAAAGTTCAACGCGCTGATACTTTTTCAATAAAACCACAAAATGGTACTATTCCTGAGCGTTTGTTCTCTCTTATTTCAACACGGACATATACTTTTTCTTTAATATCATGAATAGCCTGCTTCAGGAGCACAGCTTTTTGGGGTTTTTTTTTATGTCTTTGAAAAAAATCGTTGATATTCAGTATCTCTGATATTTTAACATAAACTTAGTCATTTTTCGTAATTTTTGTGTAAAATTGAGAATTAAAAAAAGATCTGTGAATTTGGTACCTACTTTCAAACTTTATCAAAATCAAATTTTATACAAAGTTGCGTACCTGCTTTATTGTATGTAAACTAAGAAAACTAAAATTAAAATCAAATGAGAGCATTTTAGCACTTTTTGTATTTTCGTTACAAATGTGCTATTTTTAGCAACAATCCAGCTTTTTTACTCTGTTTTTCAAATAAGCATACGTCTTGATTTTCATCACGGACCTATTAGTTTTTTTCTTTGTAAAATGAGTAATTTGCATAAATCCCATGATTTAATATGGTTTTCATAAAATCGTTGAAATTCCGTAATACAGAAATGACATGCCTAAAATTCATCAATTTTACCATCTCAGCGTTAACTAGCGTCTTACTGGGTATCCCGTTAACTCCTATCGCTGACAAATTGATTTCAACTCAGTCCCTGTCTTATTCTGGGATCTATGTTGTGTCTACTGTATTTATTTTGTTTAGCAGCTTCCAGTATAGAATAAATTAAAATACTCACCATAATTATTGCATTTTTATATATAATAATTTCATTCCCATTCCAAATTTCAGACATGTGCCTTGAGTTTTATCCCTGCAGGATACCTGCCGCACGAGATAGGCTTCATGACGATCTCCGAGAAAGTCAGTACGGCGTTATATACCGAAAACGGTGCTTGGGAATTAGTCGATACGAGTGTGTCAAATTTCTTACTGGGGGATGCCATTCACGTGATATATGTGACGATGACGATTAAAAGGAGGGCAACATTCTACGTCGTCAACATGATCATTCCTATAGCAGTGATGGGGACGCTGAATTTGCTTGTGTTCATTTTACCCGCAGAATCAGGTGAACGTGTCGGATACTCCATCACAATTCTACTCGCAATCTGTGTTTACCTGACGATTGCGTCACAAAATTTGCCGAAAACGTCATATCCGGCTTTGTCGGTCCTTGGGGTCAAGCTGTTAGTGGATTTAATCGTTAGTACATGTGCCGTGTTATTCACCATCATCGGATTAAAATTTTACCACAAAGACGACAAAAAGAAAGTCCCATCATGCATTGCTGCGTTGACTAGATGTATTTTGTGTAAGTGCTGCAAAAAGAAATACAGGAAACGGAAGCAGGAGTCGTCTGCAAAAGGTTCACAAAATTCAAATGGAAGTTCAACTACTTTTGTCACGGGAGGATCGTCGAGACTTTATACAGATGGCATGTGGTACGAAATGACCAATGAACCAGAGGAAGCGGAAGTCAAAGACATCACGTGGACGGATGTTGGTGCTGCAAGTGACGTCATATTTTTTCTCATTACTGCCATAGCATTTATTGCATCACATACAACTTATATAATAATTGTTGTTTTAAATACTACTACTAGTGGGAAAACATGAAACATTTTAAATACACGTGTATCTAATGTCTCGATCGATCAGTATTTACTGTATAATTGTTTCTATATAACTGTCTCACAAAACTTATATACTTGTATAATGTTTTGTGTGTCGATCAATTGCTGTAATAAAGGTTCTTCATAGAGCTGCTTAAATTTTATCGAGGATTGATTAGAAACAAGTCAGATTTATCAAGTGGAATCAGTTTCTACGTTATGACCATGCCTGCTGTGAAAAAAAAGTGGTTAGACACTAAGTTTCATGGCTGGTATTTCTAATGAAATATTCCCAGTTGTATTTATGTTATGATATATATATCTAATTGGCAAATTTACCCTTTGTGGAAATTGCATGTCTTGCATATCTTATTACTTTTGTTTACTCATAATTGCAGGAAAAGATATATCAGTTTCAATGATGATCATGTTTACTCATAATTGCAGGAAAAGATATATCAGTTTCAATGATGATCACTACCTCGTTTGTTTTTTTCCGGAAAACAAGTTAAAAGAAAATCATTTCTTGGGAAAGAAGTGAACATATTGTGAGAAGATATATTTTTGTCGATTCTCTTGCATATATATCAAACGTACCATGCACCTTGACGGTATTATACATGTTCAGATGCCAATAAGGCCAAAAGAAAAAATACCTTTGTTTCCCATCACCCGACCGACCCTGTTCAAACCCGCCGACCCTAACGTTTTTTTCCCGATTTTTAGCTGCATTTAGGTATTTCTTCACCAATATTAACGACCGTCGCGCCTTACAAAATGTGTGCCATAAATCTTAAATCTATCGATTTTGGCGAAATCTTCTGCTTTGTAACATTATCTATCATCTACCGTTTAATATTATTCCATAATTATACACTCCTAGAAATTGTAAAAATAATATATTAATTCTCTCTTGAAAGTTACTTATTGTACGGCCCTTTCGGACAGGCTTTGTTTTTTTTTTCAAAAAAAAAGTACTGATTGTTATAAAATATCATTACTAGGGTTTTGATGATTTGATAGGAATTATTGATTTACCTAGTATAACCTAAGTAAATATTTGAGGTCATGCACGTGCCGGTCATTTCATTTCACACAAACGTCTCTTGCAAAACATGTAACGATGCTTCCTACGGTTTATAAAATTACGTATAAACTGAAAAATCGAAGATTCAAATAAAAGATCATCAATAAGCTTGGTGAGAACAAATTCGCAAATAGTGCAGCAATTTTATATCTGAGCGCGACTACGCGCTTGTCGATAATTTAAAAGACCCATCTTGTTCACATTTATATTGTAAAACAACGTTTTTGTGTTCGAATAACGCTAAGACGAAAAAAAAAAAAAAAAAAAAAGGCATTATGCCGCATACAGGATAAGTTTTAGCAAATTAGTCCTTAGACAGCAGATGGTTTGATATTTTATCATAGAATATTTTTTGTACGCGTCAACGAGATAAACCTACACTATCTTTGTTCGAGCAGATCTAATCATATTATGTTTCTATGCCTTGACAACGGATCAAACGTCTCACTCTGACAAACCAAAGCCTTATAATTAAGTATTTCAAACCAACCGACTTCTTCAATGATTTTAACCCCCCCCCCCCCCTTGCAACGTATTAGTGAGCGTCATTCCCGTCCTTCCGTCACAGTTTTCCACAAGATAACTCGTCTTAAACTCGAGATCCAAACTGATTACTTGCTTCTGACGTTACCGTATGTTTGCGACCAGTAAATGCTTTTTTTTCTGGCAACACGTAAAACGGATGTTTGCCCCGTGAAATCAGCACTTATAGGTTGCAAACATAACGTCAGAAGCAAGTTACTCCCATTCTGATGCTATCTCTATTTTCCAAAATTTAGGACAATTTATGGTGACGTTTACTTTTAACGGCGATTATGTTCTCGTTTTATGGCCGTACACAATGAAATTTGGCGTTATTGTGACGTTGCATTTCAATATAGGGATCAATATGGAAGTAGGCCTATTGATTATTTGGGTGAGGTCAAAGGTCTACGTCCTTGGTGTAGAAATATTCATTTGAAATATTGGTATCCAAGTAAAAACTCAAGAACCTTTCCATCTAGCCAAACCAAATCTGTGGGGATCTGCTAGTCAGAAATACCCGGCCAAAGCGAGCCTTTGGTGACTATTTGGGTGGTATGAGGCTGGGTTGGGTTGGCAGGCCAGCTTCCATTCTCCAAAATAATCGTCAAAGGCTGGATTTGGTATTGAGGTATTTCGGACTAGAAATACGTTTTTTATCAGGAGGAGAAGCCTTTTGATTTGGTGTAATTAGGTCAAAGGTCATTGTCATTGTTAGGAAAAAAAACAATGAGCTCTAGATAGATCATAAAAATCCAGATTCAAGGTCACCATGCTTGGGAGGCCAGTTTTAAGAAGAGTAAAATCATTTAAAAACATGTACTATTTCCCAAAGGTTGCAGGCACAAAATTACTTCCTTTCCCCCTTTTCTAAATAGTCGGTAAACTCCGTACGGCCTAGCATACAAAGCAGGCCGCTCATACCGCTGAGTGTCTTGAATTAAACAGACTACACGTTTGAAGGTCATGATTCCATTTTTAATCCCTTAAGATCTCTTTTGAAATATAATTATAAACGTGGCTAGAAAAATAAATAATTAAAAAAAAAAAAATCAAAAAAAAAAAAAAAATTCCGACCGACCTACCCTATCTTTTTTTCAGCATGTTATGGGAAACACACATATTTTTTTTCTTGGCCTAAATTATAAAAATTCAATTTCAAACTTTCGTTTAAATTTTTAAAATAAAATTATCCTTTGAATTTAAGTGCATTCATTCAATAAGATTAAAAGGGCAGAGGTATGTTTATCAAAGGTTTTGAATAAGGTTTAACAATCTGTCTGGCATGTCTAGTGTAAATTGCTATGCCATAAAATTGTGATCTTTAAAAGCTTTCGCTCACCTTTAAAATGAAATCCCGAAAAAGAAATTCGAATTATCACCTTTAATGGCTTGCGACAAAAAATATTTAAATAAACTCATGTAAGTTTTGTAACCAAACATATGTTCGGGTGCAAACAGGAGCCCCCTTACTTTTCTTGAATAATCTTTAAATGGATAGAAAAGGAGATTACAAACAAATATTGTTTATCTTTCAAAAATGTAATGATCGCTAAATTTTTTAGGAAGCGCTCTCCATTAACCGTTATTTGTGTCACACTTATGCCCTTTGCCGTGTGGAGCTAGTAAAAAAGTTCCCCGCGAGGGGTTTGACAGTAAGTGTTTTGAATATATTTCCCTGACATTGTCGCCATAGCACTTTCTATATAGACATAACGTCAGACAGTGCATGAATTTGATATATTGTTGTCATTTTCGTGCTTAAACGTCGACGGCGGGTGCGGCTAGCCAACAGGGGATGCTTACTCCTCCCGGGCACCTGGTCCCACCTCTAGCTTGCTAGGGGTCAGTCGATGTTTAATTTTGTGCTTTATTGTGAGTGCTGTTGAAATTATCGTCAGGATCTTCTTTAACTCATATTAGTGGCAGTAGTGGACTATATAATGTAATTATACAGATACAGATACAGATCGCTGAGAGCGATAAAGTCCCCTACCGGCGGCATAGATTTATGTCCTGAATCTCTTTTCACGAGTTTATTATCTGCAACAACCAAGAAAAGTCCGGAAAACTGAAAATGTCATTAAATTTGCTTAGTGCAAGGGCCTTAACTCTTGTAAAAATAGGTCAATGGAAACCAAACTCAAACTTGGTCTGTATCCCACTAAGATATATTCATATCCCAACAATCAGTTCTTTAATCTGCAATAGAACTGAAGGAAGGTCCGGAAAATTGATTTTTCATGATATTTGCTAAGTGCAATGGCCATAACTCTTGTGAAAATAAACTCGAACTTGATCTGTATCACATTATTATGAATTCACATACTAAAAATCAGTTCATTATCTGTAATAACAGCCAAGAAAAGTCAGGAAAACTAAAAATTTCAAGAAAATTTGCTAAGTCCAAGGGCCATAACTCTTGTAAAAATAGGTCACTGGAGACCAAACTCAAACTTGGTCTGTATCACACTAAGATTCATTCATATACCAAACATCAATTCATTATCTGCGACTGAACCGAAGAAAAGCCCGGAAAACTGAAATTTTCATAAAATTTGCTATGTCCAAGGGCCATAACTCTTATAAAAATCAGTCAATCAAAACCAAACTCAAACTTGATATGTATCACATTGAGATATATCCACATACCAAAAATGAATTCAATATATGCAACAACAGCGAAAAAAAAAATAAGTCCGGAAATCTGAAAATGTGATTGACGGATGACAGACAGACCGAGAGGAAACTATAGAGTCTCCTTCGGCGTTGCCGGTAGGGGACTATTTTACACCAAAATACCAATCCAATTAAAAATTAGACCTTTATTTGTGCGACACGGAGTTAGATTGATCATAATACAAGAGTGCTGGATGAAGGTGTGGTTTCTTCTTAGACATCCACATTGATTTCGTTGCTCATTTGAAGAGGGAATTACAAGTCCCTTCGGTAATGAATGACAACACCCAATGGCTCTACCGCGCACGGGTTTAACTCACAGTGAGAGAATACCGCAGTAGTGGCCCTTAAATTTATCGGAAGAAGAAGAAGAAGAACAAACTTAATTTTGATACTAGTATTGCAAACCAAGGTTCTCAACGAACTTCAACTGTACATAAAACTACAAAACAAAACGTTAACGCAATGGCGAAATACAAAGGATGTACAGTTTGCATTATAAATTGGACAGATAAGGAATGATTCTGGACCAACAGCGACTACAACAGAACAGACACGCATATAAGATTTCAACAAAGAAGGCACAACACAAAACAGCCATATACCAAATTTAATTCATAGAGATAACAAGACAAAAGAAATACTTTAACGCAATGGCGAAATACAAGTTCCCGAAAACAAGACGATGTACAGTTTGCATTATAAATTGGACAGATAAGAAATGATTCTGGACCAACAAGACAGTTATGCAGCGACTACAACAGAACACACACGCATATAAGATTTCAACAAAGAAGACACAACACAAAACAACCATATACCAAATTGAATTCATAGAGATAACAAGACAAAAGAATACTAGGAAAAAGGTCTTCACCAAGACCACGCTGTGCTAGCTGTCAAAAGCAGAACACAACCGCGAAATAACACCAAGAAAACAGCCACATACAAAACACCCGCACCAACAAAGGAACACACGGGAACATACTGACGTCACAAAATGAACCAACAAAGCATGTATAAACATTAACTCATGAATGGAAACAGAAATACTGGAAGACCATTTTGCATCCGGCGTTGATTCTAGATCTAGATAGGACAGTCATCAATAGAACTACATTCATAGCAACTTGCAACAAGGTCATAGGCGGCACAGGCTTGCAATAAATAGTAGATTTCAAAGTGAAGAAAAGCGGAACTGAAATTGGACCCATGCGTAGGAGATTGAGCAAATAGTGCAGTCGTCCGGATTACACGCACATAACTCTATCATTAACTCGGATCGATACATTACAGCGCCCGTAATGGCCTCCCGTCGTCTAGCGTGCTCTTCGTGTGATCATATCATCGGTTAGTTTTTTTTGTTTCGAATAAGGTTAAGCGTACACGCCACACAAGGGTGACAACGAGCAAACACGAACAATTGAAGGACAGCAAGTCAATAGGTAAAAACCAATGTACAGACGGCAGTTTACTAGAGTCATTTCCTTCGTATTGTGACCGTCAGGAAGACCTATTTTCACATATAGTCAGGGTGCAATATAAAGGATTTTGCCTTTGATCATTGTTTTTTTATTCTTTGAGCTTTACTGAAAAGCATTAAAGCATAGGAGCTCGGTGCCAACAACCCTGAATTATATACGCCCCTTCTCTCAGTGCTTTAAGAATGCGATTGTGGATCCATGACATCGAGCCAGGTAAAATCTTTAAGGTAGTATTGAAAACATAAAGACTAAAACACTACTATTTGATGTCATTTTCTTTATTGAATGAAAATCAAGGCGAATATTAAGTTTTAATTCATATGAGTGATCTATTCAATTCTTTTCATAAATAAACTGTTAGGATACCAAAAATTCAAATACCGGTATTAAGCCTCGTTAAATCTGTGATGGATACGTCTAAACGCGGATTTCAGATTGAAATACTGCATCATTTTCCTTAAAATCCTTATCTTAAATTTTCTGGTCAGAAAAAAAATTAATCTAATAAAATGCAATTTTCATTTCATCATTATGTCAATAGAAAAAAAAAAAGATGACAAATTCAAATAAATGAAGCCTGTTGATAGCATGGATATCTAACTCAGCGTGTCACATTTATGTATCAAACTTTAGAAACAGTCTTATAAGCAAATTAATATAGAAAAGAATTGTGCACGAAAGAGTGATTTTTTTGGAATATCCCGAGGCCAAATCGACTATCGATCATGTTATTGCGTCTGTATAAAACTTGTAAAAGTCAGCTTGTTTAACAATTTAGTGACTTGTATTCTGACATTGAATTTTGGATCTATAAAAATCTTGGGAGTTGAGCAATATTCTTTTATCTTTTCATTTGAAATGCCAAATGCATCATTGTAGTTCGTCCAGTTTATCTATCTATCTATCCATCCATTCATTTCTTGCTGCGTCCCTGTCGTCTTTTAGCGTTGCGTTTCTTGTTCTTTTGTCCGGCGTTTCTGGCGTTCTGTTCTCTCATGAGATCGCTCAAATATACTTGGTATGCCTCATACTCGCATGCATACACATCGTCCAGCGATTTGATGGCTATTTTGTCCCCTTTGTATTCCAGTCCTTTGCTGATGACATACGCACACTCACCGGTAGTGCCGTATGTTACGATCCAACGACTGCGCGTGTCTGCTGCTGTGCTGGCGCATCGAACGGAAACCGGATCATATCTTATCGTGTGGACTCTGACCCCAATGTTCTTCTCCAGAAGATCTTTGACCTCTTTGTGTGTCATGTCGGTATCCTGCCGGAAGCTGAAGCAGACGGCAAATGGATTGCTGCGCGGTAGACTTGTGCGCATGTTTAATGCAGGCTGTATCCGGTTGTCATAGTTCACACTGCGCTTGACTTCATCCAGCAAAGATAGTTTGGGTTCCTCTCGGACATGTTCTACATTACCTCTGGAAAATAGAGTTCATCAGTAAATATCAAAATCTTTGAGAACGTATTTTATCTTTAATTTACAGGTTTCAATGTATCTGAATAAATTATAAATATTATGTACTTTATTTCAGTAGAACTTTGTCATCTGCTCAAAATTATGACTAAAGAGATATATTTTTCAAAAAAAATATATTAAGCAAAATGTGTTTGTGAAACATGGATGTCCTTTTGGTGTTTCTGTAACTCTGGGTTTAAAATTTTCAAATAATGCCAAACTCCAAACGAATGTTATGGTCAGTATGTCAATAATTCTGGTACCAAAATGCCTTACCAAATGAAGTATACACGTGAAATGTCAATATCCTATCTCTTAGTAGTTGAAATTCTAGGACAAGGTTAAAATTTGGAGATAAAATGACGGGTCAAAATCTATTTATACATGTATGTCTCGGATCTCCGATTACGGGACATAGAATTCTTACAGCGAACATCTGAAAGTTATTCCATATAGGTCTTAATAATTGCAATTGATCTTAGTTTACACAAAAGTTCATGTCCCATATCAAGAGGTGCATATCTGCTAATAACAGTTGAATTACACCCTCTATATATATGCATTTCGAAAAACCAAGTATAGCAAAAAAAAAAAAAAAAAAAAAAAAAAAAAAAAAAAAACAAAACAAAACAAAACAAAAAGCTAGTTAACAACGTTCTTTTCGAACGATTTTGAATCAGAAGAAGTGACCCCATGACCATGTGCACCCGAGTAAAGTTATGAAAGCATGTGCAAATTAATAAGCCATACAACTTAAAAGAGGGTAAATAGAAACGAATAGTTTTGGCACTTATGAAAATATGTACGCAAGAATTAAAAAAATTATTGAGCATAGAAAGTAGAAGTAAATTTTTACAGGGTTCATCCGGGGCATAATTATGTACGCGCACAACCAGTGCACTTTCCAAATCCGGGTCAACAAGACGCTATATATATACATTAGAAGTTTGAGACCAAAGAAATGCATGTTAAAAGTTCAATTGGAAATCAGAAAGTATGTGCTCTTTTGGCTGTTGCAAACCAGAGAGTACTAGCTATAGTAATCACAGGAGGTTCCTGTTGTCGAAGATCAATTAGTTATCAAATCGAATGTTTGAATATATATGCATCTGTACTTACATCCAAGATGTTGGTTGTTCCTCTACTGGACTAGATTCACGGCATATCACGTCCTTCTTCTCATACTTCCGCAGGTATTCCTCTGCGGTCAGTGATTTGGTTCCAGGAGGGCTAGGAATGTACTGCTTTCCATTCAAAATGGCTGCCGAGTTGGAACTTTTGGGTCGAATTTCTACTAATGTGGTCTGTCCGGCATTTCCAACATTTTTTCTTCTGAATCCAAATTTCTCGAGCGATGAGGCGTCAAATGTATGGCGTGGTTGAAATCGAGAAGAGTAGGAATAGCTTAAGGATTCTCTTGCGTCATTGCGTCCCCTTGTAACTTCTGGAATTTGACGCATGCGCACCTTGCTTGTGTCATTTACGATTGTCCGGAAACCATGTTCTTGGTCATCTGAAAAAGCAAACAATGTAAAAGATGGATACTTGTAAGTCAATTCAATTCCACAGGGATTTATCGCGCTCCCCGGTTGCTTGATGTTCTACAGGTTATTTTATTACATAACCCGTAGAACATCAAGCAACCGGGAACCACGATAAATCCCTGTGATAATTCATTTCACTAATTCCAAGATCAATGAATGACTACGTCGAACACAGAGCCCAAAAAGCCAAAAATCACAATCAACATAATACTGAGCATACATTTAAAAAAAAAAAAAATATGGAAAAGGATAGGCAAGAGATCCCCAAAAGTAATTTTAATTTTAAACAGCGGAATGCATTCTCACGAAGAAAGAAAAATCGGACAGACAGACGGAGACAATAACACAGCAATAAAGAAACACGAATGACAACACTATTTAATGACAAACTCTACAGAGTTAAGGTTAAGTGTAAGAACGGGATTTATTGTAGGTGGCGCTGCAAATTGATATGCGAAATGCGAAATTAGAAAGGGGGGGGGGACTATTCCCTGAAATTTTCAGAAATAATTTCAAGAGATGGAAATCACTGTCGTATCGAAATTGAAATTAACTATTTAAGGTAACATGAAGATGGGTTCTAAAGCGTGTTCTATCAAAATACTCGAAAACCATATTGGTTATTAAATCGAAATCAAAACATTGGAGACAGACATTGATTAATTACTTACTTCCTTTTACATTTGGTAGAATTACGATGGCGATGCAATGTTTTAAGAATTTAATGTTTATTGTTGCCATTTTATTTGATGATGAAATGTCAGTTGTATCACAAATTGTGTAAAACCACGTAGCGACACTGTATCTCTTTGTCTCATGTTGTTTCCTGAAGTTGTTTTGTCGGATCGATTTGTTTTTGTTATTTACAATCCCGTAGATGTGTTCTCTACTGTATTAATTGCATGGATGTAATGTTGGACATCTATTACCATTCAAAACAAAGATATTGAAAATTGTCGATCTTGCTTCTTTAAAATTATGTCAAAATCGAAATCAAGGTTTAACTTACTAGTAAGTGAAAATCGATTTATTCAAGATCAGATGGGTTAAATAACCCTAAATACGCGACCTTTATCTTACTGTTCGTGTGACATTGATCATCATGGGGGGACAGGGGGTACCTCTCCCCCTCCCACCCCTTACCTCCCCCTCTAATCCCCTTTCTCCTCCCTCGCATTTCCCGCCTTCCCTCCCTCCTCCCTGTCCCCTCTCTCCCTCCTCCCGCTCCCCACTTCCTCCCCCATCCTTTCACCCTGTCCACCCGCTCCTCATTGGGTATTGAGTCTCATCTTAATCTTGTTTGATTGTTGTACATTGTCTATTAATCAAGCTATATGAATTAATGTGACACGATGTGACTACCAGACAGACGGACTAGTGCCGAACGTTGCCGGCGACATAAAATTGGCGCAAGCAATCATGGCCAATAAAGAAACATGCAAAATATCGGTAACCTATTAGTATATGGTTTATGGCTCAAAATTTATGTCCCCGTATATATAAATATATATATTTGTATGAAAAACTGAATGATTTTATAAATTCTATAAGAAAGAAAAGTTTGGCCCTGTCTCGATTTGAACACATAACCTTTGGGTTCATGAGCACAGAAAACATACCTATCTACAATCCTTCTCGATAACTAAGAATTAATATAAGATATCGTAAGATTTTTCCCATGCAGCAGTTCTGGAGAATTTTATTAAATATAGATAGTTAAATTAATATAATAAATTTTCCCTACCTGGAAATCTGTGAGCAATGGCTTCAGATCTGCCAGTAGAATTGTCCATCATGAGTGATCCATAATGACGGTCGTACTTTACGGTCTTGCACATATTGTAATTCGTCACCGAAATTTTGTTCGCCTGGTTCGAAAAATGTCTTCTAGGAACTCTTGGATCCTCCCCCTCACCACTCATCACAATCATAGCTTGACTAGATGTCGGCATCTTGAGTTTTTCTCTAAAACTTGTCTCTGAATTTGCGTCTGTAAGCTGAGCGTCGCTTGGCGCGGTATCTCAGTGGAGGTATTGTGACGTCATCGGAAGTTATCCTTTTGACGTCTGCGGCGAAGTTACTCTTGCGCGTTCTAACATAGTACTTGAAAACAACAGAAAATTGTAACGCATAAAATCAAAAGTATAAATTTGAAATAAACCATTAAGAAAAATATGGATATACATATATACTTTATTTTTGAACAGAATATCTCTACCAAATTCATTTAGTGAATTTACCAATGCCTTGCTTAATCGTGTAAGGTTTTGATGTTGTCGTAAAATCGGACAAGTTGTAACGTAAGTTATCCACCATTATCGATTAACATCGGACGCATTCTGAAATGTATGCTTTCAATTGTTTATCGCAATATATGTTATGCTCATCAAAAATTGCAACCCCACCCCTTCCTAGCTACAAAACTTTACTTTGCCTACAGATGCAGTGTTTTCCCAACTAAAGATGTACAATGTACCTTGCATTATTTTACAAAGTATAAAACTTGACCCGCACTTGTGTTAAAGTACGGATCAAGGTTCCCCAAAGCGAATTAGATAAATCTTTTTCTTAATAAACATTGTTAACATTATTCCTCATCCTCGCTACAGAATGTCACTTTTCAGAAGGCATAGGCCTGCCTCTTGGGGGAAGAGGGGATACCTTTCCCACTGCGAAAAATAGTTAAGTCCAATGTGCATAGATTTTGGAAAATTTTAATAATTTCATTTAATTTTCCAAGTTTACATTTCCATGTTTAGTTTAAACTATATTTATTCCAGATCATATAATCAATTATTCATATAAATTACAAGATATATAACAGGATTTGGAAACAAGTAATGGAATTACTTATACATTTTTGTACTAATACATCTCCTTTTTTTCCATGTTTGTAACTTTAAGATATATTTTTACATATGACGGTTTCACTTTCCCCTTTAAGAATTTTAGAGTGATTATTTTAGGGAAAAAATGAATATAGAATTTTTGAATTGGAAAAGTACCGATATTCGTCCAAATCATAGTCAAATAATTCGATTCAGACACGGATCATTTTCTCCCCGCTATGATTGAATCCAAGACATATATTCTAAGTACATTGTATCAAGGACTTACATTTTGTATTTATAAACAGATTGTATTTACATACTACGCTGATCAATGTTAAAAGTCAGAATATAGCTAAATTATTGACAGTTTATATCTAGGGGTCCTATGGAATAGCCAAAAATCCTTATTTTCCCCATGTATAGTATAATTTTGTTTTAAACTACAGGTTTGAACTCCAATCCTTTGATTGGCTGATGCCCCCGGAAAAATTCTATATCCATCCCCTGCACCTGACATTCAAATTAGAATAAATTGTCCTGAATCCAGCGGCGGATCCAGCGCTCCCTTTGCCGGGGGTCAAGGGGCGAATTTTGCTGATTTGTACTGAAAATGGGCCAAAATATATCTGTTTTTGGAAAATTTTTGGGTCAGTGCCGGGGAGGCGGACGCCCCCTCCGCACCCCCCTGAATCCGCCACTGGAATCATTGACAGCTCTAGAATAAAGCACTTCGACCCTAAGGATTTCCGAAGAAAAGAATCTCTAGACACTCAAATTCCAGGTAAAGTTCAGTGTGTTTCTTTTCTTATCAAGATCACCAGGAAAACCTTGGAGTGGGTTTAGCCACCACGTGCCGACTGCATATGTCGCAATTTTGTCCATATCATTGTAGAAAGTTCAAACTGAACTTGAATATGGACAGAGCAGTAGTGCATTTGGAAATTTACGAGGGCGAATCTCTATGTAGGAAAGGAGGGGGGGGGGGGTTAGATAATTGATTTTACACATTTTATGTATAATATCTTATTATTTTACACTTTTTTTAAAACTCTACTTCTGGTGTAAATTTTACACCGATCAGTCTCAGTTTTCACGGTATAGATTTATTTTTTACATTTTATTTCCCTTTTTTTTTTTACACTTTTATATGTAAATTTTACACTTTTATGCTGTCTATAACAATGCCAAACATTGCCAGTTTATTGAGAATTGAAATACTTGAACATGCGTAAATTTAATATTGTTTGCGGCAAAATTTCACATGTACATGTGATCAAGGACTTATTAACCGTTTTTAAAGTCCTTGATGTGGTCGATATAAATTCTTGTTTTCAAGAATTTTCGTTACAAAGACTGTTCACGACTTTAGGACACTAAACTTAAGTCATGTTGAACAGTTCTGCTTGCTCTTCTATTCCTGGTTCCGTTACCTTGCAGAATGAGATTTTGACAGAACGCGGGAAAAAACAGCTGGTTATCGTTGGGGTTATCTCTCGTTGTAAAGAAAACGTCACACAGAGGGCGCTGTAAGGATATAAACAAGAGGAGTTGATCTTGTGATTTCATTTTGGCGACAGTAGTGGATTTATTTGTTATGAGAACTTTATTAGTATTTAGTGGGCTTATAGCCTATGCCATGGGGGCCTTCGGCATCCCAGGGGGCTATTCAAAGCAGACTGCTCCATACAGTAAACATGTGGAAGATCTGGCAACTTTTGCCATGGCGAAATACGCACAATCCAACAATCAGCTTGGAGCTTGGGATAAAACATTCACATTAAAGGATGTTCAGACACAGGTATATTTTCATTTTATGTTAGAGACTGCAAGGTGGCTTACTGTGGAGCGAAATATTAGAACATACATCCTGACATCTGCAAACCTTCTGGGAAGTTGCATTTCTCAGTTGCACATGAAGCCACAGGCACATGTAGAAAGAGCGTCAATATCCTGTATTGTCATAAGAGAATACTGGTATCTTATAGAGAGACAAGGCTTCCGACGAATTTTCAGCTAGAAGTAGCATTTCTGCAATTTTTTGCATTTGAAGGGCAATACAGGGTATGACCATAAAGATTGAGTGGTATACTTCCTAAAAACATCAATAAATCACCCAAAAAAATCTCATAACATAGCCTAATCGTCCACCTAAGTTGGACTGTTTTCTACTTTCTGTCTTGAACCTCCATTGCCAGATTACACAAAAATGTAGCTTGTCTGAATCATCCAGGTGTTTTACTCTGCTTACAGTAAGCATGGTAAGCAGAGTAAAGCCTCTGAATGAATCAGTATTTGTCTAATCTGGCAATGGAGATTCAAGACAGAAAGTAGAAAACAGTCCAACTTAGGTGGACGATTAGGCTATGTTATGAGATTTTTTTGGGTGATTTATTGATGTTTTTAGGAAGTATACCAATCAATCTTTATGGTCATCATGGTCATACCCCATTTTGCCCTTCATACATGACAAGTGCAAATATTTCAAATGCTTCTTTTAGCTGAAAATTCATCGGAAGCCTTGTCTTTCTATACATATACTATTCCCTTATGACCTGTAAAGGGGTATCATACAAGATATTGACACTCTTTCTACATGTGCCTGTGCATGAAGCAACCAAACTCAGACTGAATGACAGTAGCGTAGCTGCCATTACGCCAAATACGCCTGGGCGTACACATTATTTTTGCAAAAAATGTCATGTATCGATCACCATTGATTATGTTTCGAATTAGATTATTGAATGATGTCATTTTAAATGTACATGTACGTAAGATCATGATGATACACAGATTTAGATTCCCTTCACCATGTTCACTTTTAGCAATCCATTTGAAAAACATGATAGCATGAATTTCTCAATTTAATCCCAGTTGAAAGTTCATTTTGAGAATATTTTTGTCGATTATATTTAAAATTTCCATGGCTCTCTACTGCTCACCAGTTTACAACATTATCATTGATATCAATTATACTATTAGCCCATTTCCCCCAGGTCAGTTATATTACATCAGTATATAAAAATTCACTGATGGAGAACATTCCATATTGGGCATACTCATTAATTGCACTTTGGCTACAACCTGACTGAAAGTGCCTACATGTAATGAACAATATTCTACTGTGATTCATTGTGTACGGGGTATAGTGATGAGCGATCCGATCAATGTGAAATTTTACTATCGATTATCGGGGCAGTCTATTGGAGACTAAATTAAACTATCAATAACTTTTTGAAACTATCAAAATGTTCAAAATAACTTTTTAACATGCTTAAATCATGCAATTGATATTCGAACAGATTATACTGAATTAGAGAAAATTCAAAACTTGAAAAGATTCTGGCAACCCAACACAATGAGATTCACTCAAAATGATATTAATATAGAATAGAAGTCGGTTTTTTTTGTGGGTGTTTTGTACCAATCTGATTAAAACCAGATCTCTACATGCTCCCGATTTTTGTTACATGTATGTCGCATATATAACAAAAATTGGGAGCATGTAGAGGTTTTAATCAGATTGTGTTTTGTACATGTACATACCGAATTTGATCTGAGCCACTACTCTCGATCCTTAATTCTTCTTCTTAAACCTTAAATTTCTAGTTCAAGCGACAATCAGTCTACAATTTTACTATAGATATTTGAAGGGTTTGGGCAATCGACTATCAAAAGTCTGCAACTATCAATTCGTCACATCACTAAAGGGGTATGTCACATTCATTTTGTTTCTTTGTATTTTTCAGGTGGTATCTGGTCTTAATTATAAACTCACATTAGCTGCAAATCTCGGGGGACAGGTGAGTAGAAAACCACAAGTTTCCAGATGATAACTCTAGAATGCTTCAACCATTCAAACCAAATTTGGATAAATATGTATGCTTTATTATCTGATAATCATCAGGGTGTGAAGAAGCCTATTGATGTTCGGGTCAATACATGTAGATCAAAGGTCATGGTCACACTTTTCATTTCACTGATTCCCGTTACTGTTGCAAGAGTCAAACTGTTGTAGAGCTAGAGAATATACATGTAATTTTTACAAATGTTTCACCTAGTTTCTACCAGATTTTAAAAATACAAATACATATACCTGTAAACATGATAAATAATATTGCTTTATGCATATTCTGATATATAATTAACGTACAGAGCTACATGTACAAGTACTATCCATTAAGACTTACCAGTAATGAAATTACTTTAGAAACATCATGTTTTGAGTATGTTTTTGTTGAATCTTATGATCCTTGTGTCTTCAAAATTTCATATTACGGTAACATGAACAAGTTTACACCAGATAACGCCCAAATGTTGGAAGCAACTCTGCACATAATGTCATTGTATACTGTAAAGGTGGAAATTTTCAAGTCTGGGTATTTAGCGTTTTTTGGCGAATCAAGGGACTTGGCGAAAATTCCCCCCCCCCCCCCCACGCGAAAATATCCACGCTGCATTTTAACAATGGGAAATACATTTTCATTGTGAACATTACCCCGACACGTAACGTCTTGATGTTTTAATCATGAAATTGTCCACCAGCGAAAATCACCATGTTTACAGTATTGAAAAGACAACCAAGGCACCTACAGTATATGCTAACCTGTACATACATGATACATGTTTATTGACACTGCTCATAAAAAGAGTCAAATATACATGTAGATGAATAATTTTTCGTAAATTTTACCATTTTCTCAAAGGATTACACCTGCCAATTTGTGGTGTTTGAACAAGCATGGACACATACCCAGCAAGTTAGTCATTCTGACTGTCAACCAACCACAAAACGACAGCTGGGAGGCCAGCCCCTTCTCGGAGGAGTCAGTGCCGTAAACTGCCAAGATACCG
Source organism: Pinctada fucata (assembly GCA_028142955.1). Classification (NCBI taxonomy): domain Eukaryota; kingdom Metazoa; phylum Mollusca; class Bivalvia; order Pterioida; family Pteriidae; genus Pinctada; species Pinctada fucata. The sequence continues at coordinate 20,036,255 of AP027107.1, read as the reverse complement.
GACTTCTCGATGCCGTCGACTTTGTTCTGGATAAAATCAACGCAATGAGCAACAGCATGTACAAGTTCACTCAGTCAGATCTGACCCATTGTACCAAACAGGTATGCTACTAGTAATGTAAGGTATAAAACTGACAAGTACATGTAGAATATATCAATAATGGCACTGAATGGAATTTTGTATCGACTGCTAAACAGAAGTGTACAGTATTAATGTTTACGATAGGGCTACCTACATTTTTTTGTGTAAATGTTTTGAGACTGAGGACTGAGGAAAATTTCCTAACTTAAAAAATTCATAAGAAAGGTCATATTTTTTCTGTTGATGCAGGTATCTAGTGATGGGAAATCGGTTTAGAATCATAATCGATAATCGGTTAGAATCGGTTGGTGTATCCGATGCGATTTTACCGATTATAATCGGTTTATCTTATTCTACTCAAATTTACTATTTTTTATCCAAACAAAACCTACATTTGTAATGCATATATATGTGATCATGGATTTATTTAATCTTGAATAAACTTAATCTATGTAAAAATAACCCCCTATACCCTTTCCATTGTTTCATGAAAAAATGCATGAAAAGTTTAAAAAGAAAACAATCATTTTTCAATTGTGTTGAGAAGTGGAAGGGGGGGGGGTCATTATAGTATTTGCAGAGTATCTGTCAATTAACATAAACAGTAACATCAAACAAGATTATCTTCAGCTATTCTCAATCAAGTACATGTAATAAAATCAGTTTACCTTAAAAAAAATTACTAGAATTGAAAAATTTACTGTCATCGTCGGTCCGTCGACAATCCCTTAAAGTCCGGTGTGAAAATTGTCATTAAATTAAGTAATGATTTACTAGCTTTTACAATTATACTCTCTAATTTCATGCTGCTAGCTTCTGTTACTCTACAACATTATAACAACAATGATTTAGTTTAGATACTATTGGAAAATTCAAATACTTTATAGTCTATTGGACAGAATTTCCTCTGATCCCTGAGCGCCCCCCCCCCCTTCTGTACTTTCACGCTATCGATTATTCATTTTAAAATCGATTATCGAAATCGAATGACTTCAACACGCCGCTAATCGATTATTATCGATAATCGGCCCATCACTACAGGTATCACCTGAAAAATTGGACGGAAAACTGCATCAATGCACAAAGAGCATTGATGCAAAAGTTTTCTGTCCAATTCTTTGGGTGATACCTGCATCAACAGATGAAAATATAGGATTCGTTTCTTATAATTTTATATCCTCTACTTATAGAAAACAGAATGTTTTCTTGGATTTGTTAACAATCAATACACGCACTATATTTTGTAAGTTCTGGGGGTTGCACAGTGATACAACTGCCTCCGAAGACATAAACAAGTATGGCAGCTGCCATGATTCAAACAGCGAACAATCGTCTCTCTATATCTTTGGAATAAGAACCAGTTTGAGGAAATCATACATGCACAGGCAATTTTTAAAGTAAGCAGAAAAGTTTAAATTTGAAGCAGGTAACAACATATACTGTATTTTTAGCTGCAAGATGAGACATGTTTGAGAGAATCCCCGGTTGTTCCGAAAATATTGATATACATTGTAAATAAGACATCCATGAAAAATGTAGTTGATCCACGTATCAACAAAATTTCTCAGCCAATCAGAATCTTCGTTTCTAAGTAATAAAAATGGAAATGAAATGATTGGGTTCTGCATTGTTCCTCAAACAATTTCTAGATCAAATGCAAACTGTATTCTGTGGAATACATTTATTTGCGTCACACTGCAAATGGACAGGCGCAGTTTAAATCTGGCTCAGAATTGCATATACAGGTTTACTCAGGTTCAGATAAGAATTCAAATTACATTTGTACTAATTTTATCTACATGTAGTATAATACAACATATTTATCTTGTCACAAAATATACCAAAGCTATCCAAAGTATCCTAAATGCCCCAAAACAATCCAAAGTATCCAAAATGTCCCAAAACAATCCAAAGTATCCAAAATGTCCCAAAGTTATCCAAAGTATACAAAATGTCCCAAAGCTATCCAAAGTATCCAAAATGTTCCAAAGCTATCCAAAGTATAAAAAATGTCCCAAAGCTATCCAAAGTATACAAAATGTCCCAAAGCTATCCAAAGTATCCAAAATGTCCCAAAGCTATCCAAAGTATCCAAAATGTTCCAAAGCTATCCAAAGTATCCAAAATGTCCCAAAGCTATCCAAAGTATACAAAATTTCCCAAAGCTATCCAAAGTATCCAAAATGTCCCAAAGCTATCCAAAGTATACAAAATGTCCCAAAACTATCCAAAGTATCCAAAATGTCCCAAAACTATCCAAAGTATCAAAAATGTCCCAAAGCTATCCAAAGTATACAAAATGTCCCAAAGTTATCCAAAGTATACAAAATGTCCCAAAGCTATCCAAAGTATCAAAAATGTTCCAAAGCTATCCAAAGTATCCAAAATGTCCCAAAGCTATCCAAAGTATCCAAAATGTCCCAAAGTTATCCAAAGTATACAAAATGTCCCAAAGCTATCCAAAGTATCCAAAATGTTCCAAAGCTATCCAAAGTATCAAAAATGTCCAAAAGCTATCCAAAATATCAAAAATGTCCCAAAGCTATCCAAAGTATCAAAAATGTCCCAAAGCTATCCAAAGTATCCAAAAGCTATCCAAAGCTATCCAAAACATCCAAAAGCTATCCAATAAGGCTATCCAAAATGTCCCAAAACTATCCAAAGTATCCAAAATATCCCAAAGCTATCCAATAAAGCTATCCAAAATATCCCCAAAATATCGAAAGTATCAAAAATGTCCCAAAGCTATCCAAAGTATCCAAAATATCCAAAGCTATCCAAAGTATCAAAAATGTCCCAAAGCTATCCAAAATATCAAAAGTGTCCCAAAGCTATCCAAAGTATCAAAAATGTCCCAAAGCTATCCAAAGTATCCAAAAGCTATCCAAAGCTATCCAAAACATCCAAAAGCCATCCAATAAGGCTATCCAAAATGTCCCAAAACTATCCAAAGTATCCAAAATATCCCAAAGCTATCCAATAAAGCTATCCAAAATATCCCCAAAATATCGAAAGTATCAAAAATGTCCCAAAGCTATCCAAAGTATCCAAAATATCCAAAGCTATCCAAAGTATCCAAAATGTCCCAAAGCTATCCAAAGTATAAAAAATGTCCCAAAGTATCCAAAAGCTATCCAAAGTATTCAAAATGTCCCAAAGCTATCCAAAATATCCAAAAGCTATCCAATAAAGCTATCCAAAATATCCCCAAAATATTGAAAATACATGTACATGTATACTGCTAAGTGCATGAATGTGTACCAGAAACAATTCTTTCGTATACAGGTTGTTGCTGGAATGAAATATTCCGCTGACATCACCGTCCAGGAGTCGGCATGTATGCAGATGGACAAGACCAAGGCTTCACACTGTGCCGCAAAGAACGGTGGAATGGTAAGATTTGTATTTTGAAGATATTGGTACATGTATCAGTGGTAATTTTTCTCAAATACTTGACAGATTTACGTTCATTTCACTACCCATTTATCATCAAAGCTTTTGTATTTTATGATAAATCAGTCTCTTTTTAAGTAACTCGGATGATTTTGCTCTCTTAGAAAATCACCACTGACGTACATCACTACTTGTACATGTAAAAGCTGCCTTGAATGGTCTCTGGAACTATTCTATAAACGGTCTCCTAGATGACGTCCATTTAAGAATCTTGTATCAAATGTTAGAGGATGTAATGAATACAATAAAACATGTATTGTCACCTTTAATGAATACAATACTCTTGTCAATAATACTTGTACATTGTAAATAAAGCATGAATTGACTCTAAAAGTTCAATATTTTAATAGCTGTAAACTTTATTTTTATCTCAGGTCGAGCATTTCCACTTCTCCGTAGTTGAACAATCCTGGATGCCTGACAAATACCAGTACGTGCAGATCAACCCCATCGTAAGTATATTTATTTTCATTTCATTTAAGTATTTATGGGCCCTTATTGCTTTGTCTTTGTGGCTGAAGAAAGGGCGTCTAAATTCCGACGATGTCATAACAAGTTAAGATGGGAAAATTTATAATGTTACACGCAGCAACTAGTACATGTATATATACATGATACTTACATAAACTTAAAGCTTATTTTTAGAAATTTGCAAGGTATGAAGAATTCTCAAACATACAGAGAAATGGGATTCAAAATAAATACATGTATGTACATTGTGCTAGCCATAATATCCCTTTAAGCATTGGCACAATCATCACAATTATCTTATCTTGAGCCAGCTGAATCATCGTGTATCATGTTACATATTGTGCAATACCACACCATTTACGTTACTAAAAATCTTCCTTAAAGGAAATTAAAGTTAGACATGTAGAAATATGTATCTAAAAAAAGCATGTACTTTGCATTAATAAGGAAGTAGTTTAATCATATCTGTATCGTTCTTGACATGATGTTAACAGTACTTGTAGACCCTATCTTCTATTAAGCATGTTATGCACATTATTTTGCAATAGAGGGAAAATATACAAAGTGGTTAGGGAAATGAATGATGTTTGTGTCTTAAACTTCTGGCATGGAATTTTGACTTCTTCCTGCATGTTTAGTTTGCTCCTCCTAAGGTCTGCAAAATATTCAATCTTGGCAATGACCTGAACTTTGGAACTTACAATGCTTCGATATTTCACATGACGTATATTCCTTAATTGTGACATGACTTTTTTATTGATTCCAAACTTTTGACCTCTGGACCTTGACCTTTGAGTGTGACTTGTCTTTGAAATTCTTTTTAAAACCTAGCCAAAATTTTTGAATTGTGAATATTCGGACATTCAACATAAATCCTTGACATTTTTGTTGGTAACAACAAAATATACACTACATTTTCTACAGCTGCTCTTTATATACATGTATATTAGCTCCAATTATACATGCAATGTATGATAATACAAGAATGCAGCTTTTCTAATATCAGCCTTACTAATCCATGGATGTGTTTTAAGTATTGTAGTGACTCTATAAGTGGCTAACTTGAAGTGGCAAACTTTGAATCATCAAATTATGTCAAGTATATGAAATTTTTCAAGTCTGATTTAAATATTCTCATCAAGTTATATACGAAAGAAATGGTGATGAGATTGAAAACTGGAAACAAATCTTGTCATCCAGTTGAAGTCCTCACTAAAACTGTTCAATAATCACTTAGTAACAGCTTGCGCTGAAATTTTAGATTTTTTAGGGTAGAATTTTTTAGAGTTACCTAGCAGCTTCACTGTTCCAGCTAGATGCTACAATCCTTAACACATCCCTGCATGCTATACAATATGTATTTATTTATCTGCACGACTGTATATATACCTAACTCGTTAATTCCAGAACTAATTCAATGGTCGCAGGGAGTACACTCGTAACATGCGCATGATACGGAGGTGACTTACTAACCAATCAAAAATCAGGAATCAATCTCACCATCTATTTTTTGTCACCTTTTATACTTTTATGAACATTTTACATTTAATTTGATTTTCTTTGATGTTGCTTAATAAAGATTTTGTTAATTTTTTTCCGATGTTATGTTTCTTTTACATGTATATCTGTGCTTCTCTTTAGTTTTGCACTCAATTTTAACACATTCAATTTGTTTGGGAGCATGTTCGCCTATTTCTTGCATTAATCATATTTTCTTAGACTTTTATTAAACACAGAATGCTTATACACATAGCTCCCCTTAACCAAAGTTTTGAAAGGGATTTTATATCATTATAAATATGCATCAATGTGTAATGGTGTGTGCCTGTACGGAACCTTTTAAACATGATTTAAGACATTCTAAACGGTGTAGAATCACCATATCTTTACCAAATGTTGGCCAGGTGACCACTCAGTATTCCGAAGGTCTTAAAAGACGAAGGTTCGATAGTTCGAAGGCCCGATAATTCGAGGGACTGATAGTTCGAAGGTCCGATAGCCCGAAGGCCTGATAGTCCGAAGGTCCTATAGTTCGAAGGTCCATAACTCCGAAGGCCCGATACTCCGAAGGCCCAATAGTCCGAATATCCAATAAAATTCCTAAATTTGCCATACTAGTAAGGGACTTACTATTTGATTTTTAGGGGGAAGGGTGGGGGGAGGAAGACTTTTGCCAGCTGGAAAATTTTTGTTGGCCATTTTAAGAGCCGGATTATTTCTTTCTTTTTGTAATTTTCCAATGTTGAAAATTACTCTAAAGTTTAAATAATTCAGCGTGATTTTTCGGTCATTTTACACATCAAACACTTACAATGTAATTAGTTCATCTCTTGTCAGCAGATCATTTCATTTTAATTTCTTCAATGGCATATGATACCTATAATCTATTCACTTAAATATCGATCATACTCAATTCAACGGAGACAGGCTATATGGTGCTAATGATTTTTGAATTTGATTAAGTCACTCAAAATTGCATAAAGTTTGTTCCATTTTTACTTGTACTTAGTTTATGACTTTTTTTTTGCAGCCTATGCAGCTATTGAATTGAAACTTGGTATACACCTTCATAATAATGAATAACAGATCTGATTTTAGTTTCGCGATTAACATTTTTTTGCAGAGTTATGGACCTTGAACTTAGAATAGTGCTTAGCCCTAGGACCTTCAAATTTTCCATGTGGGTTGACTTAAGCAAGTCAAAGAACCTAATGGTTTTTTTTAAAGCTAGGGGTCAAAGGTCAATGTCATTTTGTGGCTGAAGGCAACGTATTTTTTTTATTTGGAAATTTTTATTTTGACTGTTTATTTAAATACTATTTTCGATTCAAACTTTGTACACCCGAAGACATGTTTTTTTTCATATTGTTGGTATCTTAATCATGTTAAATGAGAATTGTGTTTAAAGGTCAAGTCATTTTAAGAATTAAACTGACATAATTGCATTGAATTTCACAAAATTAATACCCCGACGGGCGTATCTTGCAGCGTTGGCGTTGCTATTTTTAACTTACGTGCGATTGCAGAGATCTGTTTCAAACAACATACATGTATGATGCTACCATTTAAATCTGATTTGATAATTGGGTATATATTCAATTCAACTTCTTTGATAATATCTCTTTCAGCCCCATCCCCCTCCATTTAGATTTCTAAATCTGCCAATATCAATTGTACAGGAGGTATTTTGTATCAAGTTCATATCTACAGGGCATTCGGACTTACAAACCTTCGGACTATCAGACCATAGAACCATTAGGCCTTCTTACCATCGGACCTTTAAATCTATGGTCTAATAGACCTTCGAAATATCGGATATTCGATTTTTTAGGTACTTCGGATTATGGATCCCTTTGTATACTTGAATGCAGTACTTTCGGTCTATCGGGCCTTCGGACTATCGGGCCTTCGGATTATCGGGCCGTCGATTTATCGGACCTTCGGCTTTATGGGCCTTCGAACTATCGGACCTTCGGAATACTGGGCGGACACCATATAGATTATAGGTAAAAATCATGTATCATATTAAAGATGAAAGACAGTTTGAAACTAAAAGGTGTAGTATCACAAAAACCTTTCATAAAATATTGATAATGGAGTGATTCCCGGTCAGAGGTCAAAGGTTAAGGTTACAGTGAGCAGTAAAGTAAAAATCATGTGAATGCAATAGAACACAATCATTCACAAATGTTGGCCATGTTGGCAGTTGGAAGAAAGGTTGAAAGCTTTCAATGTTCAAGGTCAAGGTCACTGAATTCAACAACAGTCATAGTTATTAATAATAATAGGCTAGCATAGATTAATAGAATCTATCACCCCTTTGTACAGGGACAGGGAAATCCCACCCGAGTGTCAAAGATTTGCAGTCCACGACGAGGCTTGCCGAGTCGTGGATGTTGCAAATCTTTGGTACGAGGGTGGGATTTCCCTGTCCCTGAACAAAGGGCTGATTATTTTTCTCTCACCCATGTGTTTTCACATAATTCATTGCTTGTTTTGCGTTAAATGTTGCTCCATGTGACGTCAAACACTGCTAAACCTACGTAAACGTCTTTGAAGTCACAATAGGGGGTTCGAGACAAACATCCGAGGGTGGGGGTGCGAGACAGAGTTGTCTCAGAACGGGTAAATCTGTAAATATCTCTGTGCGGGGTTAGAGAATTCCAAACCTTACATTAAATTCTGACCAGGGGTAGAGGATTATCTATGTTGATATTCAAGATTATCCGTAGTTGTCAAATATGTGTTTGTGAGGGGATGCTACATGTATGTTTAAGAAAAACACAAGCAAACAAACTACATTAATTTTTTTTGTTAACACATGAAATAATTAAATGTTGACAGTACAAAGCTATATGCACATGCACCCATACTTATAAGTGGACTTAGAACGGCAGTTTCACAGTTACACCATGAGGAATATAACATGTACATGTATAACTACATGTATGTAATAAATGAAAATGCTTGTAAAGTGTGTGGTCATCCTGATTAGATCTACATGCGCACATCTCTCATTAGAAACTCTCAGAGGTCTTAATTTGTTCACAGATTTTACAAAAAAAAAGTCTTCACATTTTAAGAAGTCATACCAATAAGTCAACAAGACAAATTGGAAATTAATGGATATCAAAATTATGAAAGTGCATAGAAAAGTTGATCTATGCTCTGCACACAAAAGCAGACTAATTTCCCATCACCACAAGAAACTGAACAATCTATTCGCTATTTTCCAAAACCAGAGTTACTTCCTGTTTGGGACAGATCTGACGCAGACTAATTATGACGTCATCAAAATCTATGGAAACAGTCCTAAAAGTCTGGGAAATGACACCATTATACCATTTTTATGACGTCACAATGGTGTTATGTCGGATACCATCTGTAAGGGGAAAAACTCTGTATTCTGCAAAGACTGAATACAGATACATTTTTGAAGGCTCAAGATTGGTCCATAATGCAGCATTGTCTGATGTTGATAACTTCAGGATTATCCATTGATGTCCTCAGGAAAGACAAGAATTATCGTTCATTTCACACTTTTAATTGAAGTATAATCTGCCTTTAGCACATGTTTGAAGTTTGGACCTTATTATTTTGTTAGAAAGTCAGCAGAAAATTTCTTTTGAAACATACAATTTACCAACACGGGAAAAATGCAATTTTTTGGAAAAAAATTGAAAAATTTTGAGGAGTACAGTTATATACAGCATTCCAGTCTTGTAATACTCCAAAGCTTTTGGAACAGTAAAGGCAGGGCTCTCGATCAGCTTAATTTGGGACCGATATTCGGCCCCATTCTAAATGCAAAATAGTATCTTTTTTCCCAATTTGACTCTCTTTAAGGATCTCTTTAAAGCTATTTTGAAAAAAAATCAACTCAAACACAGCTTGCGAGGTAAAGATTCATTATAAAAACATCAAGGACATAATGACAGATTTCTAAAGGCTTTGTCAGGCACTGTATAGTAAAGAAAACAAGTACTAGTATATCAGTATGGGTACTAAAACTTTTGCCTTGTTATTATTTTCCCAACTCTATGGAAAACATCGCTATATTTTTCCCAAATCCAAAGGCCCCGGGCCCCTGTCCCAAAATGGGGTGTGAGGCACTTGACCTGTGTTGCATGACGGTAACAAAACACAAATTAAGATACTTAATTTAAATTTGTGAAAATTGGGCACTATACAATTTTCATATCAAGCAATAAATTAACATCATACTAACAGCATGTATGCAATTTGCACTGTTTGCGCTTGACTCTTTTGAGTCTTTTTGGATTAAATTGCCGTTTGAGATGTTTCTGATGTAAAACCATTATGATGTCATTTGTATTGTAATGTGTATTTCTCACAGTATCTGTCATTTCCCAGTGTTTATGGAATGTTTCCATATACATATGCAATATATAGCATTTGATGATGTCGCAATTCATCTATAGTCGGTTACACTCCCAAACTTGAGGTGGCTTAATTGGTTATCAAAAATACTGAATACCCAGAAATTTTCTGTAGTTTCAAAAAAAGGCATGCCTTTACTTCAAAACATAAAATAAAAAAAAGCAAAAAACAAAAAACAACCCCCCCCCCCCAAAAAAAAAATCAAAGTGATGATGGTATCAGTAACTACACAAAATATGTATGCTAAGGATATTTGGTGTATATTTCAATAATTGTTGGGATGGAGAATTTACAGCAATATTGAAGAGGTGACTATTGCATTTAAGGTGGCTCCCTACTCGAACCGTTATAGGTTTTTCCTTATATGCAGCAGTCTGCGTATAACGTTTTACAATGGCTGGTGAGGGACGAGCCAGCGCATTGAAAAACACAGACAAAAGATCTTAAATGCCAAAAGAAGCAAAAGATGGTGCAATCTATCAATGTCCACACCAATCAGATAGTATAATTTCTTAGTTGAAAATGTGATGAAATTATAAAGGGGGTACCCTTATGTTTGTAGCCATATATTGATCATTTATAAAATTGTATACCTGTATGCTATTTTTTCACCATCTATATACATTATTGTATAAAATGATCCAATTTGAAGAAATTCCATCTGTTGTTTTTTGCACAAAAATGTGATATACTATATATTATTTGTCGAAAATATGATAACATTATAAGGGGGTACACCTATGTTTGGAGCCATACCTTGATCATTTCAAAAACTGTGTACCTGTATGTGATTTTTTCTTCATCTATGTACATACATAATTTTATGAAATATTACAAAATGGAAAAGATTCATCTGTTTTATTATGCAAATAGTTGGATTTAGTACATATTGTTGGTCAAAAATGTTATGAAATTATAAGGGGGTACCCTGATGTTTGGAGATATATCATACTTAGATTTATGTTACAAAATTATTTTATCTGTTGTATTTCTTCTACATGACTTGTTATCATAAAATAAAACAAAACAAATAAACATATTCGTATCATCACTGAATTTGGAGGGTTCAAAAGCATATGATGGATATTTGATATTTCTCAATTTTTAAGTGTTAGGGTACCTTTCTTTAATGTACTGTATCTTTAATGAAAACAAAATTACCTATCTATGTCTGTGTTCATTATGTCATTTTGACTATTATGTATAGAAAATAACCTTAAAATACAAAATTCATCTGTTAAATTCACGAGTAGGGACCCACCTTAATTTTTATAGAGACCAAATAGATATAAGGCCTACATTTAAAAAGACAGTTTTTAGACTGTATCTTTGTTGCTACTGAAGGATAAAAGCTGCATGCACTTTGTTGAAATGATTAACTAATTGAATGTACATGGCATATTTGGTATCCTACCTGTTTTAAAACTTTTATGTTCAACTGTATATTTACTTCAGTTTTTACAGTGAACTCAAAGCTGATGTCATGGCCTTTATTCAAGTGCTTGATTGTTTCATATTTGGATGAAATTTTAATGTCCTTATTTCCTTATGTTTTAAGAAAAAGAAGATAGAAGACAAAGAAAATCAAAATGATGTGCTGAAATATCAAGAAAGCATTGATCGTGTCAGCAATGTTGCATCACATGCAGGAGAGCTTATCTCGTATTTTCTAGGAGATAACGACAAAGTACTGAAGAAGGGGTCAGACTTTATCAAGAATTTCATGAGTAAAGACGGTAAAGATCTAACACAGCATGGAAAAGAGCTACTTGACCAGCTTGCCGGGAAAGATAAAAATGAACTAAAAAGTAACGGGGCAGAAATTCTGAAAAAATTACTAGGTGGTGATGGCCATGATTTGATTGCACATGGGAAAAATGTGTTGCTAGGTGGAGATGGCCATGACCTTCAACCTCATGGACAAACTGCACAGAAGCCTCTGATTGGTGGAGATGGCCATGACCTTAAGCCCCATGGGAAACCTCTTATTGGGGGTGATGGCCATGACCTTTTACCTCATGGAGAAACAAAGAAGCCTTTGATTGGTGGAGATGGCCATGACCTTTTACCTCATGGACAGAAAAAGCCTCTGATTGGTGGAGATGGCCATGACCTTCTACCTCATGGACAGAAAAAGCCTTTGATTGGTGGAGATGGCCATGACCTTTGCCATAGAGGGATGTTTGAGGATTTCAAAAGGAAGCAGAACAAACTGTATGAGTCAGAGGAAGGTGAGAGGATTCTATATTAGAACTATTGCACAATCAGAAATTTTCAAAGTGTTGTAAATCTGTCAGAGATGGAATTTTAACTTGTATGGTACCATGTGCCTGACGGGATATAAGAGTCATATTTTTCATTCTTGCCTCTAATTGTCATTATGATATTTAAAATAGGAAGAATTCTATTGATTTAAGGTTAGATGTCAGGGTTAGGTCACATCCTCTTGCTTTTATTTAACCTTTATGAACATTACATTGAATTTATTTTTAAACCCTGGATACATTTACCTTCATCATGGTCATCATGTTGTTCATCCTAACACATAAAATCACCATGGCAACAGAAAAAATGGTATTTTATTGTCAAACTCAAAGGTCAAAGTACAAGGTCACAATTCTTACAACGATGAATGAAGGATATGTTTAACCTTAACTTTAACTTTTCATTTAGCATTAAATTTGACCTTGTAACCATGACCTTATATCATGTTTTACTTAACTTGCCAAAGAAAACTAGCTGCAAGCTTGGGTAGGAGTTTTTTTTTCAGATTTGCGTCTTGCTCTCTCCAAATTCAGTGGTACAATATGAAAAATTGCACTTTGAATTACTGATACTGTCAGATAAAGTATAAATTGTCTAAATGTCCAGTACATTTTTCCAGAGGAAGCCAAAAGGTTCAACATTTTCTGTGACAACATGAAGACAGCTAAGATGCTACAGGATTCAGAGAAAGGAACGGCAAGATATGGTGCTACAATGTTCGCAGACATGACAGGTAATATTATTAAATCATTTATGTTAACTTAACTTTGTTGACATTCTTGCATAGTTTAAATATAATTTATTTTATAAACATGAAATGAGAATTGGGCACAAGTTATAGAAACATAATTTAAGTCCTTTCCCTATTCTTGCTTGATAATACATTTCTAAATGCATTGAATTCAAAGATTTTCAACCAAATGCTTCTCGGGGGAAAGAATGTTGTGATTTTTTGTAAGAAAGAAAAAAGAGATTAACTAACCACATTAATCATAAGAAGAATTAACCTTTCATAAATTAAAGAAAAAGTTCAACTGACAAATAATATGCATTTGAATTTTGAAAAAAAAAAGCAATTGAATTTACTTATGTAAAAATGATAGTCTGTGATATTTTGTCATAGATTCTAAAAATACCGGTAAATGATTTATAGAAGTACATGTATACTTGCATGTAAAGGGTGACATTATTGATCAACCTTTATAGTTATGAATTAGATTTACTAAATATTACTAGTGCTGTCAGACAGCCCTAAATTTTATATTTAGGCATAAGTCTAATTTTCACAATTACTGGTAGATACAAGTAGGTCGGTACTGACTGCTTAATTCAGTTGAAAGCTTTACTTGTACTTAATGCTTTCTTTTGTACTCAAAGTTTCTATTTCCTTCAGAAAAAGAATTCAAACAGTATGTAGGAAAACCCTGGGATCTGAATGGTAATGACGGTATGGACAAGGCTGTCATACCCAAGGGTAATATCCCAGAATCCTTTGATTGGAGAGATCATAACGCTGTGACAGAGGTGAAAAATCAGGTAGGTGGACAAATTTTCAGGTGACGAAGCATTCCGGTATTTTGGTCAAGGTCGGACTCAGATGCACCTACATGTTCTGAAAAAAAAAAAATCTTCCTAGCAATTTGAAGACTTAATTTAGTGAAAAATAAATATTTCACAAAAGAAGTTGGATAGTTGTTGAAGATATTCTGCTTCAAATTGTATATGAAAAGGACAAAAGTGTATATTCACTTGAAAAAGCGATTTATCAGCTGTTTATACCTCTACAATTATTGAGGGCTTACAATGTTGCCTGCAGTGAGTGGATGGCAAATAGGGATAACTTTTCCCCGTACCTGTTTCTTTGTGTGTCGCTTTGTCTTGTAGTCAAACTTTCTCATATACATGATAAATGGCTATGAATTGATGGTTGTACACAAAACATGACTACCATCAGATTTGTAGGGATTGTCAAGCATAAGCAGACTTTAAACGCCCAAATTGAATGAACGAAGGTTCAGGGTTACCGCAACTATTTCAAAGTCGCTGTCACATGTAAAGTCAGACGTGACTGGGGACATCATACCTTTCAACTCTCCCGCATTTCGCGGGAGACTCCCCTGTTTGAACCTTATCTCCCACGTTGAAATTTCTCCCTCGCGGGAGACCGATATCTCCCATGTTACGATCCTATCACCCGATTTCTCCCTCTCCTTGAGCAAGTTGAACAATCTAGAACATGTATTGTATTACAAATTTCTGACTCGAGCATAATTAGACTTTCTCCAAAATAATTTGATCTAAATTTCACAAGGTCAATCATATGACAAAAATTTCTATTTTTGTAGGGATCGTGCGGGTCGTGCTGGGCCTTCTCGACCACAGGTAACATAGAAGGACAATGGGCCATCAAGAAGAAGAAACTAGTATCGTTATCAGAGCAGGGTCAGTATTCAGTAATGCCTATATCATGTAGAATACTTAACTCAACAGTGTCTTATCTGTAATGATCTGTGTCTCTTATTGGGGGGAGTTCATGGTTTGGTCTGTGGGAAAATGAACAGATGCATGCTAGCTGTTGACAGGCTTTGAAACTCGTGAAAATCTTTGGTTGTCATTCGGGCAACCGGCTTTGAATATCAGGTTGCCCGAAACCATTTTTACTTGCCTGAAATCATTCAACTGAAAAACTAAGCTGTCATTCTTTATTTCCGCTAATTTGAACATTTTACATAAATTCCATTTCTTTTTCAATTTCTTTTTCAACAAATTTCTCATTTAATTCATGCATGCTTGTGTGCATCAGCTAGAGGACTCGTTAATCTTTACAGATTCCAATCTCAATGATTTACATCGTTTGACAAACTTTGCTTTAAGTTTTACTTTGCCACTCTCTGTGCATACCGTAATTTAATTACAAATCATTGAGGGCACATCACCTTCATTGTCCCTAAACTCCAGCCAAGGCAGATTCGTTTTCCAGGCCTCTTTGAGCGACCTTGGTTTAATTCCTATGATTTTCATAGTCCCTTTTTGTTTTCTCAGGTTGTTCAACACCTTGTATAAATATCCACTTCACTGTTAAAAAAGATTTAACATGCAGGAAATCTACAACCGTATTATAAAATTCGGGCTATAACGGACCGTCGTACGGAAACTTTAAACCGATCATGAAGTCTGCTATCTGAAAACTCCTAGTTTTTCTGATTCTGACTTAAAGCAAAGATTATTTAAATTTTTTATTCATTATTTCATCGAGGTAAGCATACATTGAATGTCTGAAAATAGGTCGTCAGTCGGACGAATTGGTCTCAATTCCAGGTCGTCCCACAGGTAAGTAGGTTGTTTTTGACGATCGGACGACCGCGAATTTCGAGCCCTGTGTTGATCGGAATGTGGTAGATTTATCAAATTAGGGTCCTACTTTGTACGTCTGCAAGAGACAACATAAAGTACTTTATGGCAATTAATGTGAAAAATTATTCATCATACCTCTTTCTAATTTCTGCTAACGACGTCGCAGTATGACTGTCACCATCATGGCGTCCTACCTTGACGCTGAAGTAGGTCACTAAATTATCAAACGTCCAAAAATAACAAAAGAAACGTTACAAAATGGTTCTTGGCATGATAAATTCATTATAGAGTTTGTTTCTGTCATACTTCCATTTTACTCAAAGTAGTTGTGTAAATATTTTGGATAAAAAGAAATAAATTTACACACCAATTTTGAGTAGGGTGTATGACAGGAACTAACCCTATAACTAATAGAGGATGGAGATCAGACTTTTATAGTTTTCTTGAAATGATTGCTTTATTACACACAAGTCATACACATACATCAGTGTCAATAGTATTAAGGAAGTACATGTATAAAGTGGAATCTTTCAACCCAGGCCTACTTTTTATTGTGTCGCCTGCAAAGCATAGCGACACTTAGGGATCACTTTGTCCGTTGTCCGTCTGTCAGTCCATCCGTCTGTCTGTCTGTCACACTTTGGGTGTCACAGCCCATAACTTTTGAATGGTAAGTGATAGGGCTTTGATATTTCACATGTGTATTCCTTGTGACAAGACCTTCCTACACATGCCATAATTTTTGACCTAGTGACCTTGACCTACATATTTGACCTTCTTTTCAAAAAAATTAAGAATGGATATATCTTTTGATTAGTAAGTGTTAGGACTTTGATATTTCACACATGCAATCCTTGTGGCAAGACCTTTCTACACATACCATAATTTTTGACCTTGTGACCTTGACCTAGATATTTGACCTACTTTTGAAAAAAAGATAAGATTCGCTATATCTTTTGATTGGTAAGTGATAGGGCTTTTATATTTCACATGTGTATTCCTTTTAACAATGCCTTTCTACACATATCATAATTTTTGACCTATTGACCTTGACCTACATATTTGACCTACTTTTCAAAAAAAATTTAGATTGTACATATCTTTTGATTGGTAAGTGATAGGGCTTTGGTATTTCACATGTGTATTTCTTGTGACAAGATCTTTCTACACAGACCATAATATGTGACCTTGTGACCTTGACCTAGATATTTGACCTACTTTTCAAGGAAAGTAAAATTGGCTATATCTTTCGATTGGTAGGTGATAGGGCTTTGATATTTCACATGTGTATTCCTTAAAACAACGCCTTTCTACACATACCATAATTTTTGACTTATTGACCTTGACCTACATATTTGACCTTCTTTTCAAAACAAAAATTAGATTGTATATATCTTTTGATTGGTAAGTGATAGGGCTTTGGTATTTCACATGTGTATTTCTTGTGACAAGATCTTTCTACACATACCATAATTTTAACCTTTTGACCTTGACCTAGCTATTTGACCTTCTTTTCTAAGAAATTAAGGTTTAATATATCTTTTAATTGGTAGGTGATAGGTCTTTCATATTTCTTATGATGAGACCTTTTTGTTACCAATTTTTACGTAGTGACCTTGACCTAGATGATCGACACTCTTTTCTGAAAATTTGAGAATGACCAAATCTTTTAATTTGTAATTAAGAGGTCTGATATTTCAAATGAATTTCATTTGACCACTTTCTAGAATAATTATCAAACCGCTTCGCAGGCGACACAAGCATTCCTTGGTTTGCTATTTTTGATCTATATATCATTTAATTTCCATTGTCATATTTAAGAAACAAAAGATTCTGATTGGTTGAAAAATTGTGTTGATACCTGCATCAACCCAAACCGGAAGTACGCGCTTAGCAACGTCATAAGCAATGTCGGTGGTAACACAATTTCAATGTTGCAAATAAACGTTGAAACGCGACTAAGTGAAATGATATGGAATCATTGTAATATTTTTTTAGTTGATCGAGGTATCAACACCAAAAATTGAGGGAAAACTTATAAATCTTGCGATACACGCACGATGAAGTTTTCCCTCAATTTTTGGTGTTGATACCTCGATCAACCAAAAAATATTACAGTGATACCTTAAGCGAATTTTGGCGAAATTAGATACCAAAAAGATAACATCATTGAAATCACCCCAACTTACTTTTTATATCTATATATTTATTAAATCTTTTCTTCCAAGCGACGTGCATTCGCCCTTTATGGGATGGATCTGACATTGTCTGAATAGTGAACATGGTTATTTTTACCCCTTTTGTGCTCTATATATATTTATTAGATTATATATACCTGCATGAATCAACATCTTATCCCTTGATGCATCAAGACTGTATCATTGGTTCAAATTCTTATTTTTTGTATTGAATAATACTTTTCATGTACTGCGTGGTATTGAAATGTTTTGAATTTCTCTTGCCCATTGATTTAAAAAAAAAAAAGAGAAAAAAATAAAGAGGGGACCAAAATTTCAGCTCATCCATTTGTCATTCAGATGAATTATATCAAATTTTGCTACAGTAACTACTGTAGTACACTATCCTTACGTTCAGCTCAGTCAGAAGGGTTTTTAGTTAATAGAAAATGGAATTCAGACTTTATCTTCCACACCTTTCAAAATTGTGCTATATTTGAAATCATGCACCTAGATAAGACAGCTGTGTCCTATTTCATGAATGGACTTTCCTATACCGTGACCTTATCAGTACTTTATCAGCCTGCTAAGTTACGGGCAGTCAAGAACTGAAGGGTTTAGACTTTCAAGGACTTCTCCATGGAAAACTCTCCTAAATTTAACAGATGTACTAGAATTTTTAAATGTAGGTTAAGGAAATTCCGAAACATCTTTCTTAGTTATCATTGTTATTGAGACCTCATTCTATGAATATGGGTATAACCTTACCTTTATTAAGTTTATCATTTTGGGGAAACCAGTGCATACAATATACATGTAGTATAATAATTTCATCATTTTAAATGTACATATGATTTACAAGCAGCCTTTGTCTTGGAATTAATTTATTGGAATGAAATAAAATCCAGTGGGTTTGCTGTTTTGAATTGCAAATCTAAATGCATTCATTTAATTCTGATTTATACATGTATTTATATGTTTTTGGTGGTAAACAAGGAATATTGCTCTGTAAGCCATGATTTTATTTATGTTAAATTGTCAAGAAGATTTGAATCTCAAAGTTTTGTTGCTTGAGAATCTATTTTGAATTAATGTCACTGTCCACTCCTTTCATATTCTCGAATTTTATAAATTATTTACAGTATTATTAGATAAGACTTTTCTCATTTCACCTAGAAATATTCCTTAATATTATTAGAAGAGTTGATATGAATTATAATAAGTTATGTCTCCCCACCCAACGGGGAGGAGACATATTGGTTTTGCCTTCGTCGTCCGTCTGTCACACATCGTGTCCGGGCTATATCTCCTGAACCGTTTGCCCGATCATTTTCATATTTTAGTATGTTGTTGCTTATGACCCGAAGGTTTCACATCACCTTGACCCAAGGTCATGTGACCAAGGTCAAGGTCACTTAGTGCATTTTTAATGAAATTATGCATACATTCCTGTCCGGGCTAGATCTCTTGAACCGTTTGCCGGATCACTTTCATATTTTAGTATGTTGTTGCTTATGATCCGAAGGTTTTGCATCACCTTGACCCAAGGTCATGTGACCAAGGTCAAGGTCATGTAGTACAATTTTAATGAAATTGTACATGCATTCCTGTTCGGGCTATATCTCTTGAACCGTTTGCACGATCGCTACATATTTTAGTATGTTGTTGCTTATGACCCGAAGGTTTCACATCACGTTGACTCAAGATCATGTGACCAAGGTCAAGGTCAATTAGTATACATGTATTTTAAATGAAATTGTATTTGTTATGTGTATTATGTCCAGGCTTAATCTTTTGAACTGTAATCGGATCATTTGATATTTTAGTATGATGGTGCTGATGACCCAAAGGTTTCACACCACCTTGATCCAAGGTCATATTACTAAGGTCAGGGTCAAATATTACATTTTTTAATGAAATTGTAAATACTATTGAGTCTGGACTATATCTGTGGAATCGTATACTGGATCACTCTGATACTTTAGAATGCTGTTGCTCAGGATTGGAAGGTTTCTTATCATCTTGACCCAAGGTCATGTGCCCAAGGTCAAGATCATTTAGTTCTTTTTAATGAAATTGTACTTACTAATCTTGTCTGGGCTATATCTGCTGAACCCTTCTTACAATTGTTTTCATATTTTAATACGTTGTTTCTCAGGACTAAATGTTTCTTATCACATTGTCCCAAGGTCACATGATTAAGGTCACTTCTTACTTTGGTAATGAAATTGTATATATGCTAATCATGTCCAGGCTGAAATTGTTATGCTTATCATGTTTAGGCTTTATATTTTGAATTGTGTATCCAATCACTAACTCAGTTTTTTGTTGTGCATGATCCATACAATGTATTTTTCAGATCACCTATATCCAAGGTCATGTGACCAAAGTCAATTTCACTAAATATGAAAATGTATATGCTAATCATGTTTTGGCTTTACTTCAAACAATACAATGAATCACTTTCATGTTTGAGTATGATGTTGCCCATGACTCAAAGGTTTCACATCATTTTGGCCTAAGGTCAAAGTAACTTAGAGGGAGGGGGGAGACATCTGTTTTTTTCTGAAAAACATTTGATTTAATTTTAACTTATTATGAGTAACTTATATATGTTCACAGAGCTGGTAGACTGTGACAAGGTGGACGAGGGCTGTAATGGTGGACTGCCAAGCAACGCTTATAAGGAAATCATACGACTCGGTATTAGAGTTATCTCTCTTACTTTATCGAAAACATAAATTATTTATTTCATGTGCATATACAATACAAATTAAAGTTAAAAATGCTTACATTTTGGGATTGGAAAGGAAGCTACTTCAGCTTGTACAAATCCCTCTCCTGGAAAACTTGTTTTAAGCTCAACTACATTTGAATTTAAATTTTCAAATAGAATACAGGATGTTCATGTACGAGGGGGTGGACAGAGTGAAAGAGAGGCAGGAGGAAGGGGGACAGGAGGAGGGAGAAAGGGGGAGGGAGGAGGGATGGAAGGGGGAAAAAGGGAGGAAGGGGGTGGGAGGAGGGAGAGAAGGGGGTGGGAGGGGGAGGTCAGGGAAGGGTGAAAAGGAGGGAGAGGGAAGTGGCGGTGGGACGGGGGAGGTAAGGGAGTGAGAGGGGGGAGAGAGGTACCCCCTGTCGCCCCCCAATGTATATTTGTAATTTGAAAGGATTTTATATTTTTTTCATTGACAGGTGGACTGGAGACAGAGTCAGAATACAAGTATGAAGGAAAAGATGAAAAGTGTCATTTTGTTAAATCAGAAGCCCGAGTAAAGATAAACGGATCTGTATCCATCTCTCAGAATGAAACAGGTTTGTTATAAAAGAGTTAAAACTGAATCCCAAATATTTTACATTGCACCTGCTTTTACATTATGATGTCATATGGGATGACATGTCAAACAATGCTTTGTGCGATTTGAGATCTTTGGCAACCCCTCAATTTATAATACAAGAATTCTTCTTTTGATATGAGGGTCAAGGGTCAATATCACAGCTATAAAGGACTCTTTGAAAATTTTGATTTATTAAGGTATTGGTTGTACATATATAATAAGAATTATGGTGCAAAAGCAGTACTTGTATTCATCAAGAAATATTACAAAAATCATATATAGTATTCCTTGCATTTTGACATTTTCATCTATAGCTATCCACATTGACATAAAAGATTTGCAGCCCCAACTTTGTCCAACATCGGTTAATTTTGGCCAACATAGGAAATTAAAACTTTTCAATGTCAAAACAAATCAGAAGTTGTTCAGTATACATTTAATATTTTAGATACATGTAGCTCTTTCACTCTTATTAACAAATATGTCATAACTCCATTTACATGTATCACATGATACACCTGTTATGCAGTTTCATAAAGCCATTTCATAAATATATGATAATTATGATAACACATTACGTATCACTCTGCTTGAATGCGATTGGTCAAGTTTGGAACCTAATCACATAAACTTTGACAAGTTTGACCTTTCAAATATCGGTCGATTGTTAAAATTCAGACGCGGATTCAATATCAATGATTAAAATTGTTGTAGAATTATTTCATTAAAATACTTAACAAATTTGAAATATTTTTTCTCTTACGCACAGAATATATCTATACGATGGGGAACTACTTCTCAAGGCATAGTAGACGACCTGTAGGTCACAGCGTGACTCTTATTCTCAGAAACGTTGATTTCACGTTGGAAATACACATATTTAGGCAATATCATGTGATAAAAAGAATCTCAAATGAATTTTCCTTTCATATGATGTATTATGAAACTCGTTGTCCATTTTATGTCCCCGCGCCAAGGCCCAGGGATATAAAACCCACAACTCGTTTCATAATACATCGTATGAAATGAAAATTCATTTGAGATCCTAATATGTATATGTACATGTACATGTATCTATCTTTTGTTATTTCAATGTTACAAATTGAGTCATTTTTCACTTCAGAAATGGCAGCCTGGCTGGCAAAGAATGGTCCAATTTCAATCGGCATAAATGCTTTTGCTATGCAGGTTAGTATTCTACAGAAAAAAAATGATCAAGCTTAGTTTTCTCTAATTGCTATTTTAAAGTGAGCAGATATTCATAGAGATTTTGACAGGTTCTGATTGGTTTGAAAATGACTCTCTCAATAATACTAAAGAGAGATTTTTATATGTTGGGTGTATTGAGTATAATATTCAATACACCCAATACACTTGGGTGTATTGAGATTTCTACAGTTACCAATTCCCAACTTTGTATTACATTTTTCAACCACGAAAAGTACATGTAAATTAGGAATTCTCTAATAAAAGACATTTTGAATATATTTTGTTTTCATTGCCGCTTTAAATATGTAGTGAAAATTGTCACTGAAAAATATGATAATGAAAAGATAAACATATAAAGTTATGAGAATCTTGGCAAAATTACAAGTTCTTCATCCCCTTTCAGTTAAAGTGGAGGGGACTATAGGCTTCCTTTACTTTTGTTTATCTAAATAAGCTTGTTACATGTAACATACCATTAAGATACATGTACAATGATTTGCAGTGTATATAAATTTTGAATAATAACTATCAAATAATGATATAAAAACTTTCTACATTTTCTCAGTTCTACATGGGAGGCATTTCACATCCTTGGAAGATCTTCTGTAATCCTAAGAACCTTGACCATGGTGTGCTTATTGTGGGTTACGGTGTTGGTAAGTATAGTACTGTAAACGACTTTATATTCGCGTGACCTTATTTTCGTGACAACTCGACAACAAATTGATTCGCGTGACTTTAATTTCACGAACTCATCATCCGAATTTTAAAAGTTAGTTCCTTTTTTCTATATAGGTATATTTCATTTCCTTATCACCTTTAATTGTTGAAATGGTTACTTCAAATAAGCTAAAATTAGACGTTTTGTATCGTCATATCTTTGCATACTAATCTTATAAACACGTCATTTGTTTACTTTTTCGTCTCTTATTGATTATTGAAAACCATATGATTAAAAACATAAAGAAATGCGACATGATTTTACAGTTCTTTAGTATATTGTTTGTCTGGATAATTAAGGCTAATTGATTAATTGCTATGTGTTTGTAAATCAAACATCCCTAACATTGATGCGTATGATTGTCCGTTGTCTAATTAGGGTAATTAAATCTAATGGAAAGGGAAAATAAGACGCTTTGGAATTTTGTCAAATATGATCTACTTTTTGTGTCGCCTGCGAAGCATAGCGACACTTAGGGATCACTTTGTCCGTCTGTCCGTCCGTCCGTCTGTCAGTCCGTCCGTCTGTCTGTCTGTCTGTCACACTTTGGGTGTCACAGCCCATAACTTTTGATTGGTAAGTGATAGGGCTTTGATATTTCACATGTGTATTCCTTGTAACAAGACCTTCCTACACATGCCATAATTTTTGACCTAGTGACCTTGACCTACATATTTGACCTACTTTTCAAAAAAATTAAAAATGGATATATCTTTTGATTGGTAATTGATAGGGCTTAGATATTTCACACGTGCAATCCTTGTGGCAAGACCTTTCTACGCATACCATAATTTTTGACCTTGTGACCTTGACCTAGATATTTGACCTACTTTTGATAAATAGATCAGATTCGCTATATCTTTTGATTGGAAAGTGATAGGACTTTGATATTTAACATGTGTATTCCTTGTAACAAGGCCTTTTTACACATACCATGGCTTTTTTCCTATTGACCTTGACCTAAATATTTGACCTAGTTTTTAAAAAAGATAGATTGTATATATCTTTTGATTGGTAATTGATAGGGCTTTGGTATTTCACATGTGTATTCCTTGTAACAAGACCTTTTTACACATACCATAATATTTGACCTTGTGACCTTGACCTAGATATTTGATCTGCTTTTCAAGAAAAGTAAAATTGGCTATATCTTTTGATTGGTAGGTGATAGGGCTTTGATATTTCACATGTATTTTCCTTGTTACAATGCCTTTCTACACATACCATAATTTTTTACCTTTTGACCTTGACCTAGATATTTGACCTTCTTTTAATTGGTAGGTGATAGGTCTTTAATATTTCTTTTGATGAAAACATTTTGTTACCAATTTTTACGTAGTGACCTTGACCTAGATGATTGACACTCTTTTCTGAAAATTTGAGAATGACCATGTCTTTTAATTTGTAATTAAGAGGTCTGATATTTCAAATGAATTTCATTTGACAAGACTTTTCTACTGAGATAAATAATTTTGATCCACTTTCTAGGCGACACAAGCATTCCTTGGATTGCTATTTTTATCCTTTGGTAGGACTTTTTATTAGCGAGGACTTAATTTTCGCTTTGATCAAGCTCGCAAAATTACGCGAAAATAAAGTCCTCGCTAATAAAAAGCCGTTTATAGTATTTACATTTAAGTAGAATTCCTATGTTAAAAGTCTGTAAGGAAGAGAGACCTAATATGCATAAGAGTCACTGTGTTTGCTGTATAGTACAAATTTTATGTAAATATATGTATTGACTTTCTTACTTTGTGTCATTCTTTTTGGACACATGCAAATTTTCCGAGAATATCTTACCTTTGTGATTCACAGGATTTGCACGTGACCAATCAGAATCATACACCCATGAACATCATTACTAAATTAATTCTGGTAAGACCTTGCAAATCTTTGGAGTATTGATTTCGGCCCACAGAATTTTCATAGTCGTGACTAACCAGAAATTTAACGAACGCCAAATGTTGGACAGTCATTAGATTAAAGACATTTGATTGAAATATGGCATTGTTTTACGAAATAAATATTACTTCTGCTATTACAATTGCGAGTGTGTATTTTGGTATCTTTTGTAAGCACTTTCTAACGTAACTTTTTTATTTGTTTTGTTTCAGACAACGGTAAGCCATATTGGATTGTAAAGAATAGTTGGGGACCAGGATGGGGAGAAAAGGTAAGTCTAGTAATTCCATATTTTTTTTTTCACTCAACAAACCAAGTTAAGTGTTGAAAAACTAATTTCTGTCACAAGTTTTTTCATTTTCAGTTTATTTCTTTATGACACTCTGGCAATTTCATTTAAATTGTTGCACGATAAAATAGTCAGATTTATTGCCCCTCGTACATGTATAATTGTGGGTATACTAAACAGACATCATTTATGTTCAAAAGACGTTCTTGTGATATGAAAATATTCAGTGTTATGAGAGGAAGTACCAGTAAGAAATTTTCTTCTGAGGTAGTGAGGACTAAACTTTCAATTTTTGTTTGATAAGTTATTTACAAAAAAACGATGTATTTCATTTAGAAAGAGAAGTAAATTATTGATAACTCCTTGCATGCTTTCCATCCATAATTATTGTAGAATAAAGTTTGTACTTGCCGACAAAGAATGAATTTTTCTTACTTGATGAAAAATGTGTTACTTTTTCAGGGATACTATCTAGTGTACAGAGGAGCGGGAGTTTGTGGGCTCAACACAATGTGTACATCAGCTGTGGTCAATTAGTTACATTCCGCATAATGTACAACACGTAATAATGTACAACACATAATGTACATAATATACAATGATTTTTCATCTTTACAGATGATACATATGTATTGGAATCTTACAAATTTACTGTGATACATATTTTGAGCAAAATTGTATAGTTTTGGTTTTGAAATTCTCAATGCTAAAGAAACTTTTTGTTCCTTAAAATTAAAGATGTCTTAGTCTAGTAATTGAACTATAAGGTTTGTAAATATAAACTTTCGCAATGACAGAATGGAGACTATATTAATGTACATACATGTATAATTTAATTCAAGCTTTCTCTTAGATAGAATGGAAATTTGGCAGACCTACATGTAAATAAATTCTATGTTTATGGTTAAACACTTACAAAAAAAGTCCTCAAAATCAGATGCAAACACACATAGTAAATTGAAAAAATTCTATTTTACTGAAAAAAATTAGATATTTTCTAAAAAAAAATTTCAGTAAAATAGAATTAAGGATAACATTTGATTTATCTAATGTGGGAGACGTTGACATCTTACACGTAATAATACTTAACAGTAACTAAAAAAAATTTTTTTTTAATTTTCTTTACTTGTAAAAGGGTCAACCTTGAATATAAACATAGAATTTATTTAGAGCTGCCTTACATTAATACACTTTCTCGTGTATGAATGTAACTATTGTTAATATTTATGTGTTTCTTACTTTGTAATTATGTCTGTACAGGGATATTAAGGTTAATAATTCCTGGAATGTATTGTTAAAATTGTGTACAATTTTTGTATAGATTGTGACTTGTAATTTTCTTTGTTTCAAATACAATAAGCAGTTTTCAATGAACTTGATTTATTTTCTGAATTTCATTACCTTTTACCCAGTGATAAAGATGTTTGAAACAGAGAAGATTTTTTTTTTTGAGAAAAAAATCCCGAAATATGATTGTATCGACAGCATTATTGAGAACAAACTTGTACAACATGATATTAGTGAATAGCTGTTCATTTAATTGTGACAAAAACACAAGTATCATTGTATATTGAAAAATTTTGTATCCAGCCATTTTGTATTACATTATGTTTATGGAATCATCATCGTTAAGTATTCAGATCTGAATTACATGTATCTTTATAAGGAGTTATCCTCCATTTATCATGTTTATTCTTTCATGTGATGTCTGGCTTAATTACTGTACATTAATTATTTTGATGTTTGGCTCAATTACATTAAATGGTTTGATATTTGGCTTAATTACATTAAATATTTTGAATATTTTATACTTTTTTTATGGTGGTAGATGCTTTTATCAGTTTTATTTAAATTAAGTGGGAATAACTTAATTAGGAGAAAGTTACATACATGTAAATCTATGACTTTGTAACACTCAAGGTGACAAATGTATAATTATGATATCGATTAAGAAAACCATTTCCTATTTGTACCTTTATAATTTACAATGACCTACATGTATAAGATAGGGTCTTCATAATTACGCATCAATTTTAAAACTTAAACAAGATCTGAGAATTTATGTAGTATTTTACATGTATGTACAGTCATTTCATTTTCATCATCAATGATTGTAATTCCCATATTATCTATTGAAATAAAAAATCGTCGAGTTGGATACCTATGTTTCGTATTTAATAATACGAACGAAAAAAAAAAAACCCAAAACAAAACAATGTACATGTAACTGAAAAATCTGGCATGCTATGTTTGCATCTTATTTTTCTGTTAAAGAATTAGAATTATCATGATAATTAAATACTTATGTATGCAATACAAGCGTTCGAACGTTTGATTTATGGAGAAGGAATTAATTATTCCCATGCTGCCTATACAATTACATGTATAAAGCATTGTATGTGTACATGTTTATAAATTTACTATTTTGTTTTCTGTTTTGGGTTTTGTCGCACTTTTCATAATCTTCTGGTCTTGAGATGTTCAAGTAAAGAATATATTTTTTTTATGTGCAATAAAAGTAAAATTATATTATTAATCCTATTGAGATGATGGACGTATTGATCAGATGTATTTTAATGTAAATTGTAATTTATCACTTTGATTTGATTGATTTTTTTTTTAAAACTAATTTCTGACGTAGACAAATATTTATATGAAACAGGGCCCGGCACCATAAACAAAGAATTCAATTCAAGTCTAAATTTCCAATTTTTTTTTGTCTCATTATGAAATCAGTGATGACTTGAAATTATGCAAAGACTTTGTTTGATTTTCAGAGTTGAATAGAATACTGTAAACGTGATTATTTTCGCTGAGGGAAAATATCGCGATTATAACATCAAGACGTTACGCGTGGGGGGAATTCTTGCAATAAAATTGAATTTCAATTGTAAGAATGGAGCTGGGATATTTTAGCGCTGGGTAAATTTTAGCGATCTCCATAGATTCGCGAAAAATGTGAAAATTACCCCCATGCGAAAATATGCATGTTTACAGTAGATGCACTAGATACATGTATTTCAAATTTTCACTGATTTGCTACATGTACATGTATATCATGTATATAGCGTATTCTGAGAATTTGTCTTACATCAATTCTTAGTTTATGGTGCCGGGCTGGAGGCTCTGTTTCTTACCAGCACTTGCTTGATTGTTGCCTAAAAAGTAATTTCTCAATTTGAATGTGTGTGAACTCTATCTCAAATGTACCGTAATTGAAGCTTTGAGCTTAAATCGTTGGAGCTCACATTTTAAGAAAAGAAATTTAAATATGAGTTAAATATGAATTTTATATAAATCATTGGAACTCGTGTTTAAAAAGGAATTTGTGTTGTGAATTTTTGGGAAATTCAATTTATCTTTTGAAATAATATCTTTTATTTATATGTTTTCAATTGTCATGAACATTCCAGAATTAAGTGAAATGTACAGAGTTGACAAAATTTCATGGAATTTTCATTGTTAATAAATCATGTCCTCATTATTCTTTATTCTTACTATCGTCCACTATAAAGTCTTTCCAGAGTTATTTCCCCTTGAAGTTTTAAGATGGTATTCGACATTATGTCAACCATTTTGACATATTATGTGTAATAGATGTTATGTGAAAAAACTTTTCTCAGCTAAACAAGATGTACTTGTGTGAATGGTGAATGACACCATACCATGCTTTCCTGCCAATTATGAAATTTTGAACTTTTAAAAAGCAAGCTAGCATGCTACATTAATTTATATTGGAATATATACATATTTAAAACATCCTGAGACGATGCCATGTTTAGATGCTGCATATGACCTACTCATTCCATTTAATCAACGAGATAAGAGAAAGAGGCAATGCTAGATATGAAAGATTAAAATCTATATTTGCCAAATGAATGGAGATTCAGGTTAAGTAAGCTTGACAGATATTCAAATCATACCATGCTTCATATTCTGCATCTGACCTACTGTCGGAGCGGCTCGCTTCAGAAACTGGATAAACATGATTTTGACATCATGCAACAATTTAAATGAAATTGATACAATTCATTAGATTTCGCTTAGTCATAAATTTGGGTTTGATGATAATTAGTTCAAATACGCAATTGTTCAAATTGCTGAAATTTTATGATAGATCTTATATTTCAATATTGAATTCAACCAATAGGTTGGTATCTCTGCTGGTGAATTGTTTATTCTTTGAGGATATTGTTTGCGTAGTTTCGTGGTGTCTCTGCACTTGATTTGAAATATGTTTAAAAATTCTGTGTCACAAAATTTTCTAAAAGGGACATCTCCCTGATTGCATAGCTCTGTCCGTAGCAGGTTCATTGGCAGGAAAGTTTGGGTCAATTTTAGAATTTTGCTCTTCATAATTTCATATTATTCATATTTCCTCTTTTTTGGCCTCGAGCATCACTGATGAGACATAACTTGTTTAAATGCGCATATGGTGCAATGAAGTTTTATAATAGAACATCCATGCTGCAAAGTTATCTGTTCTTAAATGGTGCTATTGAATTTGAAGACGTTTATCACATGTATAACAATATTGACAATTATGGATAAGCAAAAACTTCATATTGCCGTTTCAAGTATAGAGGGATGGCAATGCTTTGAATGTTCATTAGATAATGGCATCATAATGCAGAAACTGCCAACAGAAACAATGTCAGATATTTGCCTATTCCTCAATTCTTATAACCCTGATTTGTCAAACCAAATAGACACCTCTCACTGAATAAAAAACTAAACCTACTATTTAAGTCCCGATCTATCAACTTGAAATAAAACGGCTATCAGATTGAAGCTGGTGCATCAAATTCTTTTTGTTATTTCTCTGCAATTCTGGAATAGAATGTCCTCAGAACTTTCTCATTTCAGATAATCAAGGCGATCTTCCAATTGAAAGTATAAACACACCATTAGCTACTAGTGTGGCAGATGGCTGTCCTAAGTTGGCACTGACTGTACATTGGTCGTCCTTAATTTCCCTCATTGTGTATCTTTGTTGTACTTGTCTATGTTTTAGTGTTTGGGTGTTTTGGAGTTGCCATCAAGTCCTGTTGGAGATTCCTTCCTTTTATAATTTGTACCAATACTAAACGTCTTCAAATTCAACAGCATCAGATAAATTTGCAGCATGGACCAGACATGCACGTTTTCGGTACTTATCCCTTGTCAGTGATCCTCAATCTAAACAATGTAATATGGCCAAAGACTGCGAAAGTTATGTCCAAAAATGTACCTAAAGAGGTAGCAGGATTGGTGGGATATGATGCTACAGGACCCACGTTTTAGAAATTTTGAGAACACCTAAACAGAAATTTCCGAACGCGTTGAAGAAACGATCAACCGAAGTTGATCGAACTTGGCTACATTTGCCCTCGGGGACTCCTGGTCCACCAGTAGTGACACTCACAAAGTGGTACAAATGTTAAACGTCTTCAAATTCAATAGCATCATTTAAGAACAGATAAATTTTGCAGCATGGAACAGACATGCACGTTTCGAGTACTTAACCATTAAACAAAGAGGATGACCTCTGTGCAATCTTTTCAGATTCAATATTTGATAAACCGACGATTTCACTGTAATTTTAAAAATAAAGGAGGGGATCTTCAACAAGACTCGGGTAGCAGCACCCACAGCTAAACACAGAGATACTCCAATGTGAAACCACACACAGTAGACAAACGCATCAAGAGACACAAAAGGGAAAGAAATATCAGAACATAAAACACAAAAGACTACACCTAAACCAACAAGACCAATGTGCAATCGGTGCAGACCTAGGATAACCATCTGTCACGTTACTAGAAAATATTGTGGTTATTCAGATTACGTGCGCACAACCCTCCAACTTATCCAAAGGTCTCGAAGAAGGCTGAATTGTGTATAACAAATGTAATATGCGAAATGACCAACTATTAATTTCAAATTGCTTTTGACCTATTTAACGCCCTTGATTTGAAGATCTAAATGATATATGCATATTTATGCATTTCATAGCAAATGTAAGCTGCTTATATATAAACGAACTAAGACAATTTCTTTAGTACGAAGATAATTATTGCAATTCATTGTCATAAGTTTTGCTAGTATTATCTATGAAGACGCGTGATATATTTAAAAAAGATACAGAACACAAATTCAAATATACTCGAACTTATCAGTTATGATAAACCACATGGCTGTATATAAGGGTGTTAAATTTAAGTATATAACTGGGTAGGTCTGCCGTTATCATCTCAATTCGTATCTTCCTTAGACAAGATACCAGGAGTAATTCCTAAAAAATTAGCACATAAGATTGTTCTAGGAGGATGAGAGGATAATGTCACTTGACCTATCCTTTTGTATCTTAAGACAGTTGAATGAATTTTGAGTCTAAAACATGTCAAATCAACTATACCAGATATTTTCATTCTAGAAGGTAGCTTGTCCTAGTTGCATCATTTTTCATTACTGTGTCACGGTGTAAGAATGGTTATATAAATGAGTTAAAGAAGATCCTGACGAGAATTTTAAAAGTAACACAAAACGTTCAAAATCATTGCCCTCTTAAAAAGTGTTAAAATCATAATAGTTAATTCATTTTGCCACGTATAGTACATGAAAATGACAAATCTAATCAGGGAGAAAGGCTGCATTCTTTGCTATTTCATCTCAATGTGTTTCAATAAATCTTGATTCTTTGCGGAATACAGAGTTATTTCCCCTTACGTATCTGACGTAAAACTATTGTGACGTCATGAAAATGGTATGGTAACGTCGATTTCATACCGTCATTTCCCAGACTTTTAGGACTGTTTCCATAGAATTTGATGACGTCTTATTAGTCTACGTCATATACCGTCTCAAATGGGAAGTAACTCTGGTTTTCGAAAATAGAGAATTCCAACGAAGAGGTACTAATCGTAGTTCAGGAATGAAAGCTTCATAGGAAATTGGGAATATGGCAAAATTACAGCCGGGTTAGCGCAGTGGTAGCGCGCTCGCTTCTCACCTCTAAGGTCCCGGGTTCGAATCTCAGATTCGACGAAGGGTCTTATCTGGGAGGGTAGGTGGTCCCCCACCAATGTCTCTGCAGGGTTGTTTTCCTCCTGCTCCTTGGACTCCCTCGAGCCAACATCTGAGCCAATGTGAGAAATTTAAGTTGTGTAACTTGTTTGTTAAACGTTGTGAAATAAATAAAGTTTACATTTATGACAAAATTGTGTAAGAGTTGGGTCCCGTCGTCGTCCTAGGCAGGTATAGTGCAATTTTTAAAAAATGTGCTGGTACAAGGCTTTACATAGATTGATGTGACATCGATGTGACAGTAGCATGAGACAGTTCTACCGAATTGAAGCGGTGGATATTGCATGCAAGCAGGAGATGCTAACTCTTACTGGACCCATATCGGGAGTTCGCTTCTTTTCATGTGGTGGAGGTTTTGTTTGTTTGTTTGCTTTGGTTCCTGTTTTATCCTGATCTTGTTTGCCTTTGGTTTCTGATTTTCTGTGTTGTTGATTTTGTGCTGTATACAGGGATGTGGTCATTATCCATATTTGTCATTGATCAAGTACCATGCTGAGTGAACGTCTGATGACAGCAGGATTATATCCGTGGTTTAAAAGGTGTTTGATGATTCTGACGTATTTTTTATGGAAATACTGT
This sequence comes from Pinctada fucata, assembly GCA_028142955.1. Taxonomy (NCBI): domain Eukaryota; kingdom Metazoa; phylum Mollusca; class Bivalvia; order Pterioida; family Pteriidae; genus Pinctada; species Pinctada fucata. The sequence goes on along the minus strand of AP027107.1, from coordinate 20,003,450 downwards.
GCACTTTTGACCCTTCTTATTTTATTTATTTTGTCACCATCAAAGGCTAGTTGTGAAAATCCCAATGTTATATATACTCTTTTGCTTGCATAGGTCCGAATTTCAAAAGAAGCTGAGTGTTAAATGAAAGCGGAAATCTTATCCTACAAGTTTCTTATTTTATCTAACTATGCTACTGAATCGAATATGTAGCCGCGCACTCTCTGCAGAGCAATTGCACAAATTCGAAAATATAAAATCAGAGGGATCTATTGAAATTAATATTAGCTGTGTCTTGATATCACTTTGGTGGGAAGCATAACTGTTACGGATTTTCTATCCGATTCACGTGTCTGGTGCATTAAAATTGGTTTAAATTTTTCTCAAGAAGCTAAAGAGGTGGAAGACTTCCGTATTATTGGTTTTGTAAATTTGTACTGTGAAAACCCAAAATATTGTAACATGCTCTATCGTACCGGATGAGTTGAGATATATAAATACTGTATAACGGTAGCCTGAGAACATCGCAGTCAAACCAGGGAAAGTTTTACTCCTAACATGTAATCCACAACCACTCTTTTGTCATACACACGAATATGATTATCATCCTTTTTAATTTTAATATTAAAATCGAGAGATGGTATTTCTGTGTTTGCAATGTTGGCTTTGTTCGGAGTTCACTCTTGCAGACAAATTCCATTTTCATATCCTTTAAAAACAGGGTTGTCAATAGCCAGAATATCATCAAGGTACTTAGAAGTGCCATTGAAACAGTTCAATCATCATTCATTCTGTGCGTTTGAAGATTTTGGATAATTTTCATTTATTAGTGTATAGAACTAAATCTGCAACAAGAGTTGTGCATGTAGTACCCATAAGTATCCCTACAACTTGCTTACAAGAAGAGATTTTCTCCGAGTCTAACAAAAATGTTATTGTTTCGAGCTTATTTGCTTAAATTATATGACGACTTGCTTAAAATCTAAAGATCAAAGATAAGTAGATTTGATCGATACAACTGGTCGCACTTTTGACACTTGACATTTAGAGGATCGAGGACGTCATATAAACAGGATGGTTCAGGACCAATCGACTGACTTTTCATGTATTGAACTCTAAACTGACAACATACGACACTCGATGACGGCACTATCTTATCTCGTGAGCAATATTTTTTTTGTTTAGATTGAGGATCACTGACGAGGGTTAAGTACCCTAAACGTGCATGTCTGGTCCATGCAGAAATTTTACCTATTCTTAAATGATGCTATTGAATTTGAAGACGTTGAACGTTTGCACCACTTGGTGAGTGTCACTGCTGGTGGACCAGGATTCCCCGAGGGTACATGTAGCCAAGTTCGATCAACTTCGGTTGATCGTCTGCCTCTTCAACGCATTCGAAATTTCTGTTATATTTCTAAAACATGGGTCCTGTAGCATCATATCCCACCCATCCTGCTACGTTTTTGGTATATTTTGGACATAATATTTTTCACTCTTTGGTCATATTACATCGTTTAGATTGAGGATCACCGACGAGGGTTAAGTACCTGAAACGTGCATGTCTGGTCCATGCTGAAATTTTATCTGTTCTTAAATGATGCTATTGAATTTGAAGAGCTTAACATTGAAGTTAGATCTGGTGCACAAGAATAGCGAATAATTCCTGATCACCGATATATACATACACCGAAGATAGACGATGGTGACCAGCATGAATGTTGCAACTTAATTTTACTTTTTCGGGGAGAATTGGAAATGTTCCATCTCAAGTTCAGTACAAATAATTTAAAACGAAGTGAAGGCGCCTTCCACTCCATAAATCCGCGAGTAATTGTAATGTCCTGAAACAATCTTGCACCTTTTCCCTCTTATCATGAAGTACAATAAGTGTACCATCATGATCTTTTCTCAACATCATAACTTCGAAACATTCGTAGGGTTGCAATAGCGAGTTGAATTCAATTGAAGCTATAGCGAGTTCTCTTTTCATGTATTATAAAAAAGCTGGAGAATTTATGAAAATTTCCCATTTCACGCCTCAGTGGTTTTGAGCATATGAATTTGTTCACTTCTTCATGTGCTTCTTCTTCGGACGTTTTTACCAAATTTGTCTGATGTTTATGAAAACAGTTGAAATAATATATATTCGTGAATTATTTTCCGCGTCTTGATTGCCATCTGAACGAGTAAAAGTAAAATTAGTACTGTTCTTAACATTCTCATTGCTTTTCGAGATTTTGTTTGAGGAGCTTAGAAAAGCGTATCGCTGAAAAAAAACAAAACAAAACAAAACAAAACAAAACGGAAGACATTCACGTGTTGAATCAGGAGGGATACAGCATATCAAACTATTTCCTTTAAAGCGAGCTGAGCATAGAATCTTCCGGAAATCAAGTACTCGGGACTGTGAATATTTCGACATAATTGATTTTAAAAGATTATGGGATTGAACATGAATACATCATATTAGCATCATTTTAAAACAGAACAAGATTACTTTACACTGAATTCCGTTTCAATTTCATACAAACCGCACTATATAGTAGTCATTGTTTGTTGGAGATCCCCTTCTTTCTCTTATTTGTGTGGGGTCATCTAACAGTGAGGAGGTTCTTTTACACCACAATTGTACATTCTTCGAGACCTCTGGGTAATCGGAAAATTGGGAGGGTTGCGCGCACGTAATCCGAGATAACCATACCGTCTGCTACGGACGTAGCAGCTAGATGACCGTCCTAAGTCGGCACCGATTGCCCATTGATCTCGTTGGTTTATGAGTTTATGTTTGATATACTTCTATCTTTGGACGCGAACGGCCATTTGAACACCCCACTGTATGACAAGCGTGATGATTTCAGCTTCCACATAACTAACTTCCCTTTCATGAGTAGCAACGTTCCGTCTTCTCCTGCTTATGGCGTTTTGTTTCTCAGCTTATACGGTACGTTAGGGCATGTTCCAAATATGAAGATTTTATCGTTAGAGCCAAAGGGACTGCAAGCGAGAGTTGTTGGAGATCCGCCTATCTCATTATCAGATAAAAAAAGATCCTGACGACAATCTCGACAGCACTCACAACAGAGCACAAAATGAGCATCGACGGAACCCTAGTCATAAGTCACATTCATTCTTGTTTGTCCATCATTTTTCATTGGCGTTTTGTCTAGCTATGGCTTTTCTCGTTGCCTCCTTCCTTTTGTTGATATGGTAGCTTTACGTGCGTTCCCTCCATTCTCTTCATATGCGAGTTTGTTCCGCTGTGATCGATTTAAGACCACCATGTAGGTAATCATCTCCTGATTTCTTCCCTTTTTTATTTTCCTTCATCGTATATATTTATTTGATGTGTACTATTCTAAAGATTTGAAAATAATAGTTATCTACTTCGTTTTACCTTTTCTAGGGTATGATCTATTGGAAGTGCATGGATGTACTTTTATGTCTGATTTGATTAACTAATAGGTACTTCTTTGATGTTTACTGTCTCCTTTAAATTCAAGATCTTTATGTCTCGAAATGATTTAGGGAAATTGATATTTTTCGACACGATTCTGCACGACGTCTGGGCAATTGAGACATCAATCTATTTCCGATTATTAGTTATCTAATAAAGGTTCCATTTCAAGAAAAGCTTCATCCTAAGTGATTGCATGACGAAAACGCGGAGTTCGACAAATGGGCACTGATTATTTGGCCATGGATCAAGAAAAAAAGCAAAAGAATAAAAAAGAATTTAGCAGAACATAGTATCAAATCATTTTACATACAGATCATAATGCAATGAGAAAACGAAAGAAAATTGATTAAAAAATCAAGAAGAAAAAAAAACTACTTAAGTACGTGTATAAGTTTTGATGTATTATGATGCTATATGACACAGCACATGAAAAGATAAACTCTATTTAAGTTATAGAATTATTGTATAGATTTCAATGTAGGTTCGGATTTGTGTGTTCCATCAAGGTTATAATTATTGACATATACTGAATTTTGGCTTCAGTGTGACAGAGAGCACTATCAAATAAACATATTTTTGTCGAGTTTTGACTAAGAGTTCTAGTGCAAAAAATACTGTAACAACCTTTTTTTATGATTCCATGCTTAATTAGTGTGTCTTTTATTTTTGTTACTTTAGTCGCAAGTTAGAGTGTAATGCTGTTTCATTGTTGGTTGATGTGTAAATGCCTAACTTGTTAGCTGTATTAACTTGGATTCACAGAAGTGCCTACACATGTACATAGAGAATAAGTGTCTTAATTTGTGTTTTGTTACGGGTATGCAACACACAGCAAGTGCATTTATCGTACATGTAATGCGCGTTAGCGCATTTCATGCGATAAATGCATTTGCTGTGTGTTGCATACCCGTAACAAAACACAAATTATGACATTTATTCTATATATATGCACCATAGTTGTCTGTTTCATTCTTATTTTCTGAAATTGCTTTTTTCAGGTAAAAGGGTGACGCTAAAATTCATCTCACCGCGGGTTCAGTTTGCAAGTTAGAACAGCCGATGCGGCATGTTTCTTTAGATCTTATGCATTGTGACGTCATGAGTGTTAATACACGAATTGCAGCACGTTCCTTTCAATAGTAACATCTCAGGGAATTACAATGGCTGTGCATATATAAGCTATTGGCAACATGAATTGTCCTTGCCTTGTTTTCACGACCTACAACACGAAACCCCCCCCTAGAATTCGGTGTTCTCAACTAAATGGCATGTACATGTGCTTCGTCCTAACCGACCATAAAATAAACATTTTACCATGTTTGAATGTATTCCTGTTTAAACGCATGAATACTTGCATGAAACCTTGGATTCATCCAATCTTATTTTTGCCTATTTGAAGCACGATACTGGATTGCTCAGTCTTTTGCAAAAGAATCGTTTATGATTGATATTGCGCCGTCGGAAGGCTTAAGAATTTCTTTGTTTGATCTGTTTATGTTAATTGGAATTTTGAACCTCTGATTAAGTCATATTTAATAAAACAGCGAATATAAAGCCATTGACAAAGACAATGTTTCGCCTTCACTTCTTGAACTAAGTGTACTGAACGCCAAGTATTGCTAGACAGCTGGTGATTGTTTTTATTGACGAGGTACTCGATCATAATTATTTTGGTATATGATGCACAGTTAAGGCTTGATTTCCAAACTCCATCTTTTCTCTCGTAGATTTTGTTTGTCGCTAGGGTTGCATACTGTTCGCATTTCAGATTGAATTTTTTTCACACATACATTTTTATGTGGTTCTTGTGCTGCCAAAGAACCCAACTTCAATTAGTATTCTGATTTGTATTTTGGGAAATTAAATATATTTTGAGAATTAGATCTTACACATTGTATCTATCTGCATGGATAAAACTGTAATTTGCTTTCTTTTATCTCTCTACAGTAAGCAGAAACTATTGTTGCATACAGAAGATCACCATCACAAAGTCAAACACAGAGTCAAAATTCGGAAAAATCATGATCAATTGTCATACACTAAATAACAAAATATATAACAAAAAGGTCAGGAGGAGATCTCAAACAATGGGATAAGGTGTACATATTGACGGTAAGTGTTTTGAATGTCTTTCCCTGACATGGTCGCCATATCACTTTCTATATAGACATAACCCCAGCCGGTGTGTTTTGTGGATATTGTTTTCAGTTTCGTGCGTGAACATCGACGGCGGGTGCTGCTAGCCAAACAGGGGATGTTTGCTCCTCCCGGGCACCTGGTCTAAAATGCTCTACTGTGAGTGCTGTTGAGATTGTCGTCAGGATCGTCTTTAACTCATTAATTTCATGAGACGAGAAAAAGTGGACAAACATGCAAACGGAGACAACAACATCCCGATGTCCCCTGCGGGCCTGTGCCTATGATTGATACGCTATTTCAGAGCATACTTATACTATTAATACGATTTCGATCTGATTGCGAGGTGACTAACGAGAAACTAATCAATCTGGGTACAATTGCGAGCTAATGACTCTGTATTATATATATATAACATATTTTGACGATACTATGAACACCCACCACGTTTACATATCATACTATCTTTAACCACAATTTTGCAAAGTATTTTAGGCTAAAACCATAAAAAAAATCCGAGTTTGACACATTCAACGGTTTTAACGATTTAGCGCGGGAAAGGTGACTGGTGGCAGGAAATGCTTACTCTGAAGGGGCACCTGGTAACATTTCCCTTTATGATTTTTCACTCTAGCTTCTTCTTTAGATTGTTTTAGGTAAGAAATATTAAGTAGCTAGCCGTGGTTTATTGTCCAGTAATTCTCCGAGTCACATGGACCAATCATATTATCATCGAGCCGCGAATCAGACAATAAACGTTGTTATTTCTATTCTAATTTATTCTGACAAAGCAGACGACAAGTAGTGTTGCTGCAGTAGATTTCAGAAAATGACGTCTTCGAAAATCAATTTCAGAGATTGCGCATGAGTAGGTGTTGCTTATCTGACCACGGGTGTGTTGAAGAATGGAACATGGGTGAGTTCTGTGGCAAATATAGAGGAATTCTTTAGTCATATTAGAATAAATTTCATACAATTATATACGGGTATTTTCATGGTTTCTAACTGCTTGTTGGTGTTGTTGGTTGTCGGTGATTTCGTTCTTAAATTAGAATGATTAATGGATGTTTATTTTTTATATATAGATTAGCATTGCATTAGTATTGAATCTTGTGAAGTTTCACAGAGATCTTATTTTCAATTATTTCAAGTCCCTGGTGGAGTGTACTACGTCAATGTTGGCAAACCATACAAAAGTAATTATTTTTCATGGTCCTTCACTTCCCCATAAAGAAGAACTTAATGTTAAATTAAATTGTTACAAAAGTCAGCAATACTAACATCTTCATGATGTATCTGATTGTTGATCTACTAGTCATTCTTTGTTTTATAGGACATCTAATTGTTACAACCCCTTCCACACCTCAACTTTTCTTTTTGGCCTACTAATAAAGTTTATTTATATGTATCCTTAAAGCAAATGGGATGGCTTTTATGCTGTGCAACTCCCTCCCCCTTTAGAAATAATTTTAAATAAATCGCTGGCTGGCTTCGCACGCAAGATACATTCATGTTTATGTAGGTTCCATAAATACAATTCCCGTTTGAGGAGGGTCGTCCCCAAATCTCCAACATGACTTCGCCCTGTGGGGGGGGGGGGGGGGGCTTTTTGATATTCGGCACGCTCCCCTTCAACTCAAATTCTGTATTTGCAAAATAATTTTCTAAAAGTCTTCTAGACTCTATCTATACAACCGGAAGAGTTAGACGAATCCCTTGGCAATATGTTCTGCCACGCTCTTCTACAAACACATTTTCATAAAATAATTTATTGATATTACCTTCTTTACTTTGACATTTTGAATATCCTTGTATAAAAGATATGATATGTTCAAGACAAAAAACAAAAACAAAAACAAAAACAAAAAACACCCCCCCCCCCCAAAAAAAAAGAAAAAAATCCCCCCAACCCCCCCCCCCCAAAAAAAAAAACCTTAACAAAAAGAAAATTCCCGCATTGGGCAATTGTCTCTTTGTTGAATGTCATTGTTTATCATCTCTGTTTTTTCCATCTCCTCGGATATATAAATGTAGAACAGGAAAATGTTCCTTACATGAAGTTGTACAAAAACTGTTGATGCTTTTATCTCAAACGGATTTCTTAGACTGCTTGCAAACAACGAATCGCTCAAACAAATATGGATTGTTTCTATTGTCTGAAACTGTTGTCTACATTTTTGTTCTTTACCCAACTCAATTTCGTATGCTGTCAACAACTTCTGTCCATACCTAATGAAAAGTGTTACGATTCAGAATGGGTTAAGCGCTGGACGAATAATGAACGAGCAAACGCTGTTTCTACATATGGACGTTATAGTAAACTTCGGTCTGAAGAGCGGTACGGGTTTCGTCGTATAGAAAGGAGGCTCAGAAAAGTCATCGAAGATCTTCAACGTCAATTAAGGGACTGCCACTAGACACATGTTAGCATAGGAATGATTGATAGAGTTCTAAATGTATATAAGAAAAGGGAATTACTAGTTTCATTTCGATTAAAATTGTCCTCTGTGTCTCTGAAATTAAGCGGGACTAAAATGTCACTGTACTGAACATTTTGCAGCAATACAAGTCCGCTGTGGTCGATGAAGTGTAGTCTTGCCCAGGATATCTTTCATACGCACTGATACATTGATTTTGACTTATTAGCAATGTAGTAGACATAATCTGGGTGCAACGGATAACATCGTCGACTGGGATTCCCACACAGCCTAACCGTAAAAACTTGACTTTGTGTGGATAAAGGAATGTCATAAATGGTACAGTACTGCACGTCTTGTAAAATCAATCAGGGTGCAAGATATGGCAAAACTTTATTTGTTTTATATCGAATGACAATTCTGATGATTTTGCCTTACCTTCTCGACTTTGAGACTGAATAACTGGAGGGTACGCCTTCGATGTTTATTTGCATAAACACTGCGATGATTTCATAAAAAAATATTTTCACAAAATGTCTATTTATTGAAATATAATGTATCATATCAGCATATATTCCGTGAAAATGATTCTTAATGCACAATATGCTTATTTGCAAAAATAGTGTATCATCGGTGTTGCATGCAAGCAGGAGATGGTGACTCTTCTTGGGTACCTTTTCTCGCTTCCATATTGGGAGTTCGCTTCTTTTCATGTGATGGTTTTTGTTTGTTTGCTTGGGTTACTGTTTTATCCAGATTTAGTATGCCTTCGGTTTTTGATTTTCTGAATTATCGATTTTGTATTATGTATGGAGATATGGTCATTATCCATATTCGTCATTGGAGAAGAAGAAGTCAAAACTGCAATATGTCCATTGAACGGTCTTAAATAATCGTAAACAATATAAAATATTATTTATTTGTATTGTCATTCATGTATATATGAGACTCATTTTGGTCCTCTGTATGTGCATTTCTCGTTGTCTTCTATTGTATGTTTTAGTAGTTTTATCTGTTGTACATTGTTTGTTTCAAGTCTGCGGGTTTGTTCCGCTGCGGTTTGGTTCCGCGACGAAGTCTTGCAGAGGGCCTTTGCATATTTTTATTGAATTGAAAAAAAAGAAATGAAGTCTCCAGTGGAAAAAATGACAAGACATCTTGATAAAAAAGAAAAGGAAATCAGATAAAAACACTGTTCTTTGGCTAAGAAAATAAAATGTTGTTCTTTACCGGATGAACAGTGGCTTATTGATGAAAAAGCAGTAGCTACTCGCGTAAGAACACAGTGATATTTGATTTAGAAGAGTAAAAGAAGATCCTGACGATAAACACAACAGCACTCACAGTATAGCACAACATTGATCATCGAAGAGACCCTCTAGCAAGCTAGAGTTGGGACCAGGTGCCCGGGAGGAGTTAGCATCCCTTGTTTGGCTAGCCGCATCCGCCGTCGATGCTCACGCACGACAATGAAAACAATATCTAAAAAACATGCTCTGTCTGAAGTTGTGTTTATATAGAATGTGCTATGGCGACCATATCAGAAGAAACAATAAATTAATCATTGAATCAATACAGCAAATATTTTGGTTTCTAAAACAGACGACGGAAGTGCTCTAAATGTCATGTATACTCTATTGCACATTTGAATAAGAAAATACTCTAAAACATCATAATGTTGTAAAGAAGGAAGGAAGGCATAATGAGAGACCACTAGTGTTTATACATCTTAGTTCAATCGCATGAAAAACATAATTCGTTTGAAAAGTACATAAAAATTGTTTAATTCCGCTTTAAAAGATAAAAAGAAATCTCAAAAAGGTTATGGAGGAAGGGTACTGCACTTGTAACCCATATATAATGGAAGGAAAATATGATTTTGTATATTAATTTATCAGATTTTTGAAATACATGTATAAATGTCGGCAAGCATATCGATTACATACATGTATACAGATATGCATAAAGTTGTATACACCATTTCTATTAATGATGCTGATAGAAAACGAACAGTTTCGAATCCTTTTATGTATAATTCTGAAGATGAACTTTATAGAAATCACTTGTTACAAACTTGACCCATATATTTCCATTTTAGAATTTTATTAAAATGACTATTTAAAAATGTGTTGATGAAAAAAGTTTCTATATTTACATTAATTTTTTGTTATCACAATTTCTACTGTTGAATTATGTGAATATCAAACGTCTTCAAATCCAATAGCATCATTTAAGTAGAGATAAATATGCAGCATGGACCATACATGCATGTTTCGGGTACTTAACTCTCGTTAATTATCCTCAATCTAAACAATGCAATATGGCTAAAGAGTGTGAAAGTATTATGTCCAGAAATGTACCGCAAGACGTAGAAGGATGGATGGGATGTGATGCTACAGGACCCACGTTTAAGAAAGTTTAAGAAATTTGATAGCAGAAATTTTCGAATGCATTGAAGAAAATCCAATTATTATGAATCTTTCAAGTTCAGAATGGAAAATTGGCATAAACGTATAAAGACTTTGGAATGATTCCCTTGTGTGAACAGTTGATTATGGAAGGCAGTGTTTCTAATCAGTTTGAATAAAACCATTCTTTAGAAAAAAATGTTGGATTGCACAATATCCTTACTTCTGTGCGTAAGAGATTTCCATGTACACGTAATTCTACATTATACCAAGAGAGATAACTCTAAAATGAAAATTAAAAGAGAGCGTATTGGGAGTGACGTTAATATTTCGATTGAAATATGCAAGATTGAATCTAGTTCTAATTATTTATTCTTAAACAACAATGGACACACGAGTCTTAATGTCATTTGTAGAAAGTGACATGGATGTTTCCTACTATATGGTTTACAATAAATTTGGAATAATAACGCCTTCAAACTCAATAGCATCATTTAAGAACAGATAAATTTTCAGCATGGACTAGACATGCATATTTCGGGTACTTAACCTTCATCAGTGATCCTAAATCTAAACAATGTAATATTACCAAAGAGTGTGAAAATTATTATGTCCCAAAATTTACCGAAAGACGTAGCAGGATATGTGGGATATGATGCTATAGGATCCATGTTTTAGAAATTTCAAGACATTTTAAAATGCATTGAAGAGACGATCGACCGAAATTAAAAATGAAATGATACACAAGAGTCCCTGCTACAAAGCGTAATTATACATCCCAAAAAATATCTAATGACAAATATGGATAATGACCATATCCCTGTATACAGCACAAAATCGATAATTCCAAAAATCAGAAACCGAAGGCATACAAAATCAGGCTAAAACAGGAACCAAAGCAAGCAAACAAAAACCTCCACCATATGAAAAGAAGCGAGCTCCCGAAATGGGAGTGATACCAGGTGCCCAGGAAGAGTAAGCATCTCCTGCTTGCATGCAACACCCGCCGCTTCAATTCGGTAGAACTGTCACATCCGGTTACTTCCATTTCGGAAGTTACATTATCATGATTATATTCATTACACCCTTATGTTATTAGTTTTGATATGCAAACTTTTGTGTTTTCATTTTTTTATGCGCATGTTCACATTAGAAAAATAAGGAGAATTACTTTTAGATTTTAAAAATTCATAGACTTGAGTTTGTCTTTTTTTTTCGAATGTAATACAGGGATAAATGGTTTTGATATGCAATCAACCAAAGATAATGTTTCAGAATTTCCTGTTCCTAGATAGAATGGAAGTGGAAACAGGTTAACAATATAGGTCCATTTAGGGGATAAACGTACTGTGTTTTGTGGTTCCGACAGGTATATGTTGGATATACTGTTGGAAACGCAGTTATACCGTCGTGCCGTGTCCCCGACGGTATAACGTATGTTTCCAACAGTATATCCAACAGATACCTGTCGGAACCACAAAACACAGTAAGTTTATCCCTATTCTAATTCATGTGACATATTTTAACTTTATATACCCCTCAGAGGGTCTCACGTATCGCTTTAGAGGTGACGTTGCTATGGAAGACTAACAACGACCAACAGAAATTATTGCGCTGCAAAATATGAAATCCAACTGCTTCGTATTTGTTACAATGGCGACAAATCAAAGTGTTATCAATAATAAACTTACTTGCTCTGTTTTTTACATATGGAGAACGCGATTTACAAGCTCATACCTTGTAGAGAAGCATGACGTCATACGCAAAAAGTGCGCTAAAGCTTCTAACGTGCAAATTTACGTAGGAATACATTTTGAAGTATGTCAAGTGAGTTGGTTTGCGGCATGTATATCGTCGTTATACATGCTTGTAGAAATCATGTGAACCAATCAGAATGCGTGAAACAAACAGAATGCATTAGAATAAGGCATCTTATCTCTCATAAATTTGCTTTATATATATACTTTCTAGACAAAACTTCCTATTTCCACCATATGCTCTGTACTGCACAATTTTAGAACTATTGAATGATAAAATTCGAATTATATTTGTAACATTTATCTCTCTTAGTTTGGAGCAGAAATGAATAATCTATGTTCAATGCCAGTTGATTGTGAAAAACTATAGACATTTTATTTGTATAAAGCGAATTATCACAATTTTCACCATCTACTGTTTCTTTGTCAGAATTATGTTTGTACATGAAGCTTCAAATTATATATATAAAAATAACATTTAAATGACTTGCATCTTATCAGTTATAAATAAGTTGCAATACTGTATATGTATGTGTGAAGTTATCATTTGATATCGGGTAGGTCTGCTGTTATCATCCCAAACACACTTCGGGTTGATAACATATACAGATGGGAAGTTTGGAAGATAATACCGTTTGACCTATCTTTTTCCTATTTACATTCGTTATGCTATGTAGTTGTAGTTACGCGTCGATTATCTAGGTCAATGCTAAAAAAATTGAAAAAACAAATTTAAATCCTATCACGTTGTACTCCGATTTTGTCTTTTTTCACGGGCACCAAAATGTTCCTAAGGGTATAAAGAGTCCATTGTCAATATTGAAATATAAACTTTTATCATAAAATGTGGGTGCACCATACGCGCATTTCAACACGTTATGTCTCATCAGTGATGCTCGAGATCGTAAAAGAGGAAATCCAAATACTATGAACTTTCGAACAGCAAACGTCTAAACTTTACGTAAACGCTTGAAATGATGATTTGTTTAATGACAAATATGGATAATAACCATATCCCTGTATACAGCACAAAATCGATAATTCAGAAAATCAGAAACCGAAGGCATACAAAATCAGGATAAAACAGGAACCAAAGCAAACAAACAAAAACCTCCACCACATGAAAAGAAGCGAACCCCCGATATGGGAGTGAGAAAAGGTGCCCAGGAAGAGTAAGCATCTCCTGCTTGCATGCAACACCCAATGTTGTCTTCAGCTTTGCAAAATGCAACAAAAATATGAGGCTTCAAGTGTTGTTTATTTTTGTCTCAATTGCAGGAAAATCAAATTGGTATTAGAAATACATGGATAGGCTTAATACCTCTTAGAAAAGTTGAGAAAGGTTCTAGGACTCGTTGATAAAGAAGAATGGAAGAATTATGCGCTGTTTACATCAGATGTGGAAGGAAAATGTGATCGTGGGAATCAATTTATAAGTAATATAGTTTTGAAATATAAACATTGGCAAGGATAAGTCGTTTAGATATTTCATAAATGGAATTTCATCCATTTAGAACCGCTATAAAAAGATACTTATTTTGATTGAAAATGCACGAGTAAGCCAGTTTAATAATGTACTTAAACTTAGCCCGTCTTTGTGTTAATTAATGTACGAAAACCAAACTAATTATTCGTAGAAAGTGACATATTTATTTCCTGCTTGCTGGCAATAAATGAAATAATGCAATGGTGTATTTGTCGCTTCTGCTACGGCCATTCCAAGCCTTTGTCTTAAACGTACATATGTACATTTTCCCATTTGAATTAAACACTATTTTACCAGTTTTGATTAGTGATATTAATAATATGATGTACATGTTAGAAAAAAAAAGAAGTGGTAAGAAAAAAAGAAGATATCAAGTTTTGAGTTAAAATTCATAGTCTTGAGTTTGTCAACAATATCGTTTGATTTTCTTTATTGCCAAAAATATGACTTGGTTTCAGTAGATATGACAAAAGAAAATGTGATGGTGTTCTTTATCAATTACAACTAGTTGGGTTATCTATGTTTTCGGATGTTGCACTGGTGAGCAATACAGGCCCTATAAGGCCTAATATTTTTTGACATCTTCTGTTAAGAGATGTACATTTGCTTTATGTTTATTTTCATACTGTTATGATAAGATATAATATTCAGACAAAACTTCCTGTTTCCAGCTTATGCTCAGTATTGCAAAAAAGAACTATAGGATAGATAAATTCGAATCACATTTGAAACATTAATCTCCCTTAGTTTTGTGCATAATTGAATAAATCATATATAATGTACGTTGTTTGTCAAAAACAATGGACATTCCATAAGTATAAAACTTATAATTACAATTTTCACGATCTCCATTTTTTTTTGTCAGAAATATGTAGGTACGCAAAGCTTTAAATAATATACGAAAATTCACATTCAAATGTATTGTATCTTATCTGCTATATAAAATTGCTCTTCTGTATAAAAGTGTGTAAAGTCTAATTGATATCGGGTAGGTCTGATGTTATCATCCCAATCACACTTCGGAGTGCTTCAACCTACTACTTATTGATTGGAAGTTGGGAAGATAATACCGTTTGACCTATCTTTTAACATCTACATTAAAGTTCGTTTCAGAGCAAAATCGTGACGCAATGCTTTATTTACAAATTTAAAGCCCATACCTTAACGTTTTATTTTAAATCCTATAACGTTTTACATTATACTCTATTTTCGATTATACTTCGTTTTTTTTTTCACGGACACCAATTGAAAATGTTCCTAAGGATACACAGAGTCTATTGTCAATATTAAAATAAACATTTTTAATTATAAAATTTCAGTGCACTATATGTCTCATTAGTGATGCCCGAGACCGTAAAAAGAGGGAATCCAAATAATATGAAATAATGAAGAGCAAAAGTCTAAACTTGACCACAAATTTCAGTCAGAAACCTGCTATGGACAGGGCTGTGCCATTATCAAGCTACCCTTTAAAAAAGTCATTAAAGTTTGTGACAGAATTTACAGCTGAATTTCAAGTGAAGTTCCGATACACTGTGAAATAGGAGAACTCTATCATCGGAGACTAGACAATCCACCAGCAGTAGTGGTTACAATATTGTCATTATTGAAATATATGTTCTATAAAGTTTTATATAATGGGAATTCGTCCTTTAAGGTTAGGGTTGCGACTTCAGGGAGATAACTCTATTTTCATATCACAAAATATTTTAAACCGACATAAACGACACATGGTATAAGCTCAGATTGTTACATCATTTTAGGGAAAATAATAATCCTTGAAACTTTCATTGCTGAATGGATATTTTAGGGAAAAATGCGTATTTTTCACTGTAAAATCGCTGAAAATAGGAAAAAAATTGTCGTTTTCGCATGAATTCTGCTACCAAAGATTCAAACATCAGAATATTTACTATCCATTATATTCTTTAAAAGTGAGATAATTAGAAATTCGAACTTCAAGTTAAACTCTATGTTTTTGGGTCAAAATGATGATTTTTTGCATGAATTATTGTGCTATTTATAGAAACAGTCATTTTGCTCAAAAACTAATTCGGGTACATATTGATTTGACTGCTTTAGGATAAAGCAATACCATAGATATATATGTAGAAAAAAAATTGTGTAGCTGGCGACCTTCTAGCTATTAATAAAAATAATGAGTTGTTGCCATGGCAACCAGCAACATAGTTTTTATAAGAAAAGACTCTCCTTAGAACTGATTATTTTATCAGAATTTCTCAACGTAGCCTATAAGTCATCCACAAGCTATAAGAATCTCGAAAAATAAGGATATATATGAATTTTGAAATTTCATGCATTTCAGCGGTATGTAAAGTTATGATGTGGTATTCTCTAAAATGACAAAATGTTAAATTGGGCCAAAGATAGACGTTCATAACCAAAAAACGAGACGGGCAAGTTTTGATTTTTTGGTCTGGAAAGTTTGAGGAGATGTTCCTCTACATTTGAATCTATCCATCTTTCTTCTACCTCATCTCTATTAAAAGTCGCCACCCTGACCTTAACATGGGTACATGTAACATCTATACATTTCTACTCGAGCAAAGATATGACTGTAGCATCATATCCCACCCAGCCTGCTACATCTTTCGGCAATTTTTTGTACATAATAATTTTCACACTCTTTGGCAATATTATATTGTTTAGATTGAGGATCACTGACGAGGGTTAAGTACCCAAAATGTGCATGTCTGGTCCATGCTGAAAATGTATATGCTCATAAATGATGCTATTGCATTTGAAGACGTTAAACATTTATTTACATAGTAATCTGTCTACTTAAGCAGAGTGTTGCCATGGAAACAATCAGAAACACATTACCCAAATGTGATCTGGAAACCGTTTCTGTGTACCCCTAGGAACTGAAGTTTAGCTTTGGTATCCTACTGTTCCACTACCACCGAAATGGAAGTAACCGGATGTGACAGTTCTACCGAATTGAAGCGGCGGGTGTTGCATGCAAGCAGGAGATGCTTACTCTTCCTGGGCACATGGTCTCACTCCCATATCGGGGGTTCGCTTCTTTTCATTTGGTGGAGGTTTTTGTTTGTTTGCTTTGGTTCCTGTTTTATCCTGATTTTGTATGCCTTCGGTTTCTGATTTTCTGAATGATCGATTTTGTGCTGTATACAGGGATATAGTCATTATCCATATTTGTCATTTGTTATTTTACTGTTCCACTACCATAGAATAAAGGATGGGATTTCAAACAGAACTCAGTTAAAGCACACACAGCAAAACATTGAAACATCCATATTTCTTTGATGAATGACACCCTTTGAACATAGTTAAGGATGTAAGCGGGTAAGGGATTATTACTCTCAGTAGGTCTTTCTTCCTTTATGAATCTTCACTTTTCTCCATATATGGATTACTTTGATTTTTTTACCAGAGTTTGAATGCTCTTGTTTCATAGATTAAATGATGGATGAATTACCATTTCATTGATCATATGTCGTATTCTCCATCCATATTTACAGCGTTTTCAATGTGCTTCGTGGTGAGTAATTTTCAAGGCATTAGATGTATAATGAGGCGTTATTGGTTCACCCATTTATTTAATTCCAAATTCTAAACATATAGAATAGTTATACTTTAAAAAATTATTGACAATTTTTCAGCAATCCGTTTTTGAAAAAGTTAGGTTCTTTATGATCAATCGGACCTCAGAGTTTACTTTGAAGTATATGGAGAAACTAATATTTTAGCCATATTTTCATAGAAAATGATAAGGGCTCTAATATGGTTGGATAACAAAAAAATAATTTAATATTTATCAACTTTCACTGAAAATCAAGTGCATCGTTGATCTTTTTAGCAATTCATTTTTAAAATATTCTCCTAAAATAACCCTATTAAAAAGTCCTTTTTCAGTACATGTACCTACCATGATCGTAGTACAAAAGTTTATGCGACATCAAAAGCGATAGAGAAGTACGAAATAATTTATACACATAATTTCAATATTTTGGACATAATTTCGTTCATTATGCATCTAATACCTTAAAATATTTTCAAAACAGCTTGTAGTTACATAACTCTGTGGAACGATTTAAAGTTTTTGCCAGTGTGAACTCCAGATCACATGTATATGAAAGAGGTATTTAGCATTCCTTGTATCGATTATATTCTGTCATAAATGACATTTTTGTATTTCTACATAAGAGTTCAATGTCTAACCCTAAAACCATAGTTATATTCAATGTATGTGCTTGAGGCATAATACATCTATCTTGAGATCAAAGGAGATGTGACGCTCATCGACGGAGATTTCCACAATAACGAATGAATTTTTTTGTATACAGGAAGTAATTAGAGTAATAAAAACTTTACATTAATATTCTCCTTTTTCTTAGGGGAAGTTTACTTCCTTTAATAAGTACTTTTTTTTTCTTTTCATTACTTATCACCAATAACAAATGGGTTGTACTTTATAAATGGTTCATCGAGTGAAAGTCACACACATTGGCAAAATCTGAATCTAAACCCACCCATTCTGCTACGTCTTTCGGTACGCTTTTTCGACATAGTAACTTCCACACTTTTTTTGCTTATTACATTGTTTAGATTTGAGGATCACTGACGAGGGTTAAGTACCCGAAACGTGCATGTCTGGTCCTTGTTGCCAATTTACCTGTTCTTAAATGATGCTATTCAATATGAAGACGTTTACATTTATACCACTTGTTGAGTGTCACTGCTGGTGGACCAGGAGTCCCCGAGGGCACATGTAGCCAAGTTCGATCAATTTCGGTTGATCGTTTCTTCAACGCATTCTAAAATTTCTGTTATCAAAATTTCTTGAAATTTCTAAAACGTGGGTCCTATAGCATCATATCCCACCCATTCTGCTACGTCTTTCGGTACGCTTTTTCGACATAGTAACTTCCACACTTTTTTGGCTTATTACATTGTTTAGATTTGAGGATCACTGACGAGGGTTAAGTACCAGAAACGTGCATGTCTGGTCCATGTTGCAAATTTACCTGTTCTTAAATGATGCTATTCAATATGAAGACGTTTACATCTAAAACTCACATTCTAATGCAGTTCCCCGTTCCCCGTGGCCTGATGTTTGTCAAGTGTATTAATTACTTCTTTCCAGCTCTTTCACCTGAAAGAAGCTTTGTTTTGGCCTTTTATCAATGTAACATCAAATATATTTTTTTGCTATTTCGGAAACTAGGAGTTTAACATCTTAGCACCATCCCTCCAATACTATTTTGAACATAGATTTTATTTGGATATACTACTGAATCGACCCTACAAGAAATTTGGAGCCGCGCGCTCTCTGTAATGTAAATGTAAAAATCGAACTTCAAAAAATTAAAGAGGGTGCTACTGAAATTATTTTTGGTGGCTCCGCTGAAAGCATCACTGATGAGAATTTATTATTCGAAACACGTGTCTGTTGCATGTAAATTGGTTTGGAATTTTCTTCAAGAAGGTAGAGAGTTGGAACCATTCGACATTATTTTACAAAAAATGACAGGGTAAGGCGAAGCCCCCGTCAGAAACATAGAATGACACCTCGTGGTAAAACTCAGTTTCATTTCAACCACTAGGCTGTTATCGTTTGTGGACTGTAAGTCCCCGATGATATCGCTCACCTAGTCTTAGTGCTTTGAAATATATTTTTAATTTCCTGTCATCAAATTAGACCTAAATTTCTAAAACTAGGGGTATCTCCCCAATTGCATAGCTCTGTCCTTAGCTTGAGTTTTGGAATAGTTTTTTCGGTTATGTTTAGAATTAAGATAGATAGATATTTATTTGGTAAAACAATGTCAATAAAATATACATATACAAATAAAATCAGTGTTGAAAAACAATGCCATCATATCATTATAACAAAAAAAAAAAAAAAAAAACACAAAAAAAACTATCACATATTTGGCATCAGTATCAGTAATATTATTCAATTTTCAATTTTTGGTGAATATATCCATATAACTAGTTAAAACAACAAATATAACAATTTACAGACATTCCTTACCAGGATAGCCCACAAAAGCTCCTTGCGCCTACTCTCCAAGGGTTTTTGGCAATTTTGTTAAACTTAAATGCGCTTCTGAATAAACCCTACACAAAATTTGTGCCAAGAGAAAATTTAAAGTCTGTATTGCAGATGGTGCCAGGAAAATTCACTTTGGCTTTATTTAAACTGTTTCATATAAAGTACTACTGACGAGGATTCAAGATCCGAAACACGTTTCTAGTACAATAAAATCGGTACTATAGAACATATATTTCAATATTGACAATTCTGACAGGGGATTCGCCGCTATCCTGTCAGTTTGTGTAAAACACAAGCATGGTAACTCATGAATCAATGGGTTTACTACATGATATGAAACATACATAAGGAGGAGATCCCTATTGAACCGGGAAAACGGGAAGCACACTCTCACGAGAAGAGGAAAAGGAATCAAATCACACCATCGGAAAATATCCACAGAGTCCAATGTGAAAACGAAATTCATCAAAGGTTGGGGTTATTCAAATGAGTTGATGCGGCGCCATACATACAATGTTAAACGTCTTTAAATTCAATAGCATCATTTAAAACCTGATAAATTTACAGCATGGACCAGACATTCACGTTTCGGGTACTAAACCCTCGTCAGTGATCCTCAGTATAAACAATGTAATATGGCCAAAAAGTATGAAAATTATTATGTCAAAAAATGCACCAAAAGACGTAGCAGAATGGGTGGGATATGATGCTACAGGACCAACGTTTCAGAAATTTCAAATAATTTTGAAACAGAAAATTTCAAATGCGTTGAAGAGACAGACGATCAACCGAAGTTGATCGAACTTGGCTACATGTGCCCTCGGGGACTTTTGGTCCACCAGCAGTGACACTCACTAAGTAGTTCAAATGTTAAACGTCTTTAAATTCAATAGCATCATTTAAAACCTGATAAATTTACAGCATGGACCAGACATGCACGTTTCGGGTACTAAACCCTCGTCAGTGATCCTCAGTCTAAACAATGTAATATGGCCAAAAAGTATGAAAATTATTATGTCCAAAAATGCACCAAAAGACGTAGCAGAATGGGTGGGATATGATGCTACAGGACCCACGTTTTAGAAATTTCAAGTAAATTAGTTCAAATAAACATTACAGCTAGAAGTGTCCATCAGTTATTCTGTCTCATAGTCGAGAAAGCAAGGCAAAATCATAAGATTTTCCACAGGAACGGTTGCGAACCTCGGAATGAACAAAATTCCGAAGTGAGACCAGGTACACGGGAGATTCAGCGTCTCCTGATTGTATGCAACACCCGTCGCAACATCTCCATGGAAACCTGTCAAATTCGGTGATTGTCTCGATGTACATTTTGATGTACATATCAGGTAAGTAAGTCTTGTTTCGTGATGATGACAGCCATTCAATCACAATGTAGAATTTCATTGATCATTCTGGAAAGGGGGATCTCATATGCCTCTATTACATCCCCGTAGCGACCGAAGAACTTCCTCAACGATGATTTCAGAACTTCCTCAATGATGATTTCAAACAAATATAATCAAATAAACAAATACTGTATCACTATGACCATAAATTGAAACTCGGATAAAAAACTCCTAAAATGATATTCTGATTGTGGTAAACAATCCTAACGGTACAATCCTTGAAAGTACAAGAAGTAGAACAGTGTTCTTCTATGTAAAACTATACAAGGCTTGCCAAAATTATAATTAGCACTACTAGCTATGCTTAAAGATAAGAAGGGGACACAGTGAATTACTGAAAACTTGTGGCTATCAACTCATAAATAAAGCAAAAGAAAGAAAGGCATATAATAATGTCGAAGGGTTCCAACTCTATATCTTCTGGAAGAAAATTCCAAACTAATTTTCATGCACCAGACATTCTCATTGCTTCCATACCAACACCTCAACAAAATACCAAGAATTATGTATCTCAAACGACTTTTCAAATTTCAAATACATATATGTACGAGAATATATATCATAACAGGACGAATCACAATGATCTCTTTTATGAATTAAATGAAGAAACAACTAATATTTTTCTTATGGTTATGCCAGTGGACGAAAATCACTTTTGGAGAATGAAGCATTGACTGGGTTGATACCGTAATATGTTTTTGATGAATCGATTTCAGAACTTAAACAAATCACTGTGCCCACTGCAGCGGAACACACTCGGAAATAATGCTGGAAGTAAAAGAAACCAGACAAACAACGGCCGGATACATAAACAAAACCACAAAAACATACACATCATACTGACAAAAACACACCAGACACATTGGAACATTAATAACAACACATAAATGTAGAAAAACAATAATTTGCACACGTTGTCGACTTTGGATGTCCATCTGCTTTATTCAACTCAAACGGTGTGATTATCCGGATTTCGTGCGCACAACTCTCAAATAAGTTTTATATGAAGCTAAAACATACATTGACTTTAACGTATCCTAAAAATTTTATCCAAAATATAGGGTTTGTATGACATATTCATTAATATAGGACTTTATATAGGTATCATTGGAACCTATAGCGTGTTCCCACATAGCTAAATTTCCTCCGTATTTGCTATAGTTACCCCCTCATTAGATTACAACTCTCGGACTTTGTCCATGTCTGCTACGTTAAACTTGCTTTACTTGAACAAATTTTTTGATATTTTTAAATCGTAAACATCAATGTTTTGAATGTGATATTTTGAAAGAATTGTCATTAAATTAGATATGAAATCTCATTTGTAATCTTTTTTGGAATTTTTTTTTGTGTCAACGTTTTGCATGGTAGAAATGGATAAAGCCAGAGAGTAGTATTCCAATATGGTGGTTTACATGAGGTATGACATCACTGACGAGGGTTTAGTACCCGAAACGTGCATGTCTGGTCCATGCTGTAAATTTATCAGGTTTTAAATGATGCTATTGAATTTAAAGACGTTTAACATTATTTTAGGAAGACACTATATGACAGCTAGTACCCAAGAAATGAACTTCTAAATTATACATGACAAAAACAGTCAGCTTGCTGCTGATTCAAGCGAGCTCATTACCAATCACCAAACATGTCTGACAAACTTTCAATATATGAAAGAAAAACAGGGCCGAGTCTTCTCTTATGAGATTTGAACAGTATTCACCATGGATTACCAACGTCATGGCTAGTCAGTTTGCATTGTTGGATGCTGATACAAAATTGTAAAGGGGCTTAGTACCATGCATAATTTTTTGACGACTTCAAGGTCATAGCATCGGTAAAGAAAACGATTTTAATTTTTCTTGTAAATATTTGATTTATGTTCGATCTGACTGATATTATTTCGTTTATCACATCCCATTAAAAAAAACCAAAACTGTCAAAGTCATACATACCCTGATGCTCGAATTGTCTCTTCAGAATATTCACAAAAATTGTCCGGAATGTTTATAACAATTCTAAGATATTGGAACCATTTACCTTTAAGTCTTATTAATTCTGTTCTTCATTAAAGTCGAATACATAAGAAATTGTAGCGAATCTGATGAGTCAATGATGGCAATTTGGGTACACCGAAATCAAAGGAGTATCTACTATGTTGAAACCAAAATTGTCTTTTTTTCTGGTAATTTCCAATTGTGAGAATTTCTCCATTTACAATTTTTAAATGTAAGTACGAAAAGAATGTCTCCAAATTACTAGTATCTTTAAGACACATGATTATTGATACTCGAGTAAAATGTAACGTTCTTTAATAAGTAGTTGGAATTTATCCCCTAATGATATTACGTGGAAAAAAAGATACAAGAAGAGGAAAGCCTTGAGATCTTACCATCGTGTTTTTTGTCTGAACCAGAATTTCATTGCGTGATTGGGAATTAACTTTATTCATCATTATAAAATACGAGGAAATCCAAAAGAAAATCTTATCTATTTTACACACTTAGTCGCATAGAGTGCTCTTAGGGTATAACGACATCTTCTTGGCATAATTGGGAAGACATTCGAAGGAAGTAGAGCAGGATACGCTTCCACCAAAGGTGTATGCTTTCAAAAGAAGTAATTAATTTACAGTGAAATTAACGATCTATGTATTCAATGCCAAAATCTATTTGTGGAATAGGTCTTCTTTCGTTTTAAATAATATACATGTAGGTCAGGAAAGTCTATACACATATGCAAGTTCGTACTTTACATTGACTTTTGAAAGATACTAAACTTTAGAAAAATTCTTTCTGTATCCTTCCGCCACTTTCGCCAGAAACCACAGTAGCCCAGCAGAAACTCATAAAGTAATCGATGATTTTTTGTTCGAAATCGGTAAATCGATCAGTACCTATTCGATTTTAATTTCCTCTGAGTTTCTTTTTCATACACAGCTGAATAAAATTTACTAAACCGACGTTATGACATTAACATTAACTTTATTTATCACATGATACACCATTTATTCGGTTACATAAAGCCATTTCTTAAATAGATTTTCTGATAACATGTTACACATCACTTTGTGAGCGTATTATCATTGAATGAAGCGCTCCAGATCCTTTGTGATGTCACAATAGAAACGGCGACGTTGGCGCATTATTTGCAAAAAAAGTTAAGTCGGAACTGTTATAATATTTTGACGTTAATTTTATAAATTATGTCATATTTCATGTGATAAAAAGAATCTCAAATGATGTATCTATTCCATACAGTGATAAACGGGTGCTTCAAACGTATACAATAATTTTGAAACATGCTACAATCTCTCGTGGGCAATGCCTAGATTCATATTAGCTTGATCGGTACTGTACGTACCTTTCCCTGAACTGCTGGAAGCCACTGTCATACATTTATAAATCTTTTTTTAAATTACCTGATCCTACTGGCAATACTTGTCTTGTCTGCATGTAAATATCCTTGCATAATGAAGGACATGCACCCCTATCTGCCTTGGAATTGCCTCCATGGTTGTCTGGATATGAGCACAAAACCTTTCCTCTTCTCCAATTTAAGCCCAAAATTGAGCGATGGTTCTCACATATCTTAATTTTAAGGTTTACACATTTCTTATCAATTGTAAAAATGCCACTTCTATAAAGGATAAGAAGAGATTCAGGGCAAGTGTAGGATTCGAATGGCAATCCAGGTATAACCTCTGAACATTTCAGACTGCGCAAATAACCATGTGTTACATTATCTCTATCACAACTAAAAGGACTGATAGAATGAAAATCACAAGTAAATGTGTCCATTTTCATATGGCTTTAACAGCGATAACAGTCTGTTTTCAACAGAGACAACACTATTTCATCTTTCATGGAATTTCCTCTGTTATTCTACGACTTTTTGTAGTTTCACAAAAGAAGAGGTCCACTTTTAGATAAAATATAAGAACCAACAAATGCGGATTAAAACGGGGTTAAGCTTGGGGGAAATGGCAAAAAACATGCAGTCTTTACGTTTTATCTCAATCTATATGCAATAAAACCATTATTCCATACATTTAAGCCAGGAAATAAGTCATTTACAAAATGTATATGGATGCCTAAATCTGCTTAGAACTTAGACACCTAATAATGGAACTGTCATAGAGCTGTTCGAAGAACTCGGCCAACGATTGATTTTTGCTATATTTTTTATATAATCAGAAAATCTTGAAATTAGTAATTTATGATTATTATTTTATCCTCGCATTCAAATATAATTCCTCAAAATAGTCATTTTTCGCCTATTTTGTACATTTGTATTTTATACAACAATTTATTACCACCCTGGAATGCAAATTTTTGTATTTTGGGGTTTCATATCCATTTAATGCGAAATTTAAGATTTAATGCGATAAACAATGTCATTTTTTACAAAAACTTTATTTGGCATGAATATTTAAAATCTGAATCAAAACCAGTCAGATTGCTTATATTGCGCATGGCTAACTGCTTATAATGCATCTATAAATAGAACAGAGCATAGCAGGAGTAAGAGGCATCATATGGAAAAAAAATTGTCGGTTATTCATTCTATACCTGTTAATGTATTAATCCATAACTAACATAGATATAAACAAGAAATTTGCTTCTGGACAAAAAAGTTGATTTTGCTTGGTTTTCACTGAGACAAGCACTTAAGAGATGTACAGTTTTTTATGTTTATTTTAATATTGTTATTACAAATATGGATAATGACCATATCCCTGTATACAGCACAAAATCGATCATTAAGAAAATCAGAAACCGAAGGCATACAAAATCAGGATAAAACAGGAACCAAAGCAAACAAACAAAAACCTCCACCATGTGAAAAGAAGCGAACTCCCGACCAGGTGATTAGTTATAATTTTCAGACAAAACCTCCTGTTTCCAGCTTATGCTCAACATTGCAAGAAAGAACTATCGGATAGACAAATTCGAATCGCATTTGAAACATTAATCTCCCTTTGTTTGGTGCGTAAATGAATAAATCATATACAATGTACGTTGTTTGTGTAAAACTATGGGCATTCCATTAGTATATAGCTTATAATTACAAAATTCGCCATCTACATTTTGTTTGTCAGAACTGTACTGGTAAGCGAAGCTTCAAATTAATATACAATGATGCACATTCAAATGTCTTGCATCTTACCTTCTATATAAAATTTGTACTTCTGAATATAAGAGTAAAGTCTTTATATGATATTGGGTAGGTCTGAAGTTATCATCCCAATCATACACTTCAGCATGTCACTAATTTACAACTCATTAATTGGAAGTTGGGAAGATAATGCCGTTTGACCTATCTTTTAATATAAATCTGCGCTTGTTACATTCTTTCTCCTATTGGTTGTAGATCTAAATTTGTCAATCGTTCAATTTAAAGTTCCATAACCAGTATCGTGACGCAATGCCATACAATCTATATACTTTTATATTGAATTAAATAGTTTAACTTTACAAGAGAGTAAATCCATAGCATTTCCTTTTATATAGATTCTATAGCGTTGTACAATATCACCATATGGGATTAAAACGTATGATATTGATGATATTGTGATTCCTTACGGAAGTTTTGGGAAGTTTTTTCATAATCCAAATGATACTGCACAAAACTGAAGAGTTCTTGCAGTGGGGCAATGCTTAATAAATCAATCCATATCATTTACATAATGAGATGTTCTATGTGTCAGCTTTTGAAATGTGATTCTAGCGACATTGAATGATATAAACAGGATCTCATTTACGTAATAATCTGAAATGCCAGGGGATGTGGCGCACAAGACGTTGACGAAACGGGTCAGCCCTTAAAATCTCGTTTTCGGAACCATTCGTATATAATTAGAAATTCACGTAATGAAAAGCAATTTTCTCTATAATCACTTCGTTGAATATAACCATTCACTTTCGGATATTTCCATCATCCCAGTTCTGTCATTTCCAAAACTAAAAAATGAAAGTAAAACAGAAATAAAAAAAAAAGCGCCGACTACTAGCTGAAATTGCCTGGATAACTAAACTCCAGACTCCGTATCCCCTTGGTCTTAATGATCATATCTATGGACAAGGAAATTGTTCTTTCTCTTCCATCAACATCAACGTATTTTCAATTCGCCCTAACTCTAAACGCAAACGCAGGTCGCACGGGAATAGACGAAAGAGAAAACTCAGAAAAATGTATAGAATGAATCGCAACCACGACGATCTTCTTATAATATGACGCAATGGGTGCAGACACGAACTTTTACATGCTCTGTCGAACATTCTAGTACTTCAACTAAAATTATCTTGGATGAAGTAGAGGTTGCATTCTTAAGAAAATCTGACTGATTCAAACTTAATATTATTGTATCATTCGCACAAAATAAAATTAATCTCGTTGTAAAAATTACCTCCCCTAAAACGATTCATCAAAATTCCGTTTATTAACAAAGGTTTTGATCTAGGATCACTAAAATATTTTGAGAATCTGGAACCTCCTCTTATTTGTTATAAGTATAAGAAACCTGTTCGTAATTTCGTTTTTAACTACATTTAAGTTACATCAGTACTGGAATCATGTCGTGCTTCCTGCGAATGTGCAATTCATCTGTGTTGCTGGGGCCTCTACGTTTTGTAGTCTTGTTTGTGTGATATGATGTGAGAAGGTTGTTTTACACCACAATTGTACGTTCATCGAGACCTCTGAATAATTGGAGAAGTGAGAGGGTTTTGCGCACGTAATCCAGGATAACCACACCATTTGCTACTTGCGTGGCAAATGGCCGTAAAGTCGGCACTGGTTGCCCATTGGTCTCGTCGGTTTATGTGTAGTCTTTTGTGTTTGATGTTTACATGTCGTATGTCTCTTTTTCGTCTCATACTATTCTAATCTTTTCTGTTTTTGCATCTGGTGTTTTGGTGTTTTGCTGTTGGTGCTGCAACAGGGTCTTGTTGGAGATCCCCTCCCTTCTTTCTGATTATATATACATACCAGCTGTTCATATTGTTACAGGTGTCTTTTCAATTATCAAAGACAGACAGCTCCACGGTCTTCTCAGAAAAGGACCTTAGTATAGGATCCCATCCAAGATAGAGGACCTAAGTATAGGATCCCATCCAAGATAGATTTCATGAAATGCCGCGAAGTGATGAATGAAGCCTTAGATGACTATACCAAAAGATGGTGTAGATCGGAAGGAGTCGAATCGTATGCTCTGAATGACTGGAAAAAACTCATTTACCGGCTATTTATATAGATAACTTTCATAAAAACCCTTATCTCTTTCAAAATCCACGATCCAAATCTGAAAGATATTTCCCTTTATCTCCCTTTATGAGTATTCACTCTAGCTTCTTTTTAGAATATTTTAGACAAGAAATAACAGCTAGCTAGCCGTGGTTTATTGTCCAGTAATTCCCCGAGTCACATGGACCAATAAAATTATCATCGAGCCGCAAAGCAGACAAACCATTGTTATTTCTATTCTAATATATGCCGATAAAGCAGAAGACAAGTAGTGTTGCTGCAGTAGATTTTAGAAAATGACGTCTTCAGAAAATCAATTTTAGAGTGTGCGCATGAGTAGGTTTTGCTTAACTGACCACGGATGTGTTGGAGAATAAACCATAGGTGAGCTCTTTAGCAAATATAGGGGGGACTCTTAAGTCTTATTAGAATTAATTTGTTTTCAATTATATATGGGTATTTTCATTGTTTCTTACTGTTCGTTGGTGTTGTTGGTTGTCGGGGATTTCGTTCTTAAAAGAATGATTAATGGGTAGTGATTATTTATATATAGATTCACATTAGTATTCAATCTTGTGAAGTTTCACAGAGGTTTTAGTTTCAATTGTTTCTGGTCCCTGGTGGAGTGTGCTACGTAAATGTTGGCAAACCATACAAAAGTAATTGTTTTTCCTGGTCCTTCACTTTCCAATAAAGAAGAACTTAAAGTTAAAGTAGACATCTAATTGTTACAACCCCTTCCACACATTAACTTTATTTTTGGTCGGTCTTTTCTAATGTATACAATACTAATAAAGTTTATTTATATGTACCCTTAAAGCAAATGGGATGGCATTTATGCTGTGTAACTCCCTCCCCCTTTAAAGAAGTTTTTTAAATAAATCGCTTGATCGCTTCGCTCGCAAGATACATTCATGTTTACGCAGGTTCCATAAATACAATTTCCGTTTGAGGGGGTCGTCCCCAAATCCCCAACATGACTTCGACCGGGAGGGGGTGGCTAGGCGGCCCTTTTTGATATTCGACACGCTCCCCTTCAACTCAAATTCTGTGTTTGCAAAATATTTTTCTAAAAGTCTTCTAGACTCTATTTATACAACCGGAAGAGTTAGACGAATCCCTCGGCAATATGTTCTGCCACGCTCTTCTACAAACACATTTTCATAAAATAATTTATTGATATTACCTTCTTTACTTTGACATTTTGAATATCCTTGTATAAAAGGTATGATATGTTCAAGACAAAAAAAAAAAAAAAAAAAAAAAAAAACGAAAAAAAAAAAAAAAAAAAAAAAAACGAAAAAAAAAAAAAAAAAAGAAAAAACCCCAAAAAACCTAAACAAAAAGAAAATTCCCGCTTTGGGCAATTGTCTCTTTGTTGAATGTCATTGTTTATCATCTCTGTTTTTTCCATCTCCTCGGATATATAACTGTAGAACAGGAAAATGTTCCTTACATGAATTTGTACAAAAACTGTTGATGCTTTTATCTCAAACGGATTTCTTAGACTGCTTGCAAACAACGAATCGTTCAAACAAATATGGATTGTTTCTATTGTCTGAAACTGTTGTCTACATTTTTGTTCTTTACCCAACTCAATTTCGTATGCTGTCAACAACTTCTGTCCATACCTGATGAAAAGTGTTACGATTCAGAATGGGTTAAGCGCTGGACGAATAATGAACGAGCAAACGCTGTTTCTACATATGGACGTTATAGTAAACTGCGGTCTGAAGAGCGGTATGGGTTTCGTCGTAGAGAAAGGAGGCTCAGAAAAGTCATCAAAGATCTTCAACGTCAATTAAGGGACTCCGACTAGACACATGTTAGCATGGGAATGATGGATAGAGTTCTAAATGTATATAAGAAAAGGAAATAACTAGTATTCATTTCGATTAAAATGGTCTTCTGTGTCTCTGAAATTAAGCGGGACTAAAAATGTCACTGTAATGAACATTTTGCAGCAATACAAGTCCACTGTGGTCGATGAAGTGTAGTCTTGCCGAGGATATCTCTCATACGCACTGATACATTGATTTTGACTTGTACATGTTGTAAGCAATGTAGTAGACATTATCTGGGTGCAATGGATAACATCGTCGACTGGGATTCCCACACAACCTAACCGTAAAAACTTGAATTTGTGTGGATAAAGGAATGTCATAAATGGTACAGTACTGCACGTCTTCTAAAATCAATCAGGGTGTAAGATGTAGCAAAACTTTATTTGTTTTATATCGAATGACAATTCTGATGATTTTGCCTTACCTTCTCGACTTTGAGACTGAATAACTGGAGGGTACGTCTTCGATGTTTATTTGAATAAACACTGCGATGATTTCATAAAAAAATATTTTCACAAATTGTCTATTTATTGAAATATAATTTATCATATCAGCATATATTCCATGAAAATTATTCTTAATGCACAATATGCACATTTGCAAAAATAGTGTATCATCGGTGTTGAATGCAAGCAGGAGATGGTGACTCTTCTTGGGTACTTGGTCTCGCTTCCATATTAGGAGTTCGCTTCTTTTCATGTGATGTTTTTTGTTTGTTTGC
The DNA here is from genome assembly GCA_028142955.1 of Pinctada fucata. Classification (NCBI taxonomy): domain Eukaryota; kingdom Metazoa; phylum Mollusca; class Bivalvia; order Pterioida; family Pteriidae; genus Pinctada; species Pinctada fucata. The sequence goes on along the minus strand of AP027107.1, from coordinate 19,972,551 downwards.
TTGGGTTACTGTTTTATCCAGATTTAGTATGCCTTCGGTTTTTGATTTTCTGAATTATCGATTTTGTTTTATGTATTGAGATATGGTCATTATATTCGTCCATTATATCCATATTCGTCGTTGGAGAAGAAGAAGTCAAAACTCTGTTCCGCTGCGGTTTGGTTCTGCGACGAAGTCTTGAAGAGGGTTTTTGCATATTTTTATTGAATTGAAAATAAAGAAGAAATGAAGTCTCCAGTGGAAAAAATGACAAGACATCTCGATAAAAAGAAAAGGAAATCAGATAAAAACACTGTTCTTTGGCTAAGAAAATAAACTGTTGTTCTTTACCGGATGAACAGTCGGTTATTGATGAAAAAGCAGTAGGAACTCGCGTAAGAACACAGTGATATTTGATTTAGAATAGTAAAAGAAGATCCTGACGATAATAGCAACAACACTCACAGTTGAGCACAACATTGAGCATCGAAGATACACCCTAGCAATCTGGAGGTGGGACCAGGTGCCCGGAGGGAGTAAGCATCCCTTGTTTGGCTAGCCACACCCGCCGTCGATGCTCACGCACGACAATGAAAACAATATCTAAAATACATGCTCTGTCTGAAGTTGTGTCCATATAGAATGTGCTATGGCGACCATATCAGAAGAAACAATAAATTAATCATTGAATCAATACAGCAAATATTTTGGTTTTTAAAACAGACGAAGTGCTCTAAATGTCATGTATACTCTATTGCACATTTGAATACGAAAATAACCAAAAAAAAATCATAATGTTGTTAAGAAGGAAGGAAGGCATAATGAGAGACCACTAGTGTTTATACATCTTAGTTCAATCGCAGGAAAATACAATTCGGTTGAAAAGTACATAAAAATTGTCTAATTCCGCTTTAAAAAGATAAAAAGAAATCTCAAAAAGATTATGGAGGAAGGGTACTGCATTTGTAACTCATATATAATGGAAGGAAAATATGATTTTGTATATTAATTTATCAGATTTTTGAAATACATGTATAAACGTCGGCAAGCATTTATTCGATTACATATACTGATATGCATAAACTTGTATACACCATTTCTATTAATGATGCTGAAAGAAAATGAACAGTTTCGAATCCTTTAAGGTGGGTCCCTACTCGTGAATTTAACAGATGAATTTTGTATTTTAAGGTCATTTTCTATACATAATAGTCAAAATGACATAATGAACATAGACATGGATAGGTAATTTTGTTTTCATTAAAGATAGAGTACATTAAAGAAAGGTACCCTAACATTTAAAAATTGAGAAATATCAAATATCCATCATATGCTTTTGAACCCTCCAAATTCAATGTATATAGATGGTGAAAAAATCGCACTCAGGTATACAAATTTATAAATGATCAAGATATGGCTACAAACATAAGGGTACCCCTTATAATTTCATCACATTGTCTACTAAGAAATCATACTATATGATCGGTGTGGAAATTGATAAATTGCACCATCTTTTGCTTCTTTTGGCATTTAAGATCTTCTGTCTGTGTTTTTAAATGCGCTGGCTCGTCCCTCACCAGCCATTGTGAAAAGTTAAACGCAGACTGCTGCATATAAGGAAAAACCTATAACGGTTCGAGTAGGGAGCCACCTTAATGTATAATTCTGAAAATGTATAATTCTGAAGATGAACTTTATAGAAATCACTTGTTAAAGATTTGACCCATATATTTCCATTTTAGAATTTTATTAAAATGACTATTCAAAAATGTGTTGATGAAAATAGTTTCTACATTTACATTAATTTTTGTTATCACAATTTCTACTGTTGAATTATGTGAATGTTAAACGTCTTCAAATTCAATAGCATCATTTAAGAAGAGATAAATATGCAGCATGGACCAGACATGCATGTTTCGGGTACTTAACTCTCGTCAGTGATCCTCAATCTAAACAATGCAATATGGCTAAATGTACCGAAAGACGTAGAAGGATGGGTGGGATGTGATGCTACAGGCCCCACGTTTTAGGAATTTTAAGAAAATTTGATAATAGAAATATTCGAATGCATTGAAGAAAATCCAATTATTATGAATCTTTCAAGTTCAGAATGGAAAATTGGCATAAACGTATAAAGACTTTGGAATGATTCCCTTGTATGAACTGTTGATTATGGAAGGCAGTGTTTCTAATCAGTTTAAATAAAATCATTCTTTAGAAAAAAATGTTGGATTGCACAATATCCTTACTTCTGTGCGTAAGAGATTTCCATGTACACGTAATTGTACAATATACCAAGAGAGATAACTCTAAAATAAAAATTAAAAGAGAGCGTATTGGGAGTGACGTTAATATTTCAATTGAAGTATGCAAGATTGAATCTAGCTCTAATTATTTATTCGTAAACAACAATGGACACACGAGTCTTAATGTCATTTGTAGAAAGTGACATGGATGTTTCCTACTATATGGTTTACAATAAATTTGGAATAATAACGCCTTCAAACTCAATAGCATCATTTAAGAACAGATAAATTTTCAGCATGGACTAGACATGCATATTTCGGGTACTTAACCCTCATCAGTGATCCTAAATCTAAACAATGTAATATTACCAAAGAGTGTGAAAATTATTATGTTCTAAAATTTACCGAAAAACGTAGCAGGATAGGTGGGATATGATGCTATAGGATCCATTTTTTAGAAATTTCAAGAAATTTTAAAATGCATTGAAAGACGATCGACCGAAATTGAAAGTGAAATGATACACAAGAGTCCCTGCTACCGCAGTTATTCCAAAGCGTAATTATACATCCCCTAAAATATCTAATGACAAATATGGATAATGACCATATCCCTGTATACAACACAAAATCGATAATTCAGAAAATCAGAAACCGAAGGCATACAAAATCAGGCTAAAACAGGAACCAAAGCAAGCAAACAGAAACCTCCACCATATGAAAAGATGCGAGCTCCCGAAATGGGAATGATACCAGGTGCCCAGGAAGAGTAAGCATCTCCCGCTTGCATGCAACACCCGCCGCTTCAATTAGGTAGAAATGTCACATCCGGTTACTTCCATTTCGGAAGTTACATTATCATGATTATATTCATTTCACCCTTATGTTATTAGTTTTGATATGCAAACTTTTGTGTTTTCATTTTTTAATGCGCATGTTCATATTAGAAAAATAAGGAGAATTACTTTTAGATTTTAAAAATTCATAGACTTGAGTTTGTCTTTTTTTCGAATGCAATACAGGGATAAATGGTTTTGATATGCAATCAACCAAAGATAATGTTTCAGAATTTCCTGTTCCTAGATAGAATGGAAGTGGAAACAGGTTAACAATATAGGTCCATTTAGGGGATAAACGTACTGTGTTTTGTGGTTCCGACATGTATATGTTTGATATACTGTTGGAAACGCAGTTATACCGTCGTGCCGTGTCCCCGACGGTATAACGTATGTTTCCAACAGTATATCCAACATATACCTGTCAGCCACAAAACACAGTAAGTTTATCCCTATTCTAATTCATGTGACATATTTTAACTTTATATACCCCTCAGAGGGTCTCTTGTATCGCTTTAGAGGTGACGTTGCTACGGAAGACTAACAACGACCAACAGAAATTATTGCGCTGCAAAATATGAAATCCAACTGCTTCGTATTTGTTACAATGGCGACAAATCAAAGTGTTATCAATAATAAACTTACTTGCTCTGTTGTTTGTATATGGAGAACGCGATTTACAAGCTCATACCTTGTAGTTTTACGTCACAGTATGACGTCACAGGAGCGAAGAACATAGAGAAGCATGACGTCATACGCAAAAAGTGCGCTAAAGCTTCTAACGTGCAAATTTACGTAGGAATACATTTTGAAGTATGTCAAGTGAGTCGGTTTGCGGCATGTATATCGTCGTTATACATGCTTGTAGAAATCATGTGAACCAATCAGAATGCGTGAAACAAACAGAATGCATTAGAATAAGGCATCTTATCTCTCATAAATTTGCTTTATATATATACTTTCTAGACAAAACTTCCTATTTCCACCATATGCTCTGTACTGCACAATTTTAGAACTATTGAATGGTAAAATTCGAATTATATTTGTAACATTTATCTCTCTTAGTTTGGAGCAGAAATGAATAATCTATGTTCAATGCCAGTTGATTGTGAAAAACTATAGACATTTTATTTGTATAAAGCGAATTATCACAATTTTCACCATCTACTGTTTCTTTGTCAGAATTATGTTTGTACATGAAGCTTCAAATTATATATATAAAAATAACATTTAAATGACTTGCATCTTATCAGTTATAAAAAAGTTGCAATACTGTATATGTATGTGTGAAGTTATCATTTGATATCGGGTAGGTCTGCAGTTATCATCCCAGTCACACTTCGGGTTGATAACACATACAGATGGGAAGTTGGGAAGATAATGCCGTTTGACCTTTTACCTATTTACATTTGTTATGCTATGCAGTTGTAAACCCGTAAACCCCACATTGCCTACATATTGTTAGTCTACTTAGGAATCAGAATATTCACGCAAAACTATACTTCCAAAGTACAATACATTTTCATAGTAAATTGAAAAAAAAACTGATTTGTAAAGAAGTACATTTGCTTTATGTTTATTTTTATGTTGCGATGATTAGTTATAAAACTTCCTGCTTCCAGCTTATGCTCAGCATTGTACAAAAGAACTCTAGGATAGATACATGTAAATACGAATCACATTTGAAACATTAATCTCCCTTACTTTGGTGCATAAATGAATAAATCATATACAATATACGTTGTTTGTCAAAAACTATGGGCATTCCATAAGTATCAAACTTATAATTACAATTTTCACGATCTTCATTTTGTTTGTCAGAAATATGTAGGTAAGCGAACTTTAAATAATAAACGAAAATACACATTCAAATGTATTGTATCTTATCTGCTATATGAAACTGCACTTCTGTATAAAAGTGTGTAAAGTCTATTTGATATCGGGTAGGTCTGAAGTTATCATCCCAATCACACTTCGGAATGTTTAAATTTCTACTTATTGATTGGAAGTTGGGAAGATAATACCGTTTGACCTATCTTTTAACATCTACATGAAAGTTCGTTTCAGAACAAAATCGTGACGCAATGCTTTATTTACAAATTTAAAGCCCATACCTTAACGTTTTATTTTAAATCCTACAACGTTGTACACTATGCTCTATTTTCGATTATACTTTGTCTTTTTTCACGGTCACCAAAATGTTTCTAAGGATACAGAGTATATTGTCAATATTAAAATAAACATTTTTATTATAAAATTTCAGTGCACTATATGTCTCATCAGAGATGCCCGAGACCGTAAAAAGAGGGAATCCAAATAATATGAAATAATGAAGAGCAAAAGTCTAAACTTGACCTAAAAATTCAGTCAAAGAACCTGTTATGGACAGATAAACATCAAAGAAGTACCTAATAGTCATTCAGTCTCAAAGTCGAGAAGGCAAAGCCAAATCGTGAGAATTCCCATCGGAAATGTTGCGAACCCCATTATCAATCTACCCTTTTATTCTGAAAATAAAAATGATTAAAGTTTGTGACGGAGAATTAACAAATATATTTCTAGTGAAGTACCGATACTTTTAAATAGTAGAACGGTATCATCGGGGACTAGACATTCCACCAGCAGTAGTGGTTACAATAATCAATATTGAAATACATGTTTTATAAAGTTCTATATAATGGGAATTCGTCCTTTAACATGGGTACATGTAACATCTATACATTTCTACTCGAGCAAAGATATGACTGTAGCATCATATCCCACCCATCCTGCTACATCTTTCGGCAAATTTTTGTACATAATAATTTTCACACTCTTTGGCAATATTATATTGTTTAGATTGAGGATCACTGACGAGGGTTAAGTACCCGAAATGTGCATGTCTAGTCCATGCTGAAAATGTATCTTCTCATAAATGATGCTATTGAATTTGAAGACGTTAAACATTTATTTACATAGTTATCTGTCTACTTTACAGAGTGTTGCCATGGAAACAATCAGAAACACATTACCCAAATGTGATCTGGAAACCGTTTCTGTGTACCCCTAGGAACTGAAGGTTAGCTTTGGTGTCCTACTGTTCAACTACCACCGAAATGGAAGTAACCGGATGTGACAGTTCTACCGAATTGAAGCGGCGGGTGTTGCATGCAAGCAGGAGATGCTTACTCTTCCTGGGCACATGGTCTCACTCCCATATCGGGTGTTCGCTTCTTTTCATGTGGTGGAGGTTTTTGTTTGTTTGCTTTGGTTCCTGTTTTATCCTGATTTTGTATGCCTTCGGTTTCTGATTTTCTGAATGATCGATTTTGTGCTGTATACAGGGATATAGTCATTATCCATATTTGTCATTTAGTATTTTACTGTTCCATTACCATAGAATAAAGGATGGGATTTCAAACAGAACTCAGTTAAAGCACACACAGTAAAACATTGAAACATCCATATTTCTTTGATGAATGACACCCTTTGAACATAGTAAAGGATGTAAGCAGGTAGGGGATTACTACTCTCAGTAGGTCTTTCTTCCTTTATGAATCTTCACTTTTCTCCATATATGGATTACTTTGATTTTTTCCCAGAGTTTGTATGCTCTTGTTTCATAGATTAAATGATGGATGAATTACCATTTCATTGATCATATGTCGTATTCTCCATCCATATTTACAGCGTTTTCAATGTGCTTCGTGGTGAGTAATTTTCAAGGCATTCGATTTATAATGAGGCGTTATTGGTTCACCCATTTATTTAATTCCAAATTCTAAACATATAGAATAGTTATACTTTAAAAAATTATTGACAATTTTTCAGCAATCCGATTTTGAAAAAGTTAGGTTCTTTATGATTTATCGGACCTCAGAGTTTACTTTGAAGTATATGGAAAAACTAATATTTCAGCCATATTTTCATAGAAAATGATAAGGGCTCTAATATGGTTGGATTAAAAATTTCAAAAAATTAATTCAATATTCATCAACTTTCACTGAAAAATCAAGTTCATCGTTGAGCTTTTTCGCAATTCATTTTTAAAGTATTCTCCATCAAGAGGAAATAACAACTAAAATGACCCTATTAAAAATCCTTTTTCGGTACATGTACCTACCATGATCGTAGTACAAAAGTTTATGCGACATCAAAAGCGATAGAGAAGTACGAAATAATTTATACACATAATTTCAATATTTTGGACATTATTTCGTTCATTATGCATCTAATACCTTAAAATATTTTCAAAACAGCTTGTAGTTACATAACTCTGTGGAACGATTTAAAGTTTTTGCCAGTGTGAACTCCAGATCACATGTATATGAAAGAGGTATTTAGCATTCCTTGTATCGATTATATTCTGTCATAAATGACATTTTTGTATTTCTACATAAGAATTCAATGTCTAACCCTAAAACCATAGTTGTATTCAATGTGTGTGCTTGAGGCATAATACATCTATCTTGAGATCAAAGGAGATGTGACGCTCATCGAAGGAGATTTCCACAATAACGAATGAAATTTTTTGTATACAGGAAGTAATAAGAGTAATAAAAACTTTACATTAATATTCTCCTTTTTCTTAGGGGAAGTTTACTTCCTTTAATAAGTACTTTTTTTTTCTTTTCATTACTTATCACCAATAACAAATGGGTTGTACTTTATAAATGGTTCATCGAGGGAAAGTCACACACATTGGCAAAATCTGAATCTAAAACTCACATTATAATGCACGCGGTTTGGAACACGCATTTTGATTGGTTGAGCGATGAAAAACTGCGATAGGATTCTCGTTTCACAGCAGCTTTTGCTATGACGTCATACGTTCAAATGGCGACGTCGTTAAAAGCAGACGTTTTCTAGCGCATTACTGACCTAAAGCACTAGGATAGCCCAATAGGGTTACCATGCGTGTGTTTTAAATGTAAAAATCGAACTTCAAAAAATTAAAGAGGGCGCTACTGAAATTATTTTTGGTGGCTCCGCTGAAAGCATCACTGATGAGAATTTACTATTCGAAACACGTGTCTGGTGCATGTAAATTGGTTTGGAATTTTCTTCAAGAAGGTAGAGAGTTGGAACCCTTCGACATTATTAATATTGTTGTGGGTCATGTATTATTTTAGTTTTACTTTATGTGTAGGTACACATGTACTTAGTCATGTTATATTATGATTTCATAATAATTCTTTCTAGATTTTACTATGTCATGTTTATTTCATTAGAGAATATTCCAGTATGTTCTTTGTTACATCATTATCATCACATGACTGTGATTTCTAGAATTTACTCTATTGTTAATCATGGGTAATGAGTCATTGTTCTAGAAGCTTCCGGTAAATTCATTTGTATTAAGTATATATACCTCTGAGGAACTGTGTTAAGGGGGCATTCGTACACATTCATAGACACGATTCATTCATCTATTCTGATATACTGGGACACTTTATTTGTTGAGACTTTAATCCATTTAACAACGTTTGGACACCGATCTTTCGAGAACGTTTGTGATTACCGGAAACCAGTCATTCGATAGACTTTGTGGACCGTAACGGACACTTTGATCCGGACATTGTATTGTAAGTTGTAATCATTTGAAATATATATATTTTGTACATAATTAAACTTGTAAATTTATATTCTGTCTTTGTCTGATTTTTGCTGGCGTTTTGGGGTATTCTGACCCATAACAGAATTGGGGGCTCGTCCGGGATTGTAATCTCTGCATATTTGCATTTTTACGTAAAGTTCGTTTTTTGAAAAAAGGAAAATTCTCAAAACTTTTGCCAGCAGAAATCAATCATGGTATTTTCGGTCACTGAATTTTTGAAATCGCCGACTGTAGATGAGTTCGAATCATTGAAAAAAGATGATTTGATTGGTTTAGGTCTTCACTTGAAGTTAGATGTAAAATCTTCTATGAGAAAACAAGAAATTAGAAATATTGTGGCTAAAGAGCTTTTAGCTAAGGAAATCTTTTCGTCATACGATTTTCCTGTTGAACCTGTTTCAAGCGAAACCAAAATGTCAGAATATGAGTTTGAATTAGAGAAAATGAAAATTCAATTACAATTTGAAAAAGAAGAAAAAGAAAGAGAGAAACAGGAACGTATGCACGAGAAAGAACTCCAGTTTGAGTTAGAAAAGTTAAAATTAGAGAAAAGCACTAAGGAAAATCCTGTTCCTTCGCTTGTCAAGTCTGAATTCGACGCCGCCAAAAACATTCGATTAGTACCAAAATTTCAAGAAAAGTCCGTGGACAAATATTTTCCACATTTTGAGAAAATCGCGGCCAATCTGAAGTGGCCACGTGATTTTTGGCCAACTTTGTTACAAAGCGTACTTATTGGCAAAGCGGCTGAAGTGTACTCGGCGCTCAGTATTGCTGAGAGTTCAGACTATGACAAGGTCAAGGACACGATTTTGAGAGCATATCAGTTAGTACCTGAAGCGTACAGACAAAAGTTTAGAAAGTACAAAAAGTTTGAAAATCAAACATATGTTGAATTTGCTCGAGAAAAAGAAGATTTATTTGATCAGTGGTTTCGATCTAAGAAAATTCCCAATTCATTTGACAATTTGCGTCAAATCATTCTGATAGAAGAGTTCAAAGAGTGTGTACATCAAGATTTAAGAACTCATTTGGAAGACAAAAATGTTAAAACTCTTGAAGAAGCCGCTGTTTTGTCTGATACGTATGCTCTCACTCATAAGAAAAATTTTGTGTCAAAAACTCAATCTAGCGATAGTGCAAAAACGTCAGATTTTCCAAAGAAAAATTTACAAGAGTCTCAGTCGTCCATTAGTTCCCAGTCACCATCTCAAGGTGGTTCTACGTCCGGTCCTAGGTCCGAGCGTTCTGAGGCATCCCCAGGGGTGGGGTCGCTTCCTACATGCAATTATTGTAAGAAAAAAGGTCATGTTATTGGTGAGTGTTTGAAGCTTAAGAAGAAAAAAGAACTTAAGTCACAGGCCTGTGCGTCTGTTAGAAATGATAGGAAAGCCTTAGATTCGATTTGTTCTGACACTCCTGAGATTCAGGGTTCTAAGTCCAGTTCTGATGATTTTGTGGAGGATCATTATAAGCCCTTTTTGTCACAGGGATTTGTTTCACTCAGTGATTCTAGCGAAGCGTTGCCTGTTCAGATTTTGAGAGATACTGGTGCTGCCCAGACTTTATTGTTAGAGGGTTCATTGCCTTTGTCTGAGCACACTTTTACTGGTAGGTCAGTTTTATTACAGGGTGTGGAGCTAGGCGTCATTGATGTTCCCCTTCATGAAATTTATTTGAAGTCAGACTTAATTACTGGACCTGTTATCGTAGGTGTTCGACCTACTCTTCCCGTTCAAGGCGTTTCCTTGTTGCTTGGCAACGATTTAGCTGGCGGCAAAGTTGTAGCCGATCCGATTGTTTGTGAGAAAATCACGTCCGAGGTCGTGTCCGATGATGAAGACGACGACTTGTACCCAGCCTGCGCTGTTACCAGGGCGATGGCCAGGAACAGACTGAAAGAGGCTGCGAGTACTTCTGCACTTAACGAGGACCATCCCTCCAAAAATATAGACCTTTCTGACACATTCATGTCTACCATTGATGACAGCGTACCTGAGACGTCAGTACCACTTCATGTTGACAAGTCTCCGACGGTACCTGGTGATGATTACCATCCGCCATTAGACAGAGATACAGATGCCTTAAGCCATGAGCAGCTCCTCTCCGAGCAAACTAAAGATCCGGAGATTATCCGACTAAGCAAGAGGGCCCTTCCCCGAGAAGAAGCGGACAAAGTCGGAGAGTGCTTCTACATACAAGATGGCATCCTTATGCGGAAATGGAGACCACCCGATGCACCCCCTAATGACGTGTGGCGGGTCGTTCACCAGATAGTGGTTCCAGTAGCGTATCGCGGGGACATCATGAGTTTAGCTCACGACACACCCATGGCAGGTCATTTAGGTGTCAATAAGACTTATAATAGGATTTTAAATCACTTTTACTGGCCTAAGTTGAGAAAAGATGTGTCTGAGTTTTGTAAGTCTTGTCATAATTGTCAGATGGTAGGTAAACCCAATCAAGTTATACCACCTGCTCCCCTCCAACCCATTCCAGCCTTTGAGGAACCTTTTAGTAGGGTGTTAGTTGATTGTGTAGGTCCTTTGCCTAGGACTAGGTCAGGGAATCAGTACTTACTGACAATTATGTGTACTTCGACTAGGTTTCCTGAAGCCATACCTCTTAGGAATATTAAGGCAAAGACCATAGTTAAGGCCCTTACAAAGTTTTTCAGTTTCGTAGGTGCTCCCAAGGCTATTCAGTCAGATCAGGGTTCGAATTTTATGTCAGGATTGTTTCAGCAGGTTATGCATGAGCTAGGTATCAGGCAGTATAAGTCTTCTGCGTACCATCCTGAGTCTCAGGGGGCACTTGAACGCTTTCATCAAACCCTTAAAACTATGATGAAAACATATTGTCACCAGTATGGAAAAGACTGGGATGAAGGGGTTCACCTCGTGTTGTTTGCGGTTCAGGAGTCCCTGGGGTTCAGTCCCTTTGAGCTAGTTTTTGGGCATACGGTCAGGGGGCCATTGAAGTTGTTGAAGGAAAAATGGTTGACTGAGACTAGCGATTTGAATCTCTTAGACTACGTGTCTAATTTTAAAGAGAAATTATATAATGCTTGCAAATTGGCTCAAGAAAATCTCAAAACATCTCAAATGAAAATGAAAACATGGTATGACAAAGATGCTAGAAACAGAGTTTTTAAACCAGGCGATAAAGTTCTTGTATTTTTGCCTATCCCTGGTCATCCTTTGCAAGCTAGATATTTCGGTCCTTATGAGATTGAGAGTAAAATTAGTGATGTTAACTATGTGGTTAAGACACCAGGTCGGCGAAAAGAAAAAAGAGTGTGTCATGTTAACATGTTGAAAGAGTATTTTGATAGAAGTGACCGAAATTTTGTAAAACAAGTTTCCACTTTGGCCAATGTAAATACATTAGAAAATTGTGTTGAACCTGAATGTAATGAAGAGACTGTCGAAAAAGACTTCGCTCAAAGTGTCCGTTTGAAGAATTCTGAAATTCTGACAAATCCGGAAGTGAAACTCGGACATCTGACCGTGCATCAAAAAGAGGAAGTGCATCAATTAATGCGGGAATATACGACCATCTTTCCGGACGTTCCAAAAAAGACGAATGCATCTCATCATGACGTCATTGTGGGTGATGCGTCACCAATCAAACAGCATCCCTATCGCTTAAACCCGATAAAGCTTCAATACATGCGGAAAGAAATTCAATACATGCTTGAAAATGACATTATTGAACCCAGCAATAGTGATTGGAGTTCCCCATGTATTCTGGTTCCGAAGCCAGACGGAACTTACCGATTGTGTACGGACTTTAGAAAAGTCAATTCAGTCACCAAAACTGACTCTTATCCGATCCCACGAATCGATGACTGTATCGATAAAATTGGCAGTGCAAAATTTGTCAGCAGATTTGACTTGCTTAAAGGCTATTGGCAAGTCCCGCTTACCGAGAGAGCCAGAGAAATATCGGCATTTGCGACTCCAGATGGGCTATACCAATATAAAGTAATGCCCTTTGGTATGAAAAACGCACCAGCCACATTCCAGAGGATGATTCATTCGCTCCTAAATCATCTCGAAGGATGCGAGGCGTACATCGATGACGTCATCATCTACAGCGACACCTGGGATGATCATCTCCGCATCATGCGTACCTTCTTCGACATACTGGCGAAAGCAAACCTCACAGTGAACCTTGCGAAAAGTGAATTTTGTCATGCGACTGTAGAATATTTGGGTCACAAAGTAGGTCAAGGTTTTGTTACTCCTATCATGGCCAAGGTGGAAGCTATTTCAAAGTTCCCGATTCCTACCAATAAGAAAGAGATAATGAGATTCTTGGGAATGGCAGGATTTTACAGAAAATTTTGTCCAAATTTCTCGTCAGTTGTTGGTCCACTTACCAATCTGTTACAAAAGAGAGTGAATTTTGCATGGACCAATGACTGTGACGAATCTTTTAAGAAAATCAAATGTGTTCTTATGAATAGTCCTGTCCTGTCAGCTCCAAATTTTGATAAGCAATTTAAGCTTACTGTTGATGCCAGTGACGTAGGAATCGGGGCTGCTTTGTTTCAAGAAAATGATGATGGTGTAGATAGAGTTGTTTGTTATTTTTCAAAGAAATTGACAAAATGTCAAAAGAATTACTCTACTATTGAAAAAGAGTGTCTTGCATTATTGTTAGCTTTACAACATTTTGATGTTTATTTGAATGTTACTTTACATCCCATTCTTGTGTATACTGACCACAACCCTCTCACATTTTTGCACAAAATGTCAAACAAGAATCAAAGACTTACAAGGTGGAGTTTATTGTTGCAAGAGTACAATATCATTATTAACCATATCAAGGGCAAAGACAATGTGATTGCAGATGCACTATCGAGAGTTTCATGAGTGATTTTTGAAGAATTTACCACCTAAGTTTTCATTGACATTCAAACTTTTTAAGGGGGGAGGTGTTGTGGGTCATGTATTATTTTAGTTTTACTTTATGTGTAGGTACACATGTACTTAGTCATGTTATATTATGATTTCATAATAATTCTTTCTAGATTTTACTATGTCATGTTTATTTCATTAGAGAATATTCCAGTATGTTCTTTGTTACATCATTATCATCACATGACTGTGATTTCTAGAATTTACTCTATTGTTAATCATGGGTAATGAGTCATTGTTCTAGAAGCTTCCGGTAAATTCATTTGTATTAAGTATATATACCTCTGAGGAACTGTGTTAAGGGGGCATTCGTACACATTCATAGACACGATTCATTCATCTATTCTGATATACTGGGACACTTTATTTGTTGAGACTTTAATCCATTTAACAACGTTTGGACACCGATCTTTCGAGAACGTTTGTGATTACCGGAAACCAGTCATTCGATAGACTTTGTGGACCGTAACGGACACTTTGATCCGGACATTGTATTGTAAGTTGTAATCATTTGAAATATATATATTTTGTACATAATTAAACTTGTAAATTTATATTCTGTCTTTGTCTGATTTTTGCTGGCGTTTTGGGGTATTCTGACCCATAACAATATAGACACTTATTTCACGTTGCAGTGTGGAGCAGTTAAAATCGTTCCCCGTGGCCTGATGTTTGTCAAGTGTATTAATTACTTCCTTGCAGCTCTTTCACCTGAAAGAAGCTTTGTTTTGGCCTTTTATCAATGTAACATCAAATATATTTTTTTGCTATTTCGGAAACTAGCCATTTCACCGATAAATATCATCGAAATTTAAGGAGTTTAACATCTTAGCACCATCCCTCCAATACTATTTTGAACATAGATTTTATTTGGATATACTACTGAATCGACCCTACAAGAAATTTGGAGGCGCGCGCTCTCTGTAATGTAAATGCAAAAATCGAACTTCAAAAAATTAAAGAGGGCGCTACTGAAATTATTTTTGGTGGCTCCGCTGAAAGCATCACTGATGAGAATTTATCATTCGAAACACGTGTATGTTGCATGTAAATTGGTTTGGAATTTTCTTCAAGAAGGTAGAGAGTTGGAACCCTTCGACATTATTTTACAAAAAATGACAGGGTAAGGCGAAGCCCCCGTCAGAAATATAGAATGACACCTCGTGGTAAAACTCAATTTCATTTCAACCACTAGGCTGGTGTCGCTGTTGGTGGGCTGTAAGTCCCCGATGATATCGCTCACCTAGTTTTAGCGCTTTGAAATATATTTTTAATTTCCTGTCATCAAATTAGACCTAAATTTCTAAAACTAGGGGTATCTCCCCAATTGCATAGCTCTGTCCTTAGCTTGAGTTTTGGAATAGTTTTTTCGGTTATGTTTAGAATTAAGATAGATAGATATTTATTTGGTAAAACAATGTCAATAACATATACATATACAAATAAAATCTGTGTTGAAAAACAATGCCATCATATCATTATAACAAAAAAAAAAAAAAAAAAAAAAAAACACAAAAAAAAACTATCACATATTTGGCATCAGTATCAGTAATATGATTCAATTTTCAATTTTTGGTGAATATATCCATATAACTAGTTAAAACAACAAATATAACAATTTACAGACATTCCTTACCAGGATAGCCCATAAAAGCTCCTTGCGCCTACTCTCCAAGGGTTTTTGGCAATTTTGTTAAACTTAAATGCGCTTCTGAATAAATCCTACACAAAATTTGGAGTCGCTCATTGTGCCAAGAGAAAATTTAAAGTCTGTATTGCAGATGGTGCCAGGAAAATTCCCTTTGGCTTTATTTAAACTGTTTCATATAAAGTACTACTGACGAGGATTCAAGATCCGAAACACGTTTCTAGTACACTAAAATCGGTACTATAGAACATATATTTCAATATTGACAATTCTGACAGGGGATTCGCCGCTATCCTGTCAGTTTGTGTAAAACACACGCATGGTAACTCATGAATCAATGGGTTTACTACATGATATGAAACATACATAAGGAGGAGATCCCTATTGAACCGTGAAAACGGGAAGCACACTCTCACGAGAAGAGGAAAAGGAATCAAATCACACCATCGGAAAATATCCACAGAGTCCAATGTGAAAACGAAATTCATCAAAGGTTGGGGTTATTCAAATGAGTTAATGCGGCGCCATACATGCAATGTTAAACGTCTTTAAATTCAATAGCATCATTTAAAACCTGATAAATTTACAGCATGGACCAGACATTCACGTTTCGGGTACTAAACACTCGTCAGTGATCCTCAGTATAAACAATGTAATATGGCCAAAAAGTATGAAAATTATTATGTCCAAAAATGCACCAAAAGACGTAGCAGAATGGGTGGGATATGATGCTACAGGACCCACGTTTCAGAAATTTCAATTAATTTTGTAACAGAAAATTTCAAATGCGTTGAAGAGACAGACGATCAACCGAAGTTGATCGAACTTGGCTACATGTGCCCTCGGGGACTTCTGGTCCACCAGCAGTGACACTCACCAAGTAGTTCAAATGTTAAACGTCTTTAAATTCAATAGCATCATTTAAAACCTGATAAATTTACAGCATGGACCAGACATGCACGTTTCGGGTACTAAACCGTCGTCAGTGATCCTCAGTCTAAACAATGTAATATGGCCAAAAAGTATGAAAATTATTATGTCCAAAAATGCACCAAAAGACGTAGCAGAATGGGTGGGATATGATGCTACAGGGCCCACGTTTTAGAAATTTCAAGTAAATTAGTTCAAATAAACATTACAGCTAGAAGTGTCCATCAGTTATTCTGTCTCATAGTCGAGAAGGCAAGGCAAAATCATTAGATTTTCCACAGGAACGGTTGCGAACCTCGGAATGAACAAAATTCCGAAGTGAGACCAGGTACACGGGGAGAGTCAGCGTCTCCTGATTGTATGCAACACCCGTCGCAACATCTCCATGGAAACCTGTCAAATTCGGTGATTGTCTCGATGTACATTTTGATGTACATATCAGGTAAGTAAGTCTTGTTTCGTGATGATGACAGCCATTCAATCACAATGTAGAATTTCATTGATCATTCTGGAAAGGGGGATCTCATATGCCTCTATTACATCCCCGTAGCGACCGAAGAACTTCCTCAACGATGATTTCAGAACTTCCTCAATGATGATTTCAAACAAATATAATCAAATAAACAAATACTGTATCACTATGACCATAAATTGAAACTCGGATAAAAAAACTCCTAAAATGATATTCTGATTGTGGTAAACAATCCTAACGGTACAATCCTTGAAAGTACAAGAAGTAGAACAGTGTTCTTCTATGTAAAACTATACAAGGCTTGCCAAAATTTTAATTAGCACTACTAGCTATGCTCAAAGATAAGAAGTGGACACAGTGAATTACTGAAGACTTGTGGCTATCAACTCATAAATAAAGCAAAAGAAAAAAAAGGCATATAATAATGTCGAAGGGTTCCAACTCTATACCTTCTGGAAGAAAATTCCAAACTAATTTTCATGCACCAGACATTCTCATTGCTTCCATACAAACACCTCAACAAAATACCAAGAATTATGTATCTCAAACGACTTTTCAAATTTCAAATACATATATGTACGAGAATATATATCATAACAGGACGAATCACAATGATCTCTTTTATGAATTAAATGAACAAACAACTAATATTTTTCTTATGGTTATGCCAGTGGACGAAAATTTCTTTTGGAGAATGAAGCATTGACTGGGTTGATACCGTAATATGTTTTTGATGAATCGATTTCAGAACTTAAATAAATCACTGTGTCCACTGCAGCAGAACACACTCGGAAAGAATGCTGGAAGAAAAAGAAACCAGACAAACAACGGCCGGATACATAAACAAAACCACGAACACATACACATCATACTGACAAAAACACACTAGACACATTGGAACATTAATAACAACACATAAATGTAGAAAAACAATAATTTGCACACGTTGTCGACTTTGGATGTCCATCTGCTTTATTCAGCTCAAACGGTGATTATCCGGATTTCGTGCGCACAACTCTCAAATAAGTTTTATATGAAGCTAAAACATACATTGACTTTAACGTATCCTAAAAATTTTGTCCAAAATATAGGGTTTGTATGACATATTAATTAATATAGGACTTTATATAGGTATCATTGGAACCTATAGCGTGTTCCCACATAGCTAAATTTCCTCCGTATTTGCTATAGTTACTCCCTCATTAGATTACAACTCTCGGACTTTGTCCATGTCTGCTACGTTAAAATTGCTTTACTTGAACAAATTTTCTGATATTTTTAAATCGTAAACATCAATGTTTTCAATGTGATATTTTGAAAGAATTGTCATAAAATTAGATATGAAATCTCATTTGTAATTTTTTTTTTTTGGAATTTTATTTGTGTCAACGTTTTGTATGGTAGAAATGGATAAAGCCAGAGAGTAGTATTCCAATATGGTGGTTTACTTGAGGTATGACATCACTGACGAGGGTTTAGTACCCGAAACGTGCATGTCTGGTCCATGCTGTAAATTTATCAGGTTTTAAATGATGCTATTGAATTATAAGACGTTTAACATTATTTAAGGAAGACACTATAGGACAGTTAGTACCCAAGAAATGAACTTCAAAATTATACATGACAAAAACAGTCAGCTTGCTGCTGATTCAAGGGAGCTCATTACCAATCACCAAACATGTCTGACAAACTTTCAATATATGAAAGAAAAACAGGGCCGAGTCTTCTCTTATGAGATTTGAACAGTATTCACCATGGATTACCAACGTCATGGCTAGTCAGTTTGCATTGTTGGGTGCTGATACAAAATTGTAAAGGGGCTTAGTACCATGCATAATTTTTTTGACGACTTCAAGGTCATAGCATCGGTAAAGAAAACGATTTTAATTTTCTTGTAAATATTTGATTTGTGTTCGATCTGACTGATATTATTTCGTTTATCACATCCAATTAAAAAAAACCAAAATTGTCAAAGTCATACATACCCTGATGCTCGAATTGTCTCTTCAGAATATTCACAAAAATTGTCCGGAATGTTTATAACATTTCTAAGATATTGGAACCATTTACCTTTAACTCTTATTAATTCTGTTCTTCATTAAAGTCGAATACATAAGAAATTGTAGCGAATCTGATGAGTCAATGATGGCAATTTGGGTACACCGAAATCAAAGGAGTATCTACTATGTTGAAACCAAAATTGTCTTTTTTCTGGTAATTTCCAATTGTGAGAATTTCTCCATTTACAATTTTTAAATGTAAGTACGAAAAGAATGTCTCCAAATTACTAGTATCTTTAAGACACATGATTATTGATACTCGAGTAAAATGTAACGTTCTTTAATTAGTAGTTGGAATTTATCCCCTAATGATATTACGTGGAAAAAAAGATACAAGAAGAGGAAAGCCTTGAGATCTTACCATCGTGTTTTTTGTCTGAAGCAGAATTTCATTGCGTGATTGGGAATTAACTTTATTCATCATTATAAAATACGAGGAAATCCAAACGAAAATCTTATCAATTTTACACACTTAGTCGCAAAGAGTGCTCTTAGGGTATAACGACATCTTCTTGGCATAATTGGGAAGACATTCGAAGGAAGTAGAGCAGGATACGCTTCCACCAAAGGTGTATGCTTTCAAAAGAAGTAATTAATTTACAGTGAAATTAACGATCTATGTATTCAATGCCAAAATCTATTTGTGGAATAGGTCTTCTTTCGTTTTATATGATATACATGTAGGTCAAGAAAGTCTATACACATATGCAAGTTCGTAGTACTACTTTACATTGACTTTTGAAAGATACTAAACATTAGAAAAATTCTTTCTGTATCCTTTCCGCCACTTTCGCCAGAAACCACAGTAGCCCAGCAGAAACTCATAAAGTAATCGATGATTAAATTTTTGTTCGAAATCGGTAAATCGATCAGTACCTATTCGATTTCAATTTCCTTTGAGTTTCTTTTTCATACACTGTGACAGCTGAATAAAATTTACTAAACCGACGTTATGACATTAACATGTATCTTTATTTATCACATGATACACCATTTATTCGGTTACATAAAGCCATTTCTTAAATAAATTTTCTGATAACATGTTAGACATCACTTTGTGAGCGTATTATTATTGAATGAAGCGCTTCAGATCCTTTGATATGTCACAATAGAAACTGCGATGTTGGCGCATTATTTGCAAAAAAATTAAGTCGGAATTGTAATAATATTTTGACGTTAATTTTATAAATTATGTCATATTTCATGTGATAAAAAGAATCTCAAATGATGTATCTATTCCATACAGTGATAAATAATTTTGAAACATGCTACACTCCCTCTTGGGCAATGCCTAGATTCATATTAGCTTGATCGGTACTGTACGTACCTTTCCCTGAACTGCTGGTAGCCACTGTCATACATTTATATATATATTTTTAATTACCTGATCCAACTGGCAAAACTTGTCTTGTCTGCATGTAAATCTCCTTGCATAATGAAGGACATCCACCCCTATCTGCCTTGGAATTGCCTCCATGGTGGTCTGGATATGAGCACAAAACCTTTCCACTTCTCCAATTTAAGCCCAAAATTGAGCGATGGTTCTCACATATCTTAATTCTAAGGTTTACACATTTCTTATCAATTGTAAAAATGCCACTTCTATAAAGGATAAGAAGAGATTCAGGGCAAGTGTAGGATTCGAATGACAATCCGGGTATAACCTCTGAACATTTCAGACTGCGCAAATAACCACTTTTGAATATACTTCCCTGACATTGTCGCCAAAGCATTTTCTATATAGACATAACGTCAGACAGTGCATGAATTTATATATTTTCATTTCCATGCTTTATTAACATCGACGGCGGGTGCGGCTAGCCAACAGGGGATGCTTACTCCTCCCAGGCACCTGGTCCCACCTCTTGCTTGCTAGGGGTCCGTCGATGTTTAATTTTTGCTCTATTGTGAGTGCTGTTGAGATTATCGTCAGGATCTTCTTTAACTCATTTGTGTCTTAATCACATTCATAGATATGTGTTACATTATCTCTATCACAACTAAAAGGACTGATAGAATGAAAATCACAAGTAAATGTGTCCATTTCCATATGACTTTAACAGCGATAGCAGTCTGATTTCAACAGAGACAACACTATTTCATCTTTCATGGAATTTCCTCTGTTATTCTACAACTTTTTGTAGTTTCACAAGAGAAGAGGTCCACTATTAGATAAAATATAAGAACCAACAAATGCGGATTAAAACGGGGTTAAGCTTGGAGGAAATGGCAAAAAAAACATGCAGTCTTTACATTTTATCTCAATTAATATGCAATTAAACCATTATTCCATACATTTAAGCTCGGAAAAAAGTCATTTATATGGATGCCTAAATCTGCTTAGAACTTAGACACCTAATAATGGAACTGTCATAGAGCTGTTCGAAGAACTCGGCCAACGATTGATATTTGATATATTTTTTATATTATCAGAAAGTCTTGAAATAAGTAATTTATGATTATTATGTCATCCTCGCATTCAAATATAATTCCTCAAAATAGTCATTTTTCGCCTATTTTGTACATTTGTATTTCATAGAACAATTTAATACCACCCTGGAATGCAAAGTTTTGTATTTGGGGGTTTCATATCCATTTCATGCGAAATTTAAGATTTTATGCGATAAACAAATCGATGTTATTTTTCACAAAAAATTTATTTGGCATGAATATTTAAAATCTAAATCAAACCAGTCAGATTGCTTATATTTCCCATGGCTAACTGCTTATAATGCATCTATAAATAGAACAGAGCATAGCAGGAGTAAGAGGCATCATATGGAAAAAGTTTTGTCGGCTATTTATTCTATACCTGTTAATGTATTTATCCATAACTAACATAGATATAAACAAGAAAATTGCTTCTGGACAAAACAGTTGATTTTGCATGGTTTTTACTGAGACAAGCATTTAAGAGATGTACAGTTTTTTATGTTTATTTTCATATTGTTATGACAAATATGGATAATGATCATATCCCTGTATACAACACAAAATCGATCATTCAGAAAATCAGAAACCGAAGGCATAAAAATCAGGATAAAACAGGAACCAAAGCAAACAAATAAAAACCTCCACCATGTGAAAAGAAGCGAACTCCCGACCAGGTGATTAGTTATAATTTTCAGACAAAACCTCCTGTTTCCAGCTTATGCTCAACATTGCAAGAAAGAAGGATAGATAAATTCGAATCGCATTTGAAACATTAATCTCCCTTAGTTTGGTGCATAAATGAATAAATCATATACAATGTACGCTGTTTGTGCAAAACTATGGGCATTCCATAAGTATATAGCTTATATTTACAAAATTCGCCATCTACATTTTGTTTGTCAGAACTGTACTGGTAAGCGAAGCTTCAAATTAATATACAATGATGCACATTCAAATGTCTTGCATCTTACCTTTTATATTAAATTTGTACTTCTGAATATAAGAGTAAAATCTTTATATGATATTGGGTAGGTCTGAAGTTATCATCCCAATCATACACTTCAGCATGTCACTAGGTTTACTACTCATTAATTGGAAGTTGGGAAGATAATGCCGTTTGACCTATCTTTTAATATAGATCTGCGCTTGTTACATTCTTTTCCTATTGGTTGTAGATCTAAATTTGTCAATCGTTCAATTTAAAGTTCCATAACCAATATCGTGACGCAATGCCATACAATCTATATACTTTTACATTGAATTCAATAGTTAAACTTTACAAGAGAGTAATTCCATAGCTTTTCCTAATATATAAATTCTATAGCGTTGTACAATATCACCACATGGGATCAAAACGTATGATATTGATGATATTGTGATTCCTTACGGAAGTTTTGGGAAGTTTTTTCATAATCCAAACGATACTGCACAAAATTGAAGAGTTCTTGCAGTGGGACAATGCTTAATAAATAAATCCATATCATTTACATAATGAGATGTTCTATGTGTCAGCTTTTGAAATGTGATTCTAGCAACATTGAATGATATAAACAGGATCTCATTTACGTAATAATCTGAAATGCCAGGGGATGTGGCGCACAAGACGTTGACGAAACGGGTCAGCCCTTAAAATCTCGTTTTCGGAACCATTCGTATATAATTAGAAATTCACGTAATGAAAAGCAATTTTCTCTATAATCACTTCGTTGAATATAACCATTCACTTTCGGATATTTCCATCATCCCAGTTCTGTCATTTGCAAAACTAAAAAATGAAAGTAAAACAGAAATAAAAAAAAAAAGCGCCGACTACTAGCTGAAATTGCCTGGATAACTAAACTCCAGACTCCGTATCCCCTTGGTCTTAATAATCATATCTATGGACAAGGAAATTGTTCTTTCTCCTCCATCAACATCAACGTACTTTCAATTCGCCCTAACTCTAAACGCAAACGCAGGTCGCACGGGAATAGACGAAATAGAAAACTCAGAAAAATGTATAGAATGAATCGCATCCACGACGATCTTCTTATAATATGACGCAATGGGTGCAGACACAAACTTTTACATGCTCTGTCGAACATTCTAGTACTTCAACTAAAATTATCTTGGATGAAGTAGAGGTTGCATTCTTAAGAAACACTGATTGATTCAAACTTAATATTATTGTATCATTCGCACAAAATAAACTTAATCTCGTTGTAAAAATTACCTCCCCTAAAAACGATTCATCAAAATTCCGTTTATTAACAAAGGTTTTGATCTAGGATCACTAAAATATTTTGAGAATCTGGAACCTCCTCTTGTTTGTTATAAGTATAAGAAACCTGTTTGTAATTTCGTTTTTAACTACATTCAAGTTACATCAGTACTGGAATCATGTCGTGCTTTCTGAGAATGTGCAATTCATCTGTGTTGCTGGGGCCTCTACGTTTTGCAGTCTTGTTTGTGTGATGTCACCTTACAGTGAGGAGGTTGTTTTACACCACAATTGTACGTTCATCGAGACCTCTGAGTAATTGGAGAAGTGAGAGGGTTGTCCGCACGTAATCCAGGATAACCACACCATTTGCTACTTGCGTGGCAAATGGCCATAAAGTCGGCACCGGTTGCCCATTGGTCTCGTCGGTTTATGTGTAGTCTTTTGCGTTTGATGTTTACATGTCGTATGTCTCTTTTTCGTCTCATACTATTCTCATCTTTTGTGTTTTTGCATCGAGTGTTTTGCTGTTGGTGCTGCAGCAGGGTCTTGTTGGAGATCCCCTCCCTTCTTTCTGATTATATATACATACCAGCTGTTCATATTGATACTGGTGTCTTTTCAATTATCAAAGACATACAGCTCCACGGTCTTCTCAGAAAAGGACCTAAGTATAGGATCCGATCCAAGATAGATTTCATGAAATGCCGCGAAGTAATGAATGAAGCCTTAGATAACTATACCAAAAGATGGTGTAAATCGGAGGGAGTCGAATCGTATGCTCTGAATGACTGGAAAAAACTCATTTACCGGATATTTATATAGATAACTTTCATAAAAACCCTTATCTCTTTCAAAATCCACGATCCAAATCTGAAAGATATTTCCCTTTATCTCCCTTTATGAGTATTCACTCTAGCTTCTTTTTAGAATATTTTAGGTAAGAAATAACAGCTAGCTAGCCGTGGTTTATTGTCCAGTAATTCCCCGAGTCACATGGACCAATAAAATTATCATCGAGCCGCAAAGCAGACAATAAACCATTGTTATTTCTATTCTAATATATCCCGATAAAGCAGAAGACAAGTAGTGTTGCTGCAGCAGATTTCAGAAAATGACGTCTTCAGAAAATCAATTTTAGAGTGTACGCATGAGTAGGTATTGCTTATCTGACCACGGATGTGCTAGAGAATAAACCAGGTGAGCTCTTTAGTCTTATTAGAATTAATTTGTTTACAATTATATATGGGTATTTTCATTGTTTCTTACTGTTCGTTGGTGTTGTTGGTTGTCGGTGATTTCGTTCTTAAAAGAATGATTAATGGGTAATGATTATTTATATACTGTAAACGGGTTTAATTTCGCGGTGTTAAAAGTTCGCGGTTTTCTGAATTTAGCCAATTGCGGTGGTTTTAATTTCGCGGTATCGAAAGTTGCAGAAGAAAAAACTTTAACACTTTTGATACATGTATGAAAATTTTGTCGCACTAACACACGTGTAATTTGATTGTTGTTTGTAGTAACAAGTATTTCGAAGTAATTAATGACAAACACGAAGTGATTAGTGATAATTACACAAAAACGATTAAATTTGATTTGAAGTGGAGTACCAATAAGTAGATTGAAACTAATTAACTGCGTCCATTTCACTATTCGTGTCATGTTCCTTTTTATGAAAAAAAAATATTGGTATGATGATAGATGCATAGTAAGTTATATTGTTGATACCTTTTAATGTACAAACTATTTTAGCAACTTACAGGAAAAGCATGAACGATTCAATTGTACATGTACAATAGCTTTCATACATCTGAAGCATATGAACATATTTTCCTCTCTGATTTGTTTTGTTTGTTATACACAATTATTGCGGGGGTTTAATATTCGCGGAAAATTAGAAAAACGCGAACATAGCGAAATTAAAACCACCGCAATCATTTCCCCGTTTACAGTATAGATTCACATTAGTATTCAATCTTGTGAAGTTTCACAGAGGTTTTAGTTTCAATTATTTCAAGCCCCTGGTGGAGTTTTAATTTAATGGTGGAGTGTGCTACGTAAATGTTGGCAAACCATACAAAAGTAATTATTCTTCCTGGTCCTTCACTTTCCAATAAAGAAGAACTTAAAGTTAAAGTAGATATCTTATTGTTACAACCCCTTCCAAACCTTAACTTAATTTTTGGTCGGTCTTTTCTAATGTATACAATTCTAATAAAGTTTATTTATATGTACCCTTAAAGCAAATGGAATGGCATTTTTGCTGTGTAACTCCCTCCCCCTTTAAAAATGTTTTTTAAATAAATCGCTTGCTGAATTCGCTCGTAAGATACATTCATGTTTACGTAGGTTCCATAAATACAATTTCCGTTTGAGGGGAGGGGGTCGTCCCCAAATCCCCAACATGACTTCGACCGGGGGGGGGGGGGGGGGGGGCTAGGCGGCCCTTTTTGATATTCGGCACGCTCCCCTTCAACTCAAATTCTGTATTTGCAAAATATTTTTCTAAAAGTCTTCTTCTACAAACACATTTTCATAAAATAATTTATTGATATAACCTTCTTTACTGTGACATTTTGAATATCCTTGTATAAAAGATATGATATGTTCAAGACAAAAAAAAACACCCCCCCCGAAAAAAAAAAAGAAAAAACCTAAACAAAAAGAAAATTCCCGCATTGGGCAATTGTCTCCTTGTTGAATGTCATTGTTTATCATCTCTTTTTTTCCATCTCCTCGGATATATAAATGTAGAACAGGAAAATGTTCCTTACATGAATTTGTACAAAAACTGTTAATGCTTTTATCTAAAACGGATTTCTTAGACTGCTTGCAAACAACGAATCGTTTACACAAAAATGGATTGTTTCTATTGTCTGAAATTGTTGTCTACATTTTTGTTCTTTACCCAACTCAATTTCGTATGCTGTCAACAACTTCTGTCCATACCTGATGAAAAGTGTTACGATTCAGAATGGGTTAAGCGCTGGACGAATAATGAACGAGCAAACGCTGTTTCTACATATGGCCGTTATAGTAAACTTCGGTCTGAAGAGCGGTACGGGTTTCGTCGTAGAGAAAGGAGGCTAAAAAAAGTCATCGAAGATCTTCAACGTCAATTAAGGGACTGCTACTAGACACATGTTAGCATGGGAATGATGGATAGAGTTCTAAATGTATAAAAGAAAAGGAAATTATTCATTTCGATAAAAATTGTCTTCTGTGTCTCTGAAATTAAGCGGGACTAAAATGTCACTGTCCTGAACATTCTGCAGCAATACAAGTCCACTGTGGTCGATGAAGTGTAGTCTTGCCGAGAATATCTTTCATACGCACTGATACATTAATTTTGACTTGTTAGCAATGTAGTATACATAATCTCGGTGCAATGGATAACATCGTCGACTGGGATTCCCACACAGCCTAACCGTAAAAACTTTGTGTTGATAAAGGAATGTCATAAATGGTACAGTACTGCACGTCTTGTAAAATCAATCAGGGTGTAAGATGTAGCAAAACTTTATTTGTTTTATATCGAATGACAATTCTGATGATTTTGCCTTACCTTCTCGACTTTGAGACTGAATAACTGGAGGGTACATCTTCGATGTTTATTTGAATAAACACTGCGATGATTTCATAAAAAAATATTTTCACAAAATGTCTATCTATTGAAATATAATGTATCATGTCAGCATATATTCCGTGAAAATGATTCTTAATGCACAATATGCACATTTGCAAAAATAGTGTATCATCGGTGTTGCATGCAAGCAGGAGATGGTGACACCTCTTGGGTACCTTGTCTCGCTTCCATATTGGGAGTTCGCTTCTTTTCATGTGATGGTTTTTGTTTGTTTGTTTGGGTAACTGTTTTATCCAGATTTAGTATGCCTTCGGTTTTTGATTTTCTGAATTATCGATTTTGTATTATGTATGGAGATATGGTCATTATCCATATTCGTCATTGGAGAAGAAGTTAAAGCTGCAATATGTCCATTGAACGGTCTTAAATAATCGTAAACAATATAAAATATTATTTATTTGTATTGTCATTCATGTATATATCAGACTCATTTTGGTCCTCTGTATGTGCATTTCTTGTTGTCTTCTATTGTATGTTTTAGTAGTTTTGTCTGTTGTACATTGCTTGTTTCAAGTCTGCAGGTTTGTTCCGCTGCGGTTTGGTTCCGCGACGAAGTCTTGCAGAGGGCCTTTGCATATTTTTATTGAATTGAAAAAAAAAATGAAGTCTCTAGTGGAAAAAATGAAAAGACATCTTGATAAAAAAGAAAAGCAAATCAGATAAAAACACTGTTCTTTGGCTAAGAAAATGAAATGTTGTTCTTTACTGGATGAACAGTGGCTTATTGATGAAAAAGCAGTAGGTACTCGCGTAAGAACACAGTGATATTTGATTTAGAAGAGTAAAAGAAGATCCTGACGATAATCGCAACAGCACTCACAATAGAACACACCATTGAGCATCGAAGAGACCCCCAAGCAAGCTAGAGGTGGGACCAGGTGCCCGGGAGGAGTAAGCATCCCTTGTTTGGCTAGCCGCACCCGCCGTCGATGCTCACGCAACACAATGAAAACAATATCTAAAATGAAGAAACAATAAATTAATCATTGAATCAATACAGCAAATATTTTGGTTTTTAAAACAGACGAAGTGCTCTAAATGTCATGTATACTCTATTGCACATTTGAATACGAAAATACTCTAAAAACATCATAATGTTGTAAAGAAGGAAGGAAGGCATAATGAGAAACCACTAGTGTTTATACATCTTAGTTCAATCGCAGGAAAAATATAATTCGTTTTAAAGCACATAAAAATTGTTTAATTCCGCTTTAAAAAGATAAAAGAAATCTCAAAAAGGTTATGGGGAATATAATTCGTTTTAAAGTACATAAAAATTGTTTAATTCCGCTTTAAAAAGATAAAAGAAATCTCAAAAAGGTTATGGGGAAGGGTACTGCACTTGTAACCCATATATAATGGAAGGAAAATATGATTTTGTATATTAATTTATCAGATTTTTGAAATACATGTATAAATGTCGGCAAGCATATATTCGATTACTTACATGTATACTCAATTACTGATATGCATAAATTTGTATACACCATTTCTATTAATGATGCTGATAGAAAACGAACAGTTTCGAACCCTTTTATGTATAATTCTGAAAATGTATAATTCTGAAGATGAACTTTATAGAAATCACTTGTTACAAACTTGACCCCTATATTTCCATTTTAGAATTTTATTAAAATGACTATTTAAAAATGTGTTGATGAAAAAAGTTTCTATATTTACATTAATTTTTTGTTATCACAATTTCTACTGTTGAATTATGTGAATGTTAAACGTCTTCAAATTCAATAGCATCATTTAAGAAGAGATAAATATGCAGCATGGACCAGACATGCATGTTTCGGGTACTTAACTCTCGTCAGTGATCCTCAATCTAAACAATGCAATATGGCTAAAGAGTGTGAAAGTATGTTGTCCAGAAATGTACCGAAAGACGTAGAAGGATGGATGGGATGTGATGCTACAGGACCCACGTTTTAGGAATTTTAAGAAAATTTGATAACAGAAATTTTTGAATGCATTGAAGAAAAGCCAATTATTATGAATCTGTCAAGTTTAGAATGGAAAATTAGTATAAACGTATAAAGAATTTAGAATGATTCCCTTGTATGAACAGTTGATTATGGAAGGCAGTGTTTCTAATCAGTTTAAATAAAACCATTCTTAAGAAAAAATGTTGGATTGCGTAAGAGATTTCCATGTACACGTAATTGTACATTATACCAAGAGAGATCAAAATTAAAAGAGGGCGTATTGGGAGTGACGTGAATATTTCGATTGAAATATGCAAGATTATGTTTCCTACTATATAGTTTACAATAAATTAGGAATGATAACGTCTCCAAACTCAATAACATCATTTAAGAACAGATACATTTTCAGCATGGACCAGACATGCATATTTCGGATACTTAACCCTCATCAGTGATCCTAAATCTAAACAATGTAATATTACCAAAGAGTGTGAAAATTATTATGTCCCAAAATTTACCGAAAGACGTAGCAGGATAGGTGGGATATGATGCTATAGGATCCATGTTTTAGAAATTTGAAGAAATTTTAAAATACATTGAATAGACGATCGACCGAAATTGAAAATGAAATGATACACATGAGTCCCTGCTACCGCAGTCATTCCAAAGCGTAATTATACATCCCCTAAAATATCTAATGACAAATATGGATAATGACCATATCCCTGTATAGAGCACAAAATCGATAATTCAGAAAATCAGAAACCGAAGGCATACAAAATCAGGCTAAAACAGGAACCAAAGCAAGCAAACAAAAACCTCCACCTTATGAAAAGAAGCGAGCTCCCGAAATGGGAGTGATACCAGGTGCCCAGGAAGAGTAAACATCTCCTGCTTGCATGCAACACCCGCCGCTTCAATTCGTTAGAAATGTCACATCCGGTTACTTCCATTTCGGAAGTTACATTATCATGATTATATTCATTTCACCCTTATGTTATAAGTTTTGATATGCAAACTTTTGTGTTTTCATTTTTTAATGCGCATGTTCACATTAGAAAAATAAGGAGAATTACTTTCAGATTTTAAAAATTCATAGACTTGAGTTTGTCTTTTTTTTCGAATGTAATACAGGGATAAATGGTTTTGATATGCAATCAACCAAAGATAATGTTTCAGAATTTCCTGTTCCTAGATAGAATGGAAGTGGAAACAGGTTAACAATATAGGTCCATTTAGGGGATAAACGTACTGTGTTTTGTGGTTCCGACAGGTATATGTTGGATATACTGTTGGAAACGCAGTTATACCGTCGTGCCGTGTCCCCGACGGTATAACGTATGTTTCCAACAGTATATCCAACATATACCTGTCGGAACCACAAAACACAGTAAGTTTATCCCTATTCTAATTCATGTGACATATTCTAACTTTATATACCCCTCAGAGGGTCTCACGTATCGCTTTAGAGTTAAAGAAGATCCTGACTATAATCTCAACAGCACTTACAATAGAGCACAAAATTAAGCATCGACGGACCCCTAGCTAGCTAGAGGTGGGACCAGGTGCCCGGGAGGAGTAAGCATCCCCTGTTGGCTAGCCGCACCCGCCGTCGATGTTTAAGCACGAAAATGAAAACAATATATACACTTCATGCACTGTCTGACGTTATGTCTATATAGAAAGTGCTATGGCGACAATGTCAGGGAAATATATTCAAAACACTTACTGTCAAAGGTTTTAGAGGTGACGTTGCTACGGAAGACTAACAACTACCAACAGAAATTATTGCGCTGCAAAATATGAAATCCAACTGCTTCGTATTTGTTACAATGGCGACAAATCAAAGTGTTATCAATAATAAACTTACTTGCTCTGTTGTTTACATATGGAGAACGCGATTTACAAGCTCATACCTTGTAGTTTTACGTCACAGTATGACGTCACAGGAGCGAAGAACGTGAGAGAACGAAGAGAAGCATGACGTCATACGCAAAAAGTGTGCTAAAGCTTCTAACGTGCAAATTTACGTAGGAATACCTTTGAAGTATGTTAAGTGAGTGGGTTTGCGGCATGTATATCGTCGTTATACATGCTTGTAGAAATCATGTGAACCAATCAGAATGCGTGAAACAAACAGAATGCATTAGAATAAGGCATCTTATCTCTCATAAATTTGCTTTATATATATACTTTCTAGACAAAACTTCCTATTTCCACCATATGCTCTGTACTGCACAATTTTAGAACTATTGAATGATAAAATTAGAATTATATTTGTAACATTTATCTCTCTTAGTTTGGAGCAGAAATGAATAATCTATGTTCAATGCCAGTTGATTGTGAAAAACTATAGACATTTTATTTGTATAAAGTGAATTATCACAATTTTCACCATCTACTGTTTCTTTGTCAGAATTATGTTTGTACATGAAGCTTCAAATTATATATATATAAATAACATTTAAATGACTTGCATCTTATCAGTTATAAATAAGTTGCAATACTGTATATGTATGTGTGAAGTTATCATTTGATATCGGGTAGGTATGCTGTTATCATCCCTGTCACACTTCGGGTTGATAACATATACAGATGGGAAGTTGGGAAGATAATACCGTTTGACCTATCTTTTTCCTATTTACATTTGTTATGCTATGTAGTTGTAGTCACGTGTCGATTATCTAGGTCAATGCTAAAAAAATTGAAAAAAACAAATTTAAATCCTATCACGTTGTACTCCGATTTTGTCTTTTTTCACGGGCACCAAAATGTTCCTAAGGGTATAAAGAGTCAATTGAAAATATTGAAATATAAACTTTTATCATAAAATGTCGGTGCACCATACGCGCATTTCAACACGTTATGTCTCATCAGTGATGCTCGAGACCGTTAAAGAGGAAATCCAAATACTATGAACTTTCGAACAGCAAATGTCTAAACTTTACCTAAACGCTTGAAATGATGATTTGTGTAATGACAAATATGGATAATAACCATATCCCTTTATACAGCACAAAATCGATAATTCAGAAAATCAGAAACCGAAGGCATACAAAATCAGGATAAAACAGAAACCAAAGCAAACAAACACAAACCTCCACCACATGAAAAGAAGCGAACCCTCGATATGGGTGTGAGAAAAGGTGCCCAGGAAGAGTAAGCATCTCCTGCTTGCATGCATCACCCAATGTTGTCTTCAGCTTTGCAAAATGCAACACAAATATGAGGCTTCAAGTGTTGTTTATTTTTGTCTCAATTGCAGGAAAATCAAGGCTTAATACCTCTTAGAAAAGTTGAGAAAGGTTCTAGGACTCGTTGATAAAGAAGAATGGAAGAATTATGCGCTGTTTACATCAGATGTGGAAGGAAAATGTGATCGTGGGAATCAATTTATAAGTAATATAGTTTTGAAATATAAACATTGGCAAGGATAAGTCGTTTAGATATTTCATAAATGAAATTTCATCCATTTAGAACCGCTATAAAAAGATACTTATTTTGATTGAAAATGCACGAGTAAGCTAGTTTAATAATGTCCTTAAACTTAGCCCGTCTTTGTGTTAATTAATGTACGAAAACCAAACTAATTATTCGTAGAAAGTGACATATTTATTTCCTGCTTGCTGGCAATAAATGAAATAATGCAATGGTGTATTTGTCGCTTCTGCTACGGCCATTCCAAGCCTTTGTCTTAAACGTACATATGTACATTTTCCCATTTGAATTAAACACTATTTTACCAGTTTTGATTAGTGATATTAATAATATGATGTACATGTTAGAAAAAAAGAAGTGGTAAGAAAAAAAGAAGATATCAAGTTTTGAGTTAAAATTCATAGTCTTGAGTTTGTCAACAATATCGTTTGATTTTCTTTATTGCCAAAAATATGACTTGGTTTCAGTAGATATGACAAAAGAAAATTTGATGGTGTTCTTTATCAATTACAACTAGTTGGGTTATCTATGTTTTCGGATGTTGCACTGG
Source organism: Pinctada fucata (assembly GCA_028142955.1). Lineage (NCBI taxonomy): Eukaryota > Metazoa > Mollusca > Bivalvia > Pterioida > Pteriidae > Pinctada > Pinctada fucata. The sequence goes on along the minus strand of AP027107.1, from coordinate 19,939,664 downwards.
CGAGCAATACAGGCCCTATAAGGCCTAATATTTTTTGACATCTTCTGTTAAGAGATGCACATTTGCTTTATGTTTATTTTCATACTGTTATGATTAGATATAATATTCAGACAAAACTTCCTGTTTCCAGCTTATGCTCAGTATTGCAAAAAAGAACTATAGGATAGATAAATTCGAATCACATTTGAAACATTAATCTCCTTTAGTTTTGTGCATAATTGAATAAATCATATATAATGTACGTTGTTTATAAAAAACAATGGACATTCCATAAGTATAAAACTTATAATTACAATTTTCACGATCTCCATTTTTTTTGTCAGAAATATGTAGGTACGCAAAGCTTTAAATAATATACGAAAATTCACATTCAAATGTATTGTATCTTATCTGCTATATAAAATTGCTCTTCTGTATAAAAGTGTGTAAAGTCTAATTGATATCGGGTAGGTCTGATGTTATCATCCCAATCACACTTCGGAATGCTTCAACTTACTACTTATTGATTGGAAGTTGGGAAGATAATACCGTTTGACCTATCTTTTAACATCTACATTAAAGTTCGTTTCAGAGCAAAATCGTGACGCAATGCTTTATTTACAAATTTAAAGCCCATACCTTAACGTTTTATTTTAAATCCTATAACGTTTTACATTATACTCTATTTTCGATTATACTTCGTTTTTTTTCACGGACACCAATTGAAAATGTTCCTAAGGATATACAGAGTCTATTGTCAATATTAAAATAAACATTTTTATTATAAAATTTCAGTGCACTATATGTCTCATCAGTGATGCCCGAGACCGTAAAAAGAGGGAATCCAAATAATATGAAATAATGAAGAGCAAAAGTCTAAACTTGACCACAAATTTCAGTCAGAAACCTGCTATGGACAGGGCTGTGCCATTATCAAGCTACCCTTTAAAAAAGTCATTAAAGTTTGTGACAGAATTTACAACTGAATTTCAGGTGAAGTTCCGATACACTGTGAAATAGGAGAACTCTATCATCGGAGACTAGACAATTCACCAGCAGTAGTGGTTACAATTGTCATTATTGAAATATATGTTCTATAAAGTTCTATATAATGGGAATTCGTCCTTTAAGGTTAGGGTTGCGACTACAGGGAGATAACTCTATTTTCTTATCACAAAATATTTCAAACCGACATAAACGACACATGGTATAAGCTCAGATTGTTACATCATTTTAGGGAAAATAATAATCATTGAAACTTTCATTGCTGAATGGATATTTTAGGGGAAAATGCGTATTTTTCACTGTAAAATCGCTGAAAATAGGAAAAAAAATTGTCGTTTTCGCATGAATTCTGCTACCAAAGATTCAAACATCAGAATATTTACTATCCATTATACTCTTTAAAAGTGAGATAACTAGAAATTCGAACTTCAAGTTAAACTCTATGTTTTTGGGTCAAAATGATGATTTTTTGCATAAATTATTGTGCTATTTATAGAAACAGTCATTTTGCTAAAAAACTAATTCTGGTACATATTGATTTCACTGCTTTAGGATAAAGCAATACCATAGATATATATGTAGAAAAAAAAATTGTGTAGCTGGCGACCTTCTAGCTATTAATAAAAATAATGAGTTGTTGCCATGGCAACCAGCAACATAGTTTTTATAAGAAAAGACTCTCCTTAGAACTGATTATTTTATCAGAATTTCTCAAAGTAGCCTTTAATTCATCCACAAGCTATAAGAATCTCGAAAATAAGGATATATATGAATTTTTGAAATTTCATGCATTTCAGCGGTATGTAAAGTTATGATGTGGTATTCTCTAAAATGACAAAAATGTTAGAATAGGCTAAAGATAGACGTTCATAGCCAAAAAACGAGATGGGCAAATTTTGATTTTTTGGTCTGGAAAGTTTGAGGAGATGTTCCTCTACATTTGAATCTATCCATCTTTCTTCTACCTCATCTCTATTAAAAGTCGCCACCCTGACCTTAACATGGGTACATGTAACATCTATACATTTCTACTCGAGCAAAGATATGACTGTAGCATCATATCCCACCCATCCTGCTACATCTTTCGGCAATTTTTTGTACATAATAATTTTCACACTCTTTGGCAATATTATATTGTTTAGATTGAGGATCACTGACGAGGGTTAAGTACCCGAAATGTGCATGTCTGGTCCATGCTGAAAATGTATCTGCTCATAAATGATGCTATTGCATTTGAAGACGTTAAACATTTATTTACATAGTAATCTGTCTACTTTAGCAGAGTGTTGCCATGGAAACAATCAGAAACACATTACCCAAATGTGATCTGGAAACCGTTTCTGTGTACCCCTAAGAACTGAAGTTTAGCTTTGGTATCCTACTGTTCCATTACCACCGAAATGGAAGTAACCGGATGTGACAGTTCTACCGAATTGAAGCGGCGGGTGTTGCATGCAAGCAGGAGATGCTTACTCTTCCTGGGCACATGGTCTCACTCCCATATCGGGGGTTCGCTTCTTTTCATATGGTGGAGGTTTTTGTTTGTTTGCTTTGGTTCCTGTTTTATCCTGATTTAATATGCCTTCGGTTTCCGATTTTCTGAATGATCGATTTTGTGCTGTATACAGGGATATAGTCATTATCCATATTTGTCATTTGTTATTTTACTGTTCCACTACCATAGAATAAAGGATGGGATTTCAAACAGAACTCAGTTAAAGCACAGCAAAACATTGAAACATCCATATTTCTTTGATGAATGACACCCTTTGAACATAGTAAAGGATGTAAGCAGGTAGGGGATTATTACTCTCAGTAGGTCTTTCTTCCTTTATGAATCTTCACTTTTCTCCATATATGGATTACTTTGATTTTTTTTACCAGAGTTTGAATGCTCTTGTTTCATAGATTAAATGATGGATGAATTACCATTTCATGAATCATATGTCGTATTCTCCATCCATATTAACAGCGTTTTCAATGTGCTTCGTGGTAAGTGATTTTTTTTAAAGGCATAAGATGTATAATGATGCGTTATTGGTTCACCCATTTATTTAGTTCCGAATATTAAACATATATAAAGAATAGTTATATTATACAAATTTATTGACAATTTAACGGACTTTGAAGTATATGGAAAAACTAATATTTCAGCCATATATTCATAGAAAATAATTAGGGCTCTAAAATGGTTGGATGATAAATTTCAAAAAAACTTATTTAATGTTTATCAACTTTCACTGAAAAATCAAGTTCATCGTTCAGCTTTTTCGCAATTCATTTTTAAAGTATTCTCCATCAAGGAGAGATAACTACTAAAATGACCCTATTAAAAATCCTTTTTCAGTACATGTACCTACCATGATCGTAGTACAAAAGTTTATGTGACATCAAAAGCGATAGAGAAGTACGAAATAATTTATACACATAATTTCAATATTTTGGACATGATTTCGTTCATTATGCATCTAATACCTTAAAATATTTTCAAAACAGCTTGTAGTTACATAACTCTGTGGAACGATTTAAAGTTTTTGCCAGTGTGAACTCCAAATCACATGTATATGAAAGAGGTATTTAGCAATATTTTCAAAACAGCTTGTAGTTACATAACTCTGTGGAACGATTTAAAGTTTTTGCCAGTGTGAACTCCAGATCACATTTATACTAGTCAAAATTTCTAACTTACATTTCCAAGTTACTTCAATATCACGATTGGTAGAAATCAATCATTTAATATCTATATTTATAATAACAACGAAAGTATTTTTTAGTGCAAATAAATAAATGATCATCCTGCGATGTGTATCTTCGAATTCTATAGCATTTTAGCAAAGAATCATCCGCTTCCGGTTTGTAAGAAAACTTTGTCTCTTGACTGAAAAAGGCTACAATAGAAAAGTTCTTACGGTTAACGTGCAATTCGTTTTTCGGATTTTGAAATATCGGCGATTGAAACTGTTATTTCGTCGTGATATGACCACAAAGTTTCTGATGCCTTACGAGTCAATAACACTTCCGTCATCATTGACATACCGGGTAAGGATTTTTGTGTTGAAACATTTCCTGCGAATGCGATAGATAATCTTTTCCCTCTGCTAAGCCACTTTTCTTGAAAAGTAAGCCTAGAAAAAGATGTTTGGTTAATGGAAGCTCATTTTACGCACCACTCACAAGAGTTATGCGCACGCATCCATTTTATGGAAAATTCGTTAAGTTTTATATGCTTATTATCGCTTGTGTAACAAATGAATTCCGTTTAATTTATGTTTTTCTTATCAAACTTGGTACAAACAATTCTTTAAAGGTGGTTTGATTTTAATTTTCCGATAAAATACGCGAAATTCATGAAAAGTGTCCAAAATTCAAATTTCGTCACGGTCTGTTTCCTTTGAAAAAAAATTCGTTTTTCTTGATTTTAAAGTAAAGAGTGAAATGTTGTATATCAAATCCAATTATCGTTAAAATAATTTGAATTCCAATTAACGAAAAGCCATACACGTAGAATGGTAAGTTAGAAATTTTGACAAGTATATATGAAAGATGTATTTAGTATTCCTTGTATCGATTCCTTGTATGTCAAAAATGACATTTTTGTATTTCTAAATAAGAATTCAATGTCTAACGCTAAAACCATAGTTGTATTCAATGTATGTGCTTGAGGCATAATACATATATCTGAAGATCAAAGGATGTGTGAGGCTCATCAACGGAGATTTCCACAACAACAAATGAAAATTTTTGTATAAAGGAAGTAATTAGAGTTATAAAAACTTCATATCAATATTCTCCTTTTTCTTAGGGGAAGTTTACTTCCTTTAATAAGTACTTTTTTTTTCTTTTCATTACTTATCACCAATAACAAATGGGTTGTACTTTATAAATAGTTCATCGAGTGAAAGTCACACACAGTGCCAAAATCTGAGTCCGAAACTCACATTCTAATGCACTCGGTTTGCAACAAGCATTTTGATTGGCTGAGCGATGAAAAAGTGCAAGGGGATTTACGTGTCGCTGCAGTTTTTGCTATGACGTCATACGTTCACATGGCGACGTCGTTAAAAGCAGACGTTTTCTGGCGCATCACTGACCAAAGCACTAGGATAGCCCCAATAGGGTACCATGCGGGTGTTTTACAAAAACTGACAGGATAAGGCGAATTCCCCCGTCAGAAATATAGAATGACACCTCGTGGTAAAACTCAATTTCATTTCAACCACTAGGCTGGTATCGCTGTTGGTGGACTGTAAGTCCCTGAGGATATCGCTTACCTAGTTTTAGTGCTTATGCACTGCTTTGAAATATATTTTTAATTTCCTGTCACCAAATTAGACCTAAATTTCTAAAACTAGGGTTATCTCCCCAACTGCATAGCTCTGTCCTTAGCTTGGGTTTTGGAATAGTTATTTTCGGTTATGTTTAGAATTTAGATAGATAGATATTTATTTGGTAACACAATGTCAATAACATATACATACATGTATACAAATAAAATCTGTGTCGAAAACAATGCCATCATATCATTATAACAAAAAAAAAAAAAAAAAAAAAAAAACACAAAAAACTATCACATATTTGGCAGCAGTATCAGTAATATTATTCAATTTTCAATTTTTGGTGAATATATCCATATAACTAGTTAAAACAACAAATATAACAATTTACAGACATTCCCAACCAGGATAGACCATAAAAGCTCCTTGCGCCTACCCTCCAACGGTTTTTGGCCATTGTTTTACTTAAATGCGCTTCTGAATAAACCCTACACAAAATTTGGAGTCGCTCATTGTGGCAAGAGGAAATTTAAAGTCTGTATTGTAGATGGTGCCAGGAAAATTCACTTTGGCTTTATTTAAACTGTTTCATATAAAGTACTACTGACGAGGATTCAAGATCCGAAGCAAGTGTCTAGTACAATAAAGTCGGTACTATAGAACATATATTTCAATATTGACAATTCTGACAGGGGATTCGCCGCTACCCTGTCAGTTTTTGTAAAACACACTTGTGGTAACCCCTTAATCAATGGATTTACTACATGATATGAAACAAACATAAGGAGGAGATCCCTATAAAACCGTGAAAACGGGGAAGCACACTCTCACGAGAAGAGGAAAAGGAAACAAATCACACCATTGGAAAATATCCATAGAGTCCAATGTGAAAACGAAATTCATCAAAGGTTGAGGTTATTCAAATGAGTTGATGCGGCGCCATACATACAAATTCGTTCAAATAACCCATCAGTTATTCAGTCTCAAAGTCGAGAAGGCAAGGCAAAATCATTAGATTTTCCACAGGAACGGTTGCGAACCTCGGAATGAACAAAATTCCGAAGTGAGACCAGGTACACGGGGAGAGTCAGCGTCTCCTGATTGTATGCAACACCCGTCGCAGCAGCTCCATGGAAACCTGTCAAATTCGATGATTGTCTCGATGTACATTTTGATGTACATATCAGGTAAGTATGTCTTGTTTGGTGATGATGACAGCCATTCAATCACAATGTAGAATGTCATTGATCATTCTGTAAAGGGGGATCTCATATGCTTTTATTACATCCCCGTAGCGACCGAAGAACTTCCTCAATGATGATTTCAGGACTTCCTCAATGATGATTTCAAACAAATATAATGGAATAAACAAATACTGTATCACTATGACCATAAATTGAAACTCGGATAAAAAAACTTCTAAAATGATATTCCGATTGTGGAAACAATCCAAACGGTACAATCCTTGAAAGTCCAAGAAGTAGAACAGTGTACTTCAATGTAAAACTATACCAGGCTTGCCAAAATTTTAAGTAGCACTACTAGCTATGCTTTAAAATAGGAACTGGAGACAGTGAATTACTGAAGACTTGTGACTATCAACTCGTAAATAAAGCAAAAGAAAAAAAGGCATGTAACCTCCATACCAACACTTTCACATATTACCAAGGGTTATGTATCTCAAACGACTTTTCAAATTTCAAATACATATATGAACGAGTATGTATATCATAAAAGGAAGAATCACCATAAACTCTTTTATAAATTAAATGAACAAACAACTGATTTTTTTCTTATGGTTATTCCAGTGGGCTTATGGAAAATGAAGCATTGACTAGGTTGATACCGTGATGTGTTTTTGATGAATCGATTTCAGAACTAAAACAAATCACTGTGCCCACTGCAGCGGAACACACACGTAAAAAAGTGTTGAAAGAAAAGGAAACCAGACAAACAAGGGCCGGATACAAAAACAAAACCACGAAAACATACACATCAAATGGACAAATACACACAAGACACATTGGAACATTAATAACAACACATAAATGTAGAAAAACAATTGTTTACACACGTAGTTGACTTTGGATGTCCATCTGCTTTATTCAACTCAGACGGTATGAGTATCCGGATTCCGTGTGCACAACTCTCAAATTTATCTCGATATACAGAAATCTCATAATGCATAGCTGTTATATTAACAAAAAGCCCTCTAGTTGTCTAGTAAAATTACTCAGAAGACGGTTAGTCGCAGAAGCCCTAGGTTACAAAATTCCACGGCAAATGACATGGGTCATAGCAACTTTCTTTCCATAATGTATAAAAAAAAACAGATTATTACATAACTTTTCGAACGTCAATAAAATACTTGAAAGAGCAATAGACAGAACTTATGCCTCATGGTATTTCCTTTTTACTGTATACTATCTCAAACATAAAAAAAACTGTAAATCATGATATGAAGTGTCTAAAAAGTATAAGGTTGCAAGCCGATTTTTTTCGTGAAATTTTTGACAGAAATTGTTGTGCATGATTAAAATTTATATGAAGCTTAATAATACATGGACTTTACCTTTTCTTAAAAACTTTGTCCAAAATATAGGGTTTATATGACATATTCATTAATAAAGGACTTTTATAGATTCCTTTATTTTTATAGACCCTGTATTAGTGGAACCCACATAGTCATATTTCCTCCGTATTTGCTATAGTTATCTTCCTTCTTGGATTACAACTCTCGGACTTTATCCATCTCTGCTACGTTAAAATCGCTCTACTTGAAGAACTTTTCTGATGTTTTTAAATCGTATACATCAATGTCTTGAATGTGATATTTTGAAATGTTAAACGTCTTTAAATTCAATAGCATTATTTATAACCTGATAAATTTACAGCATGGACCAGACATGCACGTTTCGGGTAATAAACCCTCGTCAGTGACCCTCAGTCTAAACAATGTAATATGGCCAAAAAGTATGAAAATTATTATGTCCAAAAATGTACCGAAAGACGTAGCAGAATAGGTAGGATATGATGCTACAGGACCCATGTTTTAGAAATTTCAAGAAATTTTGTATCAGATTTATATGAAGCTTAATAATACATGGACTTTACCTTTTCTTAAAAACTTTGTCCAAAATATAGGGTTTATATGACATATTCATTAATAAAGGACTTTTATAGATTCCTTTATTTTTATAGACCCTGTATTATTGGAACCCACATAGTCATATTTCCTCCGTATTTGCTATAGTTATCTTCCTTCTTGGATTACAACTCTCGGACTTTATCCATCTCTGCTACGTTAAAATCGCTCTACTTGAAGAACTTTTCTGATGTTTTTAAATCGTATACATCAATGTCTTGAATGTGATATTTTGAAATGTTAAACGTCTTTAAATTCAATAGCATTATTTATAACCTGATAAATTTACAGCATGGACCAGACATGCACGTTTCGGGTAATAAACCCTCGTCAGTGACCCTCAGTCTAAACAATGTAATATGGCCAAAAAGTATGAAAATTATTATGTCCAAAAATGTACCGAAAGACGTAGCAGAATAGGTGGGATATGATGCTACAGGACCCATGTTTTAGAAATTTCAAGAAATTTTGTATCAGAAAATTTCAAATGCGTTGAAGAGACAGGCGATCAACCGAAGTTGATCGAACTTGGCTACATGTGCCCTCGGGGACTCTTGGTCCACCAGCAGTGACACTCACCAAGTAGTTCAAATGTTAAACGTCTTTAAATTCATAAAATTAGATATGAAATCTCTTTGTAAATTTTTTGGAAAATTTTTTGTGTCAACTGTTTGCATTGTAGAAATGGATAAAGCCAGAGAGCAGTATTCTAATATGGTTGTTTACTTGGAGGTGTGGCATTATTAGACATTCTTCATCGTGACGAACTTCACTCTTCGAACTTCGTATTTCGCACTTCGAACATTGAAGAAAAAGTGCCGTAGTTGCCGTTCGCGTATAAATTCATAGGCGGAGTCATCTACATTTTGATAAGTATACTCAATGGAATGGTATATTGGACTTCCTGTACAACTGGCTCGCTTTTTTCGACAACCAACTTATGAAATTAAAGTGCGAAGTTCGAAGAGCGAAGTGCGAAGTTCGTCATGGTGAAAAAAGTCTAATATAGGAAGACACTATAGGACAGCTAGTACCTAAGAAATGAATTTCAAAACTGTGCATGACAAAAACAATCAGCTTGCTGCTGATTCAAGCGAGCTCATAACCAATCACCAAACATGTCTGACAAACTTTCAATATATGAAAGAAAAACTGGGCCGAGTCTTTTCTTATGAGATTTGAACAGTGTTCACCATGGATTATCAACGTCATGGCTAGTCAGTTTGCAATGTTGGATGCTGATACAAAATTGTAAAGGGGCTTAGTACCATGCATAATTTTTTGACGACTTCAAGATCATAACATCGGTAAAGAAAACGATTTTATTTTGTTGTAAATGCTTGATTAAAGTTCGATCTGACTGATTTTATTTCGTTTATCACATCCCATAGAGAGGCCAAAACTTTCAAAGTCATACATACCCTGATGCTTGAATTGTCTCTTCAGAATATTCACACAAATTGTCCGGAGTGTTTATAACGATTCTAAGATATCGGAACCATTTACTTTTAAGTCTTATTAATTCTATTCTTCATGACAGTCGAATACATATGAAATTGTAGCGAATCTGATAAGTTATTGATGGCAATTTGGGTGCATCGAAATTAATCAAAGGAGTATCTACTATGTTGAAACCAAAATTACCTTTTCTTTCATCTGGTAATTTGCAATTGTGTGAATTTCTCCATTTACAATTTTTAAATGTAAGTACGAAAAGAATGTCTCCAAATTAATAGTATCTTACTAGTACAGGGATAAGGTAATTATCCATATTTGTCATTAAAGACACATGATTATTGATACTCAAGTAAAATGGAACGCTCTTTCATTAGTAATTTAGGAATTTATCCCCTCATGATATTACGTGGGAAAAAATATACAAGAAGAGGAAAGCCTTGAGATCTTACCTTCGTGGTTTTTTGTCTGAAGAAGAATTACATTGCGTGATTGGGAACTAACTTTATTCATCATTATGAAATACAAGGAAGTCCAAAGAAAATCTTATCTTTTTTACACACTTAGTCGCATAGAGTGCTCTTAGGGTATAATGACGTCTTCTTGGCATAATTGGGAATACATTCGAAGGAAACAGAGCAGGATACGCTTCCACCAAAGGTGTATGCTTTCAAAAGAAGTAATTAATTTACAGTCAAATTAACGATCTATGTATTCAATGCCAAAATCTATTTGTGGAATAGGTCTTGTTTCGTTTTAAATAAATTAAGGCTGACGGATCGAACAAATTTTCTCTTAAGACGTTGTTGAAATGTTATGGACAAATTCAAGAGAAAAATCAAGATAAATTGGATTAATAGATTCTTATGTCTTATGTCTGAGTGAGACATAAAAAAATTCATGAGTGACGGAAATTTCGTCTTTTCCCGTGTGGAGCGTAGCGGATCGAGGGAAAAGATGAAAATTTTCCGTCACTCATGTAAATGTTTATGTCTCACTCAGTAGAAAGTGATGGAATCTATTTCTTCTTCAATGAAACATAAGAAAAAAGGGAATTATACACATTTCATGCATTCAAACGCCATGTTGTTTGACGACGTTACTGTGACGTAACAATAAGATTCTCTTTTATCATTGGTCAATTGGAGCCTTTGATACAACTTATGTGTCTCACATAGGCTGTCTCACAGGGTACCAGCAAAGCTGGAGAAGAAAATTGCTTCTACCCCAGAAAAAATTGGTATTTTTCAAAGGAGAAAAGGAAAGTTTCTCTATGAAACATGGTATGCTTACTCCTCCCGGGCACCTGGTCCCACCTCTAGCTTGCTAGGGGTCCGTCGATGCTCATTTTGGTGCTCTATTGTGAGTGCAGTTGAGATTATCGTCAGGATCTCCTTTTACTCATTTGTGTCACACTTATGCCCTTTGCCATGTGGAGCTCGAAAAAAATTCTCCGCGAGGGGTTTTACAGTAAGTGTTTTGAATATTTCCCTGACATGGTCGCCTTAGCACTTTCTATATAGATATAACCTCAGACAATGCAATGCATGTATTTTTTATACTGTTTTTATTTTCTTGCATGAATATCGACGGCGGGTGTGGCTAGCCAACAGGGGATGCTTACTCCTCCCTGGCACCCGGTCTCACCTCTAGCTTGCTAGGGGTCCATCGATACTCAATTTGGTGCTCTATTGTGAGTGCTGTTAAGATTATCGCCAGGATCTTCTTCAACTCATTTTTAAAATCTCTTGTACATTTAACATCTTTAAAAATTTTGCAAGATACGGACATTGGGTTAGATCACTTACATGAGTTACCAGACGGACACTAGGCTTGGTACTTGACCAATCTACAGTCTTGTACAAGCGCATTCTTAAGACTTGCACTCTGACTGACTTTGACGGGACTCCATGACGCGCCCTGTCCAAACCTCTTTAGAGAAGATAGGGCCCGACCACCTGTCCTCTCTGAATGTCAGTCGGACTCCTCGGGTGATAACATACATGAGCTCGCGGCGGCAGAGCACGGATTGTTTTACGTACGCCCTCTTTTTATATCAATTTACATATTCATCTGTGTTGCTTAGGCCCCTGCGTTTTGCGGTCTTGTTTGTGTGTGGTCATCTGACAGTGAGGAGGTTGTTTTACACCACAATTGTACGTTCTTCGAGACCTTGGGGTAATAGGAAAAGTGGGAGGGTTGTGCGCACGTAATCCAGGATAACCATACCTTCTGCTATTTCCATGGCAGATGGCCGTCCTAAGTCGGCACCGGTTGCCCATTGGTCTCGTTGGTTTATGTGTAGTCCTTTGTGTTTGATGTTTCTGTGTTGTGCGTTGACGTTCCTTGTCCCTTATGCGTCTCTTTCTGTGCTTGTATGCTTTGTGTTTTTGCATTCAATTTGGGTGTTTTTGGGTTTTGCTGTGGGTGCTACAACCTGGTGTTGTTGGAGATCCCCTCCTTTGTTTTAAACACATTAAGGTATTAAATGCACTTTTATTCTTTGTTGTAGCATTGGAGGTGTCAAGAAACCCTGTGAAGTTGTTGAATTTGAAAAGAATATTTTTAAATAAGAGGTATTTATCTTGATTAAGAATTGCGTACAAACTGACAAAAATTGTTTGATGACCTGACGTGTTGCTTCCATTAAGGTTTGGAGATACTAAGACTACTATGTCATGTTCCTAGTTCTGTCTGAAATTACTTGATCATATACTTTCTTCAGTCTTCATATTATAGACCAAAATAACAACTATTAACCCGTGCTTTTTTACCCGTAGTAATTTCCCTCATCGCATGAACCAATCAAACAATTTGATCGGTTCATGCGACGAAGGGAATTACTGGACTCTAAACCACAACTAGGTAGTTGTTATTTCTATTCTTATATATTCTGTTTATAAGAGACGACAAGTAGTGTTGTTGCAGTAGTTTTCATATAATGACAGGTCCTCAACAAATCAACATCAGAGTATGTGCGAGTAGGCGTGGCTTATCTGACCATGAATATGATGGAGAATATACCACGGATGAGATCTATGACATAAATAGGGAGAAAATCTTAAGTCATATAAGAGTGTCGTATAATTGACGGTTCGCATTGACGAGTCGCAATAACCTGTCAAATGAATTACTGATCCGAGGCGAGGTGATACTCTAACAGGTTAATGCCCCCTGACGAGGAGAATTATGGGGCGATAAAGCTTTGCTATGCAGTATTGTTTTTATTCTTATATACTGCAGACGACACCTGCACACGTGCGATGTAGGCGTCAAAATTAATAAGTAGACGGAGGTTAAAGAGCTGTAAATGTGTTGGAGAATACATGTAATAGGTTCTATCACGATCTACTGAGTGAGACATACAAATTTACAGGAGTGACGGAAAATTCGTCTTTTCCCGAGTGGAGCGTTGCGGAAAGAGGGAAAAGATGAAAAATTTCCATCACGAGTGAAGATTGATATGTCTCACTCAGTAGAAAGTGATGGAATCGATTTCTTCTTCCATAAAACATAAGAAAAAAGAGAAATTAAACAACGTTTCATGTCATCTAACGCCATGATTTCTGACGACGTTACTGTAACGTCTCAATAAGATTCTCTTTTATCATTGGTCAATTGGAGCCCTTAAGACAACTGATGTGTCTCACGCAGGCTGACTCACAGGGTATGAACAAAACTTGATAAGAATAATATTTCACGAATGAGTTCTATGAGGAATGTATAGGAAGAAAATCCCAAGTCATGTTAGAATTGTCGTCCACTCAATGTCATTTATATCCATATACAGACAACTTATTGGTTGATTTTTAATGCAACAACTACGACCCAAGAAAATAATTCGTGTCTCTAAGTTGTGCAAACGTAACCACACCACTTGAGGTCGACTTATGGTGCATATTGTGACAACATTGTCTTTACATAAGTTTGTGTTGTTCTTTCGATTGTACTCTAACTCTTCGTTCGTTTGTTATTTGTTAAAGTAGTAATTGTTTTGAGCGGGTACATTCCCATAATGATTACTGCAACGTCTTATTCCTTATCTTTCCTTTATTTTCCATGGCCGTTGTGCAGACGAAATCATTAGGTTATCAGGTTGAAAGATTGTTCCCTGTTATTCAAATTTGGACGGAAAATAACAAAGAGGAAATGGATGAACGTCCTTGCCACTGAAACAACAGGAAACACTTTCAGCCTTGCCAACTATTTTTCAATGAAGATGCTTGTTTTGATCACATTATTCTTTTCTTCACTCTTTTAAAACACGTAATAAAGGAGGCTTACGATCCTTTCATTCAGAAAGTCGCACTGAATATGCTTCTGGTATTTTAAAATCCTTTTGATATAATAATAGAATTGATAGAATCCTATTATTTGTCGATAACTGGTTTAAAACAAATGGAAATCAAACTAAATTTAATCCAAAAAAAAAATTCTTTCATCCAATAATTGAAAATGTTATATCCAAATAAGACATTTTCATGAATTGTAATAAATAACAAATTCAATCAGCACTAAAGATGGTTGACTGTTAGTTCCCGAGGATATCGCTCGCCTAGTTTTAGTATTTACGCACTGCATTTATATTCTAAATTTTCTGTCATCAAATTAGACCTAAATGGGGTATCTCCCTCATTGCATAGGTCTGTCATTAGCTGGGGTTTTGGCATAATGTTTTCGGTCATGTTTAAATTTAAGCTTCTTGCGCCTACTGAGTACCCTCCGACGATGTATTGGCCGTATTTTTCGCTTAAATACATTTCTGAATGCACCCTACACAAAATTTGGAGCCGCTCATTATTGGGCAAGGGGAAAGTGTAGATGGCACTATGAAAATTCGCTTTGAATTTATTCAGCCTGTTTGACATCATATATATTGGCGATGATTTAATATCCGAAACACGTGTCTAGTACATTAAAATTGGTACTATAGAATAAATATTTCAATATTGACAATTCTAACGTTATAACGTATAACTATTTTACGAACTTCGGAAAATATAAGGAAATGTTTACACTTTTACAATGTATTTTTTCGATAATATCTGATATGGTGATAAAAAGAAGCAATGTGTCTCACACTTTTTGGCCATATTACATATTTTTGGATTGAGGATCACTGACGAGGGTTAAATACCCGAAACGTGCATGTCTGGTCCATGCTGTAAATTTATCTGTTTGTAAATGATGCTATTGAATTTGAAGACGTTTAACATTTGTTTCGCGATTAGACATAACCGGTGTATAAATGTGGGAACTTGTGCATGAAAGGTTTTCCATCAATTAGTAAAAATCATTTGTCTCTCTTAGCTGAACTGAAACTTATGAGTTAAAGAAGATCCTGACGATAATCTCAACAGCACTCACAATAGAGCACCAAATTGTGCATCGACGGACCATGATACTTTTTTTCAGTTTTTATACGGGAAGCTTATTTCATTTATTGAAATCGACACAAGACTGTACACCAGGCGGTTCATTTACTCTTACTTTCAAAATATCAAAAGTAGAATTAGTATCTTCATAGATGAAAATGAATAATTCGGAAAAAGCTGTCTTCTTTCTCTCATAAGGCCCCTTGACTTTGTCGGTTTCCATGTTACGGTATGATGTATACAGCTTTGAATTTACTCAGTCTTATTTTCGCACTGTCAAGAAAAGAGAATGGTTCACCTTGTGTGGAATTCGCCCACAATCACACAATTTATCAAGAAATCATTTAGTTGAACTTTTATTCCCGCTGTCTTAATTTCACCCGCATGGCTGTGCGCATCGTCTGGAGACAAGTGTACGTGATGCCTTATCCCCCCTTGTCAGATGTTACACACAAAACTGTGTCTCTATAGAGTTTCTCAGTGGTGACTCATCAAGCCAAAACTTCCGATAAGTTACTAGCAAACGTCTTTTTTCAATGTGTTGTTGAGGGAATAGTACACATCTTCAAATTCATAGCCTCATTTAAGAACAGATAAATTTGCAGGATTGACCAGACCTGCACGTCTCGGTTCCTTGATGGGCATTGTGCGGAAAGGGTGAAAATCAAACGGAGACGAACATTTCCCCGTATATTTCAACCACCGTTAATTTTTGCATAGCATGATGATCAATTTTTCTCAGAAGAAAAGCGGCCTTATCACCGCGACTAGTGTATCACCGTATCTTGTAAATATGAACATCGTTTTAGTCCTTAAGGATGCTTTCTTCTGAGATCTCGAATTCAAAAGCATCAAACTTTTATTCTAACCATTATATTTCAATAGTACTTGACCCGATAAGTAATAAAACAAACAGAAAAGGATACCAAGATATGGACTTTATGTCAGATATTTGCCATCAAAGATACCCATCTTCAACCATCTCAGAATATTGTGGTGAAATTGAAAATTGGCGAAATATTACTCATAAAATCTAAAATATATATATTCTTACGGAATTGTTAAATTGGATTACTCAAATATATTAGAATACATTACTTTACTACTGTTGAATACAATTTTTATGACATAAGATGTAACGGAATGAAATTTTTAGCAAATTCTTACCTCATATGGCAATTTTTAAAGTAACGTAAGAAACAGATTTTTGGCACTAAAATGCTGATAAAAAATGTAATTCCATCAAACTTTTTTTAAAACTTCACATAGTGTATCTAGGGACATTATAGCATGTTTTTATTAAAGAAAAAGTAGAGGGTGTTATGCATTGGGAAAAAGTTTTGGTCCATTTTGCTACCCTACCCCCTTCTTTCAAAATGATACAGGAAATAGAAAAAACACCATATTGCCAACAGTACGTACAGGTTTTATTGATTATGTTTGGTTTTATATACATTCCAATAATCTGACATTAAACATATTTTTTGCATAGCTAGGGGAAAGGAGGGGGGTTCAGCCCCCCCCCCCCCTCCGTCTTGAACTCACCGAAACATTTTTTTTTGCATATTAATTGAAAAAAGATTCCACAAACATGGCAGATATTTCACACGTAAATTAATCGTTAACAGACCTTTCATTATGGACCTTGACTTTTGATGTAGTGACCTTGACCTTTGAGATTGACCTATTTTTAACAAACCCGGCAATATCTCGCTACTGTATAAACCTTCACTTTTTCTACAAAAACCTATACACAGCGCGCGGCACTGTCTTCTGACTGTTTTTCTTTTTCTTTTTTTTTTCTTAGTCTGTTTTGTTCTTTCCTGTGTTTAATGTACAATGTAAACAGCAAATAAAGAACAATGATACGTATGTAGACGAGGGAACTCTCCGACCGCAGAATATATTCGATAACCTAAGACAATAAAAAAAGTATGATTGAATCTGAATTTTTAAATCCAACTTCAACGTTATCGATAAATATGTCAAAGAACATGTAGATGTAATATACATTCTCTCTCTCACACACACACACCCCATGACACACGTTTAGTTTGTCGGAAGACGCTGTACGCCGTGCAAGTTTATTTTTATCTTTTATCGCATTTTTTTTTCTTTAATTTGCGGAGACCCCCCCCCAACCGGATTATCAATATTTTTGTTTCGGTCCATGGGGTTACATGATTCGGATTTTTTTTTGGATGAAAAATGCATCTTACCTTTCCTTTTATAAAGTCTTCCTCTCTTATGACGCATGTCAGCCGTGAAATGCCCGTACGTCTTCAATGCGACAGTCGCACGAAAAAAAGTTTGTTATCTAACACTACGAACTCTTTTGAAATATTTCGTGCCGCAGTCTTACGGCGGTCTCGAACAGTTATGGTGCAGCCGTACGGCGTGCAGGATCGCAGAGACCGTATGGCTGCGGCAAGGCTGATGTGAAAGGGCCTTATTTAAGTTTTCCTTTAAAAGATTAATTATTTGTCGGAAAAAAATGTATGAAATAAGATGATAGCTGATGATTTTGTTATCGATATGTACCCTTACTAATGTAAAGTCCCTGTTTTGTATCCATTTTTCAAATAAATGACAGAATTTATGAAATTGGATCATGTAAACAGGAAAATTTAGAATTGTCTGATAGAGTTCAAAATTTCAAATTTTTGCAGACATAATGCTGCTAAAAGAAATAAAGGAAATAGATTAGAAAAAAAGAATAAAGATAAAGCGGAAGAAATAAAAAAAAAAGTACGTGGCGATTTATTATTATTATATATTTTTTTAATAAATAGAAATCCAGAGACGAATCACCATTAATACATGTTTCTTTGACCCAATGACAGTACAGAGTTCAATTACTGGTGAAGTTCTATTTTCCATGATGTTTCGGTGTATTTCATATGCTTTTGTTGTGTCTCTGATTTGTTTCACACTGAAAATACAAATCTATTTCTTAAAAGTATTGTTTTTATTGAATTAATCTTCTCAATTGATGTAATTTAAAGGCAAATATAAGTAATCAAACATTACATCCCTTTCCTGCAGCGTTATTTATCTGTTTTATTCATGGCGGGAAGACGAACGTCATTTTTGCTGCGTGACGTCAAAGATTCTCGCAGTGACGTAATGTTATTTGAACAAGGTTGTTTTAAAGCAAAAAGATAACATAAAATGTTTATACTTATGAAAATAACAAATATATCCTCAAACAACTCCATTGAACCATGCTATTGAATTTGATGCAGTGAACAGAAAAAACAAATGTCGTACATCTTTCTTTTACGACATTAGGAGTTATCTCCCGTCGTCGAGAACGTTTTCTGTTCAACTCGCCAGGAGAAAGCATCCTTAAGATAATGCTTACTCCTATATTACAACTTTGCTGCTTGGAAGAGTGCAGCTACCTGTCTACCTACCATTTTTCTATCAGTTCTAGTGTACTAGCATTTTACTTTTTACAGGTATCGTATACGATAACTTTTCTTGTTACTATATTATGTTATTGGTGCTTATTCGCTTTCTGTCTCTCGGTATATGTTGGACATACCTTTCACAGTCCTAGGCCATATTTCATTGTTTGAATTGAAGATCAATGACGAGGACTAAGTACCCGAAACATGCATGTCTTGTCCATGCTGCAAATATATCTGTACTTAAATGATGCTATTGATTTGAAGACGTAGCATTAGTCTTTTGAGAGATACAAAATTGCTTTGCAAAAATGAGCAAGAAATATGTTGAAAATTATTTACATTATTGTAATTTCTTTTGCTGATATGTGTCTTATTTTATGTGACATTAACGTATTGTCAAAGTATTTCCAAAACCAATTTCAAATTTCAAAATAACAACATACAAAAGGGACAACAAGAAGTTTTATTCAAGCATACAACAAAGAAAAAATATTTCTATATACCTATTTATCATAATTTAAGATTCTGAATTTAGTATTTGATGCTTGTCTTTAACTTCTTTATACAACCACACAAAAGAAATAACGAAAATTGCTTTTTGGAAACCATAATGATGATAATGACTCAAGTACAAAGATCATGCGTTGTTCAGTTGTGCATCCTACTTTACCAATGTACAGTTTTGTACAAGCTACTTTTCCATTACTTCACACCGACCAATCGAAACGATGGAACTCAATGACTGAATTGTTCAAATCTCATCAGAGAAGACTAGACCTATGTTCAATCTGACATTTGGCTAAACCTGAGCTCGTATCAATTACTAAAGTACGGATTGTCTGTATTTACATAGTTTCTGTGTAGCATTAGCGACCCATAATCTTATCACGTTTTTGTATCACCATCCGACATAGAAAAGTAAGGCTACTTTTTTATACAAAAACTGTGCGTGATTGGATGCCGATCTGCGTAGATAATGAAAGGACCATTTGCGTGCATCCAATTCGGATAACTACACAATTTGTTAATTATATAGCCAATGAACATCTAATGTCGGCTCCGATTGCAGCTACTTGGTCACCGTTCATTTAGTATGCGTCGTCATTCATGCTTCACGGTGGCTTTGCATGATTCATTTATTTGTCCTTTTAGTTCGTTTTTGTATCTTGGTTAGTAGGCGTGAAAGGTTTGCTTGATATGACTTAAGGGAAAGAGGATATGACAAAATTATGAATTAATCAAATTCTCAGTTTTGATACAATATGTTCTATTTCAAATTCGGTCTTTTCGAAATACAGAGACGCTTCCAATTTGTGCAGGTATTTGACGTTAACGCATTGTGACGTCATCAAATTCTATGGAAACCAGCACGAAATTCAGGGAAACAGGGTTACGTTTATGACGTTTTCAAAGGAATTTAATGACGTCACAATGCTCTTACGTCAGATACCTGCACAAATCGAACGTACGCCAGTAAAATCGAAAAGACGGAATTAAATGTACACCATATGCGCATTTAAACGTCAAGTAATATATCATCAGTGATGCTCGAGCTCGAAACGGAGGAAATCCATTTAAGGTAGAGGATACCTAAGGTCAGAATTGTTGGTAATTTTTGCCAAGTTACCCCATTTTTTCTCTTCAGGATAATGTTCAGATTATCAAACTAATATGGTTGTGGTTGTGGGTAAAGAAACTATTATAGTTATCTTTACTCAGATCAAAAAAGGGATTTTTTTCTTACTTTTCCATAGGATTCAATGTTAAAGTTCAAACGACTTAAGGTTAGGGTTGCGACTACAGGGAGATAACTCTATTTCCATATCACATAATATTTGAAAGCGACATAAACGATACATGGTAAAAGCTCAGATTGTGACATTATTTTAGAAAAAAATAATACTCCTATATCCTTTCATTGCTGAATGGATATTTTTGGGAAAAATGCATATTTTTCAATGAAAAATCGCCGAAAATAGGAAAAAATTTGTCATTTTCGCATGAGTTCTGCTACCAACGATTCAAACATCAGAATATTTACTATACTCTTTAAAAGTGAGATAATTAGAAATCCGAACTTCAAGTTAAACTCTATGTTTATGGGTCAAAATGTTGATTTTTTGCAGAAATTATTGTGTTATTAATAGAAACAGTCATTTTGCTCAAAAACTAATTCGGGTACATATTGATTTGACTGCTTTAGGATAAAGCAATACCAGAGATATATATGTAGAAAAATAATTGTGTAGCTGGCGACCTTCTAGCCATTGATAAAATTGATGAATTGTTGCCATGGCAACCAACAACATAGTTTTTACAAGAAAATACTCTCCTTAGAACTGATTATTTTATCAGAATTTCTCAAAATAGCCTTTAATTCATCCACAAGCTATAAGAATCTTGAAAAATAAGGATATATATGAATTTTTGAAATTTCATGCATTTCAGAGGTATGTAAAGTTATGATGTGGTATTCTCTAAAATGACAAAAATGTTAAAATAAGCCAAAAAATGGACGTTTATAGCCAAAAAACGAGACGGGCAAATTTTGATTTTTTGGTCTGAATAGTTCAAGGAGATGTTCCTCTACATATGAACCTATCCATCTTTCTTCTGCATCATTTTTATTAAAAGTCGCCACCCTGACCTTAAGTACTTGGTATAATCATGGGAACAAGAATTATATTTTGTTTGTATATCAGGTTTAACATAAGCTTTGAATGTTTGGAAATGATAATATTGTCAAAATGTTATTAAGGAAAAATCAGCATCTGAGACCTGAGGTATGCCTTAAACTGACATATTTCCTCATAGGTTGGAGGTTTGTGCACACATATTTAAGACGATAAATTTTTCCTTTTGATCATAAAATGATAACTTTAGATGATATGTCGTTCCCGGATGCTCTGTCTTAAAACTGCTAAATTATCCCTGATTCAACATCAGGATTCATGAATAATTTTTATTTTCTGTCTTCATTGCAACATATATGCATGTATTTAGTTTCTTTCCACTATCAACACGTTCTCAGTTTCTCGAGAGAGTGGGGATTTTGGTATTATTCTTTTTAAATGTTACTCAATGCGCACAATGTGGTTATCAGTTGTACCTTTGTGGTAATTTGTCAGTTTCGTTTTTGGCAATAGAAGTTATACTCAGAGGATGAAAAATGTGTGTAAACAAACCTTGACTTAGAACTTTATATCTTCATTCGTTAAAAAGATCGTCGGAAATTTCACATGAACCCTTCTGAGTTCCCACTTGATGTAAGGTTTGTAAGTGTCTGCACAGTATGGTTTTGTCCTTTAATACATTGAACATCGGGAAATCGAAAATGGAGATGTCAAAAAAGGCTTGGGCACAATGATAAACAGGGAATATATATGCACTATAAACCACCCTCAGCTAATATTGCACTTTGTCCTTTTATCGGGCTTCAGATTTGTGTATGACATCTTCAGATCAGATAGTTCAATCCAAAAGTAGTATCATTGAACCGCTCCTTTTTCTCAGCTTTTATTGCAGGGAAGTGTTCTCTGACAAGTCTCTCAAAGTCGTCAACTCAAACAAACTCTTAAGTCTGTAAAGAAACAGTGCCTAATCCTGAATGTATAGAGATTAATGTGTTAAGCATTTCACTCAAAAATCATTTCCATCTTCCAATAATTTAGCACAGTGTCACTGTCTATTTACTAATTCCCTAAACTGTTTTGTCTCTTTGATTGTCCTGTAAGCTATCGGTTTTCATAAAATCATTCAAAT
Organism: Pinctada fucata; assembly: GCA_028142955.1. NCBI lineage: Eukaryota > Metazoa > Mollusca > Bivalvia > Pterioida > Pteriidae > Pinctada > Pinctada fucata. Next base: position 19,917,256 of record AP027107.1, on the reverse strand, counting down.
TTTGTACTCTTTATTCAACGACTCCACATTCTATATTGAAAGAAAGAATCTATTCTATCATATGCCAATAGCAAATACAAGTATATACAGTAACTGTGGTTTACAATAGAACTTATTTTGTGAGGGAAAGTTCTCATTCTACAAATATACATACAGAAAGGAAGAAGAGGTAATCAAAATATTGACGTGTCTATATGAATGGTGTTTCAGCAAATTATGGGAATTCGAATGTGAACCAAATGAGCTCCACTTCTTGCTGAAAATCTTCTATACTGGTATAACGACAATAATGGATAATGACCATATCCCTGTATACAGCACAAAATCGATAATTCAGAAAATCAGAAACCGAAGGCATACAAAATCAGGATAACACAGAAACCAAAACAAACAAACAAAAACCTCCACCACATGAAAAGAAGCGAACTCCCGATATGGGAGTGAGACCAGGTGCCCAGGAAGAGTAAGCATCTCCTGCTTGCATGCAACACCCGCCGCTTCAATTCGGTAGAAAAGAAGCTTAAATTTAGTGCAGTCCTTACTCTTTCATGGAAAGCAAATTCAATTTTACAATAAGATATACCGTATAACCAGAAATTTTCGCATTTCACGATTTTATCGTAAAAAGGTGTCTTTATTTTCTTTATTTTCGCATGTACAATTTTCTGCGAAATTGCTAAATTACAAACAATTATGTTCATGTGATGTTACTGTTTTGTACCTTTCATTATAGAAATTTCGTTAGGCATGGTCCATTTGATATTCTGGGGGGGGGGGGGGGGGGGGCTTGGGTTTTTTGTCGGAGCAAGATTATTTTTTTCGCCTCGGACTGGAGCAAAATAAATTTTTTCTTGCAAAGTTGGAGCAAGGAAAGTTTATTTAAAACAATTGATGTGAATTAAGAATGTTTGTATTTTTTCAATAGAAATTCTTTATTTTTATTTAAATTACTCCAAACATTATATTTATGTAAAACTTGTATTCACGTCTAAACTGAGAGAGATGAAAGATTTTTACAATATGCGATATATAATTTTCAGTTGACAAAATATATATAAGCCAAGGTCATGTAACATGTAGGATGGACTGATGCACGTTTTCTCATGTAGAATGAAAACTAGTGAAAAACTTATTTAAATTCTCCTTCCAATGACAAATATGGATAATGACCATATCCCTGTTAACAGTACAAAATCGATAATTCAGAAAATCAGAAACCGAAGGCATACAAAATCAGGATAAAACAGGAACCAAAGCAAACAAACAAAAACCTCCACCTATGAAAAGAAGCGAACTCCCGATATGAGAGTGAGACCAGGTGCCCAGGAAAAGTAAGCATCTCCTGCTTGCATGCAATACCCGCCGCTTCAATTCGGTAGAACTGTCACATCCGGTTACTTCCATTTCGGAAGACAAATAGTACAATCTTTGGTTGGATGGTTCAAATGGTCTATGACAAAATATCGTCCACCATTCTGGAGACTGGAACATCATAGTGTATGACGAGTTCCCCATATCGACCGTAGAACTTCCTCAGTGACGATGTTAGTCGGTCACAAACATATTCCTGACTGAGAAGCTTATCTGAAAGACGCCTAGCTCTCAGAACAAAATCCGTATATTTGGTACTTGCTCTGGCATAGCGTATCAACTGAGAAATGACACGCCATAAGCAGGCGATGAAGGGATGTTGCTACTCAGAAAAGGAAAGTTTGTAATGTTGAAATTGAAGTCGTCACGTTTGTCATAGAGTGAGGTGTTCATGTGACCATCAGTGTCGTAGGACAACATTATGTCCAAATAGGATGCTGAATTATTTGTCTCTGTAGTTTCTTTGACTTCAAGCTCCGAAGGGTAGATGCTGCTCAGGTAATCCGCGAATTTTGGATTATTGATGGACAACACATCGTCTATGTATCTGTAAGTGAAGTTGAAGTCAGAAGCTAAGTATCTTTTCCCTTCAGAGACCAAAGATTGAATGAATTCAGCTTCGTACGAGTAAAGGAAAATGTCGGCAAGTAGTGGGGCACAATTGGTCCCCATTGGAATTCCGACAATTTGCTGGAAGACCTTTCCTCCAAACACCACAAAAAATATTGTCGATCAGAAAGTTTAACATCTGAATAATGTCTGTTTCAGTGTACTTATTTTCAGAATCTGACTTTTCTTTTACAAAGTAGGTTTTGTCATAGTTAACAACAATAAATTTGTATTTGCGATTACCGTTCTTACTTGTAAACGCATTACTTATAATTTTTGCGATTCTTTCTTTCAATTTAGAATGTGGAATTGTAGTGTAAAGTGTCGAAAAATCAAAGGCTTTGATCGAATGGACTCTACAAAAATGAGTGGATTTCAGATGCTCTAAAAGTTCCTTCGAATTCTTTAAAATCCACATCTGGTTGATACCACTGCGAGAATATACTGTCGAACAATATATTTGAAGCCCAGATTTGATTTCAGATAAAACTTTGGTGAGTAAGATTGATACAGATTTGGTAGAACATTTTGAAGAACCAGCGATGAAACGTTGTTTGTACTGATTCTTATGCATTTTAGGTATGCAGTATAAGTATGGTAAATCTAAATCTAAATTGGTAGTGTCGAAGCCAAAGGAAGCAAGAGCTGATTTGCGGTTATCTATTATTTCAGAGGCAGAAAGGTTTGTTGGGGTGTAAGTGGGATTTCCAGGTGTCGAATTTAAACCCAACTCTTTAACTAGACTGTCGAAATAGTACTTTTTGCAAGTAAATGTGTAATTATTTGAGGCTTTGTCCGCTGGTGTGATGACATAATGTTCTTGGAGGTAGGTAAGCTCTGTGATAACATCAGGGTCTTTAAATATAGACACGAATCTGGTGTTCACAGTTGATTTTAATCGGTTAATTCTAGATAAAAGTAACCCTCTGATTGATTTTATCCATTCGGAAAGGGTGTCGAGCTGTACATCCTCTTTCTTTGCCCAACGTCTTGCATATTCCTCAGAAGAGTCCATGATAATTTTGACATTTTGGTTCCATGTGTAGGACATACTTTCTCTGTATTTGGGACCCTTTTTTAACAATTCTCTCAACTTGTCGTTCTTGACTATACTAAGGCCACCAGTGATAACGTGTCCACAAGTAGAGTGGTTAAATCCGATGAAGAACATTCGCAGGCAAGTGGATGTAGTGAGGGATTACTTAAATCATTACACTGCAGGAATCGTTTGTAATTGTAAATTTTAGATGCAACTGTTGGTGTGTAGCTTTAGGAAATACAAGGAGTTTCTTTTCTTTTGAAATATGGTGGGATTTTTTCAGTGACAGTTTTGTGATTCAAAATTTGACCAAGATTCAAGTTATCAATACCTTTGTTTGCAAATCTTACTTTAATGAAAGGGCGGTTTGTTTTCTCCTCTGATTTATCTGATCTAACTGCTTGAAATAAACGAAGAGTAGAAATGTCCAAGGTGACTCATTGTAGTCTGTATTCTGGGGAACGTGTATCGGTATATGCGATGTCCTTCGTATAGTCGTAGATTTCGTGTAACTTCCGTAAAGGAACAGAGTATAATTTGGTACGAATATAATGCAGGCCTAGAGGCTCATTCAAAAATGGAACCAAGTCATCGAAGGAGAAACTATGTATCTCAGGCCTATTATATTTTCGAATGCCATGACTTCGAGGTCTTCTTTGTGGTCTGTTGAATAAGCTAGTCACATTTACCGATTGACAACCGGGACTTGTTAAGTTTCCTATAGTGCTGATGTTATCGTTGCACCCATAGGGCACTGCAGTGTTAAGGTTTTTTATCCAGAACTCTTCTCTGTTGCGACGGAGAGGTGTGCTCAAATTGGGATTGCTTGTGGGGTGATATATTTTCTCCAGGATTCTGACTCTCATAGATAAAACAGAATGATCCGCCTGGTCAAAATGTCGATAAAGGAATTGACTTCCTTTATTATTTATTTTTGACCGGTGTCCTGACATTCTTTTTCGGAGCTGACCTTTGGTTTCACCCACATAAATCAATCCACAAAGTGAGCACTCTATTCCGTACACAACATTAGATGTCATGCAGTTAAGGTTTTCAAAACTATGCGTGATAAATGTTTGTTTTGTGAGATTACTTGAGAATGAAGTGTCTTTTATTAGGATGTTACAAGTTTTGCAGTTCTTCATGCCGCACTTAGAAATTGAGCAATCGCTTGGTGAAAATTGGTGCTCTTTTAGTATATCGACCACTTCAATCTTACAGGGCTTGATTTTAATATATCCATCTGCATGTTTATACCAAAACTCATGGTTGTCACTTACTACAAATGTTTCATCTCTAATGTCGTGTAAGCTAATTCTAGGGACACCTAAGCTGGTATATAAAATTAGACACTATGGTGATACATGTATCTATTAATAGTAATGAATTATATTGATAATGTATTTAAGCATTTTAATTGTTTCAGTCACATGCATTCTTTTGATATTTTCAAATATGAACTTGCCTATACAGAAGAAAAATATGGCGAGCGAAGCGAGCCAAAATTTATTTATAGAAATTAGTTCAAACAGCGGCGAGGGAAGCGAGCCGAAAAATTTTCAGGAATTTAAAGCGAATTTTATGGTTATTCTTCAAATTCAGATTACTTGTAAGAGCAAGATTATTTTTTTCTGTCACACCGTAAGCAAATTTATTGTTTTCATCAAAATTCAGAGCAAAATTATTTTTTTCGAAAAAACCCCCAAGCCCCCCCCCCCTCCCCAGAATATCAAAAGGACCGTGCTTTAGTTCTATCATAAGAATACACTCAATTCACCCCTCATTACGTTTGATCAACAAGAGTGAAGAATGGCACATTTCAAATATTAACAAATGTAACGAAAATAACAATTTACGATATACCTTATCAAACAAAATTTTTCGCGAGAATAATTTTCGCAATTCCAAATCACTTGCGAATATAGTGAAAATTATAACATCGCGAAAATATCTGGTTATACGGTATCTATGACGTGCTTTTTATGAATAACACACATTTTTCTAATAACCTTGGCAAAATTTCGTGTGAACAAAATTAATTTGAGAATAACAGGAAAAGTTGAAACACTTTAATTTCTTGATGATTGAAGATATTTTGGAAGATAATTTTGATTTGCTAATGACATTTATTGCAAACCATGTTTCTGGGAATGAATTCATTTTAAGCGGTTATTAGTCGATCTCTTTTGGAAATGATTTTTTTCAAAGTAGATGAAAAATTGGTACAAATGCACATTAAAGAATAAGTGAAACTTGATTCCTTTAAAACATTGTCTGAAATTTCAAATAACCTGACCTGAGTTCCTACGAAGAGATGTACTTTAAGAACGGTTTCTTACAGTATGTGCTGTATGACATAAAGCTTTCATTAATATGAATGTTTTTAATTAAAAAAAAGTACCTTTAAAAAGCTTTGACTCAATTCAAAGCAGTGAATAGAGTGTAAACTAAATTAAGCTCCTGCCTACTGTCTCGTGTTCATTTTTATGTTTTTTTTATGTCCGTATGAGATCTTATTTCGCACCTAATTCAATCACCAAAGAGTATTGTGGAAGCGCTCCTTTTTCTTTGTACTTTTTGAGCGGAGGAGTTGACGGATAACAAGGCACTAAAAGTCGAATATAAAAAAGGGACTCGATTTTATAGTCATCTGAAATCGTTTGAATTGAAAAATATATTCTATAATACATTTTACAGTGCCTAACCGTTTATATATAAAGCTGGAAGAATAATAAATCTCGTACACGAATCATTTCAATCTTTCAATATTTTTGTTCTTTATTTTTGTCTAAACACTCACCTGCTAAGTCTGTTTTGTTCCCTTGTAATTCATCGTTTTTGAATTATGTATAAATTGTGTTTACTTGATAAAAGGTTAAACCGTTCTTTGCTTAATCATTATACTCATATCTAAGAATGCTGAAACGGAAACCAGCTTTGCAGTGATCTTGAGGTCGCCTTGACAATTTTTCTTGTAAGCCACTTAGAAATATTCTTTTGACATGATTTGTCTTTGATATCGAACAAATCCTATCGTTATTTTCCCTATGAAGAAAAAATAAACATGCAAAAGTATGTTTTATCTATGTGTACAAAGCAGATGTTGCCAAGCAAAACGCTTTCTTTTCGGATGATTCAATGGAAATTATAAATAACATTTAATCCTTTTGGATAATTATGCAGTGCATGGCTACTTTATAAAATAAGTTAGGACACAGCAGTTCATAAAAATGGAAAAAGAGCTAACTTTTGGTTTTGTTTTATGTCTAATTGTAGGTAAGATTTCAGCTGTGTTTGTTAAATTGGGATCCTGATTCGTCATTTAAAATTGATAGATTATTTTAACGGATTATTCTTTTCGTAGGTCACTAAGTCTTGTGCTTTTAATGTAGATTGTGCCTCTGGTAATATTTTTATATTATTGCACATTCGGTAAAGCTAATGCAGGTTTCAAAGAAATGTTTGGTTAAAAAATGTTACTACAATGTAAAAACTGTGAATTTTTGGATTTTTCCATAGGGTGTAATGTTTAAGTTGGGGGTCATTTGAATTTATGAACGATAAAGATATCGCTACAATCTAGGGTCCATTTGAAAAGTTCTTTTTATAAAAGGGTCAAAGATGATAAACTCGTACATTTTTGGACATAAGAACTTTCATACTCTGGACATATTACATTGTTTAGTTTGAGGATCACTGAGGACACGAGGATTACGTACCTGAAACGTGCATGTCTGGTCCATGCCGCAAATTTGTCAGTTCTTAAATGATGCTATTGAATTTGATTACGTTTAAAATAGAAAATTCCACAACAGTGATCATAGGGAGAATATTAGCTCTCACGATCAGAGGTACGAGTTACCTTAAAGTATTTCATCATATACAATCCCATGGGTTTCGACCGTTAAATTGTCAATGTAAATGAACTATCCACTATATCTTCATTCTATATACGTATCAAAATAATTGATTTTTGAACTCTTGCAGAAGATCATAGTTGAATGTGTATTTTCATGATTTTGTATGCATATCAATTACAGTTTACTCTCGTTTTCTCAAACTCGGTTAACTCGGATTTCCGCATGACTCGAAATGTTTTTAAAAGTCATGTTTCTTTTCCATTGGTTTCAATGCATTTTCACTCAGACTGATAACTCGAATTCCGATAACTGGAGCTTTTCGTTAAGTAAAACTAATTAACTTCGAATATCAATTCATGAATGTGAAGATTTTAAATTGATATACATGTCCTTCTTGTGCTTTTTTTTAACGGAGTATTCTTGATAAATTTTTTCTCTTTTAGGTACATGCGCTTCTTATGCAGTTGGAACTGTAAAAGTTATTCCGCCTCCGGTTGTCATTTACCCAAAACCACATATTTTAAAGACAGGGTATATACATGTCATAACCGGAAAGCCATCTGGATTGACGCATGCCGACGTTACACACAATGACGCATTTGCTCATTCTAAAGACGGGGGTCACGCAGACGCACGGATTCACAAAGATGAAAGTTATGCTCATGCAGTAACGAAACACGGCAACCACGGTACAGTATCCATCTTCAGGAAAATATATGGTTTGCACGTGAAAAGAACTCACTATTGGAGATGAAGTAACGCAAAATGCCACGAAAGAAGATTGGATTAAGTGAAAATTGACATATATATGTTTGCACTTGTTCGATAAACATATTCATTTCTTTATTTTTCATTTAAGTGTCTGAACGTTTGTTTGTCGTAAAGAAGATATACCTATAAATCAAGGAATTTGCAAAAAAAGTCATTGTTAGATTTTGTTCATTAGTTGGAATACGTTGAAATACCACTTTAAGAATAAAATCCAAAATCTCTCTATCGAAACCATTAGCAGTGGAGAATTCGGAGCCTGGCAATATATATTGAAAGAATCAGATCCGACAAAAGAAATAATCGAACATTTGGAAAATATCAACTTTAGCGTTTCGGAGTTTTGCTGTGGGTGCTCAAACCGAAAGGTAGCGAGATCGGGATTTCATAAAACATACGGGGGCTGATTGATATGTTATGAGCCTCGTATTGATGGAGTAAAATTTTATTATATGCATTTTGCATTATTTTTAGCCCCCTACCGGCAACGCCGAAGGGGACTCTTATTCAACATAATTCCCTTCAGTGTGTAGACACTTTTGCCACTGGTGTTTAAGGGCCTCAATGCTTCTTTTGAATTTGGAGTCGCGCACTCTCTGTAAAGTAAATGTACAAATCTAAATTCAAATTATTAAAGACTGCGCTACTGAAATGAATTTTGGTGGCTGCGCTGGAAGCATCACTGATGATAATTTAATATTCGAAACACGTGTCTGGTGCAGGTGAAATTGGTTTGGAATTTTCTTCATGAAGGTATAGAGAGAATACTTCTGTATTATTATTATAAACACTTATTTCATGTTGCAGTGTGGAGCAGTTGAAATCGTTCCACGTGACCTGATGTTTAGAAGTGTATTAATTACTTCTTTCCAGCTCTGTCGCCTGAAAGAAGCTTTATTTTGGCCCTTTATCGATTTATTTATTTTGCTATTTCGAAATCTTGTCATTTCATTCAAAAGTATCACCGAAATCAAAGATGATTAACATCTTAGCACCATCCCTGCTATGCTATTTTGAACATATATTTTATTTGGATATGCTACTGAATCGACCCTACAGGAAATTTGGAAAAAAGATGGTTTGGAATTTTCTTCATGAGGGTATAGAGTTGGAACACTTCCGTATTCGACTCTAGTTTAAAAAATCATTATAGTGATGATTAAATGAGATGAGTGAGGAAAATAATCTATCACGACGTTGCGACTGAGACAGGGGAATCTCATCCTCGTGTAAAAGATTTGCATCCACGATTCAGCTTGAGAGTTGTGGATGTAGTAAATCTTTTGCAGAAGGATGAGAATCCCCTGTCTCAGTTGCAACGTCGTGATAGATTATTTTTCTCACTCAGCTCATTTAATCATCACTATAATTTTCTTAAACTAGAGTCGATACCAAAACCTACAATAATCTAACGATGGCGTGACGTTACAATCGTGACGTCATACAATGTAATATGAGTCATGTGTAGTGTGAGGCAAGGAAATTTCAAACTGCTACGATTTTTTCCTTTGTCTCTCGAAGGAAGTGAGTGAGAACTCCTTATCTTGACTGGTCAGAACGCCACCCACTGCAAGTATGACGTCATCATCGGACTGAAAGTGGATGCCAGAAATAGCTGCTTTCAGTTTTGGGAATATATAAAAGTATGATAAAGGTAGGGGGTTTATAGTCTTGTTCGCCTGAGCCTTACGCGACTTCTACAATCACCTCCTTGGCGAGACCTGTACAATCTAGTGCTTTCTACACTCCCTTGGGAGTATACAAGCAGAGCTGCCGCTTAGGCGCTAATGCTTTTCATTCACATTACAAGCTCGTCTCATGTGAGAGGTACCCGGTTTATTCCTGGATGGAAAGAGTACAACGTAGTGTAAAGTAACTTGCCCAAGGTTACAATGGTTTGCAATGATCGGCGACGATGAGACTCGAACCCACGACCTATCAATTCGTAGTCCACCGCGCTTACCACTACGCTAACAGCACTACGAAAGTTTGACTGAGCGAGATCAGGTGAATGAGGCGGATGCTCTATCAAATTGTAGCCACAATCACGAATGGCTGCCATGGTAGTGACGGCAGTGACAGAGTTGGGAAGAGGAGTAATGTCCTGATGGAACAACATACCTTTCACTAGTGAGCTTTCCGTGGTAATTAAGTTTAATATTTTTCCGTAAGTGTGTCAGAAGTGAAGCATATTATATTCAATTGTTTGTCTGCCCTTTTTGGAGATAATCTATCAGCAGCATCTTTCTATTTCCCAGAAAACTGAGGCTCATATCAATCAGCCCTAATATAATCATAGTAGACAGTTAATATTTCATCATATTTCGTTGAAACACAATGGTCCACAAAATAAATTCCACCAGCTGTTTTTCAGTGAGACCTCAGACATCCAATAAATGACATTTTTCCTATGAAAATGATATTAGATTGCCGTAAAAAATAAATATTTGAATACATTTTTAAATTAATGTGACCTCTGCTCGTGGACGGGTTATGAGCTTGTTCACTCTTCTGCAAAGTTTATCACACACTTATGTCAACATTTAGAAATCAAACATCAATGAAAATATTAGTATATTTTTCAACCTTTATTAAGGAAAATGACATACTAAACATGATTGATTTTACATTGTAACATGCAATTATAGATTACCGAAGATTGCATAGAGAATTTTCATAGGGACGATACAGGTTTTAATGAATCAAGGGAGAGAACTGTTAGCTGAGATCAAATACTTCTTGTAATCATGCTGTATCCACCGAGGATTGATTAGATTACTGCTTTACCGTAGGATGTTGTATTACTTTTTGATTACGATGTAGTGTCTCAACCTACACTAAAGACTTCAAAAACTTCAATATTCAGAAGTCGGGAAAGATAGAAATTCTATTTCAATTCTATTATCCAGACGTGTCCACAAAGTAGATCTTTCCAAATGTGAGACAAGGAGGAGATCCAATATACGGACGTCAAAGTTATTCCAGAGCCAAATTGACTCTTAGCATACCTTCGTCCCTTGCCTACGATAAAATTAATAAGATTAGAATTGACACGCTATTGTTTAGCAAGTGACTTTGTCCATAGGAGACTAACCGAACAAACTATTTAACCAAAGGTACATTTTGTTACCACTGATTTTGTCACGACAAAAACAGTTGATAATACAATGAAATTATAAAATATCATGATGTTTCGAAGTCGTCCATTTTGGAACATATTATAGATTAGAACCATCCAAAATACCGAATGAGATTTTGTTTTGCTCTGCACGACCAAAGTGTTTGGTGTTTCTAGCATAAGGATACGTTAACTTAACTCTCCAAGGGCACCTGATCTGATCTCAATTTGGAATGAGTCCAGGTGCCCAGGATGAGTCAGCATCTCCATAAGGTGGGCCGTTTCCCATGCTAAAATTTAACATAGAAAACGCCCCATCTAAAAGTATTTAGTCTGTATATGATTGCATAAACCCAGGATTATATACTATACTCAAAAATTTACGACTGACTGAAAACTAATAAATTTATTTAGATAACTGCATGACAAAGTAATCAAAATCGCGTTTATCGAGTTTCCGAAGTGTGTCGCGCTGAAAGTAATTTATGTAAAGTCACGCAACATACAGTAACAATTTTCCTGTAATTATGAATGCTGATTCAAATGAGTTAAAGAAGATCCTGACGATAATCTCAACGACCATTGTAAAGATCATCCTGCTTATGATAAGAAAAATGAGATTATAAAACTGTTTCATTGTCTCCTTTAAAGGATACATCGGTTCCACCCAAGGGGTATCAAAATCATTAAAAACCCAAGGCTTGTATTACATTGTTGAGATTGAAGATCAGTGACGAGGTTTAAGTACCCGCAACGTGCATGTCTGGCCCATGCTGCAAATCTATCTGTTCTTAAATGAATGAAAGAAGATCCCGACGACAATATAAACAGCACAGTACCAAACTGAGCATCGACGGACCCCTAGCAAGCTAGAGGTGAGATCAGGTGCCCCGAAGGAGTAAGCATCCCCTGTTTTGCTAGCCGCACTCGCCGTCGATGTTCACGCAGGAAACGAAAAATAATATCAACAAAACAGGCACTGACTGAGGTTATGTATATATAGAAAGTGCTATGGCGACCATGTCAGGAAAAGACATTCAAAACACTTACCCGTCAAACACCTCGCGGGGAACTTTTTACGAGCTCCAAATGCTATTGAATTTTTAGAAGTTTAAGATTGCCCGAGTGTTTTGCAAAAGTTTGAGACCCCGAGTGTAGAAATAATGTATCTTTATCGAAGAACATGAAAGCGTGTTTTTCTCTCATATGTAAGAACCAAGTCAAAACGGAAACAAAAGAGACGAAATTTGAAAAAAAAAATATCAAATTGATCTAAACGTGAAAGTTTGAGACGTTCGAATTCAGCGCCCTGGAAAATGGTTTGTTCTGTAAGAATGGACTACGAATATTAGGCTTCTCAAGGTATATAACGAAAGAATACATTGCAATACGATGCTTTGATTGCCACACCGCCGCTAGCTTGTTTGTTTTGCGGACTAAAATCATGACACAAACACTCGCATATAGACATTTTGTATACTCGAGTATTTTTATTTTTATTTGTATCATCCCTTCACTCTGGAAGAAATATTTCAATCTTAGACTACTGAAATCATGACGTCACAATAACGTAAACAATTGAAACAATAGCGTCGCCCGATATGATATACAGCTGGCACGTTATATGTGATACAGATGTAGCTCACACGACTGTAATATATGGGCCTAATCTGTAACACGTATGCGAGTATGAGAGAAAAAATAATACAAGTTGAATGCTCCTTTCAATTTTTCTTTATGAGATACAATTATTTGTATTGCACATGTATATGTAACGTGATTCATCACCGTAGTGTATCACGTGATATGCAAATAAATTCTTGCATGGGAATCCCCTTCGATTAAACAAGGTAAATACTGTCTAAATCTACATTATATGAATTTATTCTAGGCCTATCATACGATCATCATTATAAATTATATGATTGTTTTCTATTCTGGTCAAGAATATAGGTATACCCAGAGAACACTTGAACAGAAATTTTTGTTTATTTACGTACACCATATTACAACATGTAAACAAAATAGAAATTTTTCTGTTTAAGTGTTCTCAAAATATCCCTTTATTCTTGACCAGAAAAGATTAATATCATATTTATAATAATGATGCTCATATGATAGGCATAAACTAGTTTCATATAAAGTAGATTTAAACAGTATTTACCATGCTTAATCGAAGACGAATCCCTTGTAAGAGATTATTTACAAATCACGTGATACGCTACGGTGATTCATGTTAGATTGGAATCAATGTGTTAAGATTAAACTTAAGGTATTCAACCCCAAATGCTTTTCCAATAATGAATACCAGAAATGAGAATTTTCAATCTCTTCAAAAAGAATACTATACATTACTTTTCTAGCTAAAATAAGGAATAACACTTCTCATACAATGATCTACTCTGTCATCCCGAAGATTCCCGATCATAAAAGTATCGGCATTTGTCGGGAAATTATGAAAATGTGCATAAATTTAAACCGGAAGTACTCTATTAGGATGCGAGATCCTTAAAATATTCAGCGCGTGCATTTTAAAGCAGCACGTACAATACACTTTCTGTGCTTTCACTTGATATTCAATAGTGTTATCATTCTTTTTTTCTGTTGTACAGTGTAATTGTTTCCGTCTGTATGTCCACTTTTTCTTTTCTCGTGAGAAAATTTTGTGATAGCCTTTATTTTTTCCAAGAATTTGTGAGCCTATTAAGGAGGTATTGAACACTTGGACGCCAAATTCAATTTTTCTAAAAATTTCTGAAATTATATAATTCTTGTCTGTCCTTGACTATACAAACTTACATTTGATTCTATCCACAGGAAAATTTTCTACGAGACTTTGAAATATACATTAATCGACGTTTTCGTGAATTTCTTGATGACGTCATAATATTGAAAGTGTCATTCCAGTTCTCGTAAAGGTATTGGAAATTAATTTTGTTTTAACTTCCAAAATATCAATAAATGTATTGCACTTGCATATGGAAAAGATGAAATGAATTGTGTCTTAAACACAGGCAGGATACTTCAATAAAAGTTGACACTGTCGCTAAAAAAATTGCAATTTCGAGCCAATTTACTGTAGTTGCTAGTTAATTATTAGGAATCCTGTGGATGAATCTTTGTCAAAACCTATCAAAATTATCATGAATGTCCAGAGATGATTTCATGATTAAATGAGAAAAATTGAATTTAGGATTAAAATATTACATCAAGGCTTAATATTTTCCAATTTTTTCTTCCAAAATCGTCCATTTTCAATCAAGTGACATCCGCTTTCCTGTAACGTACATTTGTCAACGAATACACTGTGATGAAGATTTAATTTTCTATTTCATACATGCTAAGATTCAATGCAATACGTTTAATAATGATGTTTTTATTGCATTTTGAATGTGAAGGTTTGTGACGCCATTTTTTCCCGATAACGTCGAAATGACGTCGTGGTTTTCTCATAGATAAAACTCCTAAAGTCCTAAATTTCGAAAATCGCCAGAATTTCTTCAAATGACGCCGGAAATTATTCAAACTTCATCAGGATACTCAAATGCGTATATGAATCAGAGTATCAAATGTTCTAAGGGAGTAAAGACTGTACTTTTCCTAGGAAGCGAGAAAACAAATAATGCCGCCGCCATCTTGGTGTTCAAACCCTCCTTAATTGTGACTTTTGACACTTATGCCCTTTGCCGTTTGGAGCTCGTAAAAAAAGTTCCCCGCGAGGGGTTTGACTGTAAGTGTTTTGAATATTTTCCCTGACATTGTCGCCATAGCACTTTCAATACAGACGTAACATCAGACAGTGCATATTATATATGTATTATATATATATATATATATTATGTATAAAGATTTACGCTGACTCTACCTAGGCACCTGGTCTCGCCCCTCGCGGGGTCTGCTTTGGTTCATGAATTGAGAATATTACCCACCTGGCTACTAGTTATAGCCTTTCGAGCTTCAGTATAGTACAGGTTCTGACTAGCATGAGAGTGTGTGTATGTTTTTTTTTATGTACTTTGTGTCCGAACGGAATGAGGGACGTACTGTCCCTTGTTCCGTCTGGATACAAGTACATATTCGTGTATCCAGAGGGCTCAAGGGATGTGCTGTCCATTCCGCTGGGTTTAAACACGTTTAGTGTCGTGGTCGCTTGTACCTTTTTTTGTGCTTTTATATATTATGTATATATATATTTCATTTTCGTGCGTGGACATCAACGGCGGATGCGGCTAGCCAACAGGGGATGCTTTCTTCCCGGGCACCTGGTCCTACCTCTAGCTTGTTAGGGGTCCGTCGATGCTCAATTTGGTGCTCTGTTGTGAGTGCTGTTGAGATTATCGTCAGGATCTTCTTTAACTCTTTTGAATTCTGATCATGGCTTAATTGCTTTACGTTTATTCATTGGCTAATATACTTTCTCTTTATACCGAATGAATTGTCGTCGTCACTACAATTCTAATATCAAAGCGTTTTAAAATTTACGAATGTAATAAAGACAATCCAACCCAAAATATAACTGTTGGATCGTTTTCTGACATTTGTAAAAGCAAAACTTAACACTTATATAGATTCATGACTAAATTACGAAAAAGAATTTCAACTGCCTTGTTTTTCATCCCCTCTTACAAACTCATCATTATAATTCTTCAAAGAAAATAAAGGTAAAGACTATTTTCTTTCAATAAAAAGAAAAGGCGATTCTTGCGGCAATTTTTTTTTTATGAAACTTAATATTCATTATCTCATTAATCTATATCAAAGAGGCTGTCTAGGGAATCCCGCCGGCCGATTGTTTAGATGTGGTATAATGTCCTTCTACAGGCTATTCACCTAACAAAGAGAGATGAACTTAAAACGAATAAATTATTTACTCTTTGGCGAAGGGGATAGCATCTGTACATATGGCAGAAGGGTTCGCACATTATCTTTTCTTAGAAACAGAAATCATACTAACTTAGAGGGCCATGTACCATCTAGAAGATTTCACTTGTCAATGAAGTTGAAATAAAAATTCTTCCTTCTTAATGAAAGAATAGAATGTTAGATATTCTGTTAGATATTCGCTACAGACATTATTTTGCTGTTTACTCATTTTTTATCGCTACCAATTGACCCTTCCGATTGCGGGAAAAAATGCAAAATCTCGTGACGTCACAATTCTTTTACCTCGGACAAACAAGCTTCGAAATTCGGTCAAACATCGAAATTGCATTGTGCGGTAATGGAATTTCTAAAAATTTTCCGGCGTTCGGAAGGGTCAATACGGAAGATAGCATACTTCTAACGAAGACTATACGAATGTTCTCGCGCACTCTTCGATTGTTCTCCATTCTTATGACGTCATTCTTGGGCACAAAAGGTGTCCAAGTTTTGAACAATGGTTTAGGTAGGTGAATAATGAAAAATCAGAACGGACACGCTGCACGCGCTGCCTTTGCGATCTTGCGTATTGTCAATGGTATCACGGTAAATTCGTCCAAATGGACATAACTACATAGCATATGATTAACAGAATAAACGTTTATTTAGCGTAATTTTGATTTAGCACACTTACATGTAACAGCGCTAACTCCGTTAGAAATAAAAAATCCCACTGTGATAAGTACACTTACAGTATTGTGACGGTTCGTTCCGCTTCTTCCTCTTCTTCCCGATTAATCGTTTTTGTGTTTTCTTGAAGTATTATTCCCATGTAGAATTCCAAAGGTAAGTAATTACAGTATATGCGGAATTCCTTAAAAAAAAACATGCATACCGATCAATTTATATAACGCGTTTTGAAATTTTGTCATTTCCGTCTTAAGCTTCTTCATAGAATAGCAAAAGAATATAGATTAATATATTCAAATTATACAAACACTTCCTTTTACAGTACTTATTCTGAATAAAGAAAACTTGCTCATTTTGGATGTTTGCTTTTGATGTAAGAGGTACATGTACGGGGTCTCGAAGTCCTTGAAGTCATTTTATCTAATGTTCGTTGATGGTAACATATTTCGGTTCACTTACTTTCACATTGAGATTAATATGCTCTTTAACGATCGACTAAGTGAGACATTAGAATTTACACGAGTGACAGAGAAGATGTAATATGTTTAGATTTTTGTGTCTAACTCAATATCAAATTAATGAATTTATATCTTCTTCCATGAAACATAAGAAAAAGTGAATTCAAACAACGTTTCATGCGATCTAACGTTTCAACGACGTTATTGTGACGTCACAATAAGATTCTCTTTTTTCATTGTCATTGCCTTTGTGTCTCACATAGGCTGTCACACAGGGTACGAGCAAAATTGGAGAAGACGAATAAATTCATCTCTGGTGGGGTCTAAAAGTAAAAGAGAAAACTAATGACGTGATATTGCCTGGAACACACATTATGTCCTGTGGAAAAACGAGCCTTGCTTGACATTAGAACGTAGCAACCGTAAACAGTAATTCAGAATGGCAACTGCGCGTTTTCATAAAGGGATAAAATTTCAGTATTTTTTTTTTAATGAGTCGGTGGAAAAGTTTACATATACGTTTTCTTGATTTGAGGTGTTTTGTCTGATTTAGCAATACATAGCTAGTGAAATGACATGTCTATTTGTCTCTTTTCCAGTCGCTTATGGGAATCATGCTGCAGATAACAAGTAACATATAGACCCTTTCACATTATCTGCAATTCTGAATTTGAAGGTCAGTTCCGATGGACAAGTGATAGATTACACATGCACCAATGACGTCATTTGACTGTTCTAGGGCGTTTAGTGCGGAATCGTGTTTTGTCGAATGACGTCACTGGTGCATGCGCAATCTATTGTTTGTTCCCGGAACTGACATTCAAATGCATGTTAAAGGGTCTATTCTCTCGACAAAACATGGTATGTTGTAATCTACTTTTTGTTGTAATTTTTATTGTGAATTATGTCGATGGGTTCCAACTCTCTGCCTTCTTGAAGAAAATTCCAAACCAATTTACATGCACCAGACACGTGTTTCGAGTATTAAATTCTCATCAGTGATGCTTTCAGGGGAGCCACCAGAAGTAATTTCAGTAGCGCCCTCTTTAATTTTTTGAAGTTAGATTTTTACTTTTACATTACAGAGAGCGCGCAGCTCCAAATTTCCTGTAGGGTCGATTCAGTAGCATATCCAAATAAAATCTATGTTCAAAATAGCATTGGAGGGATGGTGCTAAGATGTTAAACTCCTTAATTTCGATGATAATTATCGGTAAAATGGCTAGTTTCCGAAATAGCAAAAAAATATTGATGATGTGACATTGATAAAAGGCCAAACCAAAGCTTCTTTAAGGTGACAGAGCCAGAAAGAAGTAATTAATACACTTGACAAACATCAGGCCACGGGGAACGATTTTAACTGCTCCACACTGCAACGTGAAATAAGTGTCTATATTAATAATGTCGAAGGGTTCGACATATTAATATGCATATTGGGCATCGGATAAAGAATAAAGTCAAATAATTGCGAGAATTTCAAGGAGAGCCACGTAGGACAGAAAGTAGGTGAGTCCGTTGCAGAGATTCTCCTTGACAGTCAAGGAACGTAACTATGCATGGGAGATTGCCTGCGGTTGTGTTGTCTATTGATTAACAAAGAATTCGATCTTCTAAACATCTCTAATATCTTTCGGGATCATCGCGTACAATTCCTCAATATTTTGAGAATTTAGAACCTCCTCTTATTTGTTACAAGTATAAGAAACCTAGTAGAAATATCGTATTTAACTACAATAAAGTAACATCAGATCCTAAAATACTTGAATCAAGTCCTGCTTCTTGAGAATGTGCAACGTCTGAATATCTATATACACCAGCTGTTCATATTATTACAGGTGACTTTTCAATTATCTAGAACAGGCAGCTCCATGGACTTCTCAAAAAAGGACCTAAGTATAGAATCCCATCCAAGATAGGTTTTATTAAATGTCGCGAAGTACTAAAGGAAGCCTTAGATAACTATATCAAACGATGGTGTAAATCGGAAGGAGTCGAATAACATTTTCTGAATGACTGGAAATTTAAACCTCATTTTGGATATTACTGACATTCAAATAGATAACTTCCACAAAATCCTCTTCTTTTTGAAAATCCTAGTTCTAAATTTGAAAGATATTTCAAATCCAAACTACGTAATTTACATGAAAAAAAATCTCCGCTTCTGCTGACAAAGCAGCTAACAACACCATAATCATTTCAAAAACGTTACTATATCATCTTTAGTTTCGGAACTTTCGTCTAAAAATACTTATATCAAAAGAAATGAAAGTGTCCCCAACATTTTGAGGAAACATAATAGTGACATTTTTTCATACAACATTTCTATTTCTATTTCTAAATTGGATCTTCCTACAATATACTGCATTCCAAAACTACACATTCAAGTCTCCTTACAAACTTTGTTACATTGCTAATTCTAGCAACTGTTCATCTACAATTTTCTCTAGAAATCTGACGTCAGCACTCACGGCGATAAAGGAACAAGTAGCAAAATATTGTGAAACTGTTCTAAACAGGAATAATGTAAATTTCTTTTGGTCTATTAAAAATTCAGGGGATGTGATTGACAAAATGAAATGTAGAAATTTTCAAACCAATACGATATCGTCATACGAATTTTCAAATATGTACACCACGCTTCATTACGACAGCATTAATGCTCAATTGTCCAAACTCATCAAATGGTGCTTTAATCGAGAGGGGGACGCTTATATCTGTGCATCTGAATCAAAGGGTTTCTTTTCCGTAACAGAATACAAATCATACAAATCATGAACATGTAGTGACATGTGTATTGCCTTGTCCTTCCTCTTGGACAAGATTTATATGTTAGATTTGGTGAGAATCTCTATATCAATCAACCAAGGGATCAATATAGGTACCAATTCTCTTGTTGCGGATTTATTTTCATATACTTACGAAAAAGAATTTATCCAAAATCTTCAAAAGCAAAGAAAACATGATGATGTGAAAAGTTTTAATGGTACTTCAAGGTACCTGAATGATATTCTTACTATCGACAATCCTGTTTTTGAAAATTATATAAAATGTTATTTATCCACAAGAATTGACTCTAAACAAGGCAAACGTTACTAACACAGAAACAATACACCGTTTTTGGACCTAAATATCAAAATTGTTAATGGAGAGATAATCATTCATACAAGTGTGTATGACAAATTGATGATTTTGTGGAGATTTTTGTTTGTTTGCTTTGGTTCCTGTTTTATCCTGATTTTGTATGCCTTCGGTTCTGATTTTCTGAATTATCGATTTTGTGCTGTATACAGGAATATGGTCATTATCCATATTTGTCATTTGGATAAAACACGGTAAATTCCCCCTGGCTTGATGGTGATGTATCTAGATTACCGTCCTATGGTATCTACATTTCACAGCTCATCCGGTATGCTAGACCATGTACTGATGTTTTGGATTTTCACGGTAGAAATTTACAAATTACCGATAATGTCGAATTTTAGAAACTTTTAGGACAAGGTTTTCGCTTTCACAAACTAGACTTTCTGAAAATTATTGTCAACTTCTTTTGAAATTCGGACCAATACATGCAACAGATTACATGTATATTACTTTGGGTATTTCACAATCTGCATTTTATTGTTACATAATTAATAAGATAAGAAGGATAAAACATAGACAACATAACTATCGAAAATGCGTCAGAATCATCAAACGCCTTTTATACCGTGGATATGATCCTAATGTCACAAGACGGACACTAGGCATGATACTTCACCAATCTACAGTCTTGTACCAGCGCATTCTTAAAACTTGCACATTGACTGACTGTCACGACGGGACTCCATGACGGGCCCTGTCCAAACCTCTTTAGAGAAGACAGGGCCCCGACCACCTGTCCTCTCTGAATGTCAGTCGGACTCCTCGGGTGATAAAAAGAAGGGAGGATATCTCCAACAAGACCCCGTTGCAGCATCAACAGTAAAACACCAAAACACCCGATGCAAAAACACAAAAGACGAGTACAGCACGAGACGGAAAAGAGACACACGACATGTAAACATCAAACACAAAAGACATACATGAGCTTGCGGCGGCAGAGCACGGATTGTATTACGTACGCCCTCTTTTTTTTATCCATTTACATATTCATCTGTGTTTCTTGGGCCCCTGCGTTTTGCGGTCTTGTTTGTGCGTGGTCATCTCACAGTGAGGAGGTTGTTTTACACCACAATTGTACGTTCTTCGAGACCTCTGGATAATCAGAAAAGTAAGAGGGTTGTGCACACGTAATCCAGGATAACCACACCTTCTGCTATTTCCGTGGCAGATGGCCATACTAAGTCAGCACCGGTAGCCCATTGGTCCCGTTTGTTTATGTATAGTCCTTTATTGTGTTTTATATTTCTGTGTTGTGCGTTTACAATCCTTGTCCCTTTTGGTGTCTCTTTCTGTGTTTGACTGCTTTGTGTTTTTGCATTAAGTGTTTTCGGGTTTTGCAGTGGGTTCTGCAGCCTGGTGTTGTTGGGGATTCCCTCCTTTTTTTCACAAAAACTAACTGTGACGACGAGACTCCATGACGGGCACTGTCTACACCTCTTTAGAGAAGACAGTACCCCAGTTTGTTTGTGGTCAACTAACAGTGAGGTTATTTTACACCACAATTGTACGTTCTTCGAGACCTCTAGGTCATCGAAAAGTGGGGGGGGGGGGGGGGGTTGTGCGCACGTAATCTAGGATAACCACACCTTCTGCTTCTGACGTAGCAGATGTCCGTCCTTCGTCGGCACCGATTGTCCATTGGTCTGGTTGATTTATGTGTAGTCATTTATGTAAGATAATTCTGTGTGATTGGGCGTTGATTGTACCATTTGCGTCTCATTATGTACTTGTCTGCTTTGTGTTTTTGCAGTGGGTGTTTTGGGATTTTGTTGCTGGTGCTGCAACAGAGTGTTGTTGGAGATCCCCTCCTTCCTTTGTGCTCATTGCAATGGAGATCTCTTCCGCACTAAACATATTTTGAAAAAAAATAGGGTAAATTCAGAGCAAATGAAATGCATTTCCCTCTCCTAATGTAAACATTTCCATTTTATACTTAACACATTATCAAGCTTATCCCATTTGTCTAAGAGAGAGGACATGATCTTTTTTTAACTAAAGAATGAAGCAGACTAATGAATGAAAGGAGGGGATGAATGTATCAGGTTATGCAATACTGGGGACTGACGTCTCTCTTTCTTAGGATTCCATTACCGTGTGATACCAAATCAATGTCAAATGAACGGATCTCTCTTTCCGGAAAGAAAAGTAACTGAAATTAGTTTTAAACAATCCTATTATTTAGCGGTCCGCTGCTGAATGCATTAAAACATAAACGAGACAACAATGGATCAACCTTCCCGAGCCTTTAAACTCATAAGGCCGGTGCTTATATCGGTTTCAGTGGCATTATAGGATGAGAGGGTGTTTATCCTTCCCCCCTGGAAAGGACGATGGTCATTTAATAAGCATGATTAGTAGCAATAACTATTGTAAGTCGATATTTATCAGCCAGGTACTAATTTTTGACATTTTAGATCCATGAATATATTCATCTTTGTGTGGCTTGGCACCTTGCGTTTTGATGTGTTGTTTGTGTGGTCATTTTACAGTGAGGAGATTACATGAATTACATGAAACAATTGTGCGGTCCATAAAACATCTGGTGTTGATGTATGTTAAGTGTATCAATTACTTCTTTCCAGCTCTGTCGCCTGAAGGAAGCTTTGTTTTAGTCCTTTATCAATTTGACATCAAATATATGTTTTTGCTATTTCGAAAACTTGCCATTCATCGAAAAATATCATCGAAATTTAAGAAGAAGGGAGGGGATCTCCAAGAAGACCCTGTTGCAGCACCAACAGCAAAACACCAAAACACACGATGCAAAAACATAAAAGACGAGAACACTATGAAAAGGAAAAGAGACATACGGCATATAAACATCATACACAAAAAACTACACATAAACCGACGAGACCAATGGGCAACTGGTGCCGACTGTGGACGACCATTTGCCACGCAAGTAGCAGATGGTGTGGTTATCCTGGATTACATGCGTACAACCCTCTCACTTCTCCAATTACTCAGAGATCTCTAAGAACGTACAATTGTTGTGTAAAACAACCTCCTCATTGTTAGATGACTTCACACAAACAAGACCGCTTAACATCTTAGGTTAACATCATAGGTCTCAGGTTAACATCTTAGCACAACCCTCCAATGCTATTTTGAACATAGGTTTTCTTTGGATTTGCTACAAAATCTACCCTACATGAAATTTGGAGGTTACTCTCATTTCGGAAGATACACATGTAGTCTGTGGTCGGATTTTTCAAATGGTATAAGACCGAATATCATTCACCATTCTGGACAATGGGACATCATAGCGTATGACGAGTTCCCCGTATCGAACGTAGAACGTTTTCAGTGACTATGTTAATCGATCACTAATGTATCCTTGATTGAGAAGCTTATCTGAGGACACCTAGCTCTCAGAACAAAATCTGCTACTCGCTTTGGCATAACGTATCAATTGGGATATGAGGTCGTCACGTTTGTCATAGAGTGAGGTGTTCATGTGACCATCAGTGTCATAGGACTGCATTTTGTCCAAATAGAATGCTGAATTATTTGTCTCTGTAGTTTCTTTGACTTCAAGGTCCGACTGATAGATTCTGCTAAGGTAATCCGCGAATTTCGGGTTGTTGATGGACAGCAAGTATAGAATTGGAACACTTCCGTATTATCTTGATACTTATAAATGGTGAAAAGCGTAGACGTTCGTTTGCAATTTATGATCGGCGAAAATCAATTCAAATTTATCACGTCGTCTGGATAATTATATTAGCGAAATATTCTGGACCTGAACAAAGTGTATCGCATAAAATGAGATTCTTGACCGCTAAACGGCAAAGCGTAAAAAAGTTAGTGTCAATGTACGTAGATATGACATCTTGTGAATGAAATGTACAGATTTTGAATGAACAATATTTAATAGTCACATTTTTGTGTTGAGAAAACGAACACAATTCATGTTAACAAGGTGTACATATTGCCCAGCACACACCCAATAAAGTACACATCGTGTACCAATAAATTTGAGAAACAAAGACCCGCATCAAATTCCATCACGTAGCACTAATAAAATAATTGGCAAAATGGTGAGAATCATAAAGTGCGTTTTCTTCAAGGCAATTTGTATAAACTTCATTGACTGGCCCTTGTATTAATGACTAGATAAACATAAAAAACATAGACTAGGAAAAATAGAGGACAAAAATATCTATAGAAAGGAAAAATCGATTCAGATATTTGATGACTTCATTCTTTTTACAGAGTTATGAGGCGAGTTGTTTTCACTTTCACGTAAACTACTCCTTAAGGCCTTTGTAAAGAATTTCTTATCTCTGTCAATTCCTGTCCCATCTAATCTGCTATTGCGTGTATTTGCTTCTTTTTCATTTTCAGAATTGTCAAGTTTGTCAGAAGTGAGCAATGGGCTGTGTTCATTGATACTGCATCCTCCAAGCGAGTTTGCAATTCTTGAGTGATTATCTCTTGGAGACTTCATATCGTGCATTCCGGACATTGTTTGAACCATCGTGTCGACCGAACCACGTTTATTCACATTGTTAAAAGAATCACAAACATTCTTCCTTTCACCTCTACGGTTACACTGTTCCTCGGGCAACTGGACAATAAGGCTTGGAAAAATAGTACTATCGTTTTTATTTGCAGCTTTGTTACTGGAATTCATAGAGGAAGGTTTTTGTGTTTCTGACAAGCCAAGTAATGGTTCTTTCATTTCCTCTTCTTGGTCAGATAGTTTATTGTCGTCAAAATCAATTATAGGTTCACTGAGTGTGGTTTCTATTGTAACTGATGTAGGAATTTTGTCGGAAATTGAAGAGTCCGATTTCTCTTTCCCAAAGGAAGGTATCATGACAAAGTTAGGTAATTCTCCCCTAGTAATATCCGGGTTCTGTAATGTAATACCATGACATCAACATGATATTCATCGACTGTCTAAAAATCGAAATTTTTTTAAAAAAAGTCTTTCCCCCAAGGTACTGCTTCATCAATTGGGTATAATTCATTCATTATAAAATTTTACTCAACATGGAAGAAATGAATATATAATTTTAATCCACATTTGTGCGCTCTGAACAGATAGTAGAAATCAAAATAGATTGTAAAAATGGAATGTTTTCCTTGATTCGTATGCGATCCTATAGAAAATAAGTATATACTAAGAATATATAAAAATAAATAAATAAATAAAAGAATAAATAAATAAAAGAATAAATAAATAAATAAATAAATAAATAAATAAATAAATAAATAAATAAATAAATAAATAAATAAATGTATTAATTTGTGTCCTCACCGTGGATACTCCTTGGAGATACTGTAGGACTTCTGTGAAGTTCGGCCTCGTCTCCGGAATGGCCGCCCAGCATATTGACATCAACTGCATTCTATAATATAAGAAAGTCTATCAACTATAATATCAATCTATCTATTACGCTTACTAAAGTTAAAAGATTAATTTGTCTTGTATAGTATACGGAAAAGGTCCCTATTCCTAAACATCAAAACAATAAGTAAACACCTTTCTATCAAAAAGACATAACTGTGACGACACAATCATTAACGATCTTGATCTGAAACATTGTCCACCTTTTCTCGTCTCGTGAGGGAATGCTCAGCTGTTTTTATTAGGGATCTTCTCCTCATCTCTGTTTGAGGAGGTTCTTTGGTTGCTACGGGGATTTTAAGGCATATCAGATTCTCTTTCCAGAATGAACAATAACACTCTGGATTGCGAATGAATGGCTGTCATCGTCACCAAATAAGACACATTTACCTCATATGTACATCAATACAATCGAGACAATCACCGAATTTGACAAGTTTTCATGGAACTTTTGCGACGGGTGTTCCATGAAAACAGGAAGATGACTCTCCCCGGGCACATGGTCCCACTTTGTAATGTTGCTCACTCCGAGGGTCGCAACTGTTCTGATAGAAATTCCAACGGTTTTGCATTACCATCTTGACTTTGAGACTGAATAACTATGAGGTCCTTTTTTGATGTTTCAACAATGAACATCCACTGACAATTATGTTAAGGTTCTGAAGGAGCTGATAAGACAAGGGCTGTATTTAGCCCTACATCTCATCAAGTATTTCTTCTACACAATGATCTATACGAAAGAAAAACTTGATCATTTCTAAAAATGTAATGCATTTGGGGATTGGTAAGTTTATTTCTAGATACCAAAATTACAGTCCAAAGAGTAGGGGCTGACCATGTTGAAAAGAAGCTAATATCGACCAAAACGTTGAAAATTAAGAACTTTCTGGCTAATATGGATATCTATAGCCTTTAAAACATAGTTATAGTGTAAACAAAGAACTAGAAATCAAATTGAAAAGACTGGTCTAGACTTTATCTATACATTTTAAAATCTTGAATCTGATATACGGTTGTATTTCATATTAATTGGCTATACGTAGGCATTTTACCGCGATTTACACTGTGTAGAAATAAACTGCACGCTCTTGTTCATTTCATTCCAAAATTTTGTGCGTTTCATGTAAACATGTTTAGAATGAATAAATGAATGACTTTAAAGGAAAACAACAAAACTTTGCTTATATTATGGCCTTTAACACAGATTCGTAAAAAAACCCCTCCTTTTTTCAGTTTTTCGTCTCCGGGGCGTCGTTCCCCCTAGCTACAGGACCCATTTTGACAAAAGATGTGCATTAGTGATATAACCCTTCTGTAAAAGTGGCATTCTGTAGCTAGGGTGGGGGACAATGTTTAATTTTTTCCCCATTTTCCATTGATTTCTTTAGAAAAAAAGACATATTTGCCCTCAAATTAAGGAAAATGATGCACGATCAATCTTATCCAACTCCTGATTATGATGAAACCAAGAACTGGCATCAATTTTGTGAAATAATTTTTCTTGAAGTTCCCATTTTTAAAATTCCACTTTTTCATGGTAGATTTTACGCCTTATCTTATCAGCCCCTTTGAATTTTAAGTTTAATTTCTATTCACAGATGCATATTCCGTCTTTTCGATTTTACAGTCCCACGTTCGATTTGTGCAGGTATCTGACGTAAAAGCATTGTGACGTCATTAAATTCCTTTGAAAACGTCATATATGTAACCCTGTTTCCCTGAATTTCATGCTGGTTTCCATAGAATTTGATGACGTCACAATGCGTTGACGTCAGATACCTGCACAAATGGGAAGTAACTCTGTATTTCGAAAAGACCGAATTTGGTACACTATTTTTGAATTGTAATGTTGAAGGAGACTTCTCTCGGGCATTTCCGAAATTTATAATAATTACTTTGTATTACAAATATATCATTAAGGTATCCGTTGTACAAATAAATATCAAGTGTATTATATAGTTAGAATCATGGCATATTTTTACCTAAATATACCTTATACAACAAAATAATGGTTTCTATCACCAAAGGTCAACATACCGACCGTCATTCAACCCACGGAAACTACCGAGACACTGCTTAAGATTACCGAGATAATTTTAACACTGTTTAAATGGACGAGACGTCCACGAGATCTTCATTTGTACATTGGATACGTTAAGTAAATGTCTATATGGAAAATAAACTTACATTGATTGAGGACACTTGTCTGGGGGCTCTAGTCGACCGCCACTTGTGACGTATTGCATGACGTCATGATTCGTCCTTCCCGGATAAGGCATATATCCCATGGAAAATATTTCCCATAGTAATATCCCGAAAGACCTTAATAATCAGATAAAGCATGCATTAGATAAGAGTCGACAAGCCTATAACATTTTTAAAACGAATCTTAAATGATCGAGAAATCAATCAATAAACTACGCAAGTAAAAAAAATATAATTAGATCAATGATGTATAATTTTCATTTAGATTCTGTTCATATCAGAGAAAAATGTTATTAGCAAAGAGTATTTAGAAATAAACGGATAACAGTGATGTGTAGGAATGGACGATGACTTATCCAAACAGTAAACGTAAAAAAACATCAGGAGAGGTTAATTAATCAATTTGAACTCGCAAAATAACATAATCTACGACAGGTGTCATAATATCACAATACAAGATGACCATTTCTGACTTACCAAACATCCGTTTTAGATGTAAAAACACCATCGAGGAAGGCTTCAGGAGGCATCCATTTTATTGGAAGCATGGCTTTCCCACCCTTTTTATAATAATCGGATCTGAAGTGATATTAATAGAAAAGATTAAATAAGGAATATTACCAGGTTTTAGTACCCTGGTATGAATGGAAAAGATATTTATCATGCAATGAATATTACAAGGTTTTGGTACCCCGTGATGCTATTTGTTAGATCTTTCTGTATCCTTCAGACTGGTAAAAGGCAACTTGAGAGTTCACATTAAAGGGCTATCTGCTATGTTATCATATTACGGCGATGTTGTTAAAAAGTCTTTAATCCCGTGTCACTTAGAGTATCTTGCCATAATTTATCATAAGTTGGATGTATTACTTTGAAATTTATCGATTTAAGAGAAGAAAAATGTATTACATAAAACATTTTATCATTTTCACTTTTTAAGGAAACCCCGACCTAAGATTATGACAAAGTGAACGAAATAACTCGTCTGATATTAATTTATTGCAATTTCTTAAACTTGGATCCTGTAGCATCATATCTAATCCACCCTGCCACGTCGTTTCTTACATTTACACTCTTTGACCATATTTCATTGTTTAGATTCAGGATCCCTGACGAGTGTTAAGTACCCGAGACGTGCATGTCTGGTCCATGCTGCAAATTTATCTGTTCTGAAATGATGCTAATAAATTTGATGCTATTGGATTTGAAGTCGTTTAACATTCATGAATAAAAATGTTCCAGTAAACCTCAAGCTTAACCATTTGTTTGAAATGTTTGTTTGATAAGATGTTTTGAAATCTGCAAGAATCAATATTCTTTATTTATTTTTCACATCTGAGAAAAAGGAAAGAGGCTATAAAGCACCAATATTTGTTTGTATACAAATGTAACGCTATTCGCCTTGGTATACAAATGCTTTTGTATGGACATTCTTACGTATTTCAAGTACATAGGGTATGTCACATTTACATCGTATCGTTACCTTCTCGAACGATTTTTTTTCCATCTCTCATCATGATGTCGGAAGCTAAGTTTACATTCGACTTCATTTGTATGATAATACGGAAATGTTCCAACTATTTACATTCTTTAAGAAAATGTCAAACCAATTTTAAAGCACCAGAAAGTGTTTCAAACAGGAAATCCCCATTAGTGATGCTTCCAACCAAAGTGGATTGCAGATGCAATGGCAATCGATTTGATCAAAGAACGGGATCTTCTCTTTAACAATAAGTATAAACCAACGCAATAATCTTCGTTTGAGATAATAATTCGTCGGACGCTAATGAGAGCTTATAACTCGACGCCAGAAAAACTCAGTTTGCGACCATAAAATCAGCATTTACCGTCCGCAAACATAACGTCAGAAGCTAGTTATTCCCTAATTCTAAAGATGTAGCCTTTCCTTCTCGACTTTGAGACTGAATAAATGATTGGTACCTCTCAGTGGTATCGTAATAAATACCTGTACACATCTCTAGCCATTCCAAAATCAGCTATCTTTGCTTGACGACTGGCCCCTTTGCATGTTAGTAGACAATTTCTTGCTGCAATATCCCTTCAAAAGAAAATTTGGGTTTATTATACAAATAATCACGATATATATCACGATATTACAAATTTCAAGAGGTCATTATAATGACATCGACCATGTCCTTACTTGTTATATTATATAACGAATAGTAAGACTATATATGAGACTAAAATAGCGAGTCAAACCAATATGAACAAATAATTTGTACATAAGAATTCAACAGTTAATTGCACTTTTTGTGCAAAGTATATCTAATATTAACAAAATAACTATATTATTTTTTATCGTAAATACTGAAACCAGGACAAATATCACACCGAGTCATTATCTTCCGCCAGCGGTCATCATCGGAAAATAATGACTCACGCGCCAGCCAATCAGAATCGACGTTACATCCCTGTTATATAATATATTCATTTAACGGTTTACTCTTTCACCTGAACACCTGGTTTCTTTCTAATCAGATACGTGTTTTTCGATGCGATACCTCCTGTTGTAGGTATATAGGTATGGTTTAAATGGTTGGTATATAAATTTAATTTTATTTCTTGCACATATATACAGATGACAGACAAATCTCTTGGGGTTTGTTTAATTGAACTTATTTCGCTTTGGTAAAATTTTGAGCAATTTGAAGAATTGTTTCAATAAATATTTCTGAAATGTCCTGAAAATTATACTTATAACAAGTTGCGATTAATTTTTTCAATGCTTGAAATAAACAAAATTAAACTGGGAATGTCACTACATTGATTTAGATTTATACTTGCTTAGGCTTAGGAAATTTCAAAGTCTCCAGTCTTTCAAAACATTCAGTATTATCATTTTAATTTGTTGGTTTCATCAATTCTGACACAATATTTGATTTTCAAACGTGCAAATGGTAATGAAGCATGTCATTCAAGGATTTCTGTCAAGATTAAAACGTTTTCATAGACCGCTCTTTTGATTATGAAAAGGTAGAAATTGTTTATGCTTATTTTTTTATTTAAGAATCTTCATATTTTGTATTAAGACGGTTTCACTCTCAGCAACAACATGTTGCATATTATCGCGAGTTACACTTTGTGTACAAAGATTAAATATGTTAGGTTATTCTAATCCCATACCTCCAAGTATTTTAAATTGTTGTAATGAAGTCAACTGACCAAGATTTGACCAAGAAAAAAGTGAATTGCATCCTCAAGAGAATATAGTTATTTTTTTCGGACATATGATATATACCTTTGCGATCAACAAGTATTGGTCAGATCCAATGAAAAGAACATCATTTTTTCAGGAAAATAAAGAAATATTACATTTTTGAAAAAAAAGACCGGAAATTTAGATAGGAGGAAACTTTTTTTGCCTCGAGCATAATAGGTTCTATCACGATCTACTGACTGAGACATAGAAAATTTACACGAGTGACGGAAATTGTCTTTTCCCGAGTGGAGCGTAGCGGAACGAGGGAAAAGATGAAAATTTTCCGTCAAGAGTGTAAATTTTTATGTCTCACTCAGTAGAAAGTGATGGAATCTATTTCTTTCGTCTTCCGTGAAACATAAGAAAAAAGTTAATTCAAACAACGTTTCATGCCATCTAACGCCATGTTTTTTACGCCGTTACGGTGACGTCATAATAAGATTATCTTTTATCATTGGTCAGTTGGAGCCTTTGAGACAACTGATGTGTCTCACATAGATTTTCTCATAGGGTACGAGCAAAACTGAAGAAGAATACTTGATGATACATTGTTTGTTGGAATGTACCCGTGGTGCACTAAATTATAATGATAGCGCATATATTTCAATCAAATCATTTAGATCAAATTTTAGAGCTCCCCAGGTCATTGATGAAATAATTCATAAAATCTGCACTCATCTATCATATTGTGCTTAAAGCACATTGAAAAATTTCAGGGCATTATCTGCAACTCACCAATCATTTTTCGATCAGATAGGAGGAAACATTGTCACAAGGAAGAATAGTATTTAGATATAATGGGAGTGCAAAAAGTAAAATCTTGATAACGTTTCAAAATACCGCAAAACATGAATATTCAACTTGTTTGATTCTTGCCAGGGACGATTTGGCGCAATGACGAACCATTTTGACAACTTCAAGAGTCAGATTAAACATTCGTGAAATGTTAAATCATTCTGTTTAGGATAATAACTGAGAAATCCTGTCAGAAGAAGACAAAAATCGATTGAAATTGGTTGATTTAGAAGAAAACATGCCATTAAATGCAGCAAAAATCTACGTTTCATTTTTAGAAAGCTCATCATTTGATAAATGAAAACGTAAGCACTTACAAGATACACAAATTGTTGTCTTTTATCACGTCCAAGTGCCGACAACGAACTTTGCATTTCGATCAATTCCCTTTTGTACTGATGATCGTTTATTGCAAACGATTGCTATGGTTAAATGAAAGTCAAACCCAAAATCCGAAATAAAAATCCAATTGAGATAAAAAAGATCATGACGACAATCTCAACAGAACTCAAAACAGAACATCAACGGACACCTAGCAAGCTAGAGGTGGGACCAGGTGTCCGGGAGGGGTGAGTATCCCCTGTTAGGCTGAACGCATCCGCCGTTGATGTTTACGAAAATAAAACAATATTTACAAAACATACACAAATTCTTCAAAATATAAAACAAAACACCAAGATAAGGAAGAGATCCCTAACAGTAAATATGGCGGAACACACTCTCATGAGACGGAAAAGAACGCGGACAAACAGACGGACGGATAACGTAGGCAAACAGACGGAAAACACGAACAAACAGACGGAAAACACGAACAAACAGACGGAAAACAAGAACAAACAGACGGAAAACACGGACAAAAAGACGGAAAACACGGACAAACAGACGGAAAACATGGACAAACAGACGGAAAACGCGGACAAACAGACTGAAAACACGGACAAACAGACGGAAAACACGGACAAACAGACGAAAAACGCGGACAAACAGACGGAAAACACGGACAAACAGACGGAAAACACGGACAAATAAGCGGAACAATGAATCGCCATGAAAACACGAAGGACAAAATCCTCTTAATGAACAAGCTCAATGGAGTCCAGTTTTTGTTGAAATGTTCTATAGTAACAATTTTATTGTACTAGACAAGTGTTTTGGATATTTCAAAATCTTCGTCAGTAGTACTTCATGTCAAACAGGTTGAATAAAGAAAAGTGATTTTCCTGGCGCTGTCAACAATAAGACTTTATTTCCTCTGGCCAAAAATGAGCGGCTTCAAATGTTGTTTAGGGTGTATTCAGAAGCGTATTTAAGTGAAAAATATGGCCATATTTCGTCGGAGTATAGACGAAAGGAGCTTAAATCTAAATACAACCAAAAACATCATGCCGAAACCCCAACTATGGACAGAGCTATGCAATTAATGTAAGTTTGAAATTTTACAAAGGGGGCGACACTCACATCAATGCATATGAAACAAATGCAGTAAGACTGTCTTACTATGGTTTTAGAATTACAATGTACGTTAAGGACATAATTATTTGTTCTCAAACATTTCTACATCCGTTTTAAATCAGAGTTAACTAGAGAAAATATGGTGTGGTCTTTGTTCACTTTGTATAATTTTTTTCTGATTTTAAGATTATAGATACACATGTACCAAAGGTTAGTCTTCGCAAAATGCCAGTTCTCAAGTTCTCATCTGTCAAAATTAGATAACAAGTACGCTATTAAATCATGCAGACCATGCTGATCAAAATTCAGTTCTATGCAGCTGTAACACCTGCTTATAGTATATGTGTCTCTTTTAGTTTAATAAGGAAAGGTCCATAAAGAAATTAATAGTGCAAGACTACTCCTTTCTTTGATTTGCAATTTGTAACATTGACATGGTAAAATTTTACGACAGTACGATTTGATCATTTGCACCAAAGCGTATTTAAAAATCTCACAAATTCTCTGTGTATAGACAAATCTTATTGAATTTTGAAAAAAGTCTCTATTAGACGGTTATTTTCTTTTAACCGTCCTAAGTTGGCAGGGATTGCCCATTGGTCTCCTTGGTTGAAGTGAAGTCTTTTGTGTTTCAAGTTTACTCTGTGTTTTTGCATCAGCCGTTTGGTGCTGCCACCGAGTCTGGTTGGAGATCCCCTTCTTTTTTGAAAATATTTAATCAAATCGGACTTGAAACAAAAAGCAAGTGACAAAAAAGAAAAATTGATTACACCGGTTTAAACTTTTTTGAGATGTTCTAATGTTACTTTGTATCACAAGATTAAGTAGTTTAAGCGTTGAAAATGGATTTGACTATCATTTGATTTCCATTGTTATTATTAAGAAACGACGATTCCGATTGGCCGAGAAATTGTGTTGATACCTTTTTTCAATACAAAACGGAAGTACGCGCTTAGCAACGTCATAAGCAACATCGTTAGCAACACTATTTCAAAGCTGCAAATAAACGTTGAAAACGATGAAATGAAATGATAAGTAATCAATGTAATATTTTTTTGGTTGATCGAGGTATCAACACCGAACATTGAGGGAAAACTTATGCATCTTGCGCTTCGCACAATGCAGTTTTATCTCCAATTTGGGTGTTGATACCTCGATCAACCAAAAAAATATTACAATAAATCCTTTAATAAAGAACAAGAAGATATTTAGAGAAACAAAGCTTGAAAATTGAAAATATCAGATCAGTTAAAATGCACTTCAAATGCTTGGCGATCGTTACCGACTGCCTGTAAATAATTAGTATATAGCATATTTAGCTGAAACATGCGAGTTTTGATCTATAATAATTCTAAGTAAAACCCATCCTTCATAATTAAGGATGGATTTTACTTAGAATTATTATAGATCGTCGTTTTTACACTTGATAAAGGCAAAGGGGGCGAAAATTTGTGTATTTGAGTGTTTGTATTTTTATTCATCAATAAAAAGAAATTATGTGTGTACTTCTTACCTGTGAATAAAATGTCGATCTTCCAGATGTTGACATCCTCTGGAAATATCTATGGCCAACATTAGTAAGTCTAAGACTGTCACCAAAGGAGGGGACATATCCTGTGAAGACAAATATGAAATACATTTAATGCATGTTGAGTATATCATATTCGGCGCACTTTGCACCGTCACAAAAAAGTGGAAGGGTTGTGTGCATGTAATCCAGATAAGCACACCGTTTTCTACTTGAGTGGCAGATGGTCGTGCTAAGTCGGCACCGGTTGCCCATCGGTCTCGTTGTTTAATGTGTGGTTTTTTTCCATGTTTCTATAGTGTGAGTTGGTCTTCTTTCTTTATTTGTGATCTTTTGTGTTTCATATTTCTATGGTGTGATTTGGTGTTCCTTGTCCAATTTGCGTCTCTTTCTGCGAGTGTCTGCTCTCTGTTTTTGCATTGGGTGTTTTAGAGTTTTGCTGTGGGTGCTACATCCGAGTGATTTTGGAGATCCCCTCCTTTTTTTAAGGCACTACCTATACCATCTTCATGTATGGATGGTATTTGCTTTTTCCCTCAAACTGTTATCGCTTCGTTCATTGATGAAAAGAATCAATTTTCCAAAGATGAGGCGGAAAATCGAATGCTCGTAGTCTGTCTTCAAGAGAAAATATTCTATATAATCATTTATCATGTTAGGTTCACCACGTAATTATTGAATAATATTCCTTACGCTCTCTGAAGTTTTCTTGATTCGTTTCCAAAGCGTCGGATCGAAACGTATGTTGTTGTTATTCCTTAAATAGTTTTTTTTTTCATTTTTTGAATTAAACTTTACAAAACTGATAAGCCGTTGAAGTAGGGCGATGCCTAAAAAATCAATCCATATCGTCTGGATATCTGAATGGTTCATAGTTTTGCAAACACGTCAACAGTTCGTCTAAGACAGAAACGTTATTGAACTATCATTCCTTTTGACGAACCCTAGAAGTGTTTAAAAAACTTATTAAACACTGTCCTATTACAACGTCTCTTCAGTTTTATGCAGTATCAGTACAAAATTTCGATCCAGCGTGGTGGTTTCGGTCGCTACACTTCTCTTTAAACAATATATTATTTAAAAAAAAAGTTTTCTAATTTCTTATGTACAGGAGAAGAAGAATCCCTACGTGAAACTCTGGTACAGCAAACATATTCTTCTTCCTCTTCTGACGACTGGATCAGTTTTGAGGTTATGAAACACATTGGTCATGCCAAATGGAAAGTCTAATATTTAGTAAATCATGACTACAGTCTTGGTTTGGGTATCAATTTGTGTGATATTTTGGGTGGATACGTGCAAATCTTCCTCCTTGAACCGCTGTAAGATGTAAGACACTTTCATATTTTCGAATTGGAAAGCTTTGTAAACTAGAAAGGTTTCTTGTTGCGGTTGCAACAAGAGTGTCTTCCTCCTATACAATTTTTGGTTTGGAAATATGAAGGACGTCACATATCATGTATTTATATTATATATTTAAGTTTTCAAATAGCAGTAACATTAAATTTTCAAACCGATAATTGTTGGTGAGCAACCATTTGATTTGGGGGGGGGGGGGGCAGGAATTCTATTGCCAGCCATAAAAATTTTTCAGCAATTTTCTGAGCAGGCCATTTTTTTCAGCCATTACCAGAGTCGGAGAAAAATTTTCGCCGGTTCTTCGGGCCGGATTTAAACAAATTGTCAAATGTTGTGAATGTCTGTGTAAGTTAAACTCCCCGCTGTTACAGAGTATGAGTTA
Source organism: Pinctada fucata (assembly GCA_028142955.1). Taxonomy (NCBI): domain Eukaryota; kingdom Metazoa; phylum Mollusca; class Bivalvia; order Pterioida; family Pteriidae; genus Pinctada; species Pinctada fucata. The sequence goes on along the minus strand of AP027107.1, from coordinate 19,881,045 downwards.
ATAACCGTTCCTTCAGATGTCTCTTTGCAATTAGCGAATTTCAGACAGATTGTATGATGTTTAAATAGAACCTTTTCTAGATTTTTGTGCCTATGCGTATTAGGTCTCTGGTAGATACAGCTATGTGAACAGTTTGTATTTATATTAATTAATTTTTTGACTTTAAATTGTCTGGCACAAAGGGCCAGCAAAAATTTCCATATCATGCAATGTATCCTTACTTTGGCATGGTCCGGGAAAAAAAATATGCCGGCCTTTGGGCCGGAATATTTTTTTTCAGCATTTTTCAGAGCCGGGATTTTTTTTTTTTTTGCAAATTCTTCCTGCCCCCTTCCCCCATAAAAAAGGCGAGGTCGTAGCTGTAGAACCAATTTTCTTGAGAACAGAAATGGTAATAACAAGTTACGTTCAATATATATATATAAATACCATGAGGTTCTCGCTGTGCAGGTTCAAATTTGGACCCCCCCTTCCCTTTTTTCAAAGTTTATTTTGACTTTCCATCATGGCGACATCGTTCAATATAAACAGACCTGTTTCCGAAAAACGAGGGGAGGGAAGAATGTTGGAGAAATTGTTCATCAATTTGTAAATAAACCAACCGAAAATTATGTTCGAACGTTTGCTAGAATTAGAAATTAAACTTGATGTTCAAAATATAGTTATTGAAGTTTAGAAACAGGTTTGTAGGTTAGAAATCGGAATCAAACTACCACTTTTTGTGTGTAAATTCTGGTTTGTAGCTGATCTCTTCTAAATTAATCAACTGTTTAAAATCAAATTGTGTATATCGAAATGTATTTATGAAATGCATATTCATCATTGCCGTGAAATCGGAATTTGAAAATCTCAACACTGCTTTTCTCGAGTCGGACTCGGACTATCAATTTTAGTGTGCGCCCGATCTGTTGGCGTGAAGGTGTATCGAAATACCCAACTCAAAATTTCGATGCCCATATCTTTTCAACAGTAAGAGATAGGAAAAATCAGAAAAACTAAATAAGACAGATATATGGATAAAAAATAATAATATTGAAATTTTTAGGAAACTTCATAAGCTTAATTTTTGTTTAATATTATAAGCAAAAAAGTGTCTTCCTCCTATGAACTTCTGAATTTGGAAATATGAAGGACCGTGAAGGACGTCATCGTAATAAATCGTTACAGTGTGCATCTAGCATTTCATATCTTGCATGGCTGTCGACTTTCAAAAAGAATGGAAATTGTAGATAGCAAAATACGAGATATTTAAGCTTACAAATAGCAAAACATGAAATTTTCGGTCCTTTTGAATAATTCGACGCTCCCGTCAAATATTTGAATCTACTAAAAAACATGATAAAAAAAAAATAACAGAGACCAAAAATTAAAAAGACCAATCTAGCTTTTACTCCAAACGTAACGTTGGAGAACTTTCATTGTCCTAGCTTACAGGGGAGGGAAGAATGTTGGAGAAATTGTTCATCAATTTGTAAATAAACCAACCGAAAATTATGTTCGAACGTTTGTTAGAATTAGAAATTAAACTTGATGTTCAAAATATAGTTATTGAAGTTCAGAAACAGGTTTGTAGGTTAGAAACCTTTTGAGAATGGTTTTCACTAAAATAGAGTATACTCACTGGCTTTGGCCTCATCTCTCTTAAAAAGGTTTTGAGATCGCCCCCTTCTAAGAGCTCCAAAACGATGTATCTCGGATGACTCTCAAAACAAACGCCAATCAAGTTGACTATGTTAGGATGGTGGAACTTGCTGAAACAAATTTATTTGTTGTTTTTCTAATTATAATATTTGTAGATAAAAGATAGATTGATTGATTGATTGATTGATTGATTGATTGATTGATTGATTGATGAAAGGAAGAATAATGATAGCGAACATACAAAATGAAAGCAAATGTGTGAGACAAACACATAAAAAGGGACAGATAATTGCAGATCTACAGAGAACTGGTCATCTTTCTTATGCAGTACTTATGGCACAATCAAAACACTCGATGAAAAAAAAAGAGAAAACTATCCATATAAAAGATGAGAAGAAACAAGATGTCAAGCAGTGCCAAAATAACCAACTTAACACTGTTTGATTTCACGAAATTTAGTAGCTGATTTAAAATAAGGCTGAAGGGCGCACCAACCTAAAATCAAAACACGGGTAAATTGTACAATGTAATCTAAAAGCTTATAGGTCCAACTTATCTCATTTTATCATGTCTGTCTATATAGCAAAATTCAATTTGTCTAGGTGTCTAATTGGTTTAGAGATCAAAAGTGTAAAAGTAATTAATTCGTCTCCCCGAACCCTTCCGGGGTCTGCATAAAACCCACTTGGTTTCTAAGTGGGGTCGTGAACACGCTCCTCATTAATAACGTAAAATGAGTTATTGACCTTCGATGTTGAGGGATACTGTTGGAGGACAAAATTTAAATCTGAAGAAAAATTATTTCCAAAAAAGTTCATACCACTGAAATTGGGTTTGTTTTAAACATACATATGTTATATTATGTATGTGTAAGAGGGTGTGTGTCGGGGGGGGGGGGGGGGCACTACAAACCTTAGTATCACTGCCTCCATCAAAAAGTCCAATTCGGATTCTTGTGTGCTGAATGCCGACAATGTCTAAAAATAAAGAAGAAAAGGTGTAGTGTAGTGTATCATTTTACGGAGTTTACAACGTATTCAGTTAGCTGGTGCAGATAGTACAGGGTAATTATCAGCTCTGATTTGAATTTTTTTTTAAATTACTGCTGCCCCACAGAAGACCCTTACAATATTATGTAGCCAAGTTCGGCATCATATCCCACCCATCCTGTTTTCTCTTTCCGTACATTTTGGGACATCATAATTTTCACACTCTTTGGCCATATTGAATGTTTGGATTGGAAATCGCTGACGGGGGTTGATTGCCCGAGGCGTTCGTGTCTGGTTCGTGCTGCGGGTTTGTCTGTTCTAAAATAATGCTTTAGAATTTGGAGGCGTTTGGCATTTGTGTGACTTGATTTAAGTTTAGAGAGCGGTTGTAACCTAGTAAAAATGTGGAAGTGTTCTAACTCTTTAACTTCGTGAAGATAATTTCAAACCAATTCTAATGCACCAGACGTGTTTTTCTGTTTATAGTAAATCCTAATCTGTGGTCATTAACTCTAATATGACTTGAGATTTTCTCCCTATATGCACCGTAAAACTCGCCTGGTGTAAAATCTCCAACAAACTTACAGTGCACTAAGCTCCGCCCATTCACGTGCTATATTAGAATACAAAAAATAACAACTAGCTAGCCCTGATTCATTGTCCAGTTATTCCACTCGTACGTCATATGAACCAATCTTAACACCTCGCCGCTTCGAGGCTCGGTGATAATTTGATTGGTTCATGCGACTCGTGGAATTACTGGACAATAAACCACGGCTAGCTAGTTGTTATTTCTTAATTAAATGCCGACTTGATTTTCAGACACAGCTGAATGTATTTCATTAGTAAGTTTTAGCCAAATGTTATGAATCCTTTAGATAGATAATGATGTGACTATACTTCTACTTAAAGGTCTTTTTTCTGTATTGCTGTAAAGACCCCAATTTTAATTGATATTGACCGAACAAGACAGCAAAAGCTAAAGAAAACATATATTTGCTGTTAGTATTCACCACACTAAGTCTAATAGATACTTTCCAGAGGTCTTACATAAGATGTAAGAAATGTGAATATTAGTAGATAGTGACAGATGGAGGGACCTCGAATTAATTACCCACCGTGATTTGTTCGGTGATTTAGGTTTCGTTTGGGGTTAAACACGGCAAGCCATGAAGCGTAAATCTATACTATTAACGTATCCATTGTACAAATGGAGATCTCGCGGACGTCTCGTCCATTTAAACAGTGTTAAAGTTATCTCGGTAATCTTCGGCAGTGTCTCGATAGTTTCCGTAGGTTGAGCGAAGGTTGGCATGTCGACCTTTGATGATAGACACCATTTTTTATGTTGTATAAGGTATATTTCGGTAAAAATATGCAATAATTCTAACTATATAATACACTTGAAATTTATTTGTACAACGGATACCTTAAGAAGCATGTCCAATCACAGAAACCAGAAACAGAAAGAAGTTCTACTTAATACCGCAAAATATGCGAATAATTCTAAGATAAGTCCATCATTGCATCTCTGGCATTCATTTGCACTGAACGCCAGAGATACAAGGGTGGATTTTACTTAGAATTATAATAGATAGTAATTTTTTAGCTTGATAAAGGCCAAGGGGCCGAAAATTTGTGTATTTGAGTGTTTGTGCTTATGTATCTATTTGTGTACATTTTCCATCCAGCAGAGTAAACGTATCCGATGTACAAATGAAGATCTGACAAACGTCTCGTCCATTGAAGCAGTGTTTAAATCATCTCGGTAATCTTTGGCAGTGTCTCGATAGTTTCTAGTGTCCGTGGCTTGAGCGACGGTCGGCATATTGACCTTTGATGATAGAATCCATTATTCATGTTGTATTAGGTATACTTTGGTAAAATATGCCATGATTCTAACTATATAATACACTTGATATTTCTTTGTACAACGGATACCTTAAAATAATGTCTTTGTTATCGAATTGCTCACGAGGGTCTCATATGATTTTAACTTTGATTTTTAATTTCACAAGCCCATATGGTGAATAGGCTGATGGTACATGTATGCATGTCCCTAAATAAATTAGAACGGTTTTAAAGTACATTGTAACCCTACAGGCAATGTCTGAAATTTTCTCTATTAATATCATATCATCTGTTTCATTTTTACCTTTACAGCTACAGCTTGTCCTCTTGTATTAGGCAAACTGGAAAGGTATCCTTTGTAAACTTCACCAAAGGCGCCTTGTCCCAGGGCCCTACAGACATAAAAATCAACTTTGATCATTCATTCCATCAATCATGTCACATATTAATCTATTTAACATGCAATATGCCGCTGACAAACCCCTATTAAGCCGTAGGGATGTCATAAACTGATTTGTCTGTAGAACTAAGAATGGAAAAGCATATCGCATTGCTTAACATTTCAAACATAAACCATATTGGGTTTTATCACATGATACACCCTTTATTCAGTTACATAAAGCCATGCCATAAATAAATGCTAAAATAACACGGAACATATCCCTTTGGGAGCGTGGTCATTGGATGAAGCGCTTCAAATTTTTTGTGACGTCACAATTGAAACGGCGATGTTGGCGCGTTATTTGCAAGAAACGAAGTCGGAATAAAAAATTTTGACGTTATTTTGATCAATTACGTCATGTGTCATGTGATAAAAAGAATCTCAAATGATGTTTCTATTCCATTCAGTATTTAGGAAACTCGTTGTGTGATTTTAATCCCATCGCCAAGGCTCGGGGATGTAAAATTCACACAACTCGTTTCATGAATACCGTATGAAATAGAGAATCATTTAAGATCCTATATATATATATATCTGATTCTCTTACTTTTGTAACAGAGAATCATTTCAATGAAAATAAAGGGACTATCTACCTTGCTAATTTTAGATTGTTTCTGTTAAGTTCCTTCAGTTGCTGATCAGGTTGTTTCATATTGCCGAAGTCGTAGTTCGGATTGTACTCAGCATTCCGTCTTGTGTTGGATAATGGTCTATCCGTTACATTTCCGTTTACATGTGGTGGTCGGATGGTGAAACTTTGACTCGCTGTTATCAACTCCAGTCTCACTGCCTTCAGATTCTTGGCATGTTGTCGCCGTTTTGCTGAAGTCGTGATGTATATTAATTATATCATATGTTCGTTATTATGAATAAAAATTAATACATGTATGTAGCACCAAAATTTTGACAGAATACGTCATTAATTATTAGATGGCGCACAGCCCCGTCATAGCTAGGTTCGTATTCAAAAATATTAAAGATAAGCGATGAGTAATGCTAGGCTACACTTAGACAAAATGCCCTATGATGTCCCCAATTTAGCAATAACGAGGTGCTTCATGGTTTATTACGAGTACCACTGCAGCTACAGCGATTTGTCGCGCTCTATCACGATTCTTTTCTGTTCGCTTATGCATGGTATATAATTAGTTAGGATCGAAGCGAAGGATCCGATTCGGCAGGCTGTCAATGCTAATCGTGAAGTACCTATCTGGGGCTCACAACTGCTACAAGGGAAATTCTAGTGATTTTGTCTCGCCTCTTCAACGTTGAGACTGAATAAATTACAGGTACTTCTTTGACATTTATTTTTTACATGAAGGCGAGATGATCGCTCTCAAAGAAAAAAATCCATCAAAAAGTACGGTTTCGTTAAACTTCGTTCAAAAGTTATTCACTTTTAATTCCTTCCCTAATAGATTTTTTTCTCAATTGAAACCACAGGCTGTCAATATTGAAGCTTTGGGTCTTTCACACTCATCAGTAATTGTACAAAAATTGCCTCAGGATGATCTTCAGGATTTTTCGACTAAGTTAGGAAAACTACTTTTGCCCTATATGGGCAGTATTAAAGGTATTTTGTATTGTTTTCAAAATAGAAATATCATCGTTTGTCATTATTTGTTTAGCCTTAACTCAATTAAAGAAATAGAAAACAAATGAAATTTGTAGTATTTTTCTTTTGGAGTGAATTTCAAGCTTGAAGATTTTAAAAGACCTATAGCCTTAAAATTAAACATTATCACCATTGAGAAATGTATATATATATTTTTGTTCATCTCAGAGGTGAACACAGTTTTGTCTGGTGGCATATACATATGTCCTTTGACAGAAATGATAGGTTAAGATAAGACTTTTACTCTATATAATAACAGGGACGTGTTCTTTCTCAATTTAAATGCAACAGACACAAAGTGATGATTTCAAAGTAATATCACACGGCACTGATGGTCACATGAACATCTCACTCTATGACAAACGTGACGACTTCAATTTCAACATCACAAGCTTTTCTTTTCTGAGTAGCAACATCCCTTAATCGCCAGCGTATGTCGTATTTATATCTCAGTTGATACGGTATGCCAGAGCAAGTACCAAATATACAGATTTTGTTCTGAGAGCTAGACGTCTCGATATGGGGAACTCGCCATACATTATAATGTCCAACTCTCAAGAATAGTGGTTGATATTCCTTCTGAGACCATTTGAACCATCCAACCACCGAATATACTTGTACCTTCCGAAATGGAAGAAACCGGATGTGACAATTCTACCGCATTGAAGTGACGGGTGTTAGATGCAAGCAGGAGATGCTTGCTCTTCCTGGGTACCTGGTCTCACTCCCAATTTTAGGAGTTCGCGGACTTCATATGGTGGAGGTTTTTTTATTTTGTTTGCTTTGGTTCTTGTTTTATCCTGATTTTGTATGCCTTTGGTTTGTGACTTTCTGAATTGTCGATTTTGTACTGTGGGATGTGGTCATTATCCATATTTGTCATTATATTGGATTTCCTTTGTTCGGCCTCTTGCATCAGTGCTGAGACAAAACTTGTTAAAGTGAGCAAATGGTGATCTAAATTTTACAATGGATTATTCTCAAATTTCAACATTATTCATTGAACATATTATTTACGAGGAATATCCTTAAATCAACTGCCATATGACATTTGAAATCTAGACTTCAATACATTTTGGAATTGTATCAATACATTATACATTCTAGGCACGGTAAAAGAAATGACCCTGATCTGACATTGGTATTTTCGAATTCAAAACATGAGACTATTTGTATGTGAAGAACGTCTTGCATTGTAGCATTTCAGGCGACATTAAAAGGGGAAATATAATGATGAAAAGTCGTTTCAAATGCCACATTCTCATAAATTTGATTTTATTGACATTCTAAGTACATGTGAAATTCTAATCTTTTCATTCACTAAATTCACTAAAACATCGACCAGAATGATCGGAGTAATGAGATGTGTAATAACGTATAATGACTAGAAATGACATTTCATCACTTTCATCACCCTCTATTCCTTATTTTCGAAAAACAGAGTCACTTCCCGTTTGGGACGGTATCTGACGTAGAATAATTGTGACGTCATAAGATTCTATGGAAATGGTCCCTTATGATCTGGGAAATGACGGAATAAAATTGATGATACCATACGATTTTATGACGTCATAATATTTTTACGTCAGATACCGTCTCAAATGGGAGAAAACTCTAGTTTCCGCAAAGACTTAATACAAACATTGGATGAATCCCTCGACGGCAGATTACATTTGCCGAGACAATCCTTAGTTATCAACAATTAATTAAAAGTTTTTTATTCATGTTTCAGTTTGCATGTGCAATTCGTCTGTGTCATCCTTTACATTACAGTCTATTGCCTTCTATTATTGTTTTCAAATTACTCACTCAGCTTTAGGTCATAATTGTGATTTTGCTATTAACATGATTAATATGTTCACTATTTAGATTCCCCTTATTTTGGCCTCGAGTAACACTAATTAATTATTAGTCTTTTATTCATGTTTCAGTTTGCATCTGCAAACTGAAACTTGTGCATTTGCATATTCGAAACACGTATCTGGTGCATGATAACTGGTTTTAAAATTTCACACTTTTTGGCCATATTACCTTGTTTAGACTGAGGATCACTGACGACGGTTAAGTACCCGAAACGTGCATATCTGGTCTAGCTGTAAATTTATCTAGTCTTAAATGATACTATTGAATTTAAAGACGTTTAACATTCAAGGAGTTTGAACACTTCCGTATTATTATTATATACTATATAATAAAAGGAACAAATGGTGAACTGAAAGTATGACCACAGAATCTGCTTTTCTTGACAAGGTTGTTCAGTAATAGTGTATCATTCAAATACAAGTTTAAGATTTTGAAAAGAATCATGTCCACAAAGATTATGGATTGACAATAATTGCAAAAAAAAAGACGAGTGAAACGGAATCAAAACCTCTAAGACCGCTTATCAAGCAATTGATTGATAAACATCAAAGAGGTACCTATCCGTTATTCAGTCTAAAATCAGGAAGGCATAGCAAATCATTAGAATTTCCATTGGAACGGAATTCCTAAGTGATTAAGGTGCCCGGGGAGGGTCTCTTAATGATATGCAACACCCGTCGCAACAGTTTCATGAAAACTTGGTCAAATTCGGTGATTCGTTGCTAATGTTTTATATAAGATGCGAGCCCCAAACTGAAATTAATCATCCTCTCTTCGAGTAACCCTTCAAGATTTAATCAAAGATACTATTTAATTCTTCTTCTTCTTATTAGTCTTATTTTGGGTTTTCTTTCCATTAGACAGTCTTCCCTTTCATGCTGAAATCAATTGCCTGTCTTATTTTCAAATGCTCCAGACCTTTTATTTGTTTTATTTGGCTTAACTTTTTTTTTACCATGCAGGGAAAAATAACGACTCTTGACTTTATTTCAAGGGAATACGGAAATAGGTTAATATGCATTCTTTTACAATTGTATTCGTTACAACTCTAACATATACCATTAACCCCTATTTTTCCCATGGGGATAGATAAACCGTTTTACTAGACACATTTTATCTCGTTACAGGGAGAAAAGGAGTCTTATACAATTTTAACATCTTGTGCAGTGTCAATTTAGTATTCCATTGAGACATGTTAAGGAATTATTGTGCCATACTTTTACTTCATTTATAGTATTTGGAAACCAATGTGCTACAGTGTTTACAATCGAAGTTCTTGATTTCAAGTTAATGATTCACGTCACATTTTTCTGTGAGAGGTAGTTTGGGATGAGATGGCAGACACTATTTGTCTAAGGATCCTTGCTACCTTATAATTTATACATTTGTATTTACTGTTTCTATCTCCTACAAGTACGAGTGGTTTCAAAATGCTTGCCGTTAGTGGGTCGACGATATGGGGGGGGGGCGGACAGGGGGTACCTATCTCCCCCTCCCACCCCTTACCTCCCCCCTCCCGCCACCACCTCCCTCTCCCATCTTTTCACCCTTCCCTTACCTCCCTCTTCCCGCCCCCTTCCTCCTTCCTTCCGCCCCTTCCTCCCCCTCCCTCCCATTTTCCCCCTTCCCTCTCCACTTTCTCCCTCCTCCCTTTCACCCTGTCCTCCCCCTCATATTTAAGGCTTATGACAAAATTCGAGAAATAACAAAAATAATGTACGATCCCATCCGTAAGATAAGTCACACATTTTCGGGCTTCTCGATATTATATCTCCGATCAAGAGTCGGAAATGTCAGAAAATGTGCGATTGTGTAGGGCGTAACGGTACAAACTTTTCAATGCATCTTTCTGGTAAACATGACTCTTAAGCTGACATAGTGTTAAAGCTACAGATAATTAAAAAACCTAGTTGAATAGTGGAATTTTCTTTAAATGTAAACCAACAAATTGTCAAAAAATATTCCATCTGTGTAGGTATGTCGCGCATGCTTAAAGTGTACACTAAGATATGACAGAACGTTATAACTGTAAATTTAGGACTATCAGAGTAGAATATACAAATACAACATAGAATTGAAACTATCAATATCTATTGAAGTAAACGTTTTCCGAAAGATTAAGATCGAATTAAATAGAAAAGGATAAATTCCTATGCTTACCTATGCAGATAAACACGGCAACCACAGATAGAGTCAAGACTGTACATGCAAGGGCGATAACTATTATGTATTCCAGGTTCAAATGATGGAATCCAAGTGATAATTCTGAAAAAGAAATGTAGGGTGTTTATTTGATAATAAGACACTACAAATGTATTACTTTGCTTGAGCAAGGTAAAAATGTAAGAAAAGTACAAATAAACCGATAAAAGCTCACCCTTTGTGTCCAGAGGAATTTTTTTTCACCAAATGACAGACACAAAAGGAAGATACCTAACTGTAAGGCATTTAAAACACACGTAATAAGAAATGGGCCGACAACACTATAGAAAAACATTTACATATTCTTGATAAAAATAGCACGTTACTTCTCTTTGAATGCAGAACTTTCACGCTTTCGTCGAAGAAAATCTTTAAAAAACGCAGAATGGATTATATCCTAACTCAAAAATCTGCAAAACGGGGCAAACGCCCCTTGCAGTTAAGGTGAGATGCCCGGGTAAGGTATGCATCTCCTGGGGTTACCTCTTTGATTCTGAACCTTTCTTTGTATTTTGGTACATGGCTTTTTCGCTGCTTCCTTGCCTTTTGTGAGATCTTCCTTAAGGCACCTGGTCTCACTTCCACATTATCGATTTTGTGCTGTATATAGGGGTATGGTCATTATCCTTATTTGTCATTATCGATTTTGTGCTGTATATAGGGGTATGGTCATAATCCATATTTGTCATTTTTTTCCTTTTCTTTCTAAGAATTTCTTACCTGTGGATATCGAATCATTCAGGCTAGTGTTTGATGACACAGTCACCTCTACAACAACTGTAAAAGACAACAACGTCGACATGCGTCATCGTGACAATGGTGCAGTACATATACATGTATACAAATGTGCAGTACATGTCCACATACATGTAGGTACATCATATTTAAAGATAATTAAGGCAGATCAAGCAGCTATACATATAGCGCCAACATGAATAGACGATTTTTACATTACTGCAGTAGACTTGAATTTCATACAGGCCATGACCCGACTTGTCAACATTTGACGTAATTTTTGACTGCGGCGTCGAAACAGTCCATGGCGTCATAATAAAAAAAATGACGTCAAAAATTTGATGTCGGGTCATTGAGGGTCTAAAATGCAAGTCTAACGGTAATATGAAAATGATCTATTAAATTTTTACGATGTTTTTGTTAATCTTCAATGATTTAAGCATCCAAGGAAAATTTATCTTTATTTTCTATTTTAGAAATTATTCAAAGTTTAAGGATTGTCTTTCACCGAACGCTTTCCCTTTTTCTTTCTTAAATGATTTCTAGGATTCCTGTCGACATCAATTACTGTTCAGAAATCCTTAAAAGTCTAGAAGTGCACAAGTATAATAAGTGAATCACATTTGTTACTATATTTTAGGAAAGGGATCCTTAAAAGTACATACAATATATAGAGTGAAATACGATACATATTTCAAAAACACGTTAGGTTTTTGTGCAGTGTTAAAGTTACATTTGGTCGCGCAAAGATCAAACCATGAATAAATCATTTCGTTAATTCTTTAATGGAAGCAAGTCTAGCACACTTTAATAGCTATTCTCTGTAAGGACCAAAATCAAGCGGGACAGGATGTCATGAATTTTGATGATTTTCGGTATAATGTGTATATATGAAGTACTGACCACGGGCAATGGTTGCCATCGTTGCCATGGTAACGAGGTCATTCTATTCATTCTCTTGTATACAAAAAGCATCCGTGATGAGTGAAAAAAAAATGCTTGAACGCGGTAGAGTGCTCATTCTGACCTGAATATGGGACGTATTTCTACATACTGCATATGCAAATAGCGATTTCCGAAATTTACCGAAATCTTATGCACACTAGAATAAAACGCCTATAAAACAAAACTTTGAGAAATAATTTATGCAAGAATATACGGTAAAACTACGTTATCGACAGATGAATCCCTGCGAAACCAATAGTAACTTTAAGTGCTATAAAATGAACTTTTTACAAAAATGAATAATTTGAATGAATACACCAACGCAATAACAAATATTAAGAAGCATCTATTTAGATACTGTTCTTATGAAATATTGCAACTAGAAACGTATCTTGATTTTTCTTTCTATCTATCCGGATGTGGGAAATTATAACTTTCAAAAAGCTGACGGCAGCTGAATGTTGAGAATTAGTACTTGCATTTTGGGAAACGAAGTTGATATATGAACATATGATATATAACATTTTGTCGTATAATTAAAAGGAAGCTATAGAGAATTAAAGAAGATCCTGACGATAAACTCAACAGCACTCACAATAGAGCACAAAATTGAGCATCAACGGATCCCTAGCAAGCTAGAGGTTGGACCAAGTGCCCGGAAAAAGTAAACATCCCCTGTTTGGCTAGCCGCACCCGCCGTCGGTGTTCTCACACGAAAACGCACACAATATCTAAAATACATGCACTGTCCGAGGTTATGTCTATATAGAAAGCGCTATGGTGTCAATGTCAGGGGAAAATATTCAAATGCTTACAGTCAAAATCTTCGCGGGATATTTTTACGAGCTTTAAACGGCAAAGGGCATAAATGTGACACAAATGAGTTAAGAGGATCCTGACGATAATTATGGCAAGATTAGGTTTAATCTATGACCAAAGACCACTGGAGAGATTGCGATAGGTTGCCATATGTCACTTCCTTTAATATCGAAGAAATTTAAGGATGAAATATATGAATTCCAAAACAGCAGTGTAATATATCAAAATGTGAAACTGATAAAGGTTAATGAAAAGCATCTGTCAGGCGAGAGAACTGGACAGAAATCTGAAACATTCAATCGCGGGGACCGTGTATGTTTGTCATTGGGAAATTTTCGGAGGGACATGTGCACATTGTAGCTTCTTTAATTTCTTCATTATGTTCGATCACATTGTTGTTATGTTTTCTCTTTGATATCGTTATCTTATTTTGTTTAACCATTCCGACAATTGCAAGATTCTAATTCTATTATTAATGCCACTGTCATTCAATTAATCATTTACGTTTGGACATGCGTAGTTTTTAAAATTGAAAATCGTAAAGGCAACAACACAGAAAGAGATTGACCATACAAAGAAGTAGGTCAACACCGTCGTATTTGAAGTTCGTTCATAAACAGAATACTATTATCCTAATGAAATTATCATGTAATGTGCCATTGTCTATTATCATCATATATTTCATTTGCTATTTACAAATTGCAAAACATTTATTGTCCAAGTGGGAAATCTAATTTCATCTCTTTTTTGTTGTTTTAACACTTTTTCATCTGGGATGCAGTTAAAGCAAATTATACAATTTGAAATCAGATATCTCGATGGAATAAATATTTTCGCCAAAATGAATCCTGAGAACAGACAGAACCAATTTTATCTTCGATGAATGTTCAACTGCATTTTAATTTTCAGTTGTAAATGAAGCACAAGGAATAATTGTTAAAAATTTGTTTTAGTTATTGCTCAGTGGTTGGAAATCAGTTAGATATACCAGAACAGAGATATTTAATCGTGGTTATTTTCGCTGGTGTTCAGAAATCGTTTATTGGGATTTTTCGGAATATCGAAATGTAAAGATGAGAAAACGTAAATTTGAATGATATTTAAGAATTGAATGTTTATTTTTGCCATTTTATTGGATGATGAAATGTCAGTTGTCGTATCACAAATTGTGTAAAACCGAGTACGCGGCGTATGAAAATATTAAACTGGTACGAACTAGTTCCCTAACAACAAAAATGTTCGAGAGGAAATCGGAATATCAGCTGTAAATTATTTCTTAGGAATCAGAACGAAATCAGCATGACAAGTTTGGTACGTCGCGATTGCATAGCTTTTGCTCAGTACTTTCAAATTTATTCATCCTACATGTTGTATATCCATGTGTATTGGATTCATTACGATGATTTTAGAAAAATAAAGGACAAGTTTTTCCATGCATTTGTAATAGGTCAGTCAAAATTTCCATAGAAACACAAGAAATCCGTCAACAAACTGCCGTTCATGTTCACTTGTTGCAGTTTTCAAATCATGCGCGTAGCAACCGATGTAATCTCTGCAAACATTCACAGTACTGTGCTGTGATGTTTATGAGTCGACACATGGAACTGTCTCTAGTTTTAATGGATTGTTTGAGACCAATTGTATTGTTTATTTAATGCGTTAGACAATTCTTGATTTCTGTTGCGTTAGTGTGAAAGTAGGTCCGGTTAATTTTGACATTTTATCATCTCATAACGGAAGTCACAATAAATGCGATCGACCAATCAAAATGCTTAGAATCAGATAAACAAACACATTTGGTAATTATTTGTAATTATTCTGATTCACACAGGCAAAATTTTTATAGCTCTTCAGAAGGTGGCATTTTACAGAAGGAAAGACGTTCTCGAACGAACGGTTCAAAATTTTTAAAATATGCGACCCAGAAAATGCTCTTTAGGTACGCGTTTTCGATTCAGTTCACTTCAGCAATGAGATGAATGCAATTGAAAGGAAAGTTGGAGGGGTTACATATTATCTTACAAGATGCTGCCAAGTTATAGAACATACTAACATAAATCAGTATTGCAAATCCTACAGCCCAACGTTTACCTTCACATGTAATCCCATCAGAGCGTAGTTGATTACCATGCAGACATTCACAATGGTACGATTTCGTTTTCCAATCATCAATTTCACATATTTCCTCGCATTTACATCCGGGTAACCACAGGTCTATTTCTACGAATCCGTCGTTTTTTTCGCCTGGAAGGAAAATTAGGCAGTATATTGATACTTTATCATGAACAATTTTAACGTATCATGCAAGAACAGACAAAGTTACAGCATGGACCATACATGCACGTTTCGGGTACTTAAGATATCTCGAGAAATATATTTTGTACACTTCTATCTTATGCGTTAATCCGCATGATTTAACGCCCTTTGGGTCTATCTGTTTTGTCTTTATCATGGAATTGTAAATTGCATGTCTCAGTTAGTCTGATACCCATGCATAGGTGCACTGTGTTTATTTCCCATGGATCAAAACGTCTGAATTTGCGCTGGAATGCAAATCTAAAAGGAGTACCTGTCAGTGTATTAGCCTTCGATGGCAATTAGATTCAACATAGTAAATTTCCCCTGGATTGACGGTGATGTTCCAAGATAACCGTCATACGGCATTTACATATCACAGCTCATCCGGTATGCAAGAGCATGTACTGATATTTTGGATTTTCACAGTAGAAATTTACAAATTACCAAAAAAACTTTTAGGTCAAGGTTTCCGCTTTCATAAACTAGTTAAGACTTTCTGGAAATTTTACAAAAATTACAGTCAACTTCTTTTAAAATTCGGATCTATACATGCAACAGAGTACATTACTATGGGTATTACACAACCCGTCTTTTATGATGATATGGTAAACAAAATAAAAAGGATCGAAAGTAGGCAGCATAACCATGCGTCAGAATCACCAAACGCCTTTTATACCGTAGATATGATCCTAATGTCACCAGACGGACACTAGGCTTGGTACTTGACCAATCTACAGTCTTGTACAAGCGCATCCTTGAGACTTGCACTCTGACTGACTGTGATGACAGGAATCCATGACAGGCCCTGTCCAAACCTCTTTAGAGAAGACATGGCCCCGACCACCTGTCCTCTCTGAATGTCAGTGGACTCCTCGGGTGATAACATACATGAGCTCGCTACAGCCGGCAGAGCACGGACTGTATTACGCATGCCCTCTTTTTATATCCAATTACATATTCATCTGTGTCTCCGGGGTCTCTGCGTTTCGCGGTCTTGTTTGTGTGATGTCATCTTACAGTGAGGAGCTTGTTTTACACCACAATTATACGTTCTTCGAGACCTCTGGGTGATTGGAGAAGTGAGAGGGTTGTGCGCACGTAATCCAGGATAGCCACACCATTTGCTACTTGCGTGACAAATGTCCGTCCAAAGTCGGCACCGGTTGCCCATTGGTCTCGTCGGTTTATGTGTAGTCTTTTGTGTTTGATATTTACATGTCGTGTGTCTCTTTTCCGTCTCGTGCTGTACTCGTCTTTTGTGTTTTTGCATCGGGGTGTTTTGGTGTTTTGCTGTTGATGCTGCAACGGGGTCTTGTTGGAGATCTCCCCCCTTTTTTAAGAAGTGTTCGTATGAACTTCCAGATAAGGATTATAGTCATATAAATGATGGGTACTTCTTTGGTGTTTATTTTTTCCAAATTTTATTTTATTTACTGATTTAAAGATAATGTAACGGAAAATTTATGTTACCCAATCAATGACAAGTACTCGTTTTAGATTTTGTAGCGCATTCCAGCGAAAACGCAGACATTGTGAGCTATACGATGTAAACGCAAGTGTGCGTGGGTATCCGACATTTTCTGTTTGCTGAAGTTGTATTATTATGTGTATGTTCCCCTGATTGTTACTGCACTTTTGTCTTGTTAGGGCTATCCTTCTTTCTGTTATGAAAGGGGGGGGGGGGCGGACAGGGGGTACCTCTCTCCCGTTTCCCATTCTTTTACCTCCCCTACCCGTCCCTTCCTCCCTCCCCTCCTTTTCACCTTTCCCTTCCCTCACCTCCCCCTCCCGCCCTTTCTTCCCTGTTCCCCCTTCCCTCCCTCCATCTCCCGCCCCGTTCGTCCCCTTTCACCCTGTCCACCCCCTCAAGAAAGAGAGAGAGAGAGAGAGAGATCCTCGTTTAAAGTACTTCATTTTTATAAAGTGTATGCACTTAGGAGAGTAATACAAGGACGATGCTTTCATTGGCGACCTGTAGGCAGAGAAAATGTCACAAAATAGACGTTAAGCCATAAAAAGGACTTTATTGGCAACTTGACATCTCGTTCTTTTTAGACAAACCCTACGAAGTAAAAGTGTGATGACTAAAACCGATTAAGTAGGTAGAAATTTTGAATTTTAAGTCTATACACACCATTCCAAATTCTAAAAATATTACCTTATATGGAATAAGAAAAGGACCAGCAGCTTACTCGCTCGGTTAACGATATATCGTGTACTGGTCGATCGACACCTTTCTATTTGTTTTAATTTAGTTTTAGATTCGCTCAACGGACTACCTTTTCTAAATTATAAGTCTCTTTCTATACGTATATCAAAGGGAGAGAACTTTCATTTATTGACGAAAAATAATTGATCGTCCTTCCCTTTGCTTCTCTGATTAAGTGTATCACATCTATTGAAGGAAATAATTATTCTTAATTTAAAGACAGTATGGTGTTATCAATGTGGATTCCTATCTATCATTTGTCTCATTTAAACAAACTTTAGAGTGGTCAAGCTCATTAGTCTTCATCAGAAACTTCCGGTTGATCTACCGAGGACACGTTCTGTCACCATGAAAGACATTTCTTCTTCAAGAAATTTTACTCTGTCGGAATGAATATGTCTTAACCTTAGAGCTGACGACAGTATCCACTGGGTATGTTGCAATGGAGATATTCAATAGTCACAACATGTTATTTCTCATATTTTGCTATCTACAATTCTTATGAATGACAAAATTTTCATTTTCAATTACTTGAGTTTATGCGAGGGATTTTGCACAGGTGCGTAGCCAGAGTACGTTTCAATAATGTCGAAGGGTTCCAACTCCATACCTTCAAGTAGATTCACTTTATACAATGGTCTTGGGTTCATCTTAAGGCTCAAATCGTTCCAGGGCGATGCCTTTGTTGGGGCCCAGGGGGCAAGCCCCTGGGAGCTGATTAATTTTACACATTTACAGGGCAGATTTCTACATCGGAGATTTATACCCTTTGTACAATTTTGTGATTATGATTTTTACTTTGTTTGCAAAACAATGTGGAAACGCCTGCGTACTTGCATACACCTGGCTACGCGCTTGTAGTACGAAAAAGTCATTTTGAAAAAAAATTCCTCTGGACACCTTCCTTTAAAAAACGAATCCGGGTTCCTAATCGCTAATCATTTCGAATGGTCAATTAAAATTCTGTTCAAAAGCATTTCATCTTGTTTAAATTATCAATTGTTAAACGTCTTCAAATTCAATAGCATCATTATCAATGTTTAGATTCAAAACTCTCAGTTTCAATACATATACATACTCATGTTCATTTCATTCTTTCATTTATAAATAAAGAAGAAGCCTTGGTTGATCGTCTGTCTCTTCAATGCATTTGAAATTTTCTGTTACAAATTTTCTTGAAATTTCGAAAACGTGGGTCCTGTAGCATCATATCCCAACCATTCTGCTACGTCTTTTGGTACATTTTTGGACATAATAATTTTCATCTTTTTGGCCATATTACATTGTTTAGACTAAGGATCACTGACGAGGGTTTAGTACCCGAAACGTGCATGTCTGGTCCATGCTGTAAATTTATCAGGTTTTAAATGATGCTATTGAATTTAAAGACGTTTAACACTCCTCATTGTACACATACATTTTGTATTACTGATCCCATTTTTTCTACGAGAACATAGTTATCAGCACTGGCATGGGGAAAACAGGGGGTACCGACCCCCTCACCACCCCTCCTGCCCCTTCTCCCTCCCCCTCCGTTTTACCTTGAGGTTCCCTTACCTCTCCCTTCCTCCTCTCTTCCTCCTCCCACCCCTTCTCCTCGCTCCCTTTCACCCTGTACACCCCCTCTGGTATGGGATAGCAATGTAAACCAAGAAAACAATAAAGACTTGGGTTAAAATTTGAAATTGGTTGTTCAAATGCCTTACCTACAGACAACAACTGAGACCAGGTGAACGAAAAATAACCAACATCAACCCAAATTCCAAATGCATGTCCAGAAAAATTAAAAAGAACACGCATAGGGAATTATATCAGTTGCCCGTAAGGTATGAGCATTTTCTGTTGGGGGGCAACCAACGAGCACGTAGAAACAACTATGGAAACCCTGAACCGACATGCGTTTTGCTCTTTGGTTTTGAATTTTATCCATTGCTTTTTGCGTTTTGCTAACTGCTTTTTGTTCTTCGCAATCTGCTTTTTGTATCACCCATTGCAAGGAGGAACACCACTTTCGTGCAATCCAAACAAAGCCTTCTGTACTACACAGAAACCACCCATTCCTTTTTTACATCAATTGCAGAAATTTAAGAAATAGAATTAAGCGATAATGTCGTGATTGTCTTCTTTTTAAATAATTGTCAGTTTATTTAATTTATTCGTCTGTTGATTGTAAAACGAAAGCAAAAATCCAAGAGCAAAACGCAAAATGCAAAAAGCAAAACGCAAAATTGTGTAGTTTTCATATGTCAAGAAAAGTCAAGAAACAACGAATCGGATTGGTCTAATATTGATTACGTATAGACCGGCTATCCTCAGGACCGATATTCCACAAAAAGCTAAGAGAAAAAAAGGACAAAACGCAAAAAGAAAACGCATGTCGGTTCAGGGTTTCCATAGCTAACCTATTCCTATTTTGTGTTTTACCTGTAATTTATATTTTGAAGTCAGAAAGAAGGCTTTTTTTAAGATTTTGAAATCCGTTTTTATTTTAATTTCCATTTACATATATTAAGTTGTATATATTGGTATATATTACAACATTTACCAAGAAGAAAAAAAAAAAAAAAAAAAAATCAATGATCTTAACAAGAAATTTTTCCGTTCTATACTTCACAGAAATCAAGATAATGCTTGCCACTCGTCAAAATCAGTCACTGTTATGAGCAAAATGGAAATTAATTGAGAGTTAAACATACCTGTAAATATTTTTGGATCAACAGCATCTGGGTGGGCATAAGACGTACCGCCTTTTCCACCATGAAAAATACTGTCATTAAAGGCGGCATCTCCGCCTTTTAGGTAAAAGAAAAAAAAAAAGACAAATATTGTGCAGAAAAATTATATGGTTGGAAGATAGGAAGATAGGCAGACAATGCCAAAATATTTGGCATTTAATATACAATGTATTTACAATTATTGATGGATCTAGAAAAGGGGTATGGCCACGAAGCCCGATATTGGCCCTAATTTTGAACATTATGATTCATAGAATTTTAACTGTGATTGACATTTTGAAACGTTCTCTATTGAATCATAAATCTATCTTTTGTAGACATTGCGTTTATCAATAGCTTTTAACCCTTCCAAAACACCAAAATAGGTCATATTCCGCGAAATTGATGCAAAAATTTTATATATCTATTAAATTAGCAATGAAAGCATTCATTAACAAAGATGAAAAAATTATATGTTAAAGATTATCAGTATATCCTTTAGTCATAAACATTTTATCTCAGTTAACGCATGCGGCCACATTGAATTCTTCCACAAAAGACAAAATTCCCAGCAATTTTCGTCATATTTTGTCAATAACGTCAAAATGAAGTCACATCTTGGCGTCATTACTGTTAAATGACACTTTGTTTGGTGATATTTTCTCTTTTCATTAAAAGCGGTAAACATTCGTGTATTTTCATGAGAGATATCAAGTATTTCTCATGAAATTTATTTCTTGAGAAAAATCGAGGGCCGATTTAGGGGTCATGTGTCCCTACCCCTTTTACAGGGGAGGGGTAGGGGCAGTCGTCTGTGGATAGGGTCCAGGTATAAAAGAAATATACACAAACAAAGCGGAAAACAAACATTTATTTCAAATTGAAAGAAAAAGGGGGGCTGATCCCTAGTCCTTCTTTCAAATCAGTGTTTAGATTAAAATAAGGATGTTGATGTTTATGATAAGACTTTTTGCAGAACAAAGTGCCTTTAAATGATGTGTCTCGAATGTTCCAGTGCTTGGTTAAATATTTTCTACGGTTATCTTAACACTTTAACGAAACGAATGGAGTCTGGAATGTGTGTTGAGGGGAAATTGGCCTCCTATATAGCTGGACATAGGCTTACTGAATTTGTGACACCTTCAGAGTCATGGGTTAGAAACAGGTAAGTGTTCGATACCGTATCTTAATCGTAGATTTATAAGATTTGTTTAAGGAAAATAAGAGATTTAATTCATAATTACACACTAATTAGAAATTGTGACTTTTCAACATTAATCAGATTGACATTTTCGTATCATAAGCTTTTTCATCATATAACAGAATAATACTGTCCTCTTTGTTTCGACGGAGAGTTCCTTCAGTAGGAGAGACGCTCAATTAATCAATGTAAGTCATTCGGAAGCTTTATTTTACGGCCTCAAGGTCTATTATTCTTTTTTTTTTTTTTGCTGTTATGTAGGAAGGATATTGAAACTTCATACGGATTCTTTGTAAACCAAATCATATGCTATAAAGGGTTAAAAGTACATTAATGAATTCACAAAGAGAAAGAGTGATAAATACATTTAAATCAGATTTGCCATTGAGTTCAACTAGCCATCAAAGAAGTCGTATTTGTGTAAGAATCAGAAATTACTTTGAAATTCTTTTTCCTCTTTTTTCAATACGATTTATGGAATAGTCTTAACAGAAAATTTAAGCCACCTTTTCAACCCATTCATTGTCGTAAGTTAAGTACGTTCAATGAACTTTGCCAGGGAATTTGAGTTTTATGCAAATTTGAAAGGATAACCTTACTTTTTGCACATTGTTGATTATTGATTGATCTTGTATGCTTTGGTTATTGTTATAAAAGCAAACATAAAACAATTTCAAATGAAAACAGTCTTTGGCAAAACTGACCTTTTCCATACTGCACTATAATTACTTTTAGTATGCATTAGATATTATAACGCTTTCATAACAATTCTAATCCTTTTTTTTATTGTTTGCTTCAGTTCAATGCACTCTGCTGTATTTAAAATTCACAATCTGGATTGTGGTAGCGAGTCAGCGAAACTTTTTTTTCAAAAACTGACAAAAAAAGATGATAGAATATCAAAATTTTAACCTTCAATGTTTAGTGAACGAAAGTTGAACACAAAATCCTAAAATTGGGAAAATAAAAATCTCAATCAATATTAATTAATACACATTCATTAAGAATATATTATGATCAAACAAAGATAAAGAGGAAACCCTCAACAGTGACGCATTTATTTCTATATTTACCGGCAGATTTGGAAGGAATATCTTGACATGCGAGCATAGAAAAAAAAAAAACAAAGAAAAAAACAAAAAACAAAACAAAAACCCAGACAAACAGACAGAGGAAATAACACAGCAAAATAAAATAACGAAGGACAATTGATTTTCTTATGGTATTTATAAAATAATGATTTCGAAAAAAAAAAAGAAAAATGAGGGGGAGAGAGAAGGAAGGAAGACGTTCTCCAACTATCACCCTCTTGATCAGCCTGTACGTTAATTACTAATGATATTTTATGCGTTCATTGTTTGGTTAATAGTGAAAACATAGAGATTGGGTCATAGATTAAGTGATGCTATCTGGTTTATCAAATATAAATTGACTCTGACGAAACGATGGAAATGAAACAATTCATACAAAAATATAACCGTCGGTCATTCATTCTGCTTATGCGAGCGAAATAAATTCATTATATTATACTGTTCCTCATTGGGGTATGAAATATTCAAAACTTCTGTCGATTGAAATAAATGATTAAAATGACGAGTCCCTGTTTAATAACATAAATCTCCTTTTGCCCTCGCAAATACATCAACCTTAATATACATGTACGTATTAATAACCAGAAAGGTAAAATGGGTCACAACACCTTATTTATCATGAAATAAGCACATAATTGAACTGCGTGTCGAGATCCCACCAAGATAAATTATATATATGGGTTTTATGTTTCTTTTATCTTACTTTAAAACACATTTTTAGCTGCAAATTGACGGATTACATGAACCCGTCGCAACAAAGATGTTTTTGTCCGAGATCAGAAAACAACTTTAACACCAAAATACGGAAAAGGGTATATATTTTTCATGACAGCAAATGGAAAATTCATGGGCTGTGAAATGTAAACATAATATTTTCAGTAAACTGTTGGAATTGATTGTGTAGGAGTTATCAAGAGCATAACAAAAACTTATAAAATCGCAAAATGTTTCTGTACGATGACAAATTCACAAATCATGATATTTTTTTCTAAATGAATTTAATCGAAATTTTGACCTAGTTTATTTGCGTGCAGTAAATTTAATGAATGCTGAAAATGAAGGAATGAAAAACTTCAATCTGTTTAGTAAGCAAACAACAAAATGCTGTCACTTACGATAAAACTATTTCAAAAGGAAATTATCTACGCAAACGAAACGCACAGAAAGCTAGAGAAATACCTGAATAACCTCCTCCCCCTCCTCCAGACGAGCATGCACCTCCGCCTCCTCCAAATCCCCCGGGAGTGTTCCAGTTGAGTTTATCTTGGACTTCTCTACAGGAGTCACCACCCTCTCCTCCTTCCAATAAGGACTTTCCAGCTTGTACCAATCCTTCTGTTGATCCGTTCAATCCTCCGCCACCACCTGTGTCAAGGGATTTCAAAACTTTCATGAAATTCCAAATATTTTCATATAATGCAACTGTATGCCTTCGGTTTCTGATTTTCTGAATTATCGATTTTGTACTGTAGACAGGGATATGGTCATTATCCATATTTGTCATTTAAACGATCTTTTTTGAATTTTCGTTTTTTTTACAGTATATTGAAGGGACTAAAATACCAAATTTGACATTAATATCGAGATGAAGAAAAATTCCATCAGCCGAGTGACGAGATCTCCGGAAAGACCAGGTTGAAATGACCACAAAATGACCCAAAATTAAGCAAGAAACAGATTGCATATATATGTCACCTTCGGAATGATATACACGTATTCATTCCGGAGTTTGCAACCATTCCTATGGGATATCTAATATTTTTTGCCTTGCCTTCTCGACTTTGAGACTGAATAACTGAAAGGTTCTTCTTTAATGTTTATCACGACAAATGTAACAGAAGTCCAACATGCAACACCTTCATACACAAAAACAACACCACATAATCCAATAAAAGAGTAGAAACGTCGAAACAGTGATGATCATGCAGAAATTGAGGGAGACGAATGTGCAAATGGCCCGGCCTGTGAACTCATAGGGAAAAGTGTGCTTATCCGGATCACATGTACATAATCCATCGACTTATTGGGATACATCAGAGGTCTTACGAGAGACACAATCGATTTGTAACTCTAGACCAAGGCATATGGATTCCAGAAAATTGTTAATCGGTTTGCCCGAACTTAGGTTTTTCCAATGTCTCTAATGCGTCTTTTGCTGGAGTTGCTTTTTTCGCTAGAGCATTCTTTAATTCATTCATGATTGACTTTATAAATGTTTATTGAAAATTGTATTTAAACCCTAAAACAAAGAATCTTTGGTATGACAGATTTTTTTTCCCATGAATGAAATGCTTTGAAAATTGAAAGGGAATCTTGTTTCAAAGTTGTTTTTTCAATAGTAAATCGAACATATTTTTATGTTTCAATATCTTTTATTCTTAACAAATTAGTTTATTGTAATGTAGTCTCTACGAAACGTGTGTTGTCTTCATATTTTCTTATTATCATCTGCATAATTCTTATGAAGCTGTTGTATCATATTTCAAAAATCTGTATTCCTTTCAAGAAAATCACGACTTCATAGAAAGCTATTGGAATTTTCGAGGTTAATAAACGGTTATAATACCTACAGCTATTGTTCAAACGGACGAGAAAGAAAAGCAAAAAAAAATTAAAATAAAGATCAATTTCTTGTTGATAACGTCAACATTTTCCGTTCATTGCTCACTTGTAGTCCATGGCTTGGATGTCCGTCGGTGCGATGAATTTGTATGATGTCTTTTACTTGATGTATTATTTTACCTGCCTTTCTTTGTTTTCACTGCTGCGTAGCCTTGAATGAATTTTTGTACTTTGTTCGTCTGTTTTTATTGAAAAAAAAAACAACTTCAAACAGTCGTATCAAAACATTTTGTTAGGGGACTCTGCTTGATCATGCCAAGAATTTGCAAAGTAAAATGCTTCAGTTATGTGGCAATCGACAGACAACCGATGATGCGCATTTTAATTGCTCTCTTGATATGTTCTCTGTTCGGCGTTTAATGAAGACCAATGCATTTTTTACGATTTGGATTACATTTTAGGTACATGTAAATTTGCTATTTTTATCAGTAGGGGTGTTATCTATAATCTCTTGTCTTATTAGATAATCATACAATTTGAAATGACATTTATTTGGAACATGTACTTGGAACATATATTTCAACATTGACAAGGTGTATCCCATGAATAATGAAATTATAAAATTTTCGCCTTTCTCAACTTTGCATTTTTCAGACAATGCGATTATTATACTGTAGGCATGTATTCTTCGGAATAAGCCGACTCTGAGAGAGAATGCGGAGCATAGATACATTTATCACATGATACACCCTTTATTCAGGTACATAAAGCCATGTCATAAATAAATGTTGTGATAACACGTTACATATCACTTTCGGAGCGTGGTCATTGGATGAAGCGCTCCAGATCCTTTGTGACGTCACAAAAGAAACGGCGACGTTGGCGCGTTATTTGCAAGAAATGAAGGCGGAATTATAACATTTTGACGTTATTTTGATCAATAATGTGATATTTCATGTGATAAAAAGAATCTCAAATGATGTTTCCATTCCATACAGTATTGATGAAACTCGTTGTGTGATTTTAATCCCCTCGCTAAGGCTCGGGGATGTAAAATCCACACAATTCGTTTCATAACTACCGTATGAAATAGAGAATCATTTGAGATCCTATATTTATTTAATACTCGAAAAATTCTGGGCGTTCCTTACCAGCTCCCTGGGGATTCGTGTGACCATTCACCCCTTCCCCTGTGTCCAGCAAGGGGTGAAAGTTGGAAGAGAAGTTTTCGTGTGATTGATCATAAGGTAGACCTCCGCCTCCTCCAGCGACTAACAGCAGCGAAGGAACTTTGGTGACTTTGTCCAGCTAAACCAAAGAAAACATTCTCTTATTATCAAAATGAATGCAAAACACAACAGTCACTCTGTCTGATTGAAAAAAGTAATTTCAGCTATGAATACGGACCGGTCAGAATCAATTTTTAAATGTCTTCAAATTCATTAGCATCATTTAATAAAAGATAAATATGCAGCATGGACCCGACATGCACGTTTCAGGTACTTAACCCTCGTCAGTGATCCTCAATCTAAATAATGAGTGTCAAAATCATTTTGTCCAAAAATGTGCCGAAAGACGTAGCAGTATAGGTGGAATATAATGCTAGAGGACCGACGTTTGAGAAATTTCAAGAAATTTGTGACAGAAAATTTCAAATGCGTTGAAGAGACAGTCGATCAACACTTGTCAGTGATCATCAGTCCTCGGAGATGTTAAAATTGGGCAACTTGTAACGCAATAGACAGATCTGAATCATCAAGGAAACAGTGAATACAGCGTTGAAAGATGATCAGCTTGCATGTAATGTAACATTCACACAAAGTTAAAATATTTTTCTGTAAATAAGTCAGAAACAGACAGACCGCTGAACTGAAAGAAATGAGTCGAAGAGACATGAAATATTATAAATTGTATAAAAGGCTATATTATGTTAACAATTCCCTTTAAATATTTGTTTTCCATCACTAAATCTCATATTTTACCTCGGGCATGATACCATATTGGTAGAAAAAATATAATAGATTAATTTCTTGGCAAAAATATATAAATAATTTGAGGCATTTTCGGATAAATTCAGTTCAATTAAATACTTCAATAGATCACATTTATCCTTTTTGCCCCTTGGCTGTAGTCTTAAGTATTATTGATTTTGATGTCTAACAATAAGGATCGAGAAACAATCATTTCCTGTATAATTCAAATCCCTATCCTTTAAAAGTAATTGAATTTTTGTTTCATACATTCTTCAAGGCTACGTGAATAGCATTCGGATCAACCTCGACCTTTTCCATAAAAAAAACCCAAAAAACTAGGACGACAGACGGCGCCATTTTGAAAAAAGTTCTCCGTTGGTTTGTTATTTTTTGTTATAATCTTTCATAAAATACAAGTTTCAACACTGGATCGTAACTGACAGTTACTCACAACATCATTTACTCAAATTTGACTCAATTACATTTGATGTAAAACCTGTAAAACCTTCCACCTTGGCATCCGAGTCTTTTTATGCCGTTATAAATAAAGGGCGAGGGGACCCGAATGCGTAAGTAGGGGAGCGACATTCGTTTGAATGCTTGCTAAGAGCTTTGTCTGAGAAGCCTTTCCTAAACACGCCTACCTTTGATAAGATGTATAACACGGTCGCATGTCACGTGATCCGCAAATAATATGTTCATCGAGAATCCCCATTTATTAAACCAGGTAAATTATGTCTAAATCTACTTTATATGAATTCATTTTAGGCCTATCATGTGACAATCATTATCAATTATATGTTGGTAATCGAATCTGGTCAAGTATATTCAGAGATCGAACACTTAACTAGAAAATCTTGTATCTATCCATGCACGATATCATAACATGTGGTGTACATCGAAAAAAGCGTTTTCTGAAAATAACTATATTCTTGATCAGAATAGTTGATAATGATGGTCATATGCTAGGCCTAAAATAAATTCATATAAAGTAGATTTAGACACTGTTTTAATCAAAGGGGATATCATTTGCGTATCACGTGATATGCGACCATGTAAAACATGCTCATTGCATGTAATAAAGTAAAATGTTACGCAGATCCTTTGTGAAGTAACATACTCTATAATAAGAAATCAATGACACAATTGTATTGTTTGAAATAAACGAATAACGAAACCTACCTTAAAAACATAAGTAGCTCCCCCGCCTCCTCCCGCTCCTCCTATTTTCATGGCCCCTGGTTTCTTAGAATGACCTTTCCTGCATATCTCGAGTACTTTAACAGACATCTGAATTGAAAGTGAAGTATAGCACTATATATTAATACTAATTGAAAATATAGTACAAACTGTTATACCAAAATTCATATACCGTTGTAGAATAAATCTAGGCAAATATAGAAATATAGTAATAAAGTAAACGACATGAAACAGAATTACATACGTATTACATAACCATATGACCAGGAACTAAATAAGGGTCCAAGGAAAAATAATCATATTCTGCGATTCGGCGCCGTGGTCTAGCGGATAGAGCGTCGGGCTAGTAATCATTAAGATTGATGGTTCGAGCCTTGCTAGGACCACGGGTCGGTCGACAAATACTCTTCAATATTTTGTGTTTATACACAAAAATGTCCTTGTCTATGTCTTGTATACATGGCTATGGTGTTTTATTAAAGAAGAAATTAAAAAGAAATATTCTGCAAAATTTCACAGAACTTACTAAATGGTCCAACGATTTCTCTTCTTTCTTATTTGTAGTTATTTTTTTAACTGGTAGATACATCATTTCTATCAGTAGATTAGGTAATGTCCTCTTTCTCTCACTGAAAAGTCCGTCTGTCCGTCTGCTGCTTATGATTAACACAACAAAAGTTAATTGTTTTGAAAATTGATACAAACAGAACAAAAAAAAAAAAAAAAAACAAGACAATTTAATCTATCAAATTTTATAATAAGAATTTTGAATGATAAGAGCTAAATCATACTGAGCGAATCTTCATCGGTGTCTTCAAATCAATTCGACCTGAAGCTACATCTAGGAAAGATAGATTTTACATCGAGTCAAGTACACTGCTAAAAGAATTTAAAGGAGTGATTTTTGCATCGTAATATTAACCGGACGGATCTCACTTTCACCTGGTTATCCAAAATTTTTTTTTCTGACCAGGTGATATAAGCTATGAAAAGTACAGGAACTGAGTTTTTACTTTGATCACTAATATTTGCAATTTAAGGTCTATCTATGCATATTTCTATTCGGCTCGTCTCAATTGCTTGATGAAATCAGCTTTGCCTGGTCAGGCCACTTTGTTACGACAATATAATGGTACTTGGACGGTCATTTGGAGCCGCACAATCAAAAATTCAAAGAATTAAAACCAGTGGGCGGTACTGAAATGAATTTTGGCTGTGTCTAAGAATCACCTTGGCTTGAAAAAAAAAGAAGGGAGGAGATCTCCAACAAGACCCCGTTGCAGCATCAACAGTAAAACACCCGATGCAAAAACACAAAAGACGAGTACAGCACGAGACGGAAAAGAGACACACGACATGTAAACATCAAACACAAAAGACTACACATAAACCGACGAGACCGATGGGTAACCGGTGCCGACTTTGGACGGCCATCTGTCACGCAAGTAGCAAATGGTGTGGTTATCCTGGATTACGTGCGCACAACTCTCTCACTTCTCCAATTACCCAGAGGTCTCGAAGAACGTACAATTGTGGTGTAAAACAACCTCCTCACTGTAAGATGACATCACACAAACAAGACCGCGAAACGCAGAGACCCCAGAGACACAGATGAATATGTAAATGGATATAAAAAGAGGGCATGCGTAATACAATCAGTGCTCTGTCGGCTGTAGCGAGCTCGTGTATGTAATCACCCGAGGAGTACGACTGACATTCAGAGAGGACAGGTGGTCGGGGCCCTGTCTTCTCTAAAGAGGTTTGGACAGGGCCCGTCATGGAGTCCCGTCGTCACAGTCAGTCATTGTCATTTGAAGCATCACTGATGATGATTTTAAAATCCGAGAAACACGTGTCTGGTGCATTAAAATTGGTTTGAAATTATCTTCAAAAAGGTAAAGAGTTGGAACACTTCTGTACTATAGAATGACTTTTTTGTAATCATCAAGGCTTTCACATCGTGTCCAATTATGTTCATCTGTTCTATACTGAAACAGGATAGTATGAAATGACCATTAGATGCGTCTAAATGCATTTTTTGTTCATTGCATATATGATAGATAACAGAAACTTTGCTCCCTTAATTTTTTCAGCAGTGTAAATACTTCGTTTAACTGTGTTAGGTTAGTCAGCATGCAGTCGTTGTAGCTTGAGGTTGCTCTTCAATAGGACATGGATTGCTTTATGATTACACCTTAGGTAGAGATCGAAGGGAAATTAAACATTTTTGTATGATGTCTGTTTTCATAGATTGTCTTGAGGGATGTTGGGGATCCCCCCCCCCTGTTTCTCCATTACTCGCTAGTGTGTGGAATGTGTTTTTAATACAATGATAATGTATTTGCCTGCAAATGTCTCTCATTCGCAGTCGTTTTTAAACAACCATTACAAGTATTTCTCTGAGTGACATTGACAAAGAATTCCTCGGGTAAAGATAATGATCATTATTAAGGAGACACAACTAGTGGAACTTCGCACGTCTTTTGAAAAAATCAGGCAAAACATTTATTTAGGGAGGCAAATGAACTAAGATATTATCGATGCTTCTTTCCAGCTCTGTCGCCTGAAAGAGGCTTTGTTTTTCGCCCTTTATCAATTTGTCATCATATATATTATTTTGCTATTTCGGAGACTTATCATTTTATCCTTAAATATCATCAGATTTAAAGGAGATAAATATCTCGCCAATGCTATTTAATTGGTCAGATATTTTATCAATCTATGCTACTGAATACTGAATGCGCAATCTTTGCAAAGTAAATGCACAAAATTCCAATAGATTCAGCCAAGGGTGCTCCTAATGTTTAACGTCTTCAAATTCATTAGCATCATTTTAGAGCAGATAAATTTACAGCATGGACCAGACATGCACGTTTCGGGTATTTAATCCTCGTCAGTGATCCTCAATCTAAACAATGTAATATGGCCAAAATCTGTGAAAATTATGTCCCAAAAATACCGAAAGACGTAGCAAGATAGCTACGATATGATGCTACAGGACTAAGTTGGGCTGTGTCTGAATATGACTTGGCTGGAAGCATTATTATCCAAAGACGTGTCTAGTTCATTGAAATTGGTTTGAAATTTTTTTCAAGAAGGTAATGTGTTAGGAAACTTCTGTATTATTTCAAAAGGCGAAGAAGTAGAAAATCGTGCTTATAATTTTACTTTCTTTCCCTAGGGTGCACATACTTTTATACATCAAATATTTTGTCTCTGCTCCCGGTGCTGAAATGATATCTGAACTCTGTAATAAGAGTTTGATACCTAAAAGGCGAGAACAGATTATGAATAACTAATCTTATTTAATTAACTTACTTGTTGGTAATGTTTTCCTAAAGAAACATTTTTTAAAGTAAACGAAACTGACGCTCTTTAAACTTTCATGTCCTAAACGTTGAGAAAAAATTGCGACAGTTTTGCTTGATGGTTTTAAAACTTATTCACATGGGAAGTGTTCTTGAAAGCTAATGGATTCACTAACAGAGAATCTTGCTCTTAAATGTACATCAGAGAGTCTGAAGGAAAGAAAAAAAATTGTAAAATCAGATAATAAGTAGAAGCGTTAAATGCAGAAATGTAGGTATTCTTGTAGTCATTACCATTACTTTACAACTCTTCGGGGATATGGCTTTATGGGGAGTGAAATACAATTTATCTTGTCCATCTTTACATTAAAAAGGGCGTCAAGTAAGCTTCATGGAATAATGAATATGATCGATAAAGATATGCGTAAGAAGATAAATATATCACTTTATCATTGTAAGGCATGATAAAACTAGACAATAAATTCTTCTTATTTGTAAACTTACATTTAAATTCTTCATATGTCAGTTGCTATGATCATTCTCATAATGACTTAGTTATTCTGTTCATGAATATATTTTATAAAGGTATGGTTATAATATCGAAGATGGTGTACACGAGAGAAAGCAGAATGTTATTTCAATTGTCCATCGAGATACACATGCATTTATTAAATTGATACATACTCCAGCTGGTAAGAAAGTATCCCTTGTACTATATAGTCACTTTTTATTTCAATTGAATCAACTCCATTGTAAAATATGGTTAATTTTGAGCCTAAAACCTATAGATTTTTCAATCTTTTATGAAAGCGTGAGTAGAAAGAATCCAAGGCCTTGACATGTTAAGAATCCAAGGCCTTCGCATGTTAAATGTATTAATTAAAAAAAATATATATATAGAAGAAAGAGAAGAAATGATAAGTCATAAGTTATCTTTTAATTTGCAAGCCTCAAAGTTATTATGTCTGAACTTGTACATTACTACCTTTTAGAAATTGTATAATATACATTTGTATATCCATTGTACATTGGATGTCGTAATGGCACATATAATACTCGTATTCAAATGTATAGCATCATTTAAGAACATATAAATTTGCAGCATGAACAAGACATACACGTACCTAACCCTCGTCAGTGATCCTCAATCCAAACAATGAAATATGGCCAACGGTTGTGAAAGTTTTGTCCAAAAAAAAAAACTGAAATACGTAGCAGGATTGATGCGAAATGATGCTATGGGACCAACATTTAAGAAATTTCGAGAAAATATTGTGAACAGAAATTTTCGAATGCGTTAGAATAATACGGAAGGGTTTCAACTCTATACCCTTTTAATGAAAATTTCAAACCAATTTATTATGCACCAGACAAGTGTTTTGAATGAGAAATATGGATAATGAACATATCCTTACATACAGCACAAAATCAAAATCAATAACCCAGAAAATCACAAACCGAGGGCATACAAAATCAGGATAAAACAGGAACCAAAGCAAAAAAAAAAAAAAAACAGAAAACAAAAACCTCCACCACATGAAAAGAACGAACCCCCGAAATGGGAGTGAGACCAGGTGCCCAGGAAGAGTCAGCATCTCCTGCTTGCTTGCAACACCCGTCGCTACAATCAAATTCTCATCAGTGATGCTTCCAGCCAAAATGCTCTTTATAAGAAGAAACGGTCAGCCGAAGCTGTTCTGACTTGGCTTCATGTGCTCTCAGGGACTCCTCCATCAGCAGTGACACTAAAGCCCCTGTCACGCCTACACGTTCTCTCAAGACGTTCTTACTACGTCCTTGAAGTCCTTGAAATTTTTCATCAACGTAGTGAGAACGTAGCATTTTTCACCCGGAAGGGCTCTCCGAAAGAATTATTGACGACTCCAATACGTGCACAACACGACCTTTGGCGTCCGTAACACGTTAGTAGCGTGTCCTTCCCGTTTAATACGTTTAGTCAAGTTTGCACTACGATCGTCCCCAAGTTCACACTACGACGACGGCGTCTGTGTTACGATAGTACGGCGTGCTTACTACGTTCTCGAAGTCCTTACTGCGTTCATGCTACGATCATGACACGTTCAAAGGATAAATTGTTTGTATTAGGTCTTAGATTTTCATATCTCTAAAACCAAGAACGTGGTAAAGCCCCTGCCACACCTACACGTTCTCTCGAGACGTTCTTACTACGTCCTTGAAGTCCTTGAACTTTTTCATGAACGTAGTGAGAACGTGGCATTTTATACCCGGAAGGGCTCTCCGAAACAATAACTGACGACTCCAATACGTGCACAACACGACCTTTAGCGTCCGTAACACGTTAGTAGCGCGTCCTTCCCGTCTTTAATACGTTTAGCCAAGTTCACACTATACACGTCTGTGTTACGATAGTACGGCGTTCTTACTACGTTCTCGAAGTCCTTACTGCGTTCATGCCACGATCATGACATGTTCAAAGTATAACTTGTTTTTAGGAGGTCTAATATGATTTTTTCGACCTCTAAAACCAAGGACGCGGTAAGGACGGCAGAGACGTGACGATCTCCGTATGATTATATGTAAAAGTTTTAGCCGTCCGTACTACGACCCTACTACGTTCGCGACACGTTTCTAATACGTCCATGAAGTTCTCAATACGTTCGCAAGTAGTCCTTAATACGTTCTGTTATCACCGCGTCCTCACTACGACTGTTTTGAACAATTCAAAACGGTCATGGTGGCTCGGCGTACGGGCACGTTCATCGGCGTCCTTACTACGACCTCAATACGTATCAGCGAGTTCTTACTACGTTCCCCGCGTCCTTACTACGTTCACGCCACGTTTCGTACAATTTTGGCGGTCGTAGTGCGAACGCCATGCCAGAACGTGAAGGTGTGACAGGGGCTTAAGGACGGCAGAGACGTGACGATCTCATATGTAAAAGTTCACACCACGTTTCGTACAATTTTGGCGGTCGTAGTGCGCCATGCCAGAACGTGAAGGTGTGACAAGGGCTTTACCAAGTGGTGCAAATAATACACGTATTCAAATTTATCATCAGCATCATTTAAGAACAGATTATTGTGCAGCATGGACCAGAAATGAAAGTTTTTTGTTACTTTATCCTCCTCAGTTATCCTCATCCAAACTATGAAATATAGCCAAAGACTGTGAACGTTATGTCCAAAAAATACCTAGAGACGCAGGGACCATTATTTTCTATTAATAATCGTGTCTACCTCTTTATAGTGTTTAGGTATGACCTTTTAATAATTTCCATAGATCTTATCTATCATACTAATATATAACGGCAGGAGTGTGGGCAGTATAAATCTAATTATTAGCTTTTTATAGTCCATTCTTTTACCGACATCTATTCCAATTACTTCAGAAGATCCATCTGAATTTAAGAAAACAAGCACAATAATAATTGAAGATGTTAATATCTCGCTTCTTCATCCACAAACATTTTGTTATCGGAGTATTTAAAGAAAACTTACGGAGCAATTAATGGGAACATATGTCAAAATGTAAACGCTGTTTACCTGTCCATAGCATGCCTTGGTACCCTGTTGTCCAACCAGAAGATATATTTCTTCTCCTTTGTAAAATGTGAATTTTCCTTCTATCATCGCTCCACGTGATCTTTTCGCAGTTTTGGCACCTTCTCCTCCCCCTGCTCCTGATGCATGGATACTGAATAGAAATATGCCTTTATCAATGATATGGTAGTGTTATGCAGTACATCAACGCATGTGCAAATTTCTGTTACCAAAATTTCTTGAAATTTCTAAAGCATGGGTCCTGTAGCATCATATCTCACCCATCCTGCTACGTCTTTCGGTACATTTTTGGACATAATATTTTTTACACTCATCTCATTGTTTAGATTGAGGATCACTGACGAGGGTGAAGTAGATGACCCCGCTTATGAGTTTATACGCGAACGGCAGCTACGCCACTTATTCTTCAATGTTCGAAGTGCGAAGTACGAAGTTCGAAGAGCGAAGTTCGTCACGATGAAAAATGTCTATTATGGAAGATGTGTATCTATTTTTGCAAAGCATTTGTCAAAAATTTGAATTTAGATTTTTTCCTCTTTTGTCTCTTAATTCTGAGGCGTTCAGATGACTGTAGTGTCATCAGTACATTTGATGTCATAATATCTTTGGATTTATCATTGAGTTTTCAAATTTAACTTACATGCTCTTCAAAAACGTTGTATATCCAATAGCTTCGAATTAAAACGAGAGTTAATTTTAGTATATCCCTTAGACTAGCAATTGCAATGTGTTTAAATATTGTTGAATATCGTAGGCTAGCTCTATAGCCCTGAAGTATTGGTTTGATAATTACGTTCGATCATAAAAAGGAAATCAACAGAGAACAAAATGTGTAGCCCATAGCTTTGATGATAATGTCTAAGATGTCATCATACAAAGTAGTTGTATGCCGCTGAGATACGGGTAACACTCTTAACACCCTGTTAAAATTTATAGTCTTTAAGTAAAAAAAGCTTTTAAAAAGCGAGAAAATAACATAAAAAAGACACGATAACTTAGATGATACTATTTTCATTGAATAAAGTTATTATTAATGTTTGTTCATGAGATAAATGTTTGCCTAGGGGTGTAATGGAATATTTGCCTTCTCCGCATCATTGGTGTACTACAATTGCTTGGGCTATTTTGGGAAAGTGTAAGTAGCTATAACATTAATTTCTCTTGTTAAAAGCAAATGCTTTAACAACTGATGTTGTTTGATTCAGCAATAAGTGTGGATTATCTCCTTTCAGGTTTTTTTTACATCGTGTGACACGGATTATTATCCAATGACATATGGTCTTAATAAAGACAGCATTGTCTATGCTCTTCCGGGTTTCCTATTATGTTGGTTTGCAATTACGATATTGAAGACTTTGTAAAGTTAGAAGGACGGTCCCACATGAACAAAGCATCATCAGAAGTAAATACGGTAATAGAAGTGTTACAATTGCGACCTTCTTCATCGAAATGTCAAACGAATCTTTATGCACCAGACACGTCTTTCGGTTAGAAAATCCTGTTTTCAGACACGGCCAAATTTTTTATAGGAGCTCCCTCTTTTTATATTTTGATTATTATTTTTAAAAGAATGCGCGACTTAAAATTCCCTGTATGGAACAAAAATGAGATAAAGAAGATTTTATAGTGATAAGCTCAACAGCATTCATAAAAGAGCACAAAATTGAACATCGACAGACACATAGCAAGGTAGAGGTGGACCTGGGAGGAGAAAGCATCGCTTGTTTGGCTAGCCGCAACCGCCGTCGATGCTCTCGCATGAAAATGAAATCAATATCTATAAAACGTGTAATAATCAACGCACGAAATTCTCGCATGAAAGTATCTACAAAACAATTGCAACAATCAACAAGCAAAGACTAGACACACATAAATAATATCGACAAGAACTCTCTGATCAATTGAGTCTTTGTGGACTACAGAGTTTTCCCCCTTACTGATGGTATCTCACGTATTACAATTGTGACGTCATGAAAATGGTATGGTAACGTCGATTTTCTACCGTCAATTCCCAGACTTTTAGGACTGTTTCCATAGAATTTGATGACGTCATAATCAGTCTACGTCAGATACCGTCTCAAATGGGAAGTTGCTAGAAAATATCGATTTATCAAAGCAGTCAAACCAAAGCATGAAAAGTTTGACAATTTTGTTAAACGATGTTGATCCGAATCCTAGTGTGCTCCGCTATCGGTAAGGAATAAGATTTATAATGACAGTTACTGTACTATTGTTCAAAACATTAAAATTATAGGTACTGAATGTGTAGTTATCTTAGCACAAACAAAGCTTATCGCAAACCGGGCAAAAATGGGCAAATTGACATATTAGCGTAATCATGAATTATCACACATGACTTTTTTCAGCATTAAGCTGTAAAACGTCAAAGATTTAGCGAAGTCTTGCATCAGCGCAGTCTTTATAGTGCTATCCCGCTAAAGTAAGTAAAAAAGTCATTTTACAAGTTATCTCCCCTTGATAAAAATACTTTGAAAATAAATTATGAAAGATCTTAACGATGAACTTGAGATTTTTCATTGAAAATTTAACATTCATATTGGATCCCGCATCATTTTAATGGGAAAAAAGGGATGAAATTCTGGTTTTTCCATAAAGTTTAATGTGAAATCCGAGGGCCCATAACTCTTGTATGAAAATACGTATCTTAAAAGATGCACTCTGTCTGGTGAAATTTTTTTCAACAATCGTTTACATTATAACTAAATAATAATTTATGTATTCCAAACTCATTTGAACCAATTATCTATCCCTCATTATACATCTAATGCCTTAATGCAGTGTCATCAAGCTGGGAATCTCGACCTTATACATCGTATCTGTCATATTCGATGTCAATGAATTACTTCTGACTATTAGCGCGCACCGGTATTTCACCAAACACTACAAGCTAAACATAAAGCAACGAAAGCAATGGGTTATAAGTGAACTAGGGCGGCAATCTGCCTGCTTAGTATATATGAGTCGAATTAGGTGAAGACAAGTATTCTATCCTTGCCTTCTTCGGAACGCTCAATTTTAAACCTTAAACAAGTTTTAAATTGCTATAATTCTATGAAATTACTGCATTTGATTAAAGCTACTCGTTATCAATGGGATCACAGTTTCCTGAGCTGGTAAAATAACACGGATGAGAATTTTAAATATCAAAAATAGGGAAAAAGACCCTAAGGCCTCACACGTCACCTGCAAAGAATTGAAATCTAATAGCGAATGTGATGTGCATGTATATCATTCTAACCAAATAAAGCGTTTTTGCTAATCAGTGAGTGTATCAAACCGATCTTTTGGTAGTGAGTAGCGGGATAAATATTAGAAATAATACGTATTGGCGCCATTTTTGATACAGGAGGCCAATTAGAATAATACAGAAAGGTTCAAATTCTCTACCTTTTAGAATAAAATTTCAAACCATTTTATTATGTACCAGACACGTGTTTTGATTATCAAATTCTCATCGGTGATGCTTCCAGCCAAAGTGATTTTGCGGGAGCCGCCTACTTTTCTGTAGCGCCCTCTTGTATTATTTTTTAAATTTAAATTTGCGTATTTACTTTACAAAGAGGGCGTGGCTCAACATATCCTGTAGGGTCAGTATGTCTGGTCCATGTTGCCAATTTATCTGTTCTTAAATGATGCTATTCAATATGAAGACGTTTACATCATATCCAAATAAAATCTATGTTCAAAAAAGCATTAGACGGATGTTGCAAAGATGATAACCCTTTTAAGTTCGATTATATTTTGGATGAAAAGACAAGTTTCAGACGTAGCCAAATAATGTGTATGTCAAATTGATAAAGTACCAAAAGAAAGCTTCTCTCAGGCGACAGACCTGGAAAGAGGTATTTAATACAGTTAAAATATCCAATGTAACGGGGAATGAGTTTAACTGCTCCAAACTGAAACAGGATGTAAGTATTTATATGTTTATATTAGAGAGGTTTAGAAGGCTTACATGTACGGGTACGCGTACGTGTAATCTACAAGTACATGTACACGTCAAAAATAGCAGAGGTTTAGAAAATTGACGAGTACGTGTACGTGTACTATTGCCCTTAGTGATCTTCTTTCAGGCGACAGACCTGGAAAGAGGTATTTAATACACTTAAAATATCCAATGTAACGGGGAATGAGTTTAACTGCTCCAAACTGAAACAGGATGTAAGTATTTATATGTTTATATTAGAGAGGTTTAGAAGGCTAACATGTACGGGTACATGTACACGTAAAAAATAGCAGAGGTTTAGAAAATTGACGAGTACGTGTACGTGTACTGGTGCCCTTAGTGATGACGTAAATTATATATATTCAAACATATACGAGACTGATATATAGATAAAATGTAAAATTAAAACTTATAAAATATTCTAGGTACAAGTATTCGTGAAATTCATCTACTATATAAACATAAATGTCTACACGTTTGTACGTACGTGTTGTTCGCGATTGACACGTTTTTGGCAACTTGTAGCGATTTCCAGTACGCAATAAATAATGACGTCATATACAGTTATTGCGTCTACACGTACACGTACCCGTACATGTAACGGTTTCTAAACCTCTATATTATTAATAATGCGGAAGTGTTCCAACTTTATACCTTCTTGAAGAAAATTTCAAATCAATTTATTATGCACCAGTAACGTGTTTCGAATATTTAATTCTCGTCCGCGATACTTCCAGCCGAAGTGATTTTACAGGAGCCGCCTGAATTCATTTTTGTAATATGTAGCGCCCTCTTGCATTATTTTTTGAAGATCCATTATACTCTTTTTGGAGCCGATAATTTTATTACTTCTATGGGCATCGTTGGTATCGCTGCTGGTGGACCGTAACTCCAATAGGATTTTAGTGGGGTTTTTTTTTTTTTTTTTTTTTTTTTTTAGTTTTTTTAAATACTGTATTTATGAAAGCAAAATTAAATCACAAGTGAAAATATTAAAATGCACAAACTTTTTAATAAGTTGTTTTCGTTTAGATATAATTATATAGACAGGTTGACTTAGCATGGATTGGGGTGGGTCCAACCTGTGACTATTTTTTTTTTAAGTTTTAGTGTTAACGCACTGCACTAAAATAAATTCTCAAATTTTCTGTCATCAATGTTTAACGCCTTCAAATTCATTAACATAATTTTATAGCAGATAAATTTACAGCATGGACTAGACATGCACGTTTCGGTTATTTAACCCTCGTCAGTGATCCTCATTCTAAACAATGAAATATTGCCAAATCTGTGAAAATTGTGTCCTAAATATACCAAAAAGACGTAGAAAGATGGCTGGGATATGATACTACAGGACCCAGGTTTTAAAATTTTGAGACAAAAGTAATTTTCAAATTAGACCTAAATTTCTTCACTAAGAGTTTCGGCATATTTTTTTCGGTCATCTTTAGAATTAAGCTCCTTGTACCCACCCTCCAAGGACTTTTTAGCACTATTCTTCACTTAAAATACTCTTCTGAGTACACCCTACACAAAATTTGGAGCCGCTCATTTTTAACAAGAGGAAATTAAAGACTTTGCGGACGGAACCTATTCCGTATCGAGCTATTCGCAGATATAACACAAAAATAATCATACTGAAAATGTTCCAAACACTCCGATAAGTTTCTAAAGCAGAATGGTTACAGAAAATACTTATCGCATATTTTCTTGAGGTTAATAACCTATTTTGCAGTCAAAAGGCCGCGGTATCAACGACATGTCTCAGAATAATCTCAAGAAAAGTCGTACTGAAGCTAAAGGTCATATGTGCTTCTTTCCTGAAGAAATTTCTTACTGAATGCTATCTTCCTTGATCGACTTTTGGCTATTGGACCAGAGTCCCATTGTAGTATTTCACATGACGTCGCATTGTATGTTTGCCGAAATGTCACCACAGTTATCCAAAAATATAAATGATGTTAATGTTTGATTCACAGCAGGTATTTGATAAAGAAAAATTGCTTAGCAGAAAAAAAAGACTGGTCTGTTTGGTATGATATGCCGAGAAGACGTTTTGTTGAATGTGTAAAACTATGTACATGTATGATTTTCATGCCTGTAATTTAATTAGATAGGACGGGAGGATACTTATTATGTTAGCTCCGATTCAGACGAAAAGTATACCGTAGGCGATATCATCCAGATGCTTAACTTTTTTATTGACAGCACATATTCCATCAAATACATATGTAGTTGGCATCGTTATGGATACAAATTACGCCCCATTTCTTTTAGATTCATACGAAGCTGACTTCATCCAGACCTTGCTCTCCAATGGATGAAAGCATCGTACATCTGAGTTCAATTTTACAGATATATACATGACTTGTTGTCCATCAATAATGAGAACTTAATGGATCACCTACATGGAATCTATTCTCATAAACTAGAGATCAAGCAAACAAGCGAAAGCGACAGATCCGCTTCGTACTGGACATACTTCTATCTTTCGACGTAAAAGACCATTTGACAACAACCTCATTGTATGACAAGCGTGATGATTTCAACTTTCACATCACTAACTTTCCTTTCATGAGTAGCATCGTTGCGTCACTGCTTATAGTGGTTTTTTTATTTATTTCTCAGCAAATTCGGTACGCAAGAGCATGTTCCAAATATGACAATTTCATCGTTAGAGTCAGACGCTTGCAAGTAAACTACTCGTTCAGGGTCATATTATACAACGGCTGAAATTATATTAAGGAAGTTCGTTGGTCTCTGCAGAGATCTTATAAGATCATATGATATCCCTCTTTTCAGAGTGATCACTTACATTCTAGATTGAATGGCTGTCAATAGCACAAAACGAGACATGTTATCCTAATACATGTATGTACATCAATATGACAATCACCAAATTTGATAAGTTTTGACGAGGGTGAAACGTGCATGGCTGGTCAATGATGTAAATTTAACTGTTTTCAAATGATGCTACTGAATTTGAAGACGTTTAATATTCATGGAACTGTTGCGGTGGATTTTGCATGCAAACAGGAGACGCTTACTCTCCCCGGGCACCTTGTCCAACGAACATTCTAATAATTTTGCCTTATCGCCTCGACTTTGAGTCTGAATAAATGATTTGTTCTCTTCGATGTATATTATCTGATACATATCTTATTTATATTTATCATTCATAATTAATAATCTGTTGGCATTCGCATCTAATTTTGAAATCGTTCTACGTCTTTAATTACTTTATCAATTGGACCTTCATAAGTGAAGATGCTATAAAAAATAAGAAGTCAACAAAGTCATATACAGAGTTTTGATGAGTTAGTGCGCAAAAGAATAATATACATTTTCTTTTACCGAGGTAAATGTAATGCCACCGAGCCAGAGGTAAAAGAAAAATAATTATCTTTTTATATGAAGTTTTAAAATCATCTACATAAATTATTCAAATATTTTCTTAAGACTTAAAAGCATCTCTGGTCTACTTTTAGCACATGGAAGTGTTGTTGGAATCTTATATGACGTCCTCCTATGTACATATAAATGTTTGAGCGTTTCACCGATCGGCTGTTTTAGCTAATAAAAAAGGGGGAAAATTCCCATTCATGTGATAATCCCAGTCATTTTGCTACGTCTTTTGGTATATTTAGGACATAATTTTCACAGATTTTGGTCATATTACATTGTTTAGATTGAGGATCACTGACGAGGGGTAAATACCCTAAACGTGCATGTCTGGTCCATGCTGTAAATTTATCTGCTCTAAAATTATGCTAATGAATTTTAAGACATTAAACATTTGTACGTATTGGTGAGTGTCACAGCTGATGGACAAAGAGTCCCCGAGGGCGATCATTTCGGTTTGTCGTTACTTCAAACGCATTTCAAAATTTCTGTTTACAAAATTTTCTCAATTTTTTAAAACCTGGGTCCTGTAGCATCATATCCCAGCCATTTTGCTACGTCTTGTGGTATATTTAGAACATAATTTTCACAGATTTTGGACCTATAACATTGTTTAGATTGAGGATCACTGACGAGGGTTAAATACCCGAAACGTGCATACCTGGTCCATGCTGTAAATTTATCTGCTCTAAAATGACGCTAATGAATTTGAAGACGTTAAACAATCATATTTGTCCAACATATATTTGAAGGAACGCTTTATTTCATGCCTTGTTATTAAACTTTAATGATCTTTATGACAACTATCCAAAATATCATAAAGGGAAAAAATCGCGTTGTTAGAAATGAAGACATTTGTTACGGATAATGAACCAATTAACAGATCGCGAGTCTACAGGTTGACGTCATGAAGAAGATGACTTCCATTCTTCTTCATTTTCAATCTTATGTTGTAGTTTTTATTTTT
The DNA here is from genome assembly GCA_028142955.1 of Pinctada fucata. Lineage (NCBI taxonomy): Eukaryota > Metazoa > Mollusca > Bivalvia > Pterioida > Pteriidae > Pinctada > Pinctada fucata. The sequence goes on along the minus strand of AP027107.1, from coordinate 19,837,508 downwards.
ACATTGATAAATACAGGTAAAAAGACGATTTCAATCATACTCATGCTGTTTCTTATTTAATGACACATCAGAATAATCAAGTTTGAGTAGCACATGACTTGTAGAAAAATGCATTATCACTGATGTCAATGCAGGTTCATAACAGAGCACAACACGGTCTCTCAGATAGATATAAACCTAAAGTCTCTAGGGATAAATTTTTCTTGTATTGGTGTCTCGGCAAAAGTCATTTGTCATTTGTAGTCATCAGCATTTATTACTCATCCAATGATTATGGTTAGCAAGAAATAGGTATTAAAGGAGAGTAACATCTTAGCATCATCCCTCCAACGCTATTTTGAAATTTGTATATGCTACTGAATCGATCCTGCAAAAAATGTGGAGCCGCGCACTCTCTGTAGAGTAAATGCACAGATTTGAATTCAAAAATAAAACAAGAGGACGCTACTGAAATGGATTTTGGCGGCTCCTGAAAATCACTTTGGCTGAAAGCATCACGGATGAGATTTTATATCAGAAACACGTGTCTGGTGCACGATAAATTGGTTTGAAGTTTTCTTCAAGAAGGCATAGAGCTGAAACACTTCCGTCCTATTATGAATAAAAACAAACAGTCCACATCCCAAATTAAAAATAGCGTTATCTGAAATAAAATTTCAAATAACCTTATAGTGGTCTAATAAGAGTATGTTATAGTTTCCTCCTGACTGTTAAATAGAGTATTTCGTATATCTTTTTAGAGGGGGGGGGGGGGAGAGAGAGGCTGGGCTGAGAAGGGGACTGTCAGTGAATAAATAGTGGTTTTGTCAAAAGACACATAAAGGTGCTTAAATATTGAGTTCAACTGAATGGAAAGTTCTTTGCAATCAAATGCCACGAATGAGAACAACTGAGAGGAAAATTAAGAGCAATTTTGTGCAATTTTCGTATAAACTATCTAAAGATTGGGAATGATAATGAACTCTTTATTCAAAGAAATGAGCTATCTCATTCAAGTATTATGAGACAAATACATTTGTTGTCTGGAAATAACTGGAGCAATGATTCCAAATTATGAGTACCTTTATCTTCGCGACGCGAACTTTTCAATTTGAAAGTAAGGAAATTGAACCTTCTCATTGAATGTCATTTTGATACTAGTAAGTAGTTTCACGACAAGTCTCTTAAAACATATTTTTCATAAAAAGAACAAACTCCTCTGTTATCTAAGCTGCTCTCTACGGATTCGTGATACTATGAATGCCATATCTTATTTTCATGCAGAGGGTACATTTTTGGCATGCTGATTGAGCTGGTAACAGATTGGGAAGAAACAATTGAATTCTTCATTCATTTGACGTGCTTGTCTACTCTATGTTTTCACATTGAGGTACTTGTATTTCTTTGTGTTGCTGCGGAGGCTTCAACCAAGTCTTCTAAGTGATCATCTCCTTCCTTTTTTGTCTACGTGAGCAATCTCAGTTGCTTCTTGTAGTCTTCAAAATAGAACAGTTACTGTAGAAAGACTAGGGTTTTCAATAATTGTTGACTCATGAAGTATTCAAAAGCCCTGAAAGTGAGTGCGGCTCTAGAGAAGTGGAAGTATCTGCCAATGTTTGGTTCAAAAAGCGCAAATTATCATTGCGTTGTCCTCACGATAAATTTGTCCTTGACTTGACATGCAATCCATGCATTCATTACATAACATAGTCTTGAATGCGACTGAACTAAAATGAAATTTTGCAAAACTAAATAATGAAAAAATCCTTCCAGAAATAGAAATAATGTACATGGAAATGGACGACACATGTATGTCGTGTACAATTTATGATAGAATTCTCGATTTCATTGAACATTAATGCATTGCAATAAATCTAATCGTCAATGCATGCTATTTGTGCAACGATGAGGACTTTCTAAAACAACAGACGCCAATTCTTGACCAAAATTTCTATTAGTAATAGTACAAAAGAGACCACTATAATGTGGAAAAACAAACGCAGACGATAAAAAAAGATGAATAAGAGATCAAACAAATCTAGACAAATGAGTCACCAATGGCACAATATATGAAACATTAATTAATAAATTTCGTCGACATAAACAGCTATTGTTTCCCTGCATTTGGTAAATGTTTAATGTCTTCAAATTCGTTAGCATCATTTTAAACCAGATAAATTTACAGCATGGACCAGACATGCACGTTTCGGGTACTAAACCCAGTTATCCTTAATCTAACCAATGTAATATGACCAAAATCTGTGAAAAGTATGTCCTAAATATACCGAAAGATGTTGCAAAATGGCTGGGATATGATGCTACAGGACCCAGGTTTTAGAAATTTGAGAAATTTTGTAAACAGAAATTATCGAATGCGTTTGAAGAAACGACCAACAGAAATTGATCAAACTTGGCTACGTGTGCCCTCGGGGACTCTTGGTCCACCAGCAGTGACACTCACCAAGTACATGTAGCACAAATGTTTAACATCTTCAAATTCATACTTGTTAACTTTGCGCTTACATGTGTATTTCTTTATTTATGTACAGTTGTTTGATTGCTTCATTCGATGCATAGTACAACTCGTATTAAATTCAAAAACTTTAACTAGAATGAGGTTCAAATACATTTTTCACTTGTAACATAAGCTATGTACGTAACAAATGCTAGTTATGTATGTGATATATTTGCAATACATCGGATCGTGATACAGAGAACTCTCACTTTACTTAGTTTGTTAAAAGTTTAACTCCTGATTTAAAATGTTCGAATATCCAAGGTTGAAGAATTTTTACCGTAATTCATTACGTCATGATATTTTGTCTATACTTGATTTGAACATCATAAAAAGATCATACATAGGAAAATAGTATAAAAACGGAACTGTTGTTTCTCATGGTATTTGCTTATTTTCTCTTATTCGGTCTTTTCGAAATAGAGAGTTCCTTCCCATTGGTGCAGGTATCTGACGTCAACGCATTGTGACGTCATCAAATTCTATGGAAACCAGCATGAAATTCAGGGAAACAGGGTTACATATATGACGTTTTCAAAGGAAATTAATGACGTCACAATGCTTTTACGTCAGGTACCTGCACAAATCGAACGTAGGACTGTAAAATCGGAAAGACGGAATTTTCTATATATCAGTGAGTGAATGAAAGCCATACACAAAAGCCGAAATCAGATTCCAAAAACCACAAAAGTCTTCGGAATTTTGAAAAAATACAAAACAGAATTTTCTCAGGGGAAAAAACTGGAGATTTTTAAGGTATCCATTGTACAATTGAGTTATTTTACATAGCGTTTTAATCATCTCCATTGTAAAGTATGGTAAATTTTATGCCTGGTAAGGTACTATAAACTATATATTTTCTGAATGGTAATGATGCCCTGAGTTCAGATATAAGACTCCCAGGTCTTAAAAATCAAAGGGGAAAAACTCTTGTACAACTTCGTTATTTTGCATATGTTATATAGAGAAAATTGGCAATTTAAATTCTTCATCAGTTATTCCCCTTTGTGTTTCTGGCCCCAAAATGATTATTTCTGAGCAATGGGCATTATAACCTTTCAGATAATACATAGTTTACAGTACCTTACTAGGCATCCAAAAATGCCCTATTGTACATCGGATACCTTAACAGACGAAAAAAATTACACTGCTTCACATAAACACGGAGGACAAATTATCTATTGATCTTTTGCCAATGCAACCTTTATGAATCGTATTCCTTTCCTTTGTTTTTGTTTTTCACTGTTTATTTGTCTTCTGCTTTCTTTTATTTTGTTTTTGTATCTGCTTTGTTTATTATTCACTATGTAGAGTATTTCTTGTTTGAAATTATACATTGTTTTATATATTCACAATCTGGATCTGCTTTCTTTCTATATTGAGCATTACTGATGGGATGGTTAATTGTTCTTGTTTTTTTTTTTAATGCGCAAATAGTACACTAACTTATTACAATAGGGCAAACCTTTCAATACATGATAATACTTACAAGTAAGTCGAGTTTTCCGGAACGGTCCATACTTGAACTCCCTTGTAAATCCCTTCATCTATAACTTTGACCCTGACGTTAGTTTTTTTGTAAACAGAATCACATAGTTCCTGGCTTGGTCCATGTTTTCCAAATGAATTACATGTACTGAAGTCAAAACCTGAAAGTATATTATGAAGTTATTACTAGGATACTAACAATTGCACAACAATTTGAATTACTGTATATGGTGCATAGGCTCTTTCAAGGATTTATCGGGACATATCCCACCCATCCTGCAACATTTTTCGGCACATTCTTTGACATTAAAAAAAAAATTCACACTCTTTGGCCATATTACATTGTTTAGATTGAGGATCACTGACCGGGGTTAAGTACACGAAACGTGCATGTCTGGTCCATGCTGTTTATTGATCTGTTCTTAAATTATGCTATTGAATTTGAAGACGTTTAATATTTGAACCACCTGGTGAGTGTCACTGCTGGTGGACCAGGAGTCTCCGAGGGCACATCTAGCCAAGTTCGATCAACTTCGGTTGATCAACTTCGGTTGATCGTCTGTCTCTTCATCGCATTCGAAAATTTCAATAAAACATTAGGATTTCTAAAACGTGGGTCCTGTAGCATCATATCCTACCCATTCTGCTACATTTTTTCGGTACGTCCTTGGACATAAAAATTTTCACACTCTTTGGCCGTATCAAATTATTTAGATTGAGGATCACTGACGAGGGTTAAGTACCCGAAACGTGCATGCCTGGTCCATGCTGCAACTTCATCTGTTCTTAAATGATGCTATTGAATTCGAAGATGTTTAACATTCTTGTTCTTCTACTTGAAACCATCACGAAAACTCGACCCCTTAGCTACATGTATCTGGAAGAATACTTTTACAGAATATATGGAACCATTCGCACGTTTGATTTTATGTTATTCAATAATAATGAATTCTCTTTAGAATATTTTGCCTGTATGCACAGGTAATTTAATATAAGATAATTACTTAAGATAATTCCTTTTCATTTTGCCATTATGTAACACAAAAAGTGAAGCCATATCCTCTTTTACCTTTAAACATAATTTTATTTAATTTGTCATTATGTAATTCAAAATATATGAAGCCATATCTTGTTTTGCCTTTCCAAAACATGGAAAGGAATTGCAGTTTTTTTTTATTTTAGTCTGAAAGGATAAGATAGAGTATATGAAGCATGTCTGCTAAATAAGAAGGGAGGGGATCTCCAACAAGATCCCGTTGCAGCATCAACAGCAAAACACCAATACACCCGATGCAAAAACACAAAAGACGAGCGTAGTATGAGACGAAAAAGAGACATACGACAGGTAAACATCAAACAAAAAAGACTACACATAAACCGACGAGACCAATGGGCAACCGGTGCCGACTTTGGACGGCCATTTGCCACGCGAGTAGCAAATGGTGTGGTTATCCTGGATTACGTACGCACAACCCTCTCACTTCTCCAATTACCCAAAGGACTCGGAGAACGTACAATTGTGGTGTAAAACAACCTCCTCACTGTAAGATGACCTCACACATATAAGGAACGCTTTACGTTTCACCCGACATATTTGCTGTCTTTTTACGATGATCTGTTCTTTGATACTATCTCTTAAACACGTGTCTTGTGCATTAAAATTGCTTTGAAATTTGCTTCTAAAAGGTAAGAGTTGGAACGCTTCAATATCATTATGTCAAAATATTTCCCTTCGATTTATTTTTTATGTTGCATAAAGTACTGGAATAGGAGGCATCGGATGAAGGATCATATTAAATAGGGTCATTTCAGGATAGGAGTATTCATGAGTATCCCCATGATAGCAAATATCAAATTGAATTCTGAAAGGTCTTACCAGTGAATCTGAGATTTTTCACTAAAATTTGATAACTTTTTTATTTAAAGAATTTTTTCATCTATCCATAAATGATCCCCTATCATTTTGATGGAAACGAGGCAGAAAAATTAATCTTTCCATAGAGTTCTTAGTAGACTATGAGGATTTATCACTCTTATAGGAACCATTCTTTGGTTTTAATAGCATCAACCTATAGCCTCTAAGCTAATTTAGCCCCGGTCAATTTTCTTGATATAAAGAGGCAGATACTGATATCGCTGTAGTGTGTATGATAATTAAAATTAAGGCAAGTTATAAGGTATCATTAGATTCTGTAAGATTTTTGCAAGATTTTCATGAGTTCTTTTTTTGGATATGCACATAAAATCAATTTGGAAGGAGTCACAACGGAGAGGTGATTTCCGGAGAGGGGATCAGAATGGGAACTTGTGAAACTCGCTTCTCCGTGGGGTATTGTGGATTTCTCAAAAACGAATCGGCAAATCCCTAAATAATTTCATAATCTTATTAAGACAGATATGGGCTTCAAATCAGTTTAATTTTAATATTAAGATTTTTTTTCTGGAACAATAGTCAAAATGGGACCAAAGTCCATCTGAATGACATGTCAAAATTGCTCTATTTTCACTTTCGTTTTCGGAGTGATATTGGTAACGGAAAGGTATATATCATATGGTAACAATGAAATCTACAGGAAATGATCTTTCTCTTGATATATCACTTTCTATATAAACCATTCATTTTTAGTCAGTAAATGACGTCAGCTTTTGATTTTAGAAAACAAGTTTTTGAGGTCAGACCTTTATGCTATTATATTTACATCACTGGCAGATTTCCCATGTTAAACGCCCATTAGGCAACTAGAGTAATATTCCTATAACTTGAGTTGCTATTGTGACGTCAATTTCAAGTTTTGCCTGTAGGGAGAATTTACCAACGTTAAAAAACATTTGACGCTATTACAGGAAAGAAATATGCAATGTACATGTAAATGAAAATGACCTACAATTAGAATATAAGTAAATATAAGTACTGACTGTCTTACTTTTGGTGTTCATGGGTGTATAATTCTGGTTGGACACGTGCAAATTTTCCGAGAATCGCTTCGCGATTCACGGAATTTGCACGTGACCAATTAGAATTATACACCCATGAACACCAAAGGTAAGACAGTCATTTCTTAAGCAACCTTTTAACATCGAATTGGTAAAAAAAACCAATAAATTAAATAAAAATATTATAACGACATATTTCGTTCAGAATTAAAACTTAAATAGTCGGTGGAGAAACTATACCTATTATTACATATAATGCCTTTAAGCCCCATGACCTTCTCAGTGAGTTGTTGTTTTGAACTCGGCCAAATCTAGCTTTTCAATTCAATTCTCTTTTCCTTCTACATTTGCCATATCTTATATTGAAAATACAATAAACTTTTGTTTAAAATGTGTCATTCTGATTTGATGTCCTACCATCATACTGCTTCGTTTTTTTTATTACTTGTAATTTTGTCTTATGAGACAGCTGATGAACAGGTAAAAATTGTCAGCTTTATAAAAAAAGTCATTTGTCTTTTTCGCAGCTGTTACCATGACGGTGAAGGCCGAATGGCCATTGACACTTGATCAATGTCACCGACTTACCGGTATGTTTAAATAGATTATACATTTGGCCTATTAATACCCATGATGCCTACAATTAGAGATGACAAAGAATGCAATATGACGTATTAACACTATCAAAGGAAAAGTTTGGATTTGAATTAAAATCAGAGGTGTATCAAAATATGGGAACTATGTGCTTGACATGATTTGAAATCTATCAGAATAGAAATTATACAAGTGTATACGTTAAAAAAAAGGCCTTGAGGTCAGATTCCCGAAGCATAAATTATATTCAAAACATTCCAGATGTAAGATACTACGTCACAAATGTTATGGTTTCTTTTGCGTCATCTTCGATGAATACCATTTAATGTCAGTATAATGATGTTTGTTGATCTAATGCCGTTTAAGGTGTCGTTTATTTTTTCATTTGTGTTTTGTCTTCTTTATTTGTCTTGAGATCATATGTTTAGTTGCTTTCGTCTGTTTATTGACATGCGGTTGTTACATTTGTACATCCTATTCGGTCTTTTCGAAATACAGAGTTACTTCCCATTTGTGCAGGTATCTGACGTCAACGCATTGTGACGTCATCAGATTCTATAGCAACCAGCTTGAAATTAAGGGAAACAGGGTTACATATACGACATTTTCAAATGAATTTAATGACGTCACAATGCTTTTACGTCAGATACCTGCACAAATGGAACGTAGGACAGTAAAATCGAAAAGACGGAATTGACATGCGGTTGTTACATTTGTACATCCTATTCCCTGTTTTCCTTTCCCTTGAGTCTTATGTATGTATGTAGACTAGTGTACATGTGTGTGTGCTCCTCTGTAGTCTTTGAAGCATCGTCTTGTTCGTGTTTTTATATTTGGACAGGCTTCCTGACACATCTTTACACCGATTCTATTCTATTGTCGCCAACCGTGTTTAGAAATCTTATATGGTTCGATGCTGATCCAAAGGAAATTCGAAAGATCTTGCCTTAACTACTCGACTTTGAGACTGAATAACTGACAAATGCATCATATTGGTTTATTAACAATTAGATAATCAAACGACTGTAGACGTCCATGATAATGATTTTAACATTTTATAAGAGTCTCATTTATTAACTACGAACCTTAGTTAAGAAAATGGTAGCTTTTTTTACATTAAAGGTAGAAAATACGTACCTCTGATCCAAAATCGGGAAAAATATTCATGGATACCCCATATTTTCATAACATATTACAATTGCAAATTGGGTAAAGCTGATACAGGTTTCAAATATATTTTTCATTAAAACATGTTTTTATGATGTAAAAATGGGGAATTTTGAATTTCTACAGGGAGTAATGTTGGTATAAGCGTAATCCCAATTCATAGAAGATATAGATATCCAAACAATTTAGGGTCTATTTGAAAAGTTTTAATAAAAGGTTCAAAGATCGATGATAAGCAAATTCCAAAAAAAGTGATTATAGGGAAATATAAGCTCTCACGACCAGAGTTACGAGCTACCTTAGTTTAAGATGGTATTTATTTCGAAATCATGACATATAAATAACATATAGACATTACAGGATTGGGAAACAAGTAGAAAATGACTTATATTAATCCCGTTCCTAGAGGGTTATTCTGTTACATGGACATATCATATATTTAGAATTAAGAAATACCAAGAAGATACAAAAGTGCTAACTTTAACAGTAAGAATTAACGTCAGGATCTAAGAAATATATGGCATGTGAGACTTATACTAGTTAAGACTTTCTGGAAATTTTACAAAAATTACAGTCAACTTCTTTTAAAATTCGGATCTATACACGCAACAGAGTACATTACTTTGGGTATTACACAGCCTGTCTTTTATGGTGATATGACAAACAAAATTAGAAGGATCAAAGGTAGGCGGCATAACCATCGAAAATGCGTCAGAATCATCAAACGCCTTTTATACCGTGGATATGATCCTAATGTCACCAGACGGACACTAGGCTTTGAACTTGACCAATTTACAGTCTTGTACAAGCGCATCTTGAGACCTGCACTCTGACTGACTGTGACGATGGGCCCTGTCCAAACCTCTTTAGAGAAGACATGGCCCAGACCACCTGTCAGTCGGACTCCTCGGGTGATTACATACATGAGCTCGCTACAGCCGACAGAGCACGGACTGTATTACGCATGCCCTCTTTTTATATCCATTTACATATTCATCTGTGTTTCTTGGGTCTCTACGTTTCGCGGTCTTGTTTGTGTGATGTCATCTTACGGTTGATTTACACCACAATTGTACTTTCTTCGAGACCTCTGGGTAATTGGAGAAGTGAGAGGGTTGTGCGCACGTAATCCAGGATAACCACACCATTTGCTACTTGCGTGGCGAATGGCCGTCCAAAGTCGGCACCGGTTGCCCATTGGTCTCGTCAGTTGATGTGTAGTCTTTTGTGTTTGATGTTTACATGTCGTGTGTCTCTTTTCCGTCTCGTGCTGTACTCGTCTTTTGTGTTTTTCCATCGGGTGTATTGGTGTTTTGCTGTTGATGCTGCAACGGGGTCTTGTTGGAGATCTCCTCCCTTCTTGAAATTGTTTACTAAGATGACTTAATGATGAGTATTTTTAAAGAATAAGTACTATAGATGAATGTTATATACAGGGTATGAGTTCAATGTTCTCTGACAAGTAAGATAACAGTTACATATGAAGTAATTGGTATATATGGTACGTGAAGTCAGAAAAGTAGCCATAAGAACTAGAAGGAAAAAAAAATGGTACGTGCAGCAGGGTAAAACTAAGTGAAAAATTGGTGCATGCGATACAATGGTATAATAGAAAAATAACATAAATTGTTACAAATGGTTGCATATATCTGAAACATAGATGTCAAAGTTCATACAAAAACTATAACTGATACTCCAGTGTATAATCGTGGAGAATGGTAAAATTAAAGTATGTAACCTTAAAGTATGTTTGTGTCTCTATGTACCTCTGTTGTGTTCGTCTGTTTTTATGTTTGTTCTCTTACCATGAAAACGCGTTCTGCTGTTTGCGCTCTGGGAATCACTTTTCTTTACTTGCTTTGTATTATATTTTTCCCTTCAAGAATTTGTATGCCAATTAACTGTTTTGCTTTATTTTCTTTTCTTTTTTTTTTGGAATCCGACTTTAGGTTCAAGTTTGACTTCATTCACTGATGGAATAAATTTAGGCCAATAAACATCAAAGAAGTACCTAACAGTCACTCAGTCTCAAAGTCGAGAACGCAAAGCAAAACCGTGAGAATTCCCATCGAAACGGTTGCGAACCCCGGAATGAACAACATTCCGAAGTGAGACCAGGTGCCCGGGGAGAGTAAGCGTCTCCTGATTGCATGCAACATCCGTCGCGACAGCTCCATGGAAACCTGTCAAGTTCGGTGATTGTCTCGATGCAGATCAGGTAAGTATGTCTTGTTTGGTATTGACGACGGCCATTGAATAACAATGTAGAATGTCACTGATCATTCTGGAAAGAGGGATCTGATATGCTTTTATAATATCCCCGTAGCGAAGCACTTTCAAAATATTTTGAATCATGCATTGTTCCTATTTAGGACATTTTAACATCAATTACCCAGTGCTATTTTCTGTTTGTCGCCTTGTCGAATGCGTTTCATTCCCTCTTATTCGAAGATTAACAAAATCAATAGTGGAGAAACGTGACTTGGTTCCATTCATTACAGAATTGATAGCTAAGATCGTGTTTGAAAACGTTTCCTGAAATTAGCGTTTTCAACAAGGAACAAAGCCTAATGGAATATTTACAAAGACTAGATATCCCACAGATAAATTTGCGTGCTTATGTATTATTACATTGATTAAAAGTGGAATCAGTACATGAAGGTCAAACACAGAACCTTAAATCAAAAAAAAAAAAAAAAAAAAAACACACACACACACACAAAACACAAAAAAACCACACATACATACATGTACATAATCAATAGACATCAAAATTCTTAGAAAATAAAAACATAAAACGGTATAGAGATCTGTAACAGTGAAAATTGCGGAAGGTTTTTGAAAAAAAAAAAGATTGTTGAAAACAAAACCTTAATGGGATCCAAAAATCACAATCAATTGACACACATCACGCAGTCAAGAAAAAATACCTAACAAAAAGATTTTGTTTTCTTTCCATGATACTTTCAAGTGACATCAATACTTTAGATATGGTAATCATTAACATTCTTAATAACGTTAGCATCCCTTTTTTCTTCATTGTCATGTTTAAATTTGATTGAAAAATGTTACAGTGCTAGTGACATTAATTCGCATTTATTATCTTTCAATATCTGATTTATAATTTTTCTTTGCTTCTTTTATCGCTATTTTCTTGATATTTCAGTGCTCTACTTTAAAACATCTTGCCTTATAGTAACATTGCTAGCTGAATGTTGTTAAATACGGTATAGTAGATTGTACCTCTGGTCATGCATGGAAACCCCATATTTCCCTTTCATGTTAATGCACATTGGGTAAAGCTAATACAGGTTTTAAATATATTTTGTTTCTTCAATGTTTTTTTTTAATTTTCCATAGGGTGTAAAGTTAAAGTTGGGGTCATTCGAATATGTTGACGACAAATATATCCCTACAATCTATGGTCTATTTGAAAAGTTTTTGAAAAAGTGCAAAGATGATGAGCATGAACCCCCCCCCCCCCCCCCACCAAAAAAAAAAAAAGAATTATAAGGAGAATATAAGCTCCTACGACCAGAGGTACGAGCTACATTAAATGATGTAGGCTTCACATTGACAATAAATAAATAGAAGATTATAAAATGGCTCCACTATAAAGGATTGATGTTCACTTTCGCTTACACCTTTCAAAGAAGTACCTAACAGTTATTCAGTCTCAAATCGAGAAGGCAAGGCCAAATCATGAGAATTCCCATCGGAACGGTTGCGAACCCGGAATGAACAACATTCCGAAGTGAAGCATTGTGCAGGAAAGTGGCAGTTTATGATGATATACCGTAAATTCATACAAAATATAACTCGCATGTAACACACCGCGTCGTATATACATGTATTTTATGATTAAAATGAAATAAAAGGGCATTTTCTAATGAACGTATGTGTGATACATATAGTATCAAATGATACATTCAATCTTAAAGCAAGGTTATTCGCTTCTTCTTCCTTGTACTACTTGTATATGATCGGTGAAGGGGCAGCTAAAATACTGAAAAAATACATTGACCTAACCCAACGCAAAGTGAACAGCAAATTGAATTATATAGTTTGAATGTCAAATGTTAAACGTCTTCAAATCCAATCGTATCATTTAAGAACAGAGACATTTTCAACATTGACCAGACATGCATGTTTCGGGTATTTAACCCTCGTCAGTAATCCTCAATCCAAACAATGAAATAAGGCCAAAAAGTGTGAAATTTATGTCAAGCTTTACCAAACGACGCCGAATGATTTGTTGGATATAATGTTTCAGGACGCAAATTTTGGAATTAAAAGAAATTTTAATAACAGAAATTTTGAAAAGAAAAGAAAAGATAGAACTTGGCTTCATGTGCCCTCGGGGACTCCTGGTCCACCACCAGCGACACTCATTAAGTGGTACAAATGTTAAACGTCTTCAAACTCAATAGCATCATTTAAGAACAGATTTGCAGCATGGACCAGACATGCTCGTTTCGATTCCTAATCCTCGTCAGTGATCCTCAATCTAAAAAATGTAATATGACCAAAAAGTGTAAAGGTCATGATCCATGTTATTCATTACGATCGCTCTTTTTGTGTGATAGATATCGACAAACTCATAAACAACAACAAAAACAAAAAGATAATGATTTGTCTTTGATCTGCTTATTTTCTATTTTAGATATAGATTTGCTAAAAATCAATTAACCTTTCATTAGTTATCTATCAAAATAACAACATTGGCTCGACATACTGAGAGAGAAACCTTAAATCAATTATACATCTATCTCTATTCTTCAAACACAATTGTTATAATTATTTTCGAACAAGAAAAGAAATGGTCATTGTTTTTATGGAATTCGCTAAACTTTTTTTTAATTAATTAATTAATATTTTTGATTTTGTAAAAAATTAACTATTGACAGTATCATTTTGATTCGTATGTACATCATCTCACTCTCTTTAAACGTATCATGCTTATTGGTTCTCATCATTAGATGAATTACAAATTTTGTTTTATTACATATCCGTATGACAAGTTAATCGAGACCCGGTTCAACCGAAAACCTTTCAGAAAGTTAAACGTCTTCGAATTCAATAGCATCATTTAAGAGGAGATTAATTTGCAGCATGGACCAGACATGCACGTATTTTTTAATTAAGACTTACTGATAAATGTATGTCAATGAATGCAATCTTTCTGAATGAGATAATTCTGCAATTAGCTGCAATAACGATGACATCTACATTTTTATTGCAGCTAATGTATTCGAATAAGCATGTTCTACTTACGCATAAATTTGTTTCCATCGTAGACTCCATGGTTTGATTCATTACGACTGAAACTATCTGCAATGAAAGTAAATTCAGAAATATATAATTTCACACTTACTTTCTGCTCCTGTTATGTAAGGCAGATCGACATTATAATTGCAGCTGATTTCTGTGTAGTATATCACAAGGAAAGTCTGCACAATCCAATATTTGCGGTGCATAGCTAAAGCCAAACGGAACAATATGAAATTGAAACAGAATGTTTGATCAGTTGCAATGGTGCAGCATATGACCGCAAGGCATTTAAGAATGATAAAGTAAACTGTTTGGCACTAAAACAGGATGTGTCAGGTGTTCCGATAAAATCTAAAACTGTTTACACTTCACTAATTTCCCGGACAAGAAATATTTTCCATTGTTCACTCGTATGTTGCATATCTCCGTTCTCCGTTATACAATACTAAAACATTTTAACGAGTTGACGAGCAACAAAACAATGTAGACTATTATCAGACTTTATTCATGAGAAAAATACCTTACTTGTCATTGCAAATATTATTGTTAAAAATGTAAGGAAAGTTATTCGATTGGATAAAACTCCGTAGAAATGAAGTGAAGACTTCTTAGTCTTACGTCTATATGTCGTGTTTGCTTTGCTCAAATTGAAACATGATAGTTTTATGGCAATGCTTAAGATATCTCAAAGATTCTATGAAATTGATTTTTTTACCAGCGCCTTACATTCATTATCCCCTCTTAGAATACAGAAATACGATGTTCATACTACTCTATTCCTTTACAACGATTCTATATTATCTTTATTTCTCCTTATATTCAAACTATTTTACACCGAGGTGCACATATAAATTACCACAAATGATGTGATCAATATCCTTGTTATGTCTTATAATCTTCTTTACTAACCATAATGGTAAAACTAGAAATAATCTGATCTTTATAGATATTGAAAGTGGTATACAAAAATGGAAAAAATATTGATGTTAAACGTCTTCAAATTCAATAGCATCATTTAAGAACAGAAAAATTTTCAGCATGGACCAGACATACCCTCGTCAGTGATCCTCAATCTAAACAATGAAATATTGCCGAAGAGTGTGAAAGTAATTATGTCCAAAACTTTACCGTAAGACGAAGCAGGATGGTGGGATATGATGCTGCAGTATCCACCAAAACATCAAAAAACTATTTCCTGCATGTTATGAATATTCTATTTAGTTCAAATCAACTCTTTTTTTTCTTTTTGTAAAAAGAGTTAATTATACATATATGCAATAGACAATACTATGAATCACATATATATTCGTCAAGAGATTTCACGCATGAGTACCGGCACAGCATATCACACAAGACAAATTGGCGAAATACCAAATTTTATGTGATACAAAGCATACCCATTTAACTCGAGTACAGGAAGCAAATAAATTCTTTTACTTTCCACAGTATTTATTTACTTTGGATTTTGAATGAAGTAACATCCGCCTGCTTCAATTATTATTCATTATGTTATCATTTCACAAATTCATAAGAGTCCATTTTATCTCATTTTACGACTTTGAAATGTCGGTGCTTATAATAAGACAGCTAAATCTCTTGAATTCCCAAAAGAAGCAGACTAATGATGTACATTATCTTTTACTATGTGTCAACATGCAACATCACAAATTTTCTGATTGAGCCACTTTAATGTCCAGAGAGAGACCTAAATAGAGACAAACGATATAGCACTGACTTGTCATTGACATATGAAGGACACCTGATCTCAGTCATTTTCTGAGTGTTCAGTTTTAAGTTATATCTGAGTATGCGCTTTTGTGCAATGCCTTGGTGGCAATAGATCACACTAGAATTATGAAATCAGCTACACTTTATAATGTGCATGAAATATTTGATTCAGTCACTTTGCATGTTTATTGCTCCTAATTTGAATAAGAATTATTAATAAGACGAGTCAAACTTTTCTCTCTAAATATTGGTAATTTACGCTTATATCCTCTTAGGTAATGCCTCCTGCATCATTACAATTTGTTCGTTAATATACTATCTGTAACACCGAGAGCTGTATGTTCTGATATAGTACTTCAAATATTTTTACGTTGACAAACATAATTCAATTTCTTTACATTAACCCTTGAAGTTAGACAATCTGTAGTTAATTAAGAATTGTGTAGACGAAGTTGGTGGACAATCAATCTAACATGCTTAGTTAGTAATCAAGGTTATTATTTGAATCTTTGAAATCCAAACCGCTAGAACTATTTTATTGCATAAGAATATTTATATATGGACACGAACTACCTTGCCATCAATCTGTTCAACAAAAACAAAAATACTATAATTTAAACTCAATGTTTGGCTAAGCATAGCAAGAATTCACTCCAAATAACATTAAAGGGAGAATATACACAGAGGATAATGGGGAAAAAATATTAAATACATGTATTTTGTTAAATGACGTTTGTCTGTTTTATTACAATTGAAAATGACGTTAAGAAGATTTCTTGTCCGGTTTGTGGTCTGCAGCACGGAACATTTTTGGCACTTAAAGGAGTGGACTACAATTGGTTTCGCAATAATTGCGGCGTTAAGCAAATTGTCAATATTGAAAAATGTGTTCTACAGTACAGAAATAACAATATTTTGTTCTCATGCATCACATCTTTTTTTTCACCAATCATTCGGTAGCAACACTTCAGTAATTGCTTACCAAAGCGAATGATTGGAAATTTTAAAAAGCGTAGAGGTCAAATTAAAGGGACAACAAATTTATTCTAATGCACTCCGTCTTTAAAGGCCCCTTAACATATAGACGAAAGCCCCCCAACGTAAACTTGCGCGAACTGGCGAATAAGAATTTAGCAAAATTCGTTTACGATCGCATATAAACGTTTTACATCGTTGTTGATTTCGTATGGATTCGATTGTAAGCGTTCAAATTCGTTGCCATCAGTTTTATTCGTCGACAAATTTTGAACATGTTTAAAAAATTTTGACGAATAAAAATTTCGTCCGTCATTCGTAATAATGCGTTTAAATGCGTTAACCATTCGCTACGCCTGCGCTATGCTTCGTTAACAATCGCAAGCAATTTGATTGTGACCTCTTAATTTGCATAATTTATACCGTAATTTACATATCAGTTTATTGAGGGTGAAAAGAAGACGCATCATTGCGAATAAGTACGAGACATAGCAAATGTTTGCGTTTCGGAGCGAATTCAAACCAATTTTATGACGAA
Source organism: Pinctada fucata (assembly GCA_028142955.1). Classification (NCBI taxonomy): domain Eukaryota; kingdom Metazoa; phylum Mollusca; class Bivalvia; order Pterioida; family Pteriidae; genus Pinctada; species Pinctada fucata. Next base: position 19,820,319 of record AP027107.1, on the reverse strand, counting down.
TAGTTGCCAATTATAACGACTTATTAAAACGAAGCACGAATATTTCGAACGAACCATTACGACATGTTACTACAACGTTCGAATCCAAGCGAAGCAAGACTAATCGCGAAATCTTTTGAATAGACCTAAAGTTTTGCAATCAGGATTGTCCATCCGTCCGCAAGTCTGTATGCCATGAACGCTTTTAGAATTCCGTTCATTCTTGCCATCTTTATGGACAACACATATCTGCTATTTACATAGATAATTGTGTGTTCCGGGTGTACACAAACAGTTACCATTCACAATACGCAAAAATTTGGAGCTACTCATGCACTTTTGAATAAAAAAATCTATATGAAATGAAGTTACAAAGGACACAATAAGATTGCTTTGGTTTCTATTGATCATTTAAGCTTAAAATACTTCTGATGAAAATTCGTAACTGCAATATGTATGTCTGGTGATTTAAAAAAAATCATATCCAGAGGGCTGCTCTCTGAGATAAATTATAATACTTTATCTTTTTTATATCAAGAAAAGTTTTTTTTTTCATTGTAAAAGAAAGAAGTGTATCTCCAACAGGTCTCTGTTGCAGCACCCACAACAAATCACCAATTCACCCAAATGCAATTTACGGTGGCCAAGCACAACGAAAGAAACCATTGTGGGAATAAAGACTAAACACGAAAGACAACATGAAAACACTGAACACAAAAGACTGCATACAAAGCAACAAAACAATAGGCAACTGGTGTTAACTTTCTGCCATGTTAGAAGCAAATTTAGTATAATTCGGATTACGTGAGCACAACCATCCCACTTGTCCTGTTACCCTGCGGTCTCAAGAAGACGATAAGACGCAGGGGCCTAATTGAAATAAAAAGGAACTGAATAAAAGGGGTCTTTCCCAGATTTTTGTTTTATTTTCACGTGCAATTATATTGCAATCTAGCCCTCCATTTGCCTCTTTCCATTTCATCAGCCACAACAATTTCCCGCGGCACAGAGAAAAAAGAATCCACGAGAAGTTGTTGCAGCTAATATGGATAGAGGAAGTGGGGGTGGAATTTTGATTGCAGTTTAATTCCATTGAAATTAGAAATGGTATGGTAGCGCCCCAGTGGAACTGAATGTACAACAAACAGACCGTGCTTACCAACTTTCTGTTAGGACAAAATATAAGAAAAATGACCAGAATCCGTCCTAGAATCCCATCGCCATGGTTTGGTAGTATGCAATTATGCTCGTTCAAAACAATACTGCGCACAATGTTCTTTCGATGTTTCATCGATCATTATTATGCCGGTATATAGATGGCGCTTGATGATCTTTTTTAAACAGTTTTGATTCAAAATTAGTCTGTCTTTGATCCTATCATTTTATTTATCACGTTTCAACAATATCACAATTAAATGGAGAGAATAAGACCAATTACAAGGTCATACTGTGTTACCTAATTAAGGTTAATAAACGTCAGCATAACTTCTATTATACATGTACATGTATATTACTATGTATAAGCCATATTATAGGTACATGAGTTAAAGAAGATCCTGACAACCATCTCAACAGCACTCACAATAGAGCACAAAAGTGACAATCGACGGACCCCTAGCAAGCCAGAGGTGGGATCAGGTGCCCGGGAGAAGTAAGCATCCCCTGTTGGCTAGCCGCACCCGCCGTCGACGGTCGATGTCAACGCACGAATATGACCATATCTAAAATTATGCACTGTCTGAGGTTGTGTCTATATAGAAAGTGCTATGGCGACCATGTCTTATTGCCTTCAATATTTTCTTTGGACGTTTGCTAGAATTTTGGCAATATATTTTCGCGAAGTTGCGTCCAAGGATTCGCTATAATGTGCAAATCTGCGTTAATTTTAGTATTTGTACGCACCCATTCGCTATTGAGGGAATAAGTTTTGTCTGTCCAATCAAATGAACGATAGCGCAGAATCGCAACCTTTCGGAATACAATGTACTTCGTAATCGATTCGCAATTAATGGTTTCTCTACGCTCGCTGTTCGTTACATTTCAAATTTTAAGGGATATTTTCCTTGACAATTCGCAAGATTTGATGAAATTTCCTAATTCGCAAGTCTTCGTTTCATAGATTCGCCCATATGTGAAGGTGCCTTAACGCGCATTCTGATTGATTGAGCGATGAAAAACTGCAAGGGGATTCACGTTTCACTGCAGTTTTTGCCATGACCTCATGCGTTCCTATGGCGACGTCGTTAAAAATAGACGATTTCTAATTCTAACTGACCGAAGCATTAGAATAGGGTTACCATACTGATGTTTTACAAAAACTGACGGGGTACCGGCGAATCCCCTGTCAGAAATATCCGTTTTGTCACTTGGCTAACGCCTCATTAAAACTTGATTTTTGTAAAACACACGCATGGTAAATATTTCATAACCTATATGAAGAAATAGCTCATTATCATACCAGTATGTGACTAAATTTTATAATTTGGTGATAAATATTATTATCACATACTCTAATTTACGTTACCGTTTATACGCTTTCCCATTGGCCAAAACGCGGTCATGTGCAATGCGATTAATCGTCGTATTGAACCGGTCATATTGACGCGTTTTCGGTTTTGTGTATAAGAGGAAAATGGAAGTTGACAGCAAACTGTGTCTTTCTGACATGACTGAGTATGCTATATTGCAGCATTTTTGATGAAAAAAAAAAAAATAAGAATAAGATGAAGTGTAAGACATTTTACTAAAATACAAAATATTTATCTGAAAGAAAAAAGTTAAAGCGAGCAGTGCTAGGGAAGCAAAACATTAAATCACCCTTTTCTTTTCCAGTTTCCATGTATATGATAAAACAGTTATAGCACAGATGATTCGGTCGATATGATGATTTATGGAGTGATAAAACCAATATCAACCTCGGCCTTCGGCCTCGGTCGATATTGGTTTTATCACTCCATAAATCATCATATCGACCTCATCACTGTGCAATAATTGTATATAATTCGCTCAGATTTGTTCAATATATCACATACCTTTACCATAACAACGCTGTTTCAGCATCTCTATTTTCTGAACTTCAATTTCCGTTTACATTCCTCTCAATTGAAATCTGTCTTGTCGAATTCGTGTAGACATTTTCCTTTTTCGGATCATATCAAGTAATGCAATGTTCAGAGCAAAAAAATAGGAACATTCATGTGACTGGGCGATTTTTATCAGAGAAGTGCGTTTAGTCCTCTTACCCGATAACCTCGTTTCCCTTTTCACTATCGTGTTATACCAAAACGCTGCTTGAAGAAATCTACTATGTAATACAAGAGGAAATTAGATTTAATTATAAGGCATTTCTGACGGATTTCTAGTGGCTTTTTTTCCAAAAATTGCTTCCTTTCGACAACTTTGTTGCACTCTCTTTTGAGTATACTGGAACTGTGTCTCAGTACGCAAACTAGTTAGACGTGCACAATGCAGATTTTATGCAAATTTTCATATCCATAATGTTTTCTGCAATGTACAAGTATGCTATGCTTCGAATTCTTTTGCTGTTCAATCCTCTTCTTTTCTTCATTGAATTGCGTTGTAATTGGCAGTAAAAAAAGGAGGGAATCTCAAGCAATGACAAATATGGATAATGACCATATTCCAATGCACAGTACAAAATCGATAATTCAGAAAATTATAAATCGAATGCATATGAAATCAGGATAAAACAGGAACTGAAGAACACAAAGAAAACCCTCCACAACATAAAAAGAAGCAAACTCTCAATATGGGAGTGAGACAAGACTCGTCTTCCACCGCAACGTCATAGGTTCCTTCCACTACTTTCCACTCTCAATATGACCTTGCCTTCACCCCTTAGGTCCCATGTATTTTTCAAATTAATTAAAAACGAAATTACATAAATTCAGATTGAAGATAGGGATAAAGTTAGAATAACTGTTCTAAATTATGGCGCCAAAAATTAAAAGTAATCGCATTTGTTATTTTCCGACGTCATTAAACTACAATGACGTGACGTCATAAAAGGGCCGCCGACAGAAATCCTGTCGAAACTGGGGACCCCTGAATCCAAGGGTACTTTGCGATGAAGCGTCTCGCGGAATGCGATGAAACCCTTGGTGCACCAAGATGAGACAAGACTCGGACCAATTATCCAATTCTTCTTCAAATTCATATTTCTGTTTGAATGGTAAGTTTATTTTTTACCATGAATACATGAGTTCTGGATTAAAATATGCATATCTTGTCGTGAGTACTTTTATTAATGTTACAAATATTCTCTTAATTAACAAACTGCTGTTCAAGTATTTTTATTTCAAGAACGTCTAAATTGATATCTAAAGTGTATCTTGCCGCATTCGTGTAGACAATTTGTATTATAATTCGTCTTAATGAAGCGAAAGAATGTTTCCGAAAATTACTGTTACAACGCAAAGAATGTGGGTGTCTAGACCTTGTTTATAGGGAATTTCCGTTCTTCCCTCTTCTTACCAAGTTTGCCCGTTTCCTCGAGCACTTATATTTTATACCATAACGTACTCTGCTTCAAGAGGCATACGACACAGTGCAAGAGGAAATTGATTTTAGTTTAAGGGCATTTCTGTCGGACCTCTAATTACTTTAACTAATGTATCTTTGAATTTTCAATTAAACTTTATATTTCCTTTCGAAAACTTGGTTGCACTCATCTAGTAAATTTATTTGAACTATACGGCAATGCACAAAGTAGTTTGGGTTGCACACATCTAGAAAATTTCATTAAAGTGTACGGCAGTGCTAATAGTTGAGTGCATACGTCTTTTTTATTATGACCAATTTTGTTAAATCTGTTTTCTACAATTATCAGCATAAAAATTGCTTTGATATTTTCTTCAAGTAGGTATAGAGGTGGAACTCTTCCGTATTATCTATTTACCTATGGCTTTGACTTGTTTATCAGTTTCTTGTGTTGTATGCATGATTATTAATTTCTTTGCTACTCTTTTGAAAATGATGTGCAATTGTTTCTGCTTCTAAACATATTAATAATACGGAAGTGTTCATAAGACAATTTCAAACCAACTTATTATGCACCAGTCACGTGTTTCGGATATTACCTCATCAGGTATGCTAACGTGCTTTTTATAGGCTACCATAATTCATTTCTGTAGCGCCTTCTGTTTTTGTTTTTTGAATTTAAAGTTTTGCATTTACTTCACAGAGAGTGCACGGCTTCAAATTTCCTTTTGGGTCGATTCAGTAGCATAAGAAAATAGCATTGGGGGGATGGTGCTAAGAAGTTTCACATAAACTTGGAGTCGCTTTCTCCATACTAAATTGAAACATATTACTACGTCTGTTTCACCAAATTGTATTCTATTACTTTTTGTTAATGGTATGGTCTCATTTGATAATCCCACATTTAAATGATTGTTGTACAGATACGTTTGAAATTCGCCGAGAGCATATTCCTGTAACTAGTTTTTTCGTAATTTTCGCTGAGACAATTGTAATTCAGTGAATGTTACTACTTTTACAAAGTATTTCGTATTTTACAAGAGATGCAGTTGCATCCTGACTTGACACAAATAGAAAAACCTTGTCAGGTCTTTTGCTAAACAGGACGCCTCAAGGGAAAGTCTGAAGTGGAAACGAGAATGACAAATATGGATAATGACCATATCCCTGTATATTAGTTATTAGGTTTGTTACTGACCGTCTACAGAGATTTGTCGGGTTGATCAAGCCCATAGAGGGTGAGGCCCAAAACCACCGTTTTTTGTTGCAAAAAAATTAGCGTTTCACGACTCCTTTTACTTGCGAATTTATTTATACGGCAATGGCGGAATTGCTGACGGTCTATAGAATGCACTTGACGAGAATTACGCTCCCTGATTTGTTCAAACTAGTCCGTGGCAAAATAAATACATAATCTACAGCTATAGTTGTTTTATATTCTCTACCCTTAACGTGTCGTATTACATTTGAATCTAATATCACATTCTATGAATATAACAACGACAGAAAACAAAAAGTATCAACTCCTATTCTTCCCTGCTCTCCTATGCCAATAACATAGGAAATCTTTGAAATGATATGATAATGATAAGATCAATTGGAATCGTTAGTTTTATTCCAAAAAACTTATATTATGTAGTTTCTTGGAATGTTAGTATCAAATTCTACTTGTTATAAATAAGAAGATATTTGAGATAACAGATGACCATCCTTTCACTTTTACCTGTAAACCAGTGATGGAGGCGAGAATGAGTGTTTGTACTGATGAGAATCATTCAGGAAGAAAAGGGAAGGATCTCCAGCATGACAACCCTACAGACACACAGCGAGACAAACCAACAAGAAACTGATACAGATTGACATCATACAAAACTACAAACCACACAAGGACGCTAGAACATGATACAAAATAATCGAAACAGACGCACAGAAACATCAAAGACAACACATAAAAGGAAGGAGACCAATGTGCACCCGGCGCCGACTTTGGACGGAGACCAATGTGCACCCGTAGAAGGACCATACTTTAAAAAACAATTTCAAGTTATTTATGAATTCATAAAAAAATATTCATAGATCTTCCTTAAAATGGACGTAGCCATTTCATATTTCTTCTTTTATTTAAGAAGTATAGTTTAAAAATTTTTGCAATGATTTTTAAATTTATTTATTAATAACTAAATATCAAGAAAACATGGAAGCCTTCGTACGATGTATGTAACATATTCTAATTAATGTGCTCAGGTATAAAGCGCATTGTATCATGACAAATATGGATAATGACCAGATCCCTGTATACAGCACAAAATCGATAATTCAAAAAATCAGAGACCGAAGGCATACAAAATCGGGATAAATCAAGAACCAAAGCAAACATATCATTTCCGATCAACATGCCTTTTACACTATTTTATTTTAAATATTCAATACAAAACATGATCCGTAATATGGTCGTGATTTTATAATCAGTAAAACCGAGGCTCATGAACTGAAGAAAAATGGAAATAATAGAAGAAATCCAATGTTTTGTCGGGTCAGCAAATCGAGAAATTGAGACAAGATACCAAATGAGAGCAAACATCGCCTGCTTCCTAAAACTACATTCATGCCACTCGGGGAATTACTGGACAACAAACTACGACTAGGAAGTTCTTATTTCTATTCTGATATTGTTCTGCAGACGACAATGGGCGGAGCTTAACGGAATCGAAGTTTTCTTGATGAATTTACATCAGGCGAGTTGTGGGTGGAGCTTTGCGGATTGAAATTGCACAAGGTGAGATCTATAATGTTAATATATAGGGAGAAATTTCATATAAGAATATCAATTAAACGTTCTTTTTATTCAGTAGCAAAATGTATATCGATATACGATATCTTCAACCAAAATTGCTACTTAAAACGTAAAGTAGAAGATCATATAAAAGGCTAACTAGAAAATTAAAAAAAAACCACAGTGTATCAATAAACAGACGCTACGAAGCCATACTCAATGGACAAAGATAATCTTTTCCATGCAATTATGTGCTTTCGTAGCAGAAGATATCTTCATAATTTGTTGTTAATTTTTACTAGGTTTGAATGTCTTAAAAATATATACTTTGATCTTCTAGACTAGCTATCGGTGCATAATTGTGATAACATTAGGAGTTCGAAAAAAAATCATACATGTATATCTACTTTAATTTTTGTATCCTCTGCATAACGAATAAGCCAAAGGCAAAAATTGGTTGCTTTGCTTCACTAAACTGTCACCTGTCACAGGTATCTGAAGCACTTATGAAATAAAATGATAACTTTTACGGCAAATTGTTAAATTGAGTGAAAGTTGCTTAACACGTTTCGTATCTTGAGGCTTAGAAAGTAATAACAGCTGCATCACACGATTGAATATGCAAATAAATTGGGTCAATTAAAGGCGATCAATATTGAATAAAAAGCCTATGAAAATGAATAAAATTCATATACTAGTCTTATGTTAATTCCTTTGAATTTACAGGAATTTTATTTTTCCTGTTTAAATTTCCTGCAGAATTTTTTAATTTCCTCCAGGATATAATTTTTTCCTGCTTGATTTGTATTTTTCCTGCAGGAATTATTTTGCTGTAAAAATCCTGCAGGAAAATGTTTAAGAAATCTTGAAGAAAAATAAGAAAAATCCTGCAGGATGTTAATTGCTGCATAAAACATAAAATTCCTGTAGAAAAAATAAAATTCTTGCGGGAAAATAAAGAAAAATCTACAGGTTTTTTCTTCATTAAAGATAAATGTATCAGGTACCTAATGAAAGAGATGTGGCTCCTCACTTAATAAGATAACCCTTACTTTATTGTAGTGTTCATTTTGAGGTATCTCAAAATAAGTGTGGTTGCAAAAATGAGCTTTTGTGCAAGTTCATAATGACGTCATCAAATTCTATGGAAACCAGAATGAAAATCAGGGAAACAGGGTTACATGTATGACGTTTTCAAAGGAATTTAATGACGTCACATTGCTTTTACGTCGGATACCTGCACAAACCGAATGTAGGACTGTAAAATCGAAAAGACGGAATATTATGAGAACAGAACATAATGTCTATGGAAACAACAAGGTGTCATTTTCATTCCTTTTTATACCGAAAACGAGAAAAATCAAATATGGAAAAAAATAACGATAAATGAATCGATGTAAATTTATCTAATTAAGTTCTTCAGATGAACCTGTCATTTCTTTTCTTCAAATTGCAACCTAGCTAGTATTGTATTGTTATCCGTTTTATAAATAAAAGTGTATAAAGCGTAACGCATGCAATTTTCTGTATCAAAATCATCACAAGATATACCCAATATAAACTTGGATTATGTTGTAAAAGCAAGGTTAGTGTCAATACTTGCATTTATCTTAAATACACTCAGAGCTTGAGATTAGAAAATGTAACCTTTTGCTAGTATACAATATAAATATATCTGGATTTGATGCAAACCGTAAGAAGAATTACAATAGGATATACTTTGTTCGAATCTTTGTTCATGCGTTCACTTAAATTCACTGATGTGCGAAAGTACAAAGGAACTTCAACGTAGAAAATGGGACATTTATACCGCTCCAATTCCTCTGTCATAAAACATTTCTACAGAAAGAAAAAAAATGGATACATCTTAGACATCTTATCACTTTAGGTAGAAATATTTTAAATCCCACATGTGCAAAGTAAGGAAACAGCTTGGAACTTCTAAAGAACAAATGTTTATGGCAGACGGAATATTACCTAATACGTGATACACTAGGAAGACGTACTTTTAGTTCACAGTTTGGTAACAGCTTAAAACGTTTCAAAACAAATATTTGATGCTGATGTAGTTTTACGTAAGACATTATATGCTAGCGAAGTGTACACTTAGTTCAAGTTTTGAAAAAGTTTATACCAGTCACATGTAGTGATGTTAAACGTCTTCAAAGTCCATTGTGATCATCAGCCGATAAAAGCCTGATCCTTTTGAGTCAGTTTCCATTATTCGGTATCAATTTTTTTTTTCGCCATTCAGGACATAGTGTTTTAAGAAGAAAGATCTTTTGTATATGTTCCACCAGTTCATGAAAAAAAGGTTCCGACTGTCGTAGTAGTCATTGTACATGTATAAGTGGAATCATTTGCTGCAAGGTTTTTTTTTTTATTTCGCGGTTTTATAAAAGAAAACCTGTTCGTATGGACAATGATTCCCGGATCCGTTCCTCCTAATATTGAGTTATGCATTTGGTAATCAAATTTACTGAGATACACTTTCGCGGTAAGCAGCTGACCGCGAACTAGCGAAATTTTAAACACCGATAATGATTTTTCGGACACAGTACTCATTCCTGCCCAAGACGAACGTGTGTTCTCTTTGTTTTCCATTTGATTTCAATGCATTTTAAAACATTAATTAATATAAATAAATGCCGTTTTCATCATATCTTCTTCATAATTACTTTAAACATTTTTAATTGATAGATTATTTAGAAGCCTCAGATAAGTCAACATATTGCTCCAGACGCACATACATGTACATCAATCTATCATATCGATGCATTTTTATATATTTTCTAATTTATATGACAGACTGCACCAAAATCCTACCAACAGCAGTAGCATAAATACTTTTTGGCATATTACATTGTTTAGATTTAGGATTTAGGATCACTGATGAGGGTTAAGTACCCGAAACGTGCATGTCTGGTCCACGTTGCCAATTTATTTGTTCTTAAATGATGCTATTCAATTTGAAGACGTTTACATTTATACCACTTGGTGAGTGTCACTGCTGGTGGACCAGGAGTCCCCGAGGGCACATGTAGCCAAGTTCGATCAATTTCGGTTGATCGTTTCTTCAACGCAATCTAAATTTCTGTTATCGAAATTTCTTCAAATTTCTAAAATGTGGGTCCTGAGCATCATATCCCACCCATCCTGCTACGTCTTTCGGTACCCTTTTTCGACATAGTAACTTTCATACTTTTTGGCATATTACATTGTTTAGATTTAGGATTTAGGATCACTGATGAGGGTTAAGTACCCGAAACGTGCATGTCTGGTCCACGTTGCCAATTTATTTGTTCTTAAATGATGCTATTCAATTTGAAGACGTTTACATTTATACCACTTGGTGAGTGTCACTGCTGGTGGACCAGGAGTCCCCGAGGGCACATGTAGCCAAGTTCGATCAATTTCGGTTGATCGTTTCTTCAACGCAATCTAAATTTCTGTTATCGAAATTTCTTCAAATTTCTAAAATGTGGGTCCTGAGCATCATATCCCACCCATCCTGCTACGTCTTTCGGTACCCTTTTTCGACATAGTAACTTTCATACTTTTTGGCATATTACATTGTTTAGATTTAGGATTTAGGATCACTGATGAGGGTTAAGTACCCGAAACGTGCATGTCTGGTCCACGTTGCCAATTTATTTGTTCTTAAATGATGCTATTCAATTTGAAGACGTTTACATTTATACCACTTGGTGAGTGTCACTGCTGGTGGACCAGGAGTCCCCGAGGGCACATGTAGCCAAGTTCGATCAATTTCGGTTGATCGTTTCTTCAACGCAATCTAAATTTCTGTTATCGAAATTTCTTCAAATTTCTAAAATGTGGGTCCTGAGCATCATATCCCACCCATCCTGCTACGTCTTTCGGTACCCTTTTTCGACATAGTAACTTTCATACTTTTTGGCATATTACATTGTTTAGATTTAGGATTTAGGATCACTGATGAGGGTTAAGTACCCGAAACGTGCATGTCTGGTCCACGTTGCCAATTTATTTGTTCTTAAATGATGCTATTCAATTTGAAGACGTTTACATTTATACCACTTGGTGAGTGTCACTGCTGGTGGACCAGGAGTCCCCGAGGGCACATGTAGCCAAGTTCGATCAATTTCGGTTGATCGTTTCTTCAACGCAATCTAAATTTCTGTTATCGAAATTTCTTCAAATTTCTAAAATGTGGGTCCTGAGCATCATATCCCACCCATCCTGCTACGTCTTTCGGTACCCTTTTTCGACATAGTAACTTTCATACTTTTTGGCATATTACATTGTTTAGATTTAGGATTTAGGATCACTGATGAGGGTTAAGTACCCGAAACGTGCATGTCTGGTCCACGTTGCCAATTTATTTGTTCTTAAATGATGCTATTCAATTTGAAGACGTTTACATTTATACCACTTGGTGAGTGTCACTGCTGGTGGACCAGGAGTCCCCGAGGGCACATGTAGCCAAGTTCGATCAATTTCGGTTGATCGTTTCTTCAACGCAATCTAAATTTCTGTTATCGAAATTTCTTCAAATTTCTAAAATGTGGGTCCTGAGCATCATATCCCACCCATCCTGCTACGTCTTTCGGTACCCTTTTTCGACATAGTAACTTTCATACTTTTTGGCATATTACATTGTTTAGATTTAGGATTTAGGATCACTGATGAGGGTTAAGTACCCGAAACGTGCATCTCTGGTCCACGTTGCCAATTTATTTGTTCTTAAATGATGCTATTCAATTTGAAGACGTTTACATTTATACCACTTGGTGAGTGTCACTGCTGGTGGACCAGGAGTCCCCGAGGGCACATGTAGCCAAGTTCGATCAATTTCGGTTGATCGTTTCTTCAACGCAATCTAAATTTCTGTTATCGAAATTTCTTCAAATTTCTAAAATGTGGGTCCTGAGCATCATATCCCACCCATCCTGCTACGTCTTTCGGTACCCTTTTTCGACATAGTAACTTTCATACTTTTTGGCATATTACATTGTTTAGATTTAGGATTTAGGATCACTGATGAGGGTTAAGTACCCGAAACGTGCATCTCTGGTCCACGTTGCCAATTTATTTGTTCTTAAATGATGCTATTCAATTTGAAGACGTTTACATGTAACTCTATAGTGTCTTGAAGTATGCTAATGTTCTCTCGTATATCTCGAGCATAATTGTAACATTAAGAGGTAACACGACACCCCAAAAGTTGCTAAACATATCTCCTTAATTTAATTTTTTTTGCATATGTGACATCGTTCATGAGTCATTCGAATATGTTTAAGCTTAGCTAATACAGTGTGACATTAAACAGCGCCATCTTCAATAAATTCCGTTCTTGAATATGATATAACAAATAAGAGATTGGAGGACTTGGCCTCGGTCATCGGTCGATATTACAAATCTCATCGGGTCATTATAATGACATAATGACCTCGACCAAGTCCATATTTGTATAATATTATCGCCACCTGGTTTCGACTTTTGTGTTTAACTTTCATTCACTGATCTTAACACGAAACACACTGAAATATGTGTACAGTAAGCAGTGAAATGAGCATAATTATGGTCACCGATTCAGTTTTTCGAATTTAGATGGACGGGGGAGAACTCCTATTTGACTTGGTTGCAGCACCCACAGCAAATCCCGAAACACCAAATATGCAAAAATGACAAACTCAAGGGACGAGGAAGATCAAGCTATTTGTTAGTAAAATGGTGAGGTTATCAGGATTATGTGCGTTTAATCTTACCACTTGACCCAGCATTCTGTACAACTGTTCAGTAATCCAATCTTTAGAAATAAAGGAGGGGATCTCACACGGGACTTAAATAAATGAATTGCTTCTAATTGCCTCCTTGTTGTTAAATCACGAAACTAACAACACTTATATACGCAGGTGATAGGTAAAAGGATATTCAACAGCTTGTTTTCTATTTGTTTCATCAAACTAAGGTATTCAATAGGTATTAAAAACAAATATAAAATCCTGAGACCTATAATCACAGCACAGTTATAATGTAGAAATTAATTCAAAATTCGATATCAAAAGTTGGTAACTTTAAGAATTATGGGCCCTTACAGTTTGTATTGAACTCTCAGGAAAAAGGTGTGTTTTTCTTATATCTTTGAAAAGAATGACGGAGCATCAAATATCGATTGTTAAAAAAAATATTTGAAAAATACATTTTATCAAATTCCGCTAAAAAATGAAAACTTCACAAATCATTTTTCTCCCATTGTTTTTTTTTTTTTCTCTTTTTTTTTTGCATTAGGGGGGAGATAACATCTAAACACTATATATTTCTTTTTTCGATATATACTAGGCTAGTGCAAACGTTTTACAAATGTGTGACACATAAAACTATCAAAATGATGAATACATCTAGTTTCATTGTATTGGCATAATTTCTTTCATTATCTATTGAATACCACAAAGCAGCTTTTGTAATTTTGTTTAAATTGTCTAAAAGCAGACAATGTTTTATATCCGAAGAATGCAGATGTGGTCGCCCATTGGTATCATTGACTTACGTTAGGGTTACGTACATACAACAGGGGAACCATTTAAAGGCTCAGAGGAAAAAAGGGGAATCCTCGCTGCTCCCATCGACGTGAACCATTGCCTGATTTACTTATTTCAACTTATTTAGCCTAAGTATTCAATAATACCTTCTTGATATCAATTATGTAAATTCTATATCGCGATATAGGATCAAGCGCGGATAATTAGCATACCATGATAGGGCATATGTTATTCTTATATATCACTATGCTCACAATATTATCACAGAAGCTATAAGCTTTTTCTCGATAGATAGATCTGACAAATTACGTTTGCAAAATGATATTTTAGAGAAGCATAGATATAACATTTTGCTGAAGGGACTCTTATCCGTCCTATCTCGCTTTCCCTCTATCTGCATTCATTTACTGATTGCACGAACTCCCTGATAGCTAAACTAGCATCATTCTGTAGTGATCTATAGTATTCTCACGAAGTATGTCTTGGACAGGAAGAGGTAGCTTTAGCACGAAAACCCGAATATAGCAAATACAATTTCTCATCTTTGTCATTTTATTTTTTTACACGAAACGACCTTAGATCTGTGCCTGCAGTGAAATGAACAAATAACATCTGTCTAGTGTACAATCGGAACCTTGTCAATTATACGTTCAGATAAGTGGTACATGTTAAAAGAAATTCTTATAAATGATTGTGTTCACCAATAGCGTTTTCCAATGAGATACATATTAAAATGGAACAGGATATCCAAGAGCTTGGAACCATCTAATTACATTTAAGGAAATTGTTAAATTCTGTTGAAATAATATATAATTACTCTTTCAGAGATTTTTAAAATCTTAAAGAAAAAGAAACATATTTAAAAGTCATAAGGTCCACAATTATTTTTTATGATGTAAATGAAGAGTAATCATATTGGATGCAAAAGCGGTCGCTCATGTATGGTCTTCCATAGGGATCATGAACGAATAAATATTTTGCTGATGTGCGTGCGACAGGCAATCTCTTCGGACACCTAGGGAAAAAAAAGTTCGTCGTTTGTTTTTATGAGTAGCCGACAAGACACGGATAATTGGCCATACTGAATTTGTTTTGACATTTTGACACTGTTACATGCAATATATGTCACGATTGCGCAAATAGAAGTCCAGTACATTCTTGCAAAAAATTATTTCAAGTATTCTCGCATTGCTTACACGGTCAGAGAAAATGGAAGGATCTCCAGCATGACCACACTGCATGCACCCAACGAAACAAACCCACAAGTTAGTGACACATAAATGATATCAGAAAAGCTTCAACTCGCAAAAAGAGAACAAAATCAACTAGAACGTCATACAAAATAATTGAAACAGACGTACAGAAACATCAAACAAAATAGGAAGAAGATCGATGTGCACCCGACGCCGACTTTAGACGGTCATCTGCTATTAGCAAATCGTGGGGGGTGCCCTTCTCGTTTCTGCCTGCTAAAATCTCTTTAATCCTTTACATTAAGTATCAAATTCCTCAAGAAAATACATTAATACTAAGGTATTTCCTGATTGTTTAACTATGAAGATATGATATTTCTAATGTTCTCGATGTTGGCCAAAATAAGCCTATGTTTGAAGAAATTTTGGCCTCAAATTGTTTATGCTATTACTCGACCAATATTGCACTATTAAAGTTATAATAATCTTAGACCTTGTAATTACTGTAAAGGTGGTATAATTTCGCTGGGGGAAAATTTCGCCGTTATAACATCAAGAGGTTTCATGTGGGGGAAATATTTGCGATAAAATGTCTTTCCCATAGTAAGAATGCGGCGGGGATATTATCGCGTTTGTGAAATTTTCGCTATATCCCTCGATTCGCAAAAAAAAAACCCGCGAAAATTTCTCCCCACGCAAAAATGTCCACGTTTTAAGTGATTGATAATAGAAAGAGCTTCATTTGAGGCTCGCTCTGGCAGAAAAGTCAGCTTCCCATTGTATTAGAAGTCATTTATGCAGGGAGGAGGAAATGTCTCAGACAAGTTAAAGCAAACAACGAAACTACAAAATTAATATACAACATGTAGCGTGAATATGGAAACATGTGATGCATTCTACAATTACACAGATAACAAAATATGCTGAACGAGGTACCTTCATAAAGGAAGAAGAAATGCAAAATATTAAACATCAAAGATTTTTAAAGAACAGTTTTATCGTCTGTCGCATATGTTTGATCATACAGGTATCGTCTTGATTTTCAAGATTGATGTCTCATTATGTACATCTATTCTTGCAACTTGTAATTTGTAGCGAGCTGAAGCATTAGATAAGGAAAATGTGACTATATTAACCAGACATACTAAAACCGCACGATATGGTCCCTATATGTCTTAATATCAGCACAATAATGGAAAAGCAAAGTGTGTCAAATCGACGTCACTGAAGTATAATATAAATATTGTTCGGAAAAATTAATTGAGGTTTACAGCATTTACATGAAAACAACAAAGACAAGGTGCCATTGTATAAGGTTTTATGTCGAAAATAAAAAAGATCAAATTACGGACAATAAAAAGTATATGTATCGTTGCTGATTTCTCTATCTCAATACGTCTGATAAAACTGTCCAATTTTTCCTGAAACCGTAACTTAAGGTATTAAGGGTATAATAACAATATTGTCAAAAACTAGAAATTATGTATTTTCATATATATCATATTTTTAAATATTTCATATTTGTTTAATGTCTTATTCAACTCGCCATGAAAATGTATGGTTCCGATCATTGTCGAAGTCGTGTGTCTTCGGCCAACTTCGTGATATTTAATTTTTCTGTTATCAAAACAACCGGAGGTAGGTACTATACCCCTCATGCATTAACAGTGTTGTGAATGAGATGTGTATAAAGCTGAATTACACGTAAGTTTCTGCATCAAAATTACACTCACTCATTAGACATTTTTCATACTCGCGGACTTCGGACATCGCATTTCGAAGGGACTTTGTCAAAAACGCAAAATATAAAATCTATTCCAATGAACTTAGAGTACTCTCTGTGAAGAATTTATTTGTTTTCATTTGTATAAATACATATTTAAAGTTGTTCGCATGTGTGTTCAGATTAAACGTTTCTTATCGCGCCTGATTTCTTTTTTATGACGTGCGAAGTCCGGAGTGCGAAGCCCGAAGTACATTGACTTGAAAAATGTCCGTTAATATGAACTCTGATAAGGTACATGCAAGGTAATGGTTCATACTTGCATCATCTTATTTTCCTTAAGATGCAACAGGAGCATCAGATTAAAAACTAAACATTCAAACAAATAAATGAAATATGATAAAAACTTTTTCCTAGTGTACAATATTTCTATTTGGATTTGACGGATACTATTAAACGAAGTGTTATTGAAGTAAAATAATTATATCAATCTTGATAAAAACTAAACGCCATACATTTAACGAGAATTACTGTTTTATGAACCAATGAACTGAAAGGAATTCTATACCGCTCCAATTTCACTCTTGCAAAAACTGTGTTCATAAAAACGTTTTTAAAAGGTTTATTCTATTTCAACATCTAAGACATTATCACTACATTTATTGATCAAACGAAATGAAATCCAACAGGTAAAAAGTAAAATAACAGATTGTTGTTAAAACACTAATGCTTGATTTTGATGGAATATTACGTTAGACATGATACGCCACTGAGAAGAACTCTTAGTTCACATATTGCAAACAAAAATCAAAGTAACATTGCACTGAAATAAATTAGACAAATACAGTAAAATGACAAAATCATGACCGCCCTAATAATGTGATTTTTTTTACCATTTTGCTCCATTCAAGTTACAATCTCTTCACGTAAAATCAAGTTGCTCATTTGAGCCACCATTATAAGAAAAAGTTAGAACATTGTTTTAGATACATATTAGTGGCAATGATGAATACGTGATATTGTGAGCTCCAGATCTTCGCTTTCAATCACCAATCCAAATTCACGTTAAATCGTTAATGGAGTGGTACGCATGGGTACGCGTCAATATTGAATTTACTTTAAAGGCTGGAACAAAGTGAATATTATTAATATATTTTTCAGGTTTTCAGATTATATCACATTCTACAACAGGGACTACATCTCTCCTATCGCTCATCCCCGATCAGTTTCCATAAAATTGCTGAAAACCCTTTCTGTAACAGTTTGTAGTGTAAGAATTGATAGTATTCTCACGAAATATGTATAGGACCAACTCAAAAAAAAAAAGAAAAGGTAACGCGAAGGTAGCATTATTGTTTATTTCATATTATACGTTAACAGGGAAAACCCTCGAAATTGTATTAAGAGCGATATGTGCTGATATCATATCCAATTATACAGTCGAAACCTTATCGATGGTACATTAAGAGAGGATATAAATGCAGAAAATGGGTAATCGTCATGGGCATGGTCTGTAATTACGGTTCCGGCTCTTTGTCATATACATGTTGTTATGGGTCAGAATACCCCAAAACGCCAGCAAAAATCAGACACGGACAGAATATAAATTTACAAGTTTAATTATGTACAAAATATATATATTTAAAATGATTACAACTTACAATACAATGTCCGGATCAAAGTGTCCGTTACGGTCCACAAAGTCTATCGAATGTATGATTTCCGGTAATCACAAACGTTCTCGAAAGATCAGTGTCCAAACGTTGTTAAATGGATTAAAGTCTCAACAAATAAAGTGTCCCAGTATATCAGAATAGATGAATGAATCGTGTCTACGAATGTGTACGAATGCCCCCTTAACACAGTTCCTCAGAGGTATTTATACTTAATAACAATGAATTAACCAGAAGCTTCTAGAACAATGACTCATTACAAATGATTAACAATAGAGTAAATTCCAGAAATCACAGTCATGTGATGATAATGATGTAACAAAGAACATACTGGAATATTCTCTAATGAGATAAACATGACATAGTAAAATCTAGAAAGAATTATTATGAAATCATTAAATAACATGACTAAGTACATGTGTACCTACACATAAAGTAAAACTAAAATAATACATGACCCACAACACCTCCCCCCTTAAAAAAAAGTTTGAATGTCAATGAAAACTTAGGTGGTAAATTCTGCAAAAATCACTCATGAAACTCTCGATAGTGCATCTGCAATCACATTGTCTTTGCCCTTGATATGGTTAATAATGATATTGTACTCTTGCAACAATAAACTCCACCTTGTAAGTCTTTGATTCTTGTTTGACATTTTGTGCAAAAATGTGAGAGGGTTGTGGTCAGTATACACAAGAATGGGATGTAGAGTAACATTCAAATAAACATCAAAATGTTGTAAAGCTAACAATAATGCAAGACACTCTTTTTCAATAGTAGAGTAATTCTTTTGACATTTTGTCAATTTCTTAGAAAAATAACAAACAACTCTATCTACACCATCATCATTTTCTTGAAACAAAGCAGCCCCGATTCCTACGTCACTGGCATCAACAGTAAGCTTAAATTGCTTATCAAAATTTGGAGCTGACAGGACAGGACTATTCATAAGAACACATTTGATTTTCTTAAAAGATTCGTCACATTCATTGGTCCATGCAAAATTCACTCTCTTTTGTAACAGATTGGTAAGTGGACCAACAACTGACGAGAAATTTGGACAAAATTTTCTGTAAAATCCTGCCATTCCCAAAAATCTCATTATCTCTTTCTTATTGGTAGGAATCGGGAACTTTGAAATAGCTTCCACCTTGGCCATGATAGGAGTAACAAAACCTTGACCTACTTTGTGACCCAAATATTCTACAGTCGCATGACAAAATTCACTTTTCGCAAGGTTCACTGTAAGGTTTGCTTTCGCCAGTATGTCGAAGAAGGTACGCATGATTCGGAGATGGTCATTCCAGGTGTCGCTGTAGATGATGACGTCATCGATGTATGCCTCGCATCCTTCGAGATGGTTTAGGAGCGAATGAATCATCCTCTGGAATGTGGCTGGTGCGTTTTTCATACCAAAGGGCATTACTTTATATTGGTATAGCCCATCTGGAGTCGCAAATGCCGATATTTCTCTGGCTCTCTCGGTAAGCGGGACCTGCCAATAGCCTTTAAGCAAGTCAAATTTACTGACAAATTTTGCACTGCCAATTTTATCTATACAGTCATCGATTCGTGGGATCGGATAAGAGTCAGTTTTGGTGACTGAATTGACTTTTCTAAAGTCCGTACACAATCGGTAAGTTCCGTCTGGCTTCGGAACAAGAATACATGGGGAACTCCAATCACTATTGCTGGGTTCAATAATGTCATTTTCAAGCATGTATTGAATTTCTTTCCGCATGTATTGAAGTTTTATCGGGTTTAACCGATAGGGATGCTGTTTGATAGGTGACGCATCACCTACAATGACGTCATGATGAGATGCATTTGTCTTTTTTGGAACGTCCGGAAAGATGGTCGTATATTCCCGCATTAATTGGTGCACTTCCTCTTTTTGATGCACGGTCAGATGTCCGAGTTTCACTTCCGGATTTGTCAGAATTTCGGAATTCTTCAAACGGACACTTTGAGCGAAGTCTTTTTCGACAGTCTCTTCATTACATTCAGATTCAACACAATTTTCTAATGTATTTACATTGGCCAAAGTGGAAACTGGTTTTACTAAATTTCGGTCACTTCTATCAAAATACTCTTTCAACATGTTAACATGACACACTCTTTTTTCTTTTCGCCGACCTGGTGTCTTAACCACATAGTTAACATCACTAATTTTACTCTCAATCTCATAAGGACCGAAATATCTAGCTTGCAAAGGATGACCAGGGATAGGCAAAAATACAAGAACTTTATCGCCTGGTTTAAAAACTCTGTTTCTAGCATCTTTGTCATACCATGTTTTCATTTTCATTTGAGATGTTTTGAGATTTTCTTGAGCCAATTTGCAAGCATTATATAATTTCTCTTTGAAATTAGACACGTAGTCTAAGAGATTCAAATCGCTAGTCTCAGTCAACCATTTTTCCTTCAACAACTTCAATGGCCCTCTGACCGTATGCCCAAAAACTAGCTCAAAGGGACTGAACCCCAGGGACTCCTGAACCGCTTCTCGTGCCGCAAACAACACGAGGTGAACCCCTTCATCCCAGTCTTTTCCATATTGGTGACAATATGTTTTCATCATAGTTTTAAGGGTTTGATGAAAGCGTTCAAGTGCCCCCTGGGACTCAGGATGGTACGCAGAAGACTTATACTGCCTGATACCTAGCTCATGCATAACCTGCTGAAACAACCCTGACATGAAATTCGAACCCTGATCTGACTGAATAGCCTTGGGAGCACCTACGAAACTGAAAAACTTTGTAAGGGCCTTAACTATGGTCTTTGCCTTAATATTCCTAAGAGGTATGGCTTCAGGAAACCTAGTCGAAGTACACATAATTGTCAGTAAGTACTGATTCCCTGACCTAGTCCTAGGCAGAGGACCTACACAATCAACTAACACCCTACTAAAAGGTTCCTCAAAGGCTGGAATGGGTTGGAGGGGAGCAGGTGGTATAACTTGATTTGGTTTACCTACCATCTGACAATTATGACAAGACTTGCAAAACTCAGACACATCTTTTCTCAACTTAGGCCAGTAAAAGTGACTTAAAATCCTATTATAAGTCTTATTGACACCTAAATGACCTGCCATGGGTGTGTCGTGAGCTAAACTCATGATGTCCCCGCGATATGCTACTGGAACCACTATCTGGTGAACGACCCGCCACACGTCATTAGGGGGTGCATCAGGTGGTCTCCATTTCCGCATAAGGATGCCATCTTGTATGTAGAAGCACTCTCCGACTTTGTCCGCTTCTTCTTGGGGAAGGGCCCTCTTGCTTAGTCGGATGATCTCCGGATCTTTAGTTTGCTCGGAGAGGAGCTGCTCCCGGCTTAAGGCATCTGTACCCCTGTCTAATGGCGGATGGGAATCATCACTAGGCACTGTCGGAGACTTGTCAACATGAAGTCGTACTGACGTCTCAGGTACGCTGTCATCAATGGTAGACATGAATGTGTCAGAAAGGTCTATATTTTTGGAGGGATGGTCCTCGTTAAGTGCAGAAGTACTCTCAGCCTCTTTCAGTCTGTTCCTGGCCATCGCCCTGGTAACAGCGCAGGCTGGATACAAGTCGTCGTCTTCATCATCGGACACGACATCGGACGTGATTTTCTCACAAACAATCGGATCGGCTACAACTTTGCCGCCAGCTAAATCGTTGCCAAGCAACAAGGAAACGCCTTGAACGGGAAGAGTAGGTCGAACACCTACGATAACAGGTCCAGTAATTAAGTCTGACTTCAAATAAATTTCATGAAGGGGAACATCAATGACGCCTAGCTCCACACCCTGTAATAAAACTGACCTACCAGTAAAAGTGTGCTCAGACAAAGGCAATGAACCCTCTAACAATAAAGTCTGGGCAGCACCAGTATCTCTCAAAATCTGAACAGGCAACGCTTCGCTAGAATCACTGAGTGAAACAAATCCCTGTGACAAAAAGGGCTTATAATGATCCTCCACAAAATCATCAGAACTGGACTTAGAACCCTGAATCTCAGGAGTGTCAGAACAAATCGAATCTAAGGCTTTCCTATCATTTCTAACAGACGCACAGGCCTGTGACTTAAGTTCTTTTTTCTTCTTAAGCTTCAAACACTCACCAATAACATGACCTTTTTTCTTACAATAATTGCATGTAGGAAGCGACCCCACCCCTGGGGATGCCTCAGAACGCTCGGACCTAGGACCGGACGTAGAACCACCTTGAGATGGTGACTGGGAACTAATGGACGACTGAGACTCTTGTAAATTTTTCTTTGGAAAATCTGACGTTTTTGCACTATCGCTAGATTGAGTTTTTGTCACAAAATTTTTCTTATGAGTGAGAGCATACGTATCAGACAAAACAGCGGCTTCTTCAAGAGTTTTAACATTTTTGTCTTCCAAATGAGTTCTTAAATCTTGATGTGCACACTCTTTGAACTCTTCTATCAGAATGATCTGACGTAAATTGTCAAATGAATTGGGAATTTTCTTAGATCGAAACCACTGATCAAATAAGTCTTCTTTTTCTCGAGCGAATTCAACATATGTTTGATTTTCAAACTTTTTGTACTTTCTAAACTTTTGTCTGTACGCCTCAGGTACTAACTGATATGCTCTCAAAATCGTGTCCTTGACCTTGTCATAGTCTGAACTCTCTGCAATACTGAGCGCCGAGTACACTTCAGCCGCTTTGCCAATAAGTACGCTTTGTAATAAAGTTGGCCAAAAATCGCGTGGCCACTTCAGATTGGCCGCGATTTTCTCAAAATGTGGAAAATATTTGTCCACGGACTTTTCTTGAAATTTTGGTACTAATCTGATGTTTTTGGCGGCGTCGAATTCAGACTTGACAGGCGAAGGAACAGGATTTTCCTTAGCGCTTTTCTCTAACTTTAACTTTTCTAACTCAAACTGGAGTTCTTTCTCGTGCATACGTTCCTGTTTCTCTCTTTCTTCCTTTTCTCTTTCAAATTGTCTTATTTTTTCTTCTTTTTCAAATTGTCTTTCTTTTTCTTCTCTTTCAATTTGAAATTGTCTTTCTTTTTCTTCTTTTTCAAATTGTCTTTCTTTTTCTTCTTTTTCAAATTGTAATTGTATTTTCATTTTCTCTAATTCAAACTCATATTTTGACATTTTGGTTTCGCTTGAAACAGGTTCAACAGGAAAATCGTATGACGAAAAGATTTCCTTAGCTAAAAGCTCTTTAGCCACAATATTTCTAATTTCTTGTTTTCTCATAGAAGATTTTACATCTAACTTCAAGTGAAGACCTAAACCAATCAAATCATCTTTTTTCAATGATTCGAACTCATCTACAGTCGGCGATTTCAAAAATTCAGTGACCGAAAATACCATGATTGATTTCTGCTGGCAAAAGTTTGGAGAATTTTCCTTTTTTCAAAAAACGAACTTTACGTAAAAATGCAAATACGCAGAGATTACTATCCCGGACGAGCCCCCAATTCTGTTATGGGTCAGAATACCCCAAAACGCCAGCAAAAATCAGACACGGACAGAATATAAATTTACAAGTTTAATTATGTACAAAATATATATATTTAAAATGATTACAACTTACAATACAATGTCCGGATCAAAGTGTCCGTTACGGTCCACAAAGTCTATCGAATGTATGATTTCCGGTAATCACAAACGTTCTCGAAAGATCAGTGTCCAAACGTTGTTAAATGGATTAAAGTCTCAACAAATAAAGTGTCCCAGTATATCAGAATAGATGAATGAATCGTGTCTACGAATGTGTACGAATGCCCCCTTAACACAGTTCCTCAGAGGTATTTATACTTAATAACAATGAATTAACCAGAAGCTTCTAGAACAATGACTCATTACAAATGATTAACAATAGAGTAAATTCCAGAAATCACAGTCATGTGATGATAATGATGTAACAAAGAACATACTGGAATATTCTCTAATGAGATAAACATGACATAGTAAAATCTAGAAAGAATTATTATGAAATCATTAAATAACATGACTAAGTACATGTGTACCTACACATAAAGTAAAACTAAAATAATACATGACCCACAACAATGTACATGAGCTAAAGAAGATCCTGACGATAATCTCAACAGCACTCACAATAGAGCACCAAATTGAGGATTTTCTATATTGATATCATATCCAATTATACAGTCGAAACCGTTTCGTACATATCATAATACAGTTTCGTACATATCATAATATATCGAACGAGTTTTCGTACATGTCAAAAATAGAAATACATAGAAATAATACATGTAATGCCAGTAAAAAGATAATTTAAGACTCTTATACATATAACACTGGTACAATGTGATAGGGTTTCTAAAGGTTGGCTGTTTGGAAATCATATATTACCCCTATACGATAAATATTTCGTACATATTATAAATCCAAACAGTTACTGATTTGGCCCTAGTGTTCATAAAATCCTTTGATAACAATATAGCAAATAAATCAAGTGCATGAGAGAGTTAGCATGTCATGCAATGGCATTACTTATTATCCCCTTTTAACGCAATATCATCAGAGAAGCTGAAAAGTCGTTCCATAGATCTGACCGCTTACGTTTGCAAAATGATATTCTCAACAGAAGAATAGTTATATCATTTTGCCGAAGGGACCCATATCTATATGTATCCTATCACATATTTCTTATATACATGTATGTCCATTCATTCACTGATAATAGGTCAGACTGCACCATTTGCCTAATAGCAATATTCTTTGGTGATGTATAATATTCTCCAGAAAGATGTCTGGACCTTGGTTATAACAGATGAGGTAACATGAAACCCCGAAAATAAGTAGCCTAATTGTTTCATTTTTATTCATTTTAACACGAAACACCTCAAGATATGATTCAGCAATGAAATGAGCCTGTCAGATACTCTGTCCAATTAAACAATACGGTCATGTCAGTATTCAACCATGATCAGAGAATCAGAATGTTGAAAGGAAAGAAAACGTGTTCAAATCTAATAGAATATCCAAGAAAGTAGGCTTTTGTGTATTTTTGAAAAGTTGGTGAAATGATGTGTTACCCTTTTTTGACAACCGAGAGAAAAAGAAACTTAATTAGTCTGGAATTTCATAAACATTTTCATGATTTTCTTTATCATTTGGGACGCAAATCTGCTCATCCGTTGGGATCAGTATGTATATACGTTTGGATTATGAATGTACACATAGTGATCCCTTCGAGGGCTCCGAGAAAAAAAATAGTCCCATCAACGCTTCCAAATAGTAGACGACTAGATAAAAATAATTGTCATCTTAAAATTTTTCACGCTTTTTCATTTACTGTGTTATGGGTCAGAATACCCCAAAACGCCAGCAAAAATCAGACAAAGACAGAATATAAATTTACAAGTTTAATTATGTACAAAATATATATATTTACAATGATTACAACTTACAATACAATGTCCGGATCAAAGTGTCCGTTACGGTCCACAAAGTCTATCGAATGTATGGTTTCCGGTAATCACAAACGTTCTCGAAAGATCGGTGTCCAAACGTTGTTAAATGGATTAAAGTCCCAACAAACAAAGTGTCCCAGTATCTCAGAATAGATGAATGAATCGTGTCTACGAATGTGTACGAATGTCCTCCTAACACAGTTCCTCAGAGGTATTTATACTTAATACCAATGAATTAACCAGAAGCTTCTAGAACAATGACTCATTACAAATGATCAACAATAGAGCAAATTCTAGAAATCACAGTCATGTGATGATAATGATGTAACAAAGAACATACTGGAATATTCTCTAATGAAATAAACATGACATAGTAAAATCTAGAAAGAATTATTATGAAATCATAATACAACATGACTAAGTACATGTGCACCTACACATAAAGTAAAACTAAAATAATACATGACCCACAACACCTCCCCCCTTAAAAAAAGTTTGAATGTCAGTGAAAACTTAGGTGGTAAATTCTGCAAAAAACACTCATGAAACTCTCGATAGTGCATCTGCAATCACATTGTCTTTGCCCTTGATATGGTTAATAATGATATTGTACTCTTGCAACAATAAACTCCACCTTGTAAGTCTTTGATTCTTGTTTGACATTTTGTGCAAAAATGTGAGAGGGTTGTGGTCAGTAAATACAAGAATGGGATGTAAAGTAACATTCAAATAAACATAAAAATGTTGTAAAGCTAACAATAATGCAAGACACTCTTTTTCAATAGTAGAGTAATTCTTTTGACATTTTGTCAATTTCTTTGAAAAATAACAAACAACTCTATCTACACCATCATCATTTTCTTGAAACAAAGCAGCCCCGATTCCTACGTCACTGGCATCAACAGTAAGCTTAAATTGCTTATCAAAATTTGGAGCTGACAGGACAGGACTATTCATAAGAACACATTTGATTTTCTTAAAAGATTCGTCACAGTCATTGGTCCATGCAAAATTCACTCTCTTTTGTAACAGATTGGTAAGTGGACCAACAACTGACGAGAAATTTGGACAAAATTTTCTGTAAAATCCTGCCATTCCTAAAAATCTCATTATCTCTTTCTTATTGGTAGGAATCGGGAACTTTGAAATAGCTTCCACCTTGGCCATGATAGGAGTAACAAAACCTTGACCTACTTTGTGACCCAAATATTCTACAGTCGCATGACAAAATTCACTTTTCGCAAGGTTCACTGTGAGGTTTGCTTTCGCCAGTATGTCGAAGAAGGTACGCATGATTCGGAGATGGTCATTCCAGGTGTCGCTGAAGATGATGACGTCATCGATGTACGCCTCGCATCCTTCGAGATGATTTAGGAGCGAATGAATCATCCTCTGGAATGTGGCTGGAGCGTTTTTCATACCAAAGGGCATTACTTTATATTGGTATAGCCCATCTGGAGTCGCAAATGCCGATATTTCTCTGGCTCTCTCTGTAAGCGGGACCTGCCAATAGCCTTTAAGCAAGTCAAATTTACTGACAAATTTTGCACTGCCAATTTTATCTATACAGTCATCGATTCGTGGGATCGGATAAGAGTCAGTTTTGGTGACTGAATTGACTTTTCTAAAGTCCGTACACAATCGGTAAGTTCCGTCTGGCTTCGGAACCAGAATACATGGGGAACTCCAATCACTATTGCTGGGTTCAATAATGTCATTTTCGAGCATGTATTGAATTTCTTTCCGCATGTATTGAAGTTTTATCGGATTTATCCGATAGGGATGCTGTTTGATAGGTGACGCATCACCCACAATGACGTCATGCTGAGATGCATTCGTCTTTTTTGGAACGTCCGGAAAGATGGTCGTATATTCCCGCATTAATTGGTGCACTTCCTCTTTTTGATGCACGGTCAAATGTCCGAGTTTCACTTCCGGATTTGTCAGAATTTCAGAATTCTTCAAACGGACACTTTGAGCGAAGTCTTTTTCGACAGTCTCTTCATTACATTCAGGTTCAACACAATTTTCTAATGTATTTACATTGGCCAAAGTGGAAACTGGTTTTACAAAATTTCGGTCACTTCTATCAAAATACTCTTTCAACATGTTAACATGACACACTCTTTTTTCTTTTCGCCGACCTGGTGTCTTAACCACATAGTTAACATCACTAATTTTACTCTCAATCTCATAAGGACCGAAATATCTAGCTTGCAAAGGATGACCAGGGATAGGCAAAAATACAAGAACTTTATCGCCTGGTTTAAAAACTCTGTTTCTAGCATCTTTGTCATACCATGTTTTCATTTTCATTTGTGATGTTTTGAGATTTTCTTGAGCCAATTTGCAAGCATTATATAATTTCTCTTTGAAATTAGACACGTAGTCTAAGAGATTCAAATCGCTAGTCTCAGTCAACCATTTTTCCTTCAACAACTTCAACGGCCCTCTGACCGTATGCCCAAAAACTAGCTCAAAGGGACTGAACCCCAGGGACTCCTGAACCGCTTCTCGTGCCGCAAACAACACAAGGTGAACCCCTTCATCCCAGTCTTTTCCATACTGGTGACAATATGTTTTCATCATAGTTTTAAGGGTTTGATGAAAGCGTTCAAGTGCCCCCTGGGACTCAGGATGGTACGCAGAAGACTTATACTGCCTGATACCTAGCTCATGCATAACCTGCTGAAACAATCCTGACATAAAATTCGAACCCTGATCTGACTGAATAGCCTTGGGAGCACCTACGAAACTGAAAAACTTTGTAAGGGCCTTAACTATGGTCTTTGCCTTAATATTCCTAAGAGGTATGGCTTCAGGAAACCTAGTCGAAGTACACATAATTGTCAGTAAGTACTGATTCCCTGACCTAGTCCTAGGCAAAGGACCTACACAATCAACCAACACCCTACTAAAAGGTTCCTCAAAGGCTGGAATGGGTTGGAGGGGAGCAGGTGGTATAACTTGATTGGGTTTACCTACCATCTGACAACTATGACAAGACTTACAAAACTCAGACACATCTTTTCTCAACTTAGGCCAGTAAAAGTGACTTAAAATCCTATTATAAGTCTTATTGACACCTAAATGACCTGCCATGGGTGTGTCGTGAGCTAAACTCATGATGTCCCCGCGATACGCTACTGGAACCACTATCTGGTGAACGACCCGCCACACTTCATTAGGGGGTGCATCGGGTGGTCTCCATTTCCGCATAAGGATGCCATCTTGTATGTAGAAGCACTCTCCGACTTTGTCCGCTTCTTCTCGGGGAAGGGCCCTCTTGCTTAGTCGGATGATCTCCGGATCTTTAGTTTGCTCGGAGAGGAGCTGCTCACGGCTTAAGGCATCTGTACCCCTGTCTAATGGCGGATGGGAATCATCACCAGGTACTGCCGGAGACTTGTCAACATGAAGTGGTACTGACGTCTCAGGTACGCTGTCATCAATGGTAGACATGAATGTGTCAGAAAGGTCTATACTTTTGGAGGGATGGTCCTCGTTAAGTGCAGAAGTACTCTCAGCCTCTTTTAGTCTGTTCCTGGCCATCGCCCTGGTAACTGCGCAGGCTGGGTACAAGTCGTCGTCTTCATCATCGGACACGACATCGGACGTGATTTTCTCACAAACAATCGGATCGGCTACAACTTTGCCGCCAGCTAAATCGTTGCCAAGCAACAAGGAAACGCCTTGAACGGGAAGAGTAGGTCGAACACCTACGATAACAGGTCCAGTAATTAAGTCTGACTTCAAATAAATTTCATGAAGGGGAACATCAATGACGCCTAGCTCCACACCCTGTAATAAAACTGACCTACCAGTAAAAGTGTGCTCAGACAAAGGCAATGAACCCTCTAACAATAAAGTCTGGGCAGCACCAGTATCTCTCAAAATCTGAACAGGCAACGCTTCGCTAGAATCACTGAGTGAAACAAATCCCTGTGACAAAAAGGGCTTATAATGATCCTCCACAAAATCATCAGAACTGGACTTAGAACCCTGAATCTCAGGAGTGTCAGAACAAATCGAATCTAAGGCTTTCCTATCATTTCTAACAGACGCACAGGCCTGTGACTTAAGTTCTTTTTTCTTCTTAAGCTTCAAACACTCACCAATAACATGACCTTTTTTTTTACAATAATTGCATGTAGGAAGCGACCCCACCCCTGGGGATGCTTCAGAACGCTCGGACCTAGGTCCGGACGTAGAACCACCTTGAGATGGTGACTGGGAACTAATGGACGACTGAGACTCTTGTAAATTTTTCTTTGGAAAATCTGACGTTTTTGCACTATCGCTAGATTGAGTTTTTGACACAAAATTTTTCTTATGAGTGAGAGCATACGTATCAGACAAAACAGCGGCTTCTTCAAGAGTTTTAACATTTTTGTCTTCCAAATGAGTTCTTAAATCTTGATGTACACACTCTTTGAACTCTTCTATCAGAATGATTTGACGCAAATTGTCAAATGAATTGGGAATTTTCTTAGATCGAAACCACTGATCAAATAAATCTTCTTTTTCTCGAGCAAATTCAACATATGTTTGATTTTCAAACTTTTTGTACTTTCTAAACTTTTGTCTGTACGCCTCAGGTACTAACTGATATGCTCTCAAAATCGTGTCCTTGACCTTGTCATAGTCTGAACTCTCAGCAATACTGAGCGCCGAGTACACTTCAGCCGCTTTGCCAATAAGTACGCTTTGTAACAAAGTTGGCCAAAAATCACGTGGCCACTTCAGATTGGCCGCGATTTTCTCAAAATGTGGAAAATATTTGTCCACGGACTTTTCTTGAAATTTTGGTACTAATCTGATGTTTTTGGCGGCGTCGAATTCAGACTTGACAGGCGAAGGAACAGGATTTTCCTTAGCGCTTTTCTCTAATTTTAACTTTTCTAACTCAAACTGGAGTTCTCTCTCGTGCATACGTTCCTGTTTCTCTCTTTCAAATTGTCTTTCTTTTTCTTCTTTTTCAAATTGTCTTTCTTTTTCTTCTTTTTCAATTTGAAATTGTCTTTCTTTTTCTTCTTTTTCAAATTGTAATTGTATTTTCATTTTCTCTAATTCAAACTCATATTTTGACATTTTGGTTTCGCTTGAAACAGGTTCAACAGGAAAATCGTATGACGAAAAGATTTCCTCAGCTAAAAGCTTTTTAGCCACAATATTTCTAATTTCTTGTTTTCTCATAGAAGATTTTACATCTAACTTCAAGTGAAGACCTAAACCAATCAAATCATCTTTTTTCAATGATTCGAACTCTTGTACAGTCGGCGATTTAAAAAATTCAGTGACCGAAAATACCATGATTGATTTCTGCTGGCAAAAAATTTATAGAGAAAAATATTTTCTATTTTTTTCAAAAACGAACTTTACGTAAAATGCAAATATGCAGAGATTACGATCCCGGACGAGCCCCCAATTCTGTTATGGGTCAGAATACCCCAAAACGCCAGCAAAAATCAGACAAAGACAGAATATAAATTTACAAGTTTAATTATGTACAAAATATATATATTTACAATGATTACAACTTACAATACAATGTCCGGATCAAAGTGTCCGTTACGGTCCACAAAGTCTATCGAATGTATGGTTTCCGGTAATCACAAACGTTCTCGAAAGATCGGTGTCCAAACGTTGTTAAATGGATTAAAGTCCCAACAAACAAAGTGTCCCAGTATCTCAGAATAGATGAATGAATCGTGTCTACGAATGTGTACGAATGTCCTCCTAACACAGTTCCTCAGAGGTATTTATACTTAATACCAATGAATTAACCAGAAGCTTCTAGAACAATGACTCATTACAAATGATCAACAATAGAGCAAATTCTAGAAATCACAGTCATGTGATGATAATGATGTAACAAAGAACATACTGGAATATTCTCTAATGAAATAAACATGACATAGTAAAATCTAGAAAGAATTATTATGAAATCATAATACAACATGACTAAGTACATGTGCACCTACACATAAAGTAAAACTAAAATAATACATGACCCACAACAACTGTTAATTATGTCACTTTGGAAAAATATACATAAAATTTGTGTATAGAAAGAGCATAAATTTTTCAGTGACCTTGAAAATTTTCTCAGGTCAATATAGCATTCATTTGTCTTTTATTCATCTACATACCAAGTTTTGTAACGATAGCAGGCATGCATCTTTAGAAGTAATCTTTTTACTAATGACAAGTCCATTTTCGTACCAAATGTTGACATAGTAACCTATTTCAAATACATATTAATAGAAAAAAAATTATTGACCCATAAATTACATTCGATTCCCATGAAGTCTTAGAATGGTACAATTCAGCTTATGGGCATCTGTGTGAACTACGATTTTATCCATGTCAAAATAAGCTAGCCCTAAACCGTCCAAAAACAAAACATTTTTCTTTAAACTTCAGCAAATTTACATGACATGAAGCAAGACGGAGCATTGAATCATATTGCTTTAAAGAATCTATTTAGAAAATAGAAAAAAAAACACTAACGTCAGTCTCCATGGAAACGGGAAGAACATGCCTTGTTTAAAGCGATACTTATACACAACCATGTTTACCATGACAACGGAACTGCATAGATAATTATTAACTGAGGGTATCATTTACATCTTGCATACAAAAAAAGTCAAAATCTGAAATGTTTGTGGTCAATAGCGAATCGCCAATTGAACTATTGTTAGAAAGTAATAAAAAAAATTCATGTTTTACATCCACATGTACAGAAAAATCAATGAATCAGTTCTATGCTTCCCTAGTTCATAAAAGTGATAAGGAACAGAACTGCAAGTAACCTATATACCTCTGAACAGTCCTAGATCCGCTCACTTTAAAATTATACAAGAGAGCGTGACGAAATTAATTTGATTATCTGAATTACCCCTGAGGTGAGGTGAATGGGAGAAAAAATATTCCACGCTTTTTGCCAACAGCCGATACTATGATCAAAATGTGATTCAGAGACTTAGTTATTTTACAGTTCATTGTAAAACAAGTACCACCCAAAATGTAATTCCTCGTTTTTGTGTTAAGAAAGGAGAGGATCTCCAACAAGACTCGGATGCAGCAGTCAGTTTAATTATTCATTCTTTTATTCCTGCTCCTGGGCTTTTTGGAGGTTTGTTTTAAGTTTCATCTCATTTGTTAACATTTCCCCATTAGTTTGTAATCATATTGTTATAAGGAACTTAAAAGGATTCTAGAAAAACTGATTTCCCATTGGAAATGGGAACAAGTGTCAGTGAGGAGTAAACTTCTCACGAGGAATATGCCAGATCATATGTTTTTATCTTATTAACTTTATAAATGCAATATTATTAGAGAAGACGACAGCCCCTTTGCCAAAGATATATTTGATGAATAATATTTGCAAAATGATAATTCAAGAATTGTGGAAGAAGAGGAAATGTTACATCCTGCACCCTAAGAGATTTATAACGCTTCCAGACCTGTCGAAATTCGTCGGACTTGTCGGACAATCGGACATTTTTTCAAAATGTCCGACAAAAAACGCCCGAGTGCCGGACCAAATGTCCGACAAAAATTTTCCGACCGAGAAAAAAATGTATCGAGATCGGTAAATGAAATAACTCGTAACCCGCCCAAAATGGCCGCGGCCTGGCCAATTAGTTGGCAAAACAAAAACAAAAACAAACGTAAAGCAGATTCGGGGGTGGAACAAACTCAAAACAAAGCAAAATATGAAGCGAACCGCACAGAGCGGTCATTCCAACATGGTTGGAAATCCGGCCGGCCGTGGCTGGCATTTGAAGATGGGCAAATGAAATGCACCCACTGCGTGACCTTCGTAGAACAATGTCGGTCTAAAGAAAACTACGAAAATTTGAAAAACCGAAACAAATTTCTAACGGGATGCACCAACTTCCGATCTACGACGATAACTGATCACGAACGGTCCAAGATGCACTTAGATGCAGTTTCGTTTCATAGTAAATCTGACAAAGCTGAGGTACATCATGACATTGTGTTAAAGCTTCATGAACATAATAGAAAAGAATTGGAGTTTAAATTTAGAAACGTACATGCATTAGTAAAAAACAATAGACCACTGTCTGACTTCACGTGGCTAAACAAGCTTGATTCTGTGAAGGGTTTCCAACAGTCGAGTACATACAATAACCGCCAGTAATTTTACTGGAACTATTTTGTCCATTGTCTTTGAACAATATATGCATATATTTAGACCTAAAATCATTATATGACCAAAATTATATGCTAAATATGAAAAAAAAAGTTCGGTCTGACAAAATTTTGTTCGGTCTGACAAAATCTTGAATTCTGTCAGACCGATGTCTGACAAAACTCTGGAGTATTTCGACAGCACTGCGCTTCTCATTTGCTCTATTTACTATGGTTAGACAATCCAACCTATCATGAACTCCCTGTGAGTTTCCAGTTATTTACTTATTATATAGTAGACTGCACTAAATCTCTATGTGCAATTGTGTATAGTGTTCTACATTGTTCTCACGAAATATGTCTCAAACCGGATGATAGCAGTAACGAAAAAATCATAAAAATAACATAAATGGTCTTTCTTAATTATACCTGAACACGAAAACCCTTATCTTAGCACTTTCTATATAGACATAACGTCAGATAGTGCATGATTTTTATATATTTTCATTTTCATGCTTCATTAACATCGACGGCGGGTGCGGCTGGCCAGCAGGGGATGCTTACTCCTCCCGGGCACCTGGTCCCACCTCTAGCTTGCTAGGGGTCCGTCGATGTTTAATTTTGTGCTCTATTGTGAGTGCTGTTGAGATTGTCAGGATCTTCTTTAACTCATTTGTGTCAAGATTTCAGTGAGCAAATATTTCGTCCAATTATAAAGTTGAAGCTTTATCGATAATACTTTAAGATAGGAGGAGATCTCCAGCAAAACTTCAAATCACCCGATGAAAAAAAATACAGAGCAGACATCCACTGAAAGAGACGGAAAAGGGACAAGGATCACCGTCACCCATCATAGAAACATGGACAATAATAGACCACACGAGACCAATGGGCAACCGTGCCGACTTAGGACGGCCATCCGCCACTTAAGTAGCAGATTTAAGACTTTTAGAGAAGTTGATGTTAAATTAAATAACGTTTTCCGATCTTTGACAATATCAATATTGATATATTTCATCGTGTTAAGTTATAAAACTTAAGTGATCCATATGCGCATTTCAGCAAGCTTTGTCTCATTGAAATATGGAAAACAGGTTATACACAAATTTATATCTTATGATTCCGATTATAAGCGATTGAATTTATGTAAAATTCATGAAATTTAATCTATTTTGAATTTTCATTTGTTTCAATGATGTATAGACCTTGTAAAAATGTTTGTTCAATGATGTATAGACCTTGCAATTTTTTGTTTCAATGATGTATAGACCCGGTACAATCGTTTGCTCAATGATGTATAGACCTTGTAACATTTTTTGTTTCAATAACGGATATACCTTGTAAAATTAACGTTTTACATATAGAGCTTATAAAATAAACATTTTGGGCGTATTAAATTGATAGAAAATGGAACTGATTTAATATAAGTCTTTATAAACATTTTATGGTTTTAATAAGGAATGTATTGAGTTAATATTAGATTAATATAACTCATAGCAAATGATAAGCCATTTCTAATGGGTATCAAATCTGAATTTTCTCATAGACATTATTACCTTTGTATTTCGTTATTTGGTTAATGGGACTACATGAAAACCCGTGTTTAACGAACATTGAAGGATCTGAGTAAAATTGTCCGTTATAGAGAGGTGTCCGCTTTATCAAGACGCATGAGAATTCTAGTATCCCTTAGCTTCCATTACATACCACCATTACATTCGTATATTTGATGATTTCTTACGCGATAAATTCACAATTTGAATGTATTTCATCTTTGAATCTAATAAATACGTTTTTTTCTCAAGAAAAACTGACAGATGCAAATAACATAAATTCTACGATTTTTTTTCCGCGAAAATAATACGGCGGTTTTCAAAACACGAAGTAGATGAATATCTAGCTTTTCTTTTGAGCACACGTGTAGATATTGGGTGTATTGTATAAATCGACCTTTCCGTTCTTCAAAGTCGAAGTGATAGACATAAAATAATTGCATTTACTTATTTTCTGACTTATCTTTAGTACATTCATACATGTAAAACATTTTCCTTTACATATGTTCTATCCAACTGTCCTCTTTAATTTCATAGTTGTGCACTTTGATTCTATGAATATATCATTTTCAAATTACCGATAGACTTGCATTTTAGACTCTCAAAGACCCGACATCAGAACTTTTGACGTTATTTTTCATTATGACGTCACAAACCTGTTTCGACGTCACAGTATGAAATAACGTCAAATGTTGTTATGTCGGATCTTGAAGTGTCTAAAATTCAAGTCTTCTACGTTAATGTGAAGATCGTAAATTGCTGAAAGATTTATTCCGTCTTTTCGATTTTACAGTCCCACGTTCTATGTGTGCAGGTATCTGACATAAAAGCATTGTGACGTCATTAAATTTCATTGAACACGTCAGATATGTAACCCTGTTTCCCTGAATTTCATGCTGGTTTCCATTGAAGTTGATGAAGTCACAATGCGTTGACGTCAGATACCTGCACAGATGGGAAGAAACTCTGAATTCCGAAAAGACCGAATTGCGAGACGAGACTTACCGTTTTTATTTCCATCTTCAATGGATGCGTTGGGACTTGTATTTGGTAAACCTGATGATCTATCATTTCCACATGATGGTGCTGGAAGGCTGTTGTTATATTCTATAATAAAACAAATTTGTTTCGAGAATCTACTGATTTTTCCATTTCCGACACAAACATGAAACCAGTATCAATAATAATATTCTATTGGGAATACACGTACATGATAAATATCTTACACTCAAATTACCAACTTAAACTTTTAAGTTTTATGAGGTATTATCTCCTCAAATGAAGCATTATATATGTTATAATGATAATATTCATCAACCCTTCGGAATGCCATTGTCAAATGAATTTTTCTTTTAAGTTAAATTTAAATGGGAAAAAATTGCAATTCAAGGAATGCTTGTGTCGCCTGCGAAGCGACTTAGTTTTTAAGAGTGGATCAAATATGTTGTCCTAGGTCAATAGTGTTATCAGTAGTAGAGCTTTGTCAAATGAAATTCACATGCGAAATATCATACCTATTACTT
Source organism: Pinctada fucata (assembly GCA_028142955.1). Lineage (NCBI taxonomy): Eukaryota > Metazoa > Mollusca > Bivalvia > Pterioida > Pteriidae > Pinctada > Pinctada fucata. The sequence goes on along the minus strand of AP027107.1, from coordinate 19,783,299 downwards.
GCCAATTAAAAGATATGGTCAATCTCAAATTTTCAGAATAAAAAGATAAATTAACTACATCGAGGTCGCAAAGTCCAAATTTTTGTTAACAAACGAAAAGTCTCGTCATAGGAAACACAATGTCATGTCAAATATTAAAACCCTATCACTTACACACCAAAAGATATATCTCTCTTTTTTATTCAAAAGAAGGGCAATTATCTAGATCAAGGTCAACTGCTCAATGTTCTTCACTTTCTATTTTAAAAAAAAAATCATCAAAAGCAATTCATATGAGACACATTTTTAAAAGTCTCCCATCACTATCCAATCAAAAGATATAACCCATCTTCATTGTTTGAAAAGAATGTCAAATATCTACATTAAGGTCACTTGTTCAAAAGTTATGGCATGTGCGGAAAGGTCTTGTCACAAGGCATACATGTACACATATGGAATATAAAAGCCTTATCACTTACCAATCAAAAGTTATCGCAAATCTTAATATCTTTCAATGAAAGGCCAAATATCTAGGCAAGGTCAATAATTAAAAAAAATATGGTATGTGTAGAATGGTCTTGTCACAAGGAAAACACATGTGAAATACCAAAGCACTATCCATTACCAATTAAAAGTTATTGGGCGTGACACTCAAAAAGGCAACAGACGGACAGACAGACAACCGACAAAATGATCCCTAAATAACGTTATGTATCGGACGCGACACAAAAATATCGTTTTGATACCTTTTGGAAAGCAATCTAGTGTCAGCGAAATATCATCCAATCCGAGATCACCATTGTCCGCGACTTTGTTGAGTAAGCCAATAAATCGTATTCTGTAACTGAAAAGAAAGATAAATATATACATCTACGATTTTTATTAACATCCATGACATTAATTTTATTACTAAGCCCACAAGAGTCATCTGGTACTTGGTAAAGGCTGCGAGGAGGAGATAGGAAAATACCTGTAAAAGATTTATACTCAAAGAATATTCTTAATATTGATACATTTTACGCAGTACATAACTGGGAAAGTGGTTGAATGAACACAAAGAAAACACAGGACTATGGGCAATGGGGCACCTACATCTTCTTATTTCTAGTTAGAAGCAGTGACATAACTTGTATGGAAAACTTCTTTTCCAAGAAAACAAATGACAGCAGTATATAACAAGCAAACCATACTAACATTTTCCTATATTGAATAGGATTGTTGAAGTGGTATTGAAACATAAAAAACCTCACTCCCATATAAGGAGTTCGCTTCTTTTCATATGGTGGAGGTTTTTCTTTCTTTGCTTTGGTACTTGTTTTGTCCTGATTTTGTATGCCTTCGGTTTGTGATTTTATGAGTTGTCGATTTTGTACTATGTGTTGGGATATGGTCATTGTCCATATTTGTCATTACTTTGACTTTTTCCTCTAATGTGGTTTGTTCATTTTCTGATATTGTAAACATACATGTATACATAAAGCCACATGTCGGTGATCAACAAAATCGCTTTTCCATAAATAAAAAAGAATACTGAAGAGCATCCAGCCATCCAAATATAGAAATATCCGAAACTAGAAAACATGAGAACTGTATTCAAGCGATCTAGTGAGCAGAAAAGAACTCGCTCACTTGGCTTGAAACTAAATACACAGAAATAGTGTGCATTTCCATCTTGCATGCAATGCTCGTCATGCCATCAACCAAACAACCATGCCGTCAATCATCGTCATAACATCAATTATATTGTTTTAAAAGATTCTTTAGTGGACTTTAAGATTCATGTCATAGTGCAAATTTTGTTTATTGTGAAAATTACAGAAATCTCAGTTGAACATCTCTTCCCCGACTGAAGTGGTTTTGAACTATAAATTAACCTCTTCATTAGAATATTTATAGTTACTTTTTTATATTTACATTATGTACTACAGTATTTTGATTCTTAAATATTGCATTTTTTTTTATTTATCATATACCTCTCTGTCCAATCGGGATTGATAATAACAGTTTTGTATATCCATTTGTCCACGCTGCCGAACTTACGGATATCTGCCACGACATCAGTCTGTTTTTTGTTACACTCATTCACTATTTCAATCTTGAGAAAACTATGGAAACGTCCTCTCGTATGATAGAAGAAACGAAGCTATAATAAGAAGAATCTTATCCTTAATTTTGAAAAACAAATTCTTTTACGTTTTGGGTACTTGGAAAGAGTGCTTAGTTTTTGGTACTTTATGCAATTCAAATATAATATTTTTGATTATTAGAAATTGATATTATACAAGTGTTGACTAGGAATGAGGGCAATATATGATTTGTTGGACCTGAAGATAAAATATAGTATAGCCCGAAGCCGAAGGACCAACGAATCATATATTGCCCGAATTTCCAGTCAATAACTGTTTTGTTATACCATACTTCAACACTGCATCAACGAACCGATTGGCTCGGCATTCTTAAGCTTACTTTCATTTTCGTCTATAACAGAAATAGCGCGGAAAAATAGGTAGAGTTAACGCCATGAATGATGTGGCGTCACAAACGATGTGACGTCTATCGGTCAATAGTTTTTGAAATATTGCCCTAGGTCCAATATTGATGTAACTATTGACTGCTTGGTCACATATTTGAATTCATAGTCATTTTTCCTACGGGGATTTTGTATAGAGATATTGATAAGTGCATAAGAAATCAAATTAACGTTATATTCCTCATTCCATAAACAATCGTTTCACATTCCATTTCACACCAAAAGCTCAAAAACTGACTTATCAATATCATTCGCAACACCCTTCTTTCCAAAATGGTATTAGAAGATACAAATATCTCGCAAATTGGCAGCAGGATACTTATTCCGTGAAGGAACACTCTGATGCAAACAAAATGTATACCGAAGACGATATCATCCGGATGCTTCAGTGTTTTATTTTTTCATTTTTTTTTCATATTTGTTGTATTTGAAGGAAACGTTTTTCAACAGATAGTCGGCATTCCTATGGGTACCAATTGTGCCCAACTGCTTACGGACTTATTTTTATATTCATATGAAGCTTACTTCATCCTGACCTTGATCTCGACTGGGCGAAATCACCTCGCATCTCAGTTCAATTTTACCTTCAAATACATAGATGACGTGTTGTATATCCGAACTTTGCGGATCATCTACATGAAATCTATACTCATGAACAAGAGAACAAGGAAGCGACAGAGAGTGACAGATCCGCTTCGTACTTGGATATACTCCTGTCTCTCGACACAAACTGCAATTTGAACACCTCACTGTATGTCAAGCGTGACGAGTTCAGCTTCCACATAATTAACTTCCCTTTCATGAGTAGCAACATTCCGTCTTCTCCTGCTTATGGCGTTTTTGTTTCTCAACTGATACGGTACGCCAGGCATGTTCCAAATATGAAGATGGCATCATTTGAGCCAGATGGCTTGCAAGTAAGCTACTTGTTTAGGGTTATGTTACACAACGGCTGAAATCATCATTTAGAAAGTTCTTCGGTCGCTACGGGGATGTAATAAAAGCATATGAGATCCCCTTTCCAGAATGATCAGTGACATTCTACATTGTGATTAAATGGCTGTCATCATCATCAAACAAGACATACTTACCTTAAATGTACATCAAAATATACATCGAGACAATGACTGAATTTGACAGGTTCCCATGGAGTTGTTGCGACGGGTGTTGCATGCAATCAGGAGACGCTGACTCTCCCCGGGCACCTGGTCTGACTTCGGAATTTTGCTCATTCCGAGGTTCGCAACCGTTCCTGTGGAAAATCTAATGATTTTTGCATCTATGACTATGAGACTGAATAACTGATGGGTACTTCTGTAATGTTTATACATATTAAATATGGTACATGAGCCATTACTCTATCCCCTCTTTTGTTTGATATGCATGTCCGGTCTTTTGATTGTGTTTGTTACTTCTCCACGAAGAGCACTGTCCAAACCTCGTTCGAAAAGACAGGGTCACGACCACCTGTCACACCTGAATGTCGATAGGACTCTTCCGGTGATCGCATGAATGAGATCGCTTCAGCCAGCAAAGTACGGACTGTTGTTCGATCGTATGATTTTTATATCTATCTGTTTGTTATATTACCCCTAAATGTTGTTGTTTTGTCACATCATAGTGAGGAGGCTACTAAACATAACAATTGTGCGTTCTTCGAGACTACTTAGTCACAGTGCTGTGTGCATGTAATCCACTCAGTTTGCTAAAACATGGTAAAAGACCGTCCTTAAAACTTTCTTTTTATTTCAACTTACTTAGATATAATTATAATTTGCATTATATAATTTACATGATTCATGCGATATGTGAATGTGCTTAAACGCAGCGCGTTAGTTACCAGCGACACTTACAAATGTTAAACATCTTCAAATTCAATAGCATCATTTACAAACAGATAAGTTTGCAGCATGGAACAGACATGCATGTTTCGGGAACTTAACCCTCGTCAGTGATCAATATATTCCGAACTTGCACCAGACTCTGAAATTTGTTTATTAGATTAAGTTGTCCTTCGTTCTTCTATGGTGCTGTGTTTTCTGAGAATGAAAATTCTGTTTTATATTTTTTCAAGAATTTGTAAGCCTTTGGACTTTGATTTCTGGATTCTGATTCGTGTTTTGTGTACATGTTGGACTTTCATGCACCGATTTCGAAAAGGGGTGTTTCGATGTCTTCCTCTGGGAATTGCAATTGATTCTAAGTGAAGATCTCCCAATCAGTTGAATAACCTCATAAAATGATATTTTAAACAATCAATATATTTATTCCTTTTCGGTCTTCCTGGTCCATTTTATGTCTTTTTGGTTGTACTTGTCAACTCTTTTTTCACATTCGGGTATTTCTGTATTTTGTGGAGGTTGCTTCTACCGAATCCTGTTTGAGATCCCTCAGTAAACGGAAAAGTGGGAGGGCTGTGCGCACGTATTCCGGATAATCACAGCAGTTTCTACTAATAACATTGAAGAGATGGTTGTCCTTAGTCGGTACCGATTGCCCATTGGTCTCGTTGGTTTATTTGTGGTCTTTTGTGTTTGTTGTTTTAAAGTCGTCTTTGCTGTGCCTCGTCCCTCTTGTATATCTTGCTGTATATCTTGCTGTGTATGTCTTTTCCTTGTTTTTTACTTTGAGTGCTTTGATGTTTTTGCTGTTGATGCTGCAACCGGGTCCTCCTTTCTTTCCTTTCTTTGCCATATCTCTTCTCATTCTTAACCATGTCCGTGTATAAAATTCTCATAAAAACTAAGTGAATATATTGGTAGTGCTATAGATGCACCTTTCTGTAATTATATAACTCCGAAAGGACAATTTTTTTGTCGTTTATACTACATGCATATTTTTTTATCTCCTGAATGCAAGACATTTTTCTCTTACATGTATTTAGATTATGTCAACATGAAACTTACTTTTGTCATCATGCAAATTAGATATATCAACATGAAGCATGTTAGCGTCAACATACATATTTACCGGTATGTTAAAATGCAAAATTTGGCTTTCATATTGTGCGTTTTGATGTTTTGCTCTTTTCTCTCACTTGCATGCATACATATTCGGTACTATACGTATGTTGCATGTCTACATTATTATCTTGCACGTCGACATGATCATCTAGCTTGTTGATAAAATCTATACTCGCATGTATTGAGACAGATGTATGCTATCAACAAATTAGACGTTTCTTCAAACGTAAATAATGAATTCAAAGTAATAATTTATAAGGACTTCTGCTAGTTTCTTAACTTACCTTGCAAGCGTTCAGAAGAACACTTGTATTATCGCGAACTTCTTTTGGAATTGGTGGAAATAAGGGACTTTCTAAAACTGCAGTATAAGACGACTTATCAGGCGTAGAATCAATGTAGACATAAAATCCTGTAAAGGAAAAATAAACATTTGTTCATCAATAAAATAAGTGAGGAAGAAAATTCCATGACGAAAATCGAATCTAAGAGTATTGTAGGGTCCAATATTATACTGTCGTGCAGTTCTTTGAATTTATAAATGCCTTAACGTAAAAATGGTTACAATGCAAGACATTATACTAGATTTTATAGTCCAATCTAGTTACACAGCCAATTCATATTCATCGTGTAAATTTCACATGAAAGTTCATCTGAAATTCATGAAATTTTTACGTAAAGATTGTGTGAAAGATACGAGGGCTGATTAATATGTTGTGAGCCTCATTTTTCTGGATTGCAGAAGGTATTCTGCTGATGGGTTATCTCCAAAAAGGACAAACAATCAATGACACATACTATGCTTCACCTCTGACACACTTACGGGGAAATATTAAGCTTAAGCACCACGGAAAGCTCACTAGTTAAAGGTGAGTCGTTCCATCAGGAAGTCTGTCACTGCTATGGCTGCAATTGATGATTGTGACTTTAATTTGATAGCGCATCCGCCTTATCCACATGATCTTGCTCAATCAGACTTTCATCTATTCCCAAAACGGAAAGCAACTTTTCTGGAACCCACTTTCAGTCCGACTTTCCCACCATTCAAGATAAGGAGTTCTTTAAAAGTATCATTGAGGCCCTTAAATGCCGGTGGCAAAACAGGCAAAGACAAACGTATAAATTGTAATATCATGACACAAAAGGTCTACGTCAGAATATCATTTATGACACTGGGCAAGGGGATGCCATATTGTGCTACCATTTCCCAATATCGACCATAGAAATTCCTCAGTGACGATGTTAGTTGGTCACAAATGTATCCTTGACTAGGAAGCTTAACTTAAAGTCTCAGCTCTTAGAACAAAATCTGAGTACATTGAGCAGGCCCAAGCATATCGTATTAATTGAGAAATGAAAACCCCATATGCGGCTGACGACGGGATGTTGCTACCCAGAAAAGGAAAATTTGTGATATTGAATTTGAAGTCGTCACGTTTGTCACAGAGTGAGGTGCTCATATTACCAAGGGCGTCAAAAGACAACATGATATCCAAATAGGATGCTGAATTAGCGGTCTCTGTCGATTCTTTAACTTCAAGTTCAACGGAATAGATTGCGTCATGGTAATTTGCAAATTTTTGATTATTGATGGACAGTAGACCATCAATGTATCTTTACGTGACGTTAAAGTTAAGAGCTAACTGTTTTTTTATCATCAGAGATCAATGATTGAATACATTCAGCTTCGCATGAGTATAAAAATATGTCAGCAAGGAGCGGGGCACAATTGGTCCCCATCGGAATGCCAACAACCTGTGGGAAGACCTAACATCCAAAGACCACAAAAATGTAATCGATCAGGAAATTTAACATCTTAATGACTCTACCATACTTAATGACTGATTCGGTAAACTTTATTGATATTGAATACACGTACACACATTTATTCCTCTTTCCAAATTCAGAAGATCCACAAGTGTCAAAGTCATAATGTTCTGTATAAACAAAAACTTCCTTAGGATGTCATTTTAAACAAGAACAAAATATTAAATCAAACCAGATTATATTGAATGGTAAACCACATTAAACCGAATGGTCAACAAGATTAAATTCAATGGTAAACAAAATAAAATTCAATGGCAGAGCACGGACTGCATTTCGTATTGCTTCTGTTTTAATATCCATTTATATATATCCATATGTGTGTTTCTGGACCCCTACGTCATGATTTCTTTTTGTATATTCATCTTACAGAAAGAAGGCATCCAATATGAAGACGTTTACATTCCTAACAGCTTAATTAGCGTTCTTCGAGACATCTGGGTAATCGGAAAAGTGGGAGGGTTGTGCGCACGTAATTCGAATAACCACAAGGTCTGCTACTTGCGTAGCAGATGACCGTCCGAAGTCGGCACCGGATGCCAATTGGTCTCGTTGGTTTATGTGTGGTCTTTTGCTTTCGATGTTCCTTTGGTGTGAGTTGGTGTTCCTTGTCCCTTTTGCGTCTCTTTCTGTGCGTGTCTGCTCTGTGTTTTGCATTGGGTGTTTTGGAGTTTTGCTTTGAGTGCTGCAACCCATTGTTGCTGCAGATCCCCTCTTTTGTTTTCGATCGTGATTTTAAGAATATGAGATTAGCTTTTGTGTTTGACTTTCATTAACTGATTCTTTATATAAAAAAGATATTACGTATCCCATGATTAGATTTGATTACTTGCAACTAAGTCTATTTTCTTCCCTTATGATGCTGATTTAAGTCTTTGATCTCAAGGGGAATACGCTATTAGATAATTACACAATCAGATAGATTTTTGCTACACGTCCCTTGTGTCACATTTCAGGAGTAACTGAGCAGCAATTAAACCAATTGATAAGAAGTCAAAGAAGACACGAAAACCGATAATTTCGCATCGTACTAAGATCTCTTAAGATGTTTAAAGAGGTGATAATTATACTTTTCGCAAACATTTCCTTATTCAGAAGAAATATCTAAGCATTGCCTAACGTTTAGTGTATTTATATCGCAACGGATCACAGATCTAGGACAACCTAAAATATCAAGTCATTGAATTGAACTCAAACACTAAACTCCCGATCAGAAGTGAAAATTAGTATCAGTAGGCATATTTATAACGCAAAAGAAAGTTATGAGGTAAACATCAAAGAAGAACATATCAGTTATTCAGTATCATAGTCGAGAAGGCAATGCAAAATCATTAGAATTCCTATTTGAACAGTTGCGAACCTCGGAATGAATAACATTCCGAAGCGAGATCAGGTGCTCGTGGAGAGTCATTGTCTCCTGATTGCATGCAACACCAGTCGCAACAGCTCCGTGTCAAATTCGGTGATTGTATCGATGTAAATATTGATCAGGTAAGAAAATCTTGTTTTTTGATGATGGCAGCCATTTAATCACAATCCAGAATGTCACTGATCATTCCGAAAAGTGGGATCTGTTATGCTTTTATCATATCCCCGAAGCGACCGAAGAACTTCCTATGCACTGAAAACTCACGAGACGAGAAAACATCGGAAAAACAGACGGGGACAATAATAACACACCATACATAAATGTACAAACACGATTTAAATACGAACAATCTCCACATAGTAGAAAATAAGAACGAAATTTATCGTTATTGGCGTAGCTCTTTTAATGCACCGCTGTTTGAATATTAATATAAAGCTGTTAAATTAGTTTCAAAAAGGACATTGATAAGAAAACCTAGAAAGAAAAAAATTAATTCTGATTTGTTTCTTAAAGCAAAGAGCTTGCGATCACAAAGCTGCGTCGAGGAGAACGCTCTACAATTGATACGACGAAAATATAACACAGAATGACCAAAGAAAAAGAAAATATTTTCTGGATTTGACAAATTTCAACCGATAGAGAAGTGACGGGAATCGCAGGCCAGTAGGAGATGCCCTCTTGTCATGTGAACCTGGTTTCACATCATGCTTAGAATTAATTTTGACTACTTCTTTGCTTTGGTTTTTGTATATTCGATTTTTGCATGTGCTAAGGTACATTGTATATGAGTTTCTGTCCAGTGAAAAGATTTACAATATTTTGCAAAATGTTCACTTCGAGTTTTCCTTGTGACAAAAGTTAAACACCTTGTGATTTTCTTTCAGATAACACTATTTGCTCCTTACGTAACAGATTACCATCCAAATTCGCCACCTATTTCCCATTGGTCTCGTTGGTTTATATAGGGTATATTGATATAAGTGTTTTTGCATCGTCTTTGATATTTAGAGTTTAATATTTCTTAACCCATTGTCTTAATGTTCTTGTTCCCTGTGGAGTTTCGGCGTTTGGGCGTCCCGTTGTTGTGCTGTTTTTGTTGAAGACCCCCTCCATCCAGTTCGGACCGAATGGATATATGTCTTAGCGTACGATCCAAACTTGCTGAAGATCATTATTTGCTCTTCTAAGCTTCGACTGAAGTAAATGAGACAGTATATAGACAGAAATAGACAGTATAATGTAAAGTTAAAAATGGATTCCACTGACACTTTAGAACGACCAAGAGTTCACTTAGGCTTTAATGAGAGTTGTTCAAAAATAGATACGATAACATAAGAAAGATATAAAACATTCGGTCCCTCTACTTTTACTTTATTATTAAACAGCAAAATAAATCAAAGCAATTAGTTGGCGTATCTCCAAGCATAAACTACTGAGAGGAAAAATCATTTCTTTCTTTATTCTTTTTAATTCATTATCACGCTCGCATAACACGTGATACGCAAACAAAATAGCGCACGGGAATCCCCTTTCATTAAACAAGATAAATACTGTCAATAAATATACCTTTACGCCTATCACGTGAACATCATTATCATATATTGCACAACCAATGTAATTCCCTGACATGCAACTTTGAAAAGAAACGTGCTACATTTCGTATTTTAACACTCGTGACGTCACAATTCATAAGATCTAAAGAAACATGCCTCCACAGCTATTCTTACCTGCAGACTGAACCCGCGATGAACTGAAATTTAACGTCACCCTTTTACCTAGAAAATGCGATTTCAGAAAACAAGAATGATACAGACAACTATGGTGCATGTATATAGAGTAAATGTCATAATTTGTGTTTTGTTACAGGTATGCAACACACAGCAAGTGCATATATCGCATGAAATGCACTAACGAGCATTACATGTACGATAAATGCACTTCCTGTGTGTTACATACCCGTAACAAAACACAAATTAAGGCACTTATTCTCTATTCATAAGATGGTTATCAATTCTGGTCTAGAATATAACAAGAAAACAGTTCAACGGAAACTTTTGTTTCATTACGTTCACCATATTATAACATGTAAGAAAAATTGAAAATTTTCTGTTTAAGTATTCTCCGAATATACCGCTATTCTTGATCAGAAGACATTACCATCATTTAAATGACAATGATGCTCATAACATAGGCCTACAATAATTTCATGACAATGACAATAATTTATTCTTTTTAAACGTACATGGTACATTGTTAAGAAAATACATAATATACATTTCATTTTTGATATGCAAAAAATATGGAATACAAACATATAAAATTAATGTGATAGTAATTCATACATTTAACCTAGAGGTATGTTACCCTACGATATAAAGTAGATTTAGGCAGTATTTACCTTGTTTAATCTAAAGGGATTCCCGTGGAAGATATTTTTTGCGTATCATTATGCTACCTTGCTTATGGTGATTTTTAAATGATTTATGTGATTTTTCTTCACTTACATGTTAAACGTCTTCAAATGATTAAATTTATCTCTGAACATGTGCTTAAGTTCGTATATGAATTCTTAGAATTAATGGTAAAAATAAATAAGATTACTTTCATCTGCTACATTCAAATTTTATTATAATGAATCAGGATTAGAAAAACAAAACAAAAAACAAAGGTGAGATAAAGGACATAGGGAATTTATTCTTCTTTTGAAATCCTCAACCTTGAATCATTAGATTTTTAGAAATATATCATATCTTATTACATGAATAAGACGACATTAAAGGTATATGAACCAATATCTTCTCTTTTTTCTACATGTATATTCTCAATTTCTATATGAAATCGTGCTGATAACATCTAATTTCTATAACTTGAAAGACAAATATACTAGGAGTCATATGGGGAAAACAATAGAATCAAAGGTTCTCATTACAATTCACTGGGTATCCAGATACCATAAAGGGTGACTAAGTTTACGCTCGTGTATTCAATTTAGTGTTAGGATTATTTGATTTTCAAACATAGGCTTTCATATCAAGATTTTTCTTTTTATCTCTCTCTTTTGATCTTCTTTTATGTCCTAATAAGGATTTTCTATCAGATAAACATCTTTAAAAGCAAATAAATCCAATAATGAGAAATTAATGATAGGGCTAATCATCAAGAATGCTCTTTTCTACGAGTATGTGTACGCATATGCAATATAATTTCTTGCGTTTGAATAAGACAAACATTATTTTCCTATTCGGTTGCTTGTTCTGTTCGAACACTTTGATTCAATTCGAACACTCACTGATTCTATTAGTTCGCTATATAGTGTTCTAATCGAACACTACCTCATTGTCACGAGCTATGCAAATTGAGTTCGGTGATATATATTACGTGGTGAGTAGTTCATATCAGTTTAGGGCGACGAAGCACGCGACGATGGACGAACCTGCTTTGGGTCAATTCTTTTTTTTCTATTTCATTTAATGAATTGAGAACATAATTGTGTTGCCAATTATTAAAGTGATGTGTCGTTGACGACGGCAACAAAGTGTTGTCGTTCTTTGAATGATATTAGAAAGGTTATAGCAGAGGCTTTGGGATCAAAGAGTACGTGAACTGTATGTGTTCGAGTGCACCAAGCGGTGACGTAACATCAAGTAAGACTAGTGAATGTGACATGACATATAGTATTACCAGTGAATGGGACATGATATATAGTATGACAAGTGAATGAGACATGATATATAGTATGTCGGGTGAATGAGACATGACATAGAGTATGACCAGTGAATGAGACATGACATATAGTATGGCCAGTGAATGAGACATGACATATATTATGGCCAGTGAATGAGACATGACATATAGTATGACCAGTGAATGAGACATGACATATAGTATGACGAGAGAATGAGACATGACATATAGTATGACGAGAGAATAAGACATGACATATAGTATGATCAGTGAATGGGATATGACATATAGTATGACCTGTAAATGAGACATGATGTATAGTATGACCTGTGAATGAGACATGATATATAGTATTACCAGTGAATGAGACATGATATATAGTATGACCAGTGAATGAGACATGATATATAGTATGACCAGTGAATGAGACATGAAATATAGTATGACCAGTAAATTAGACATGACATATACAGTAGTATGACCTGTGAATAAGACATGCCATATAGTATGACCAGTGAATGAGACATGACATATAGTATGACGAGTGAATGAGACATAACATAAAGTATGACCAGTAAATGACACATGACATATAGTATGACGAGTGAATGAGACATGACATATAGTATAACCAGTAAATGAGACATGACATATAGTATGACCTGTGAATGAGACATGCTATATAGTATGACCAGTGAATGAGACATGACATAAAGTATGACCAGTAAATGAGACATGACATATAGTATGACCAGTGAATGAGACATGATATATAGTATGTCGGATGAATGTGACATGACATATAGTATGACCAGTGAATAAGACATGACATATAGTATGGCCAGTGAATGAGACATGACATATATTATGGCCAGTGAATGAGACATGACATATAGTATGACCAGTGAATGAGACATGACATAAAGTATGACGAGAGAATGAGACATGATATATAGTATGACCAGTGAATGAGACATGAAATAAGGTATGATCAGTGAATGGGATATGCCATATAGTATGACCTGTAAATGACACATGATGTATAGTATGACCTGTGAATGAGACATGCTATATAGTATTACCAGTGAATGAGACATGATATATAGTATGACAAGTTAGTGAGACATGACATATAGTATGACCAGTAAATGAGACATGACATATAGTATGACCTGTGATTGAGATATGCCATATAGTATGACCAGTGAATGAGACATGACATATAGTATGACGAGTGAATGAGACATGACATATAGTATGTCGGATGAATGAGACATGACATATAGTATGACCTGTGAATGAGACATGCCATATAGTATGACCAGTGAATGAGACATGACATAAAGTATGACCAGTAAATGAGACATGACATATAGTATGACGAGTGAATTAGACATGACATAAAGTATGACCAGTAAATGAGACATGACATATAGTATGACCAGTGAATGAAAGTCAAACCTGATATCCAAAATCAAAATCTCCATCTATAGGCGTTCACATTCTTGACACAAATATAGGGAGGAGATACGAATAGTGAAAACAGCTAATTTCAAACCAGAAGAGAGAAAACGAACAAACAGACGGGGATTATCAATAACACGGAGCTTTATACCTTCTTGAAGAAAATTCTTGAAGAGAATTTGAAGATGTTAAACATTTCAAACCAATCTTCATGCACCAGACACGTGTTTCGAAAATTAAATTCTCATTGGACAGTAAGTATTTTGAATATTTTCCCCCGATCGCCATAGCATTTTCTATATAGAAATAACCTCAGACAGTGCTTGTTTTTTTTTTAGATATAATTGTCATTTTCGTGCGTGAATATCGACGGCGGGTGCGGCTAGCAAACAGGGGGTGCTTACTCCTCCTGGGCACCTTGTCCTACCTCAAGCTCGCTAGGTGTATGTCGATGCTTAATTTGGTGCTCTGTTGTGAGTGCTGTTGAGATTATCGTCAGGATCTTTTTTTAAACTCATTAGTGATGCTTCGAACCAAAATGCTTTTCATTAGCCACCAAAATTCATTTCTGTTACGCCCTCTGATTTTATTAAGAGATTTCAAACTTGTAAAACACGAAGAACAACAATATATAAAGGCGATTAATATGTAGATAAATTCAGTTTGTTGAATCAAAAATTGTATGTATACCATGTACAAGTATTTATGTACAAGTATTTATGATATACACGTTTATTATAACTCTACTTGTTTTTTTCCCATATATAAAAAGATAATCATTAAAAGTAGATGTTGACTCGAACTGTATTGCAAAAAAAGTTCTCAATATCGGGGAAAAATTAGCAACTTTTGGCAAATTCCAAAGTTGTGCTTAGCACCTCATCATATCTTTTCTCGTTTTAACCCCCAGCTCTAAGAAAAGCATTGATTGTATGAAAAGGTAATAACAAGAAAATACTGTAGAAAACATCTTTTTTAAATTCTACTCTGGTAACTCAAATTGGCAGTAAAAGGAGGACATATCAGGATTGGTTAAAGAATAAATAAAAAATCATTTTGTCTTATTGCTCAATAAAAGATTTCTTTTTCTTAAGACTTTCATACGAGAAGTAGATTTGAACTGCTATTGAACATGAAAAGAACTCATCTTTCACAATCAGAACTAAGACAAGACGTCTCCTTTCCAATTAACATGTTATCATTTGTCAGTATCGATTTTCAGATACTTTATCTGTAGATGAAATGTCATCAGATGTGTTCTTATGTAAGAACTTTAACTCGTATTCATGCGAAATATTTCCTAGATAATTTCACATCAATATGGAGTTATGTTCCTTTGAATGAAAAAGGAAACAAGTTATCCTTTGGTCCCAGTGCGAAACGAAATGAAACGAATCAAAACGATACGAAAAAGATCGAAACGAAACAAAACAGATCGAAAACAAAAATAAAAAAACAAAACGAAAAGAAGCAGAACATAGAACTTGAGGTACTTGAGAAACAAGTCATACGGAAAAAAAATGAGTTAACACTTCCCTTTCATGAGTAGCAACATTCCATCTTCTCTTGCTTACGGTATTTTTGATACGTTACGCCAGGGCATGTTGCAAATATGAAGATTTCATCATTAGAGCCATACGACTTGCAAGTAAGCTACTTGTTCAGGGTTATATTACACATCGGCTGAAATCATCATTGAGGAAGTTCTTCGGTCGCTACAGGGATATTATAAAAGCATATCAGATCCCCCTTTGATATTCTTCATTGTGATTAAAAGGCTGTCATCATCACCAAACAAGACATACTTACCTGATCTGTATATCAAAATGTACATCGAGACAATCATCGTATTTGACATGTTTCCTTGGAGCTGTTGCGACGGGTGTTGCATGCAATCAGGAGATGCTGACTCTCCCCGGACACCTGGTCTCAATGTTGTTCATTCCGGGGTTCGCAACCGCAAAGAAGCATCCCTTGTTGGCCGTCCCGATGGGAATTTTAACGATTTGGCCTTACCTTCTTGACTTTGAGACTGAATAACTTTAAGGTCATTCTCTGATGTTTATTAAAGAATCCTGACCATAATCTCAACAACACTCACAATAGAGCACACAATTGAGCGCCGACGGACCTTAAGCAAGCTAGAGGTGGGATCAGGTGCCCGGGAAGAGTAAGCATCCCTTGTTGGCTAGCCGTACGAAAATGAAAACAATATATCAAATAGTTGCACTGTCCGAAGTAATGTATATATAGAAAAGTCAAGGCGACCATGTCAACATGGTCAAGGAAAAATATTCAAAACACTTACTGTCAAATCCCTTACAGGGAACTTTTTACGAGCTCCACACGGCAAAGGATATAAGTGTGACACACATTAGTTAAAGAAAATCCTGACGAGAATCTCAACAAAACTCACAATAGCGTACAAAAGTGATCATCGTCTGACCCTAGCAAGCTAGAAGTGGGACTATGAGAGAAAATGACCGAGAACGAACATGTAAAGACAAAATCTGCATGTATTATTGTCTTTATCAAATCTAATGCGCAGATTGTTTCAAGATTCAATGCTGACAACAATATAAATGATAAATTTCATAAATCCCCTGCAAAGGATTGTAGGAAAGGGAAGAGGATAAATAACCTCGCCATAGGAAAATAGAGAATATTATTCAACAATTCTCGTTTTAACCCCCAGCTCTAAGAAAAGCATTGATTGTATGAAAAGGTAATAACAAGAAAATACTGTAGAAAACATCTTTTTTAAATTCTACTCTGGTAACTCAAATTGGCAGTAAAAGGAGGACATATCAGGATTGGTTAAAGAATAAATAAAAAATCATTTTGTCTTATTGCTCAATAAAAGATTTCTTTTTCTTAAGACTTTCATACGAGAAGTAGATTTGAACTGCTATTGAACATGAAAAGAACTCATCTTTCACAATCAGAACTAAGACAAGACGTCTCCTTTCCAATTAACATGTTATCATTTGTCAGTATCGATTTTCAGATACTTTATCTGTAGATGAAATGTCATCAGATGTGTTCTTATGTAAGAACTTTAACTCGTATTCATGCGAAATATTTCCTAGATAATTTCACATCAATATGGAGTTATGTTCCTTTGAATGAAAAAGGAAACAAGTTATCCTTTGGTCCCAGTGCGAAACGAAATGAAACGAATCAAAACGATACGAAAAAGATCGAAACGAAACAAAACAGATCGAAAACAAAAATAAAAAAACAAAACGAAAAGAAGCAGAACATAGAACTTGAGGTACTTGAGAAACAAGTCATACGGAAAAAAAATGAGTTAACACTTCCCTTTCATGAGTAGCAACATTCCATCTTCTCTTGCTTACGGTATTTTTGATACGTTACGCCAGGGCATGTTGCAAATATGAAGATTTCATCATTAGAGCCATACGACTTGCAAGTAAGCTACTTGTTCAGGGTTATATTACACATCGGCTGAAATCATCATTGAGGAAGTTCTTCGGTCGCTACAGGGATATTATAAAAGCATATCAGATCCCCCTTTGATATTCTTCATTGTGATTAAAAGGCTGTCATCATCACCAAACAAGACATACTTACCTGATCTGTATATCAAAATGTACATCGAGACAATCATCGTATTTGACATGTTTCCTTGGAGCTGTTGCGACGGGTGTTGCATGCAATCAGGAGATGCTGACTCTCCCCGGACACCTGGTCTCAATGTTGTTCATTCCGGGGTTCGCAACCGCAAAGAAGCATCCCTTGTTGGCCGTCCCGATGGGAATTTTAACGATTTGGCCTTACCTTCTTGACTTTGAGACTGAATAACTTTAAGGTCATTCTCTGATGTTTATTAAAGAATCCTGACCATAATCTCAACAACACTCACAATAGAGCACACAATTGAGCGCCGACGGACCTTAAGCAAGCTAGAGGTGGGATCAGGTGCCCGGGAAGAGTAAGCATCCCTTGTTGGCTAGCCGTACGAAAATGAAAACAATATATCAAATAGTTGCACTGTCCGAAGTAATGTATATATAGAAAAGTCAAGGCGACCATGTCAACATGGTCAAGGAAAAATATTCAAAACACTTACTGTCAAATCCCTTACAGGGAACTTTTTACGAGCTCCACACGGCAAAGGATATAAGTGTGACACACATTAGTTAAAGAAAATCCTGACGAGAATCTCAACAAAACTCACAATAGCGTACAAAAGTGATCATCGTCTGACCCTAGCAAGCTAGAAGTGGGACTATGAGAGAAAATGACCGAGAACGAACATGTAAAGACAAAATCTGCATGTATTATTGTCTTTATCAAATCTAATGCGCAGATTGTTTCAAGATTCAATGCTGACAACAATATAAATGATAAATTTCATAAATCCCCTGCAAAGGATTGTAGGAAAGGGAAGAGGATAAATAACCTCGCCATAGGAAAATAGAGAATATTATTCAACAATGAGGGGACTGGTACATGGGAGACGGGGCTGTTCCATTCTGTATTTTAGAAATACGTAATCAGCAAAAATAAAATTAAACCCTTTGAGGGATAGGGGCATGGCACATTTCATGAAATACCAGTATCTCTCTTCAAACCCTATCCTTTCATTTAGTTCTGAACTACTTACGACCCTCTTTACTAATGCATTGATAGACATACTTTGAAATTATTTGCTGACGATAAAACAAAGGAGGGGATCTCCAACAACACCAGGTTGCAGCAACCACAGCAAAACCCATAAAACACTCAATGCAAAAACACAGAGCAAACAAGCACGCACAGAAACGCAAAAGGGACAAGGAACACAAACGCACAACGCAGAAACACCAAAAACAAAGGAATAAACATAAACCAACGAGACAGATTGGCAACCGGTGCTGATTTAGGATGGCCATCTGCCACGAAAATAGCAGAAAGTGTAGTTATCCTGGATTACGAGCGCACAACCCTTCCACTTTTCCGATTTTCAAGTGGTCTCGAAGAACCTACAACTGTGGTGTAAAAACATCCTCACTGTCAGATGACCACACACAAACAAGACAAAAAACGCAGGGGCCGAAGCAACACAGATGAATATGTAAATTGATATAAAAAGAGGGCGTACGTAATGCAATTCGTGCTCTGCCGGCTGTAGAGAGCTCATGTATGTTATCACCCGAAGAGTCCGACTGACATTCAGAGAGGACAGGTAGTCGGGGCCCTGTCTTCTCTAAAGAGGTTTGGACAGGGCCCGTCATGTAGTCCCGTCGTCACAGTCAGTCAGAGTGCAAGTTTTAAGAACGTGCTGGACCAGGTTCAAGACTGTAGATTGGTCAAGTACCGATATCAAATATGGATAATGACCATATCCCTGTATACAGCACAAAATCGATAATTTAGAAAATCAGAAACCGAAGGCATACAACATCAGGATAAAACAGAAACCAAAGCAAACAAACAGATACCTCCACCACATGAAAAGAAGCGAACTCCCGATATGAGAGTGAAACCATGTGCCCAGGAAGAGTAAGCATCTCCTGCTTGCATGCAACAACCACCGCTTCAATTCGGTAGAACTGTCACATCCGATAACTTCCATTTCGGAAGACATAGAGTACAATCTTTAGTTGGATGGTTCAAATAGTCTATGACAGAATATCATCCACCATTCTGGAAAGTGGGACATCATAGTGTATGACGAGTTCCCCATATCGACCGTAGAACTTCCTCAGTGACGATTTTAGTCGGTCACAAACATATCCCTGACTGAGAAGCTTATCTGAAAGACGCCTAGATCTCAGAACAAAATCCGTATATTTGGTACTTGCAAAGAGTATCAACTGAGATATGATGAAGGGATGTTGTTTATCAGAAAAAGAAAGTTTGTAATGCTGAAATTGAAGTCGTCACGTTTGTCATAGAGTGAGGTGTTCATGTTACCATCAGTGTCATTTTTTTTTACTGCAAGCTCCGAAGGATAGATACTGCTCAGGTAATCCGCAAATTTGGATTATTGATGGACGACACATCGTCTATGTATCTGTAAGTGAAGTTGAAGTCAGAAGCTAAGTATCTTTTCCTTTCAGAGACCAACGATTGAATGAATTCAGTTTCGTACGAGTAAAGGAAAATGTCGGTAAGGAGTGGGGCATAATTGGTCGCCATTGGGATTCCGATAATTTGCTGGAAGACCTTTCCTCCAAACACAACAAAAATGTTGTCGTTCAGAAAGTTTAACATCTGAATAATATCAGTTTCAGAGTACTTATTTTCAGAATCGGACTTTTCTTTTACAAAGAAGGTTTTGTCATAGTTAACAACAATAAATTTGTATTTGCGATTACCCTTCTTACTTGTAAACGCATTACTAATAATTTTTGCGAGTCTCACTAGTCTTTCAATTTAGAATGTGCAATTGTAGTGTAAAGTGTCGAAAAATCAAAGGCTTTGATCGAATGGACTCTACTAAAATGAGTTGATTTCAGCTGTTCTAAAAGTTCCTTCGAATTGTTTAAAATCCACATCTGGTTGATACCACTGCGAGAATATACCGTCGAACAATATTTTTGAAGCCCAGATTTGATTTCAGATAAAACTTTTGTGAGTAAGATCGATACAGATTTGGTAGAAATCTTGAGGAACCAGCTATGAAACGTTGTTTGTACGGATTCTTTGACCAAACGTTGTTTGTACGGATTCTTGGACCAAGCCAAGTGTCCGTCTGGCAATCATATCCACGGTTTAAAAGGCGTTTGATGATTCTGATGGAATTGTCAATTAAAAACCACCTAGGTACTATAATTTATGGATTAAGACTATAATACACATAATACTGCTTATCTTGTCTTTATATGTTCCTTCTCGGCCATTTTTCCTCGATATGGCGTTTTTCTCGGGTACGTAGTTTTGCGTTTCGTTTCGTTTCAGTCTGTTTAGTTTTGTTTCATTTCGTTTTGATTTGTTTCCTTTCGTTTCGATTTCTTTGTCTTCGTTTCGTTTTGCACTTTACAGAGACCCAGTATCCTTTCAGCTTCCATGTCACTGTTTGAAGTCCACGATATCTGCGATGTCCTCCAAAACAGGGTTTGACAAAGGTAAGTGCACTCTTTTCATTGCTAAATTGCAACATTCATTTTTGTTTTCATTTGCAAGCTATTCTTTAGATTTGACTAGATCGTCAAGTTCTTATTCTAAACTCTACTGAAATCAAGGGCTGAGAATAGTTAATTGTGATTTTCATCTGAATTGAGATCACCAAGGCTCCAACTTGATTTGTAATTCTGTAGATGAAGGACTTATGAACCTACCTTTACTTGAACCAGTTGTATGATCAATTGATGGTCCTGTAGAAGGTGTCGGTGTTTCCCCTTGATGTCTTATCCAATCAAAATAGATACTTTCACCTCGCAAGTTTTTCCATCCGCACATTCCATTTTCAAAGTCACACCTAGCCCCATCCGGCCATTTGTCTGAAAATTATTTAAATCATTAGTCACCTACATATATCATGGTAACATGACTCATGTTGAGTGGATTTCTCCTATTGCGGTACCTGGCAATATCAAATATTTGTCTGGCTATACTAGTATCAACAGAAAACACGTATCAATCTATGTACATTTCTTATCATTTCATATGTTCTGCTTATGAAAGATGGAACGTTTCTTGAATCTTATTGCAATCTATCGCAACTCATTTTTACGTAAGTTCGGGGGGATTGCACGGTGATACAACTGCCTTTTAAGTAAAAAATCAATGTATGGCTTTCGACATGATTTTAATAGTTAACAATCACTCCACTTTCTCTTTGGAATAAGATAAAGTTTGATCAAATCCTACATGGTTGGAGATCCCCTCCTTTTTATGCACAGTACAGTTTTGAGTAAGTAAAAAATGGTACACTTTAAATTTTAATTAGATGGCAACATTTGAGCTTAAGCAATCACAGGCTCTCAAATTGTTCGTCTTATTTGTGAAGAATCTTTGAAGAGACCGTCGCCATGGATCATGAAAAAAGCTGAACAGTATACATTTTTGAAAAAAATTATGTGGCGTGGGTTGGGAGCGAACTCGAGGCCTTCAGCATGGTCATCGGCTTGCGAACTTGGTGCACTATTACCTACGCCACCGGGGAAGTTGCCATCTACGTTGGTTAGTATTGTTCTTCAAATTCAATGGCATCATTTAATTTGCAGCATGGAACACACATGCACGTTTCGTGATTGATCCTCAATCTAAATGATGTAATATTGCCAAAGAATGTGAAAGTTATTATGTCCAAAAATGTCCGAAAAACGGAGCGGGGTGATGGTCCGCCAACTTCTTATTCATGTAGAAACATCAAAATACATTCTAACCTATACATAGATATCAAAATGTATATTCATCCAGCTACGAGCTGATTCGTGTTTGAGGGAATCCCCGTTCATACGAATAGAATAAATGCTATGAAAAAATTCCCAGAAAAAAATGTTGATCGAGGAGGATATTGAGATGCCGTATGCACAATCATTCAACTTTTACAGAAAAATTACCTAGATCAACATTTTCTTTTTAAGTTCATTTAATAAGCGTTTAATTTGTCAACACCTTGACGCGATATTATGATAATTTGTAAGATTGCATGCTTATCTCTTTTCTAAACAAGGAAAATGATACCAGGATACACAAATTAGATAAAGAAAAACAACCTGATGACAATATCAACATCACTCCCAATAGACCATCAAATTGGGCATCGACGGACTCCTAGCAAGCTAGAGGTGGGACTAGGTGACCGGGAGAATTAAGTAAGCATCACCTGTTTGGCTAGTTGCACCCGCCGTGGATGTCCATGCACTGGTTGAGGCAATGTCTATCTAGAAAGTGTTATGTCGACCATGTCAAAATACCCTATTGGTATTGACCACGACAAAGTACACTTTTGGTATAATTGATTTTAATGAGGAATGCCAAAGACGCCTTTATATAGATCTTAAATTCAATTATGTGCCCTAATAGAAGCTTAAAGGAAATTGTTATTACCCGAAAGCTGATCTTTTCAAGAAATGACTGTCTTACTGTTGGTGTTCATGAGTGTATAATTCTGGTTGGTCACGTGCAAATTCCGTGAATCCCGAAGCGACAAAGGATATTAATTCCTTTTCAGTGATGCTTCCAGCCAAAGTGCTTTTCATCAGCCGTCAAAATTCATTTCACTAGTACCCTCTGGTTTGATTTTTATAATCTAAATTTTTGAATTTTATTTATAGAGAGTGCGCAGCTAAAATTTTCCTGTAGGGTCGATTCAGTAGCATATCCAAATAAGATATATTTTCAAAATAGCATTGGAGGGATGGTGCTAAGATGTTAACCTCCTTTTATTTCGATGATATTTATACATTTTCTCTCTCTATTAGATCATCGTCAATTCGAATCGTCTATTTCTTATAGATTGTCGTCAAATCGAGTCTCGACAAATCGAATAAGTGCATGTCCTCTTTCTATTAGATTCTCGTCAGACCGAAGTCTTAAAATTGTCATTTCTGAACTTATACTGCACGAAAACATACATAAACGACAAAACAGCTAAAGGGATCTCTCCAATATCCTCGCGATGAATATTTAGGTCTTCATTTCCTTGGTTATATTTTCTTTTTCTCAATGTTATTCGTGCAATTCGAGAACTTTTATTAGAACAGATTATATTATCCTCTCATAGGTGAATAATTCATTTAAAATCTATCTGCCCGGAAACTTGATTCGCGATATTTTTATAGAAACCCTTCAGATGAAGTCCATATGATACTTTCACTTTCGTAACTATGTCGTCTGGTCATATACAGATTAACCAAATTGAAATTAGTAACAAGTTATACAATCGTATTACTTGACAAAACGAATACTTCTTATGTCTTTGGAATAACTTCTGAAACTTTTTAAAACCATTGCGTTTCTTTAAGAACATCCATTTTATTTCTTTATGTATAACCAATTTTAAAGAAAAGTATTGGTTAAATTTCAATTCTAGTAAATCCAGAGATAAATAAAGATTAAGTGAGGAGGTCAATCATAATTTTTAACTTGCTGTTTAGGATGTCTGCGGCTCGCCGGATATTTCTCTGACTGGATTAAGTTCAGTGAATACCATTTAACGAACAATTTCTTTGAGAGAAAGGAGGGGATCCTCAAGAAGATAGCAATACTTTGCGAAGCACTCATGGCGATCATATATATTTTCACAGAATATATCTTAAATGTTATGCAAAAAGAAGAACGAGGAATTGCTCACCACATGTCCATAATTTGTATGATTCCGTGCTTTAAATTTATCTGCTTTAAAATGATGCTAATGAATTTGAAGACTTTGTATATTTGTAGTCTATTGCGGAAAAGGAATACAAATATACGTTTTTCCTTTCGATCAAACAGTTTTTAATTACTTAAGAGAATCGATCATTGATTTTGTCGTGAGGAAACGTGGTATACGCACATGTATAAATAGAAATCATATTTTAAAAAATCGTATTGACTTTGGCATTTCTTAGAAGTTTCATTTGTCAATCATATCCCCTGGATTTATCATAGATTGAAATTCGTAGAAATCATAATAATTTTCTGTTTAGAAATGTTTAACAGTATTAAGGACGTTGTCTTTCAGCTCCTTTTGAAAGTACTGATGTCACATTTGTAGACTAAAGTATAGTTTAGAAGTTGCTAGACTTGTAGTAACAATCATACTAAAATTTGTAAGAAGACTTCTGAAGATTTGGTAAATGAGATATGGTAGGGATATGTAATCTAGAAATAGTGATACTGATTTTCAATATTGAAAAATATGTTCTATAGTACCAATTTTATGATACTAGACACGTCTCAGTCAGTAGTACATAACATCGACGGCGGGTGCGGATAGCCAAGCAGGGGATGCTTACTCCTCCCGGACATCTGGTCCCACCTCTAGCTTGCTTGGGGTCCGTCGATGTTCAAATTGATGCTCTATTGTGAGTGATGTTGAGATTGTAGTCATATTTTTCTTTAAAAACGTAGAAACGTTAGTTAAACTTAAAACTGTTATCATCACATTTTATCTGTATATGTAATTATATATTCATTTCGTAAGATATTAGACACTAAGTCTTACTGTACAATAATACGTAATTATAATAGGCAGTAATCATAGAAGCGGCCTGTATTACTTTGGGAGTCATATCGAAAAATGACACAGTAAACGATGTAGAAAACAACGTCACGTAAACCATAGCGTACATGTACATATCATGTTTCTCTTTATTTGAAGTCATATTGCCATTTATTTATTTATTCTATGACATTCGGTGTACAAATGAAAAAACATCATGCGGGTGATGAATAATAATTAATGCAATCGTATTTCTCTCTTAATTCACTAAAATACATCAAGAATTTTACGAAAGTTAGAACGTATTGATTTTTCATTCAGGTCGCACAATCCATCTTTTATTGATGTTCTTTCATCTCATAATGCAACAGGTAGGCATAGAATAAATAGAGAAACTGTAGATATTTCTTGGAATCCAAATTTTCGTATTGCGTCACTACCCATCACAACACATGAAAAATACAGCTAAGTACGTAAGTAACTAAGTAAAACATATAAGTAATAAATTACAAACTGTTATAATCACATGTACCATGATGCTGTAAGGATGCGTTGCAATAAACATAATCAATTATTGTACATTTCTGACATATCGCAGTTGTCTACAAACTGTTTGAACAACCCTTGTACATATTTTTTATTATCGTAAAATTTATTTGGTTGTATCTAAAAATCAATTTGATATTAAGTACAACTGATGAGGATACGTATCTAATGCATTGAATTAGGTCTGAAATTTTCTTCTAGAAGTTAACGAGTAGAAACACTTATTTATTTGGATTTGAAATATCTTAAAGACTTGAAATATGGTTTTTGAAGTTATGAGTGTAGCTATGAAATTTCTTTTTGAAAATCTTCTCTATCCAAAATGAGGTTTTTCCAGTCTATTAGTGCATGCTATTACAATTTGTTGAATGGATAGGAATGTTATCAAAAATTCGTGTTGAAACCTTTCAGATACAAGTCATCTGGTCGACCATGGTCTGTTGATTGTAAGATTCATAAAAACCTTCAACAGAGCTAGTCATTTGTCGGTATTCATTTGAAACCGTACAGCTTATTTGTCATATGGATCATGACATTAAAAGTACAATGTTTCAAATTGTCGTAAATTTATGATCTTTATCTTTGAAAAGTAGGGATCATGAGTCCAGTACTACTTTTAAAAGATCATCGTTTTCACAGCACTTTTGAATATTGTATTTTTAATGTCATAATTTATATGACACATCAGGATTTGTTGTTTCATCAACGTAAGTGTTACTTTCTGTAAATAAAAAGGATTAAGCTTAATTTATTGGAATGTAATTTTGTTTAATGCGATACATTCATTTTGTAATGACAAATATGAATAATGACCATATCCTTGTATACAGCACAAAATCAATAATTCAGAAAATCAGAAATCGAAGGCATACAAAATCAGGATAAAATATGAACCAAAGCAAACAAACAAAAACTTGCACCATATGAAAAGAAGCGATCTTCCGATATGGGAGTGATAGTTTTGCAGATTATGTAAAGTTTGCACCGCCTCGAGCCATGTTATATCTCAGTAAAGTACAAATCGTTCAGGTTAATCCTTTAAATAAATCAGGCAACTGATTTCATCCCTTAGAAATGAAATCGTTCACATTTTTTTAAATGGAAGGACTCGCTCTTGTGGTATATTTTTATGTTAAGTAGATTCCATATCGTGGAAATAGGCAATTAGAACTATATTCTAATAATGGTATTCTGATTGCCTATTATAGCGACAGTTTCAGGCGTGTCGACAGCATCAATTTCCCAAGAAGGTGTTTTGAGCCGAATAAAAATCCATACGTGCATTAAAATATTGAATCCTTTAGTCTTATATCAGTCTTTCAAAAAAGACTTCTTAAAAACCGCTCTACATAAGAAATTCAAATTCAAATTTAAATAAAAATCCCTTACATTTTTTTTAAAGTAGCATCAGTGTGTTTTCCTGCACATAACTTAATCGGTATAGCATAATTTTTCTATTCTTCTTTAAAAACTATCAAAAGATTATCAATAGGCTACTAGTTGTTATCATATCTGTCCCATTAAAATATGAAATAAATGAACTACATGGGAAAAATAAATTCAATTTGGTATTTTACTAACAGACGAAAAGTTTAACTTTGTCGACAAGACACGACTTTTCACTTCGAAAAAAAAATATAGAAAAAATTCTTCGTCTGGGTATCGAACAGCTTATGCACTCAAATCAAGGTTCAATATACTTTCAAAATGTTATGAAGACTTTAAAATTAAGTTGCAGTATATGACAGGGTGTGTATGTCTATGAATGAATGAGAGGCAAACTGGTACAAGGAATACAAAATCACAGAGAATCATCAAACACAAATGACTACACATAAAACAACGAGACAAATGAGATACCGTTGCAAACTAAGGACGGTCATCTGCCACGTCAATAGCAGACGGAGTAGTTATCCTGGATAACGTGCGCACAACCCTCCCACTTTTTTGACTACCAAGAGGTCTCGACGAATTTATTACTTAGTTGTTTTACTTAGTTACTTACTTACTTAGTGGTTTTTTTCATGTGTTGTGATCGGTAGTGACGCAATACGAAAATTTGAATACCAAGAAATATCTACAGGCACACGGTTTCTCTGTTTCTCTTTTTATTCTATGTCTACCTGTTGCATTATGAGATGAAAGAGCATCAATAGGGGATGGATTGTGCGACCTTAATGAAAAATCAATACGGTCTAACTTTCATAAAATTCTTGACGTATTTTAGTGTATTAAGAGAAAAATACGATTGCATTAATTATTAATCGTCACCAGCAAGTTTTTTTTTCATTTGTACACCGAATGTCATTGAATAAATAAATTAATGGCAATATGACTTCAAATAAAACATGTAAAAAGAAACATGTTATGCATAACTGTGTTATAAAATATCCTCCTCATTGTAAGATGAACATACAAACAGACAGCATGACACAGGGGCCCAAGAATAAAATAGATGGATATGTAAATGGATATAAAAACAGAAGGCATGCAAAATAAAGTCCGTTCTCTGCCTGCTGTAGCGAGCTCATGCATGTTTTCACCCGAGGATTCCGACTGACTATAAATTGTGTATAAAATAGTTGTAGTTCTACGATTATATTTTGCAGTTTTCACATCAATCGACTATTACATACCCATGCCGACAGACCGCGGACTATATTCTTCACCTTGTTTGTGATTTCCATTTTTATACTAATCTGTGTGGGGCCCCCTGTGTATTTGATGTCTTGTTTGCATTATCACATTGAGGGGTTTATTATACACAAAAACTGTGCATTATTCAAGACGTCGGAAAAGTGGGAGGACTACAAACACGTTATCCGGATAACTACAGCATAAATACTATCTTGGCAGATGACCATTTTCTCATTGTTCTAGGTATAGGGTCTTTAGCTTTTTGTTTAAATTCCGTGATTGCAGCTCCTTGTTTCTTTTGTGTCTCTTTTTGTGCTTGTCTACTTTGTGTTTTCGCATTTGGGTGTTTCAGTATTTTGCTGTGAAAAAGTGTCTTGTTGGATATCCTCTTCGTTCTATTAAACTCAGGGAGAATTTACCAAGATAAAGATCCTTTTGACGTTTTGATGTTACCTGCAATTTACGCTATGATCATCTAAAATTATGTGAGAAATTAAAACGTCAATATTGAGATATATCTTCTATAGTATCAATTTTATTGTACTAGATACGTGTATCGGATATTTGACTCCTCGTCGGTAGTGTTTCATGCCAAACAGTTTAAATAAAGCCGAAATGAATTTTCCTGGCGCCATCTACAACGCAGTTTGATTTCCTCTTGCCAAAAAGAGTGGCTCAAAATTTTGTGTAGGGTTTATTCAGAAGCGTATTTAAATGAAAATTATTTCCAAAAACTGTTGGAGGGTAGGCGGAAGGAGCTCAATTATAAACATGACCGAAAAAAATATGCCGAAACCCAAGCCAAGGACAGAGCTATGCAATGAGGGAGATACCCCTTAGTTTTAGAACTTTAGGTCTAATTTGATGACATGTAATTTAAAATATATTTCAATGCAGTGCGTAAATACTAGCCATTCTTATAATTTGCACAGGACAGACTATACTTATACGAAAAAGAGGTACCAAAAGAAAGTCACTTTTAAATAAACATCAAAGAAGTACCTAAAAGTTATTCAGTCTCAAAGTCGAGAAGGCAAGGCCAAATCCTGAGAATTCCCATCGGAACGGTTGCGAAACCAGGAATGAACAATATTCCGAAGTGAGACCAGGTGTCCGGGGAGAGTCAGCGTCCTCTAATTGCAAAAGAAATATCCGAAATAAACATGCATCAAGTACGCCGAATGTCTTTCGGGTTCGTCTATTGATAAAATCATTTTTTATTTTGTACTTTGTTTCCTGTGAATAGATGAATAAGGTGTAACGATTGCTTCCTTCCAGCTCTTTCGCATGGAAGAAGCTTTCTTTCGGACCTTTGTCAATTTGACATCATATTTATTTTCCTATTTCGGAAGCCTGTCATTTCATCCAAAAATGTCATTGAAATTAAAGGACCATCCCTCCAATGTTATTTCGGTCATTAATTTTATCTAATTACGCTACTGAATCGACACTGCAGGAAATTTGGAGCCGCGCACACTTTATAAAGTAAATTCACAAATTTTAATTCCCAAAAATAAAACAAGAGGGCGCAATTGAAATTAATTTGAATTTGTCTGAAAATCATTTTGGCCAGAAGCTTCACTGGTGAGTATTTACAAACAAAACACGTGTCTGGTGTATCAAAATTGGTTTGAAAATTTCTTTAAGAAAGAGTTGGAACACACCCGCCTACTTGATATAAAAACTTAGCTCTACCCTACGTATTCCAAAAAAAAAAAACAAACCCAATTGTCATTTTTCAACACTATAGACATGTAATCAATACACAACCAAGCACATTTTGTGTATATAAAACAGAACACAGAAGTGTACATGTACATGTCGGCACCGTGGTCCTAGTGAGGCTCGAACCAGCAACTAGCCCGACGCCCTAACCACATGACCACAACGCCGAATAGAACCAAAATTCATACCATTATCGTATAATTTTTCGTCTTCACCAGTCAGGCAATCTTGCTTAAAATCTCCTATGGTACCTCGTGCAAAACATGTACCCTCGCCACAATCTTTCTCTTCCAGTGAACATGTGGACTTAAAATGAGCTGAATCTGTAGAATAGAAAATGAAACAAATTACATATCAAACTAATTAACTTATTTGCTTGTTTTTGTATTTTCAAATAATTCAAACATTTTAATTCGTTTTTAAAAAACCTGACAAAAGCACAGACAATGATACTGTGTGAGTCATTTGAAACTAAATGTTACTATGCAAATCATAGCCTTATGCCAGGCGATACACAAATACAGTGAGTGTATTTCGCTGTGGTCACTTTAGCATGGCCTTGTTGGAGGTTCTTCGTAATTCAGTATTCGTAGGTCAATTACAACTGTTATGATATGTTTCTTTCGTGGCCCAACCCCTTTCAATTCTAAAAAATAACGCTAGTAAAATGAATTTGGGCATGAATGAAACACGTGTCTGGTGCTTACTAAGTTGGTTTGAAATGTTCTTCAAGAAGGAATGGAACCCTTCCGTATTATTGATACATCACACATTTCATCTTTCTTAAACAACGTATTTATTTCAGTAGTTTTACATTGTCTTTATCTTATTTATACATCAGTGTTCCTTTACCATCCTAAAAGGATTCCAAATTCCAGGACTCCCCATGCTTAGAAAACAGTATTCTCTAATTAAATAGATTAAACAAGACTGGATAAGGGACTGTCATGGATGCATGTAAGACCAGAAGGATTTATGGTCTCAATGACATATTGGAGGATTACATTTCCATTTATCATGTTTTAATTCCAGCTTGTGTAAATATCAGAAACTTTCCGTAACGAGGGAAATATCTTACACCATCTCAAGGGGGTTATTTGGAGAGGCTGCTTAACGTCATTGAAGGGGGAACTCAATAAATGTTGAGAAATTATCATACATCTCAGACATTTCATGCAGTTTGGTGGATTTAAGATTCAGCAAGTACGCCTTAATTCACATTAACGCTCTGATTTTCTAACCTTTTTATAGCTATGAAAGCTCTGAATGTCATGCAATTAATTTTCAAACGCGGGGGTTGTATAAAAATCAAAAGGTCACACAAATGGAATAGTACAGATAAGGCTTGAATTTTGCATATCAAATTTTTGTCAAAATTGAAAAAAAGCAAAATCAGATCCATTTACTTTTGATGACTTTTGTGCTCCTTAATATACATGTACATATTCAGTGTATCGAAAAACAATCGTTTTTGTCATTAAAAAGAAATATTCTAAGCACCAATAGCAAGAACTAGAGAGTGATAATTCTAACACTCTAAAGAAGGGACAATCATGATATTTTTAATAATGACATAATGTGTTTAAAGGCTCGGTATACTATTATCTATCTGAAATCTCCAAATTTTATTTCCTCTTTCAAACAGAAGTCGTGCATGCGTAATCTTTCTAAACATGTGCGTTTCATAATCAAATATTTACTATATCATACGTGTACGATTGTTTTGTTTTTAATTTTTTGCTCATTCGTAACGGTTATCATACTTTGATTTGCAAACTTAACATATTCCTTTTGCAGCTCCTGATGAATTGTTGAAAATTTATTAATAGAGGTTCGCCATCTACGTGTACGTGTATTCCCCTCCTTTATTTATTTCAACAATTATTTCGTGCTGCAGTGTCGAGTTGGTAATGCAATTCCCCGCGACTCGATGTTTGAAGCGATTTAATAAAGTTACGTTTTCTAACTTGACTGTTGATGTGTCTTCTGCACAGGGGTCCATGTAAAGTTTGAAACGAGACAAAAACGAAACAAAAAAAATCAAAACCAAACGAAACAAAACAAAACAAACCGCGAAACGAAAAAGATAGAAACGAAACGAAACATAACATAATGTTTTAAGAACTTGAAGGAAAAAAACATAAATAGAAAAATCGCCGAGAACAAACATTTAACGACAAGATTTGCATGTCCCTCAGTTCTAATGGCTAGAGGGTACAAGTATCTTGAAATAGTTAAAGTTGACCTTTAGAAAGATAACGCTAAATGCCTTAAATGTATTCTAGTTGATTAAAAGGGGAGGGAATAAATAAACTTGTTATTAGACCGAAATGAGAAAATAAAACGGAGGGGGGGGGGGGCATTTCAGGAAAAAACCTTACCTCTCTTCAAGCGAAATGTGCAAATCCCCCCTCCCAGTAAGTTTATGTTCACATTTTCCTTGATAAAATTTTCAAAAATACAGTATTGAAAAGTTACGGCTCCTTTGCAATAGACGACTCCCTGTTAAATCTTTAATTCGTCTATGACGAGGTCATTTATCCCCTCCCCTCTTTTATCCTCTCAAATGCAATTATGGCATTTACCGTAACATTTATGTTTAGTCGTCAACATTGACTCTTTCAATAAACTCTCTAGCCACTAGAACTGATAGGTTAAAAGACAATAAAAAATGCAGATCTTGACTTAACGTGATTTCACTCTATATGTTTTTTATGATAAATGTTTTCTTTCGTTTCGTTTCGATTTGCTTCGTTTCGTTTCGATGTTTTTCGTTTCGTTCTGATTTGTTTTGTTTCCGTTGTTTCGCTTCGCTTCGAATTATTCCGTTTCGTTTCGTTTTTGTTTCGTTTCGCACTTTAAAGGGACCCTCTACACAGGATCCTAATCACCTTACTCCGTGTTTTGGGTTTTCGCTGTCGATATTGCAATCGAGTTTTTTTGGAGATCATCTTCTTTGTTTTCATTCAATTTAACGTACGATTCTATCAATGCGCTTCGCTGCAAATGCTACATGTATATGCACTTTTACTCCAGTA
This sequence comes from Pinctada fucata, assembly GCA_028142955.1. NCBI lineage: Eukaryota > Metazoa > Mollusca > Bivalvia > Pterioida > Pteriidae > Pinctada > Pinctada fucata. The sequence continues at coordinate 19,750,439 of AP027107.1, read as the reverse complement.
ACTAGTGGTGTCATGCTATCATTAAAACCATTCCTTTCTTTCCACTATTACAAAATTCGATCTAGTACGGCCTTTGGCAATACGTGTTAAAGAACAAATACAACTTTTTCCTCAAACTAGACATGTATTAAAGGTGATTTACTTGTACGACAATTTATGTATTAAAGAATGAATACTGCATTTGAACGTCGCTAGCAATCGTTATGAGGCAAAGCTTCTGTTTGATACAATTTAATGGCTCTGTTTTTAAAGAAATATTTGATCGAAAATATAGTACGGCCCTGAAGCTGTAGCAAAACTCCTTCGCTTCGTTGATGAACATGTATTATACTCTTTCATTCATATGTCAATTACTTTAAATAGATCTCGAATATGATGTTCAATGAATGAATGTTAAAGTAAATCTTTCAATTATCAACAAAACCTTTGATTTCAAAACGTAGCCTATGGCTTTTATTGATGAACTCAATCTCTGATATTGATATTTATCACGTGATACACCCGTTATGCAGTTTCGTAAAGCCATTTCATAAATAAATGTTATGATAACACATTACATATCGCTTTGCTTGAATGCGATTGGTCAACTTTGGAGGTGTGTCTACATAAATATATCTGATTGGTCGATATCCTGGCCTAATAATCTAAACTGTGCGACAATCGTCTGTCATTGTTAAATTCAGATGCAGATGCAATTTGTTGTTGTTAAATCAATTATAGCATTAAAATACTGAACAAATTTAAAATATTGTTATCCTTACATACAGAACATTTATACGAGTGGGAACTACTTTCATAAAGTCGAAAGAACCAACGTGCATCAATGCATTATAACAGACCATTGATTTGACGTCATTATGTAAAAAAAACAGGTGAGCCTTGGACAGTCATATATCACCAAATACCGAGAGTATCAATTTCTTTTCCAATATTCACAGTGTTGTACATGTACTCATATAATGTACAAAACCTGTGTATAATCCACAAGGGGGGGGGGGGAGGGTAAGCTTTACGTACAGTCATAAAAGACTGAAGCGTCGCATACAAACATGGAAAAAGCCAATGAAAATTATTTTTACGTGTTTCAAACACAGGGTTCTCATACAAATAACCAATCATCGAGTGTGATCATTGACAAGGATATCCTACCCTCGTGTCCGAGATTTGCTTTTGTAGCCCTTGTGTATGTGACTTCTTTTTGTCCATGACCCCGCAAGTCTCGTAAGATATCGAATAATGCAGTACTTTTATATGTGGCCTTTTTTAGTTTTCGGCCTTAAAACTCCTCCGTAATTCGCTTGTTTCTTGACGGATTTTGACATGTTTGGTATCGATGGAAACAGAAAATTATCATCTGAAATCTGAGTGTAATAAATATTTAGTCAAATGTATCGTTTAATTTATAATTATACAAAAATATCCCGTAAGTGAGACACCCTGGCTAACGCCGTAAACGTATCGTTTTTAGAACGTCATCGGCGGAAATTCAACCGCTTGTTGCCTTTGAACAAATTCAAGAAGGTAGACTCAAGTTCATGATTAAACAAGATATTTCTTTGAGATTTTAGCGATATCATAGATAAGATATTTCAAGTTTGGTTTCTCTAATAATCTTTGGTTTAAAGAATTTTTCTATCGTTTTGTCAACTTTCGTACTTTGCAACAAGATAATATCGAATAAAGTTTCCCTATTTGAAAAATTTAAGCGAATGAATTTTAGTTTTAAACCTTCTTTGTTCAAAGATATATCCATTTCACATATAACTGCACGCATTATCGAGAACGTAGGAGGGGCTTGACTTCCACTTATTGGCCTTGAACGTCAAAATGTTTAAAAACGCTTCCGTTTACTTTAGTTCTATTTCTCTTATAAATATATCCGTATCTCTAAATAGATTGATGGAATCAGATATGAAATTTTGAACAAAACATTTTTTTAAGCTTTGACTTGAACTGGACCTTTTTTTGACAAAACTCATTTAGCTGACACTTACAAAACATGAAAGGTGAGTTTATAAAAGAAAAGGTCGAATAACGCTTTGCCAAGGATATTTAGAAGTACACATGTTACTTTCCTTTTCTTCTTTATTTTTTCAACAAATCATTTGTAAACTTGTTTATTCTTATTTAATTTCGATGATAAATGATAATTGTGTAAGTATTCTTCCTTGTATGTGACTTCTTTTTGTCCATGACCCCGCAAGTCTCGTAATGGTACGAGCAATATCAGGGCACTCAGGTTGGATTTCCTTGTCAGTGATCGTACTCGGTGATATATTTGTTGTAGCCTATGAATACATAGACGAAAGGAGGGGATCTCCAACAGCACTCGATAGAAGCACTGACAGGAAAACAACCCTTGCAAAATCACAGAGTTGACATGCACAGCAAGATAATACAAAGGGACAAGGAACACCAAAAACAACACAAAAAGATAAAATACAGAGGACCAAAATTAACCAATGACAGCAAATAACAACCGAACTAAATAAAGTGTTCTGCCAGTTGACGCGAGCTCATGTATGTTATCACCTGAGGAGTCCGACCAACATTATCTAAAGTGGTTTAAATCACGGCCCCCCTTAGAGTCCTGCCGTCACAGTCAGTCAGTGTACATTCCATGAGAATGCGCTGATAGAACTGTTGTTTGGTCAAATAGATCGACTCTTGTCGAAACGTGTCATTTAGCGCTTGGATGAATCTTCTATCAAATTCTAGATATTTATGCAATTCGACTTAAAGATGAGACATACACCTCAAATAAATAAACCAACAAAACAGTGACCATATCGGATCACATAGTGGAGTTCACAAAATCAGCACTAAGATCCGCATGATATAAGAAGATACAAATTACTTAATCACTGATGAGATTTAGATGCATCGAAAACCAAAATCTTGTTCACTAATTTGTCAGGGCAGTTTGTACAAAAAATGTATGTCATTTGTATTTTAAACTTTTCCTTCGAATGTATGAACTCCCTCAAAGATTTGATATTCTTATCACAAAAGAAGAAAGATCTGGTGATCGTTTATCAAATCACGCATGATTTCCTAAATTGATGAAGGGAAAATTTCTTCTAAAGAGTAAAATACCTTTCTCCTGATTAATATAATGCATTTCGTCCAATATTAAAGAAACAAGCTTCTATAGATGATGTTAAGAATTCCTTTATCCATAAAAACCTTTATACTTTCAAAGTACTTTTTCAAAGACGTTTAGTGTACCTTTTGATACAGTCACTTCTATGTCATCAACACCTACATAGGAGTACTTTTCTTGAACTCTGGTACTCATTATCAGCTTAAAAGGTTCTTTTCGAGGCCCGAGAGTGAGCTCTGCGGGTTTCCATCTGTAAAATAAATAGACACAGATAAATCATTAGAGAATACATGCATTTTTCTTTAAGAAGATTTAATTCTATTTGAATTTAATCTGATTTGCGTGTTCGATATGACAAAGCTTTTAGAATGAAAGGTCATCTCTCTTTACTTTGAAGACAACAAAGTACATAGAACGACGGATCATCATCAAGAAATCATTATAAAGGTGCAGGGCAAGATAAAAAAATTCAATGCACTTCCCAATATAATCAACGACGGAATACAACAAAATCAGCTGAAGAAATAATATTCAAAGGGTAAACGGAAATCATCCATACACTTTCAAATAAAACAACGCATCATAAATTAATGAATGAAAGTCAAAACCAAATGTCAGAATCCAACAAATGACAAACAATGAAAAACATAGAATAACTATATCGAGAAAAAAATGCTGACGAACAGACGGAGATGAATGCTCAGCACAATAGACAAACGATCGACAGAACTATCCAGTGTCATGTGCAAGAATATAATTTATTGAAGGTGGCGGTGTTACATATACGCGCTGAATAAATTATTTAGTTTAAACATATTCAAATATCACATGTACAATACAAGCAACAATACAATTAAGTAGGACCGAAAGGGGAGTCATAAGCTTATTTTAATTTCTATTGCTGTGTTACTTAAAAACAAGGTGGTCGTAATTTGGACACCGTAACTTAATTTAGAATAAGAAAAAATACCCAAAATTTATTGTGAGTGGCATCACGTTAAAAAAATATATGTAATGCAAAAATGCAATTCCATTGATCCCAAGGCCTGACAAACATAATATTTTACGATGGAAACTGCTGAAACACGATAGAAACACAGTAAAAACTGAAAACTACCACATCGACAAATTGAAAGGAAATACAAATTTCTCCCACAATAAAACACAATTAACGGTCACATTTTGCAAGGAAGAAAAAATTAAGGGCGATGCGATCCATAAAGTCAGCATTGCCTCTTTGTATTATTTTCAATGGTGCTTCTTGCACAAGCTCTTCTTGATTATCACTTCATAATTTTTAGTGAGACTCAACATTTTCGTGACATTTATTGAAAATGTCAAATGACACAAAACAGTGAAAAATCGCCATTGCTAGATACTGCACGTGCGCAACTAAATTTTAGCGGAAACAGAGCAGAATTGGGTAAATTGACATATCAGGGTAATCATGAATTAGCGCTTCGACTTATTTTCCACATTAATCTATAAGGGATGCATGGTTTAGCGTATTCTTGAATTAGTGTAATCTAAGCACTCAGCTAAAATATGAAATTCGCTAAAATAAGTACAAAAACAGTCATGTATAGGCGTGGCTTTGCAGAACATTCCGTGTAGATCAACTTTGACGAAATCTATCATATGTGATGTTTTCCATCCACCTACTAAGCTGAACAAGTGCAACAACTGCTATTGTTTTCAAACGTATCATGCTTGTAGTTGTTACAAATGTAGATTAACCTCGGGTGTTCATCTGCGCAAATCTTTAATTTGTTGTCAAGGCAGCCGTAACCTATCATGCCTTTTCTTTCTTATCTTGGAGAAGAAGACTTAGTGCTTAATTATTGTTCTTAGGTACCTCCTTACAAGGCTGAAAAGCCGGTTTACAAACCAATTTTCGTTTATAATCCAACAATTTACAATATTGTGGATAAAAAAAGTGAAAAATAGTACAATGTATTATAATATAGGTTGGTGAGCATTTTTCTTGCTCCGGGATCTTGAAAAACCTACTGTTCTACACTCATTGCAACAATTAAAGTTATGATAAAGTATACTCATTTTTTCCGCGTTTAACCATTAGGCAAAACAAATTATCAATTTTATATGGTACATATAGGTAGCATTCAGCTTTTAAATCTTTATCAGAGCAAAATCATTCGTGAGAAAGGACATTAAAAGAAAAATGTATGTATCTGGGATCAATTGCATGTCTAAAAGCGCATCTTTGTTGAAATTTTTAAGGGGTACTTTTCCTAATTTAATGTTTTCATTACATCATAAGAAACTCTTTAATGTAAACGAAATAGTACCTTCGATGGATTTTTAAGAAATTATGTATTGTCAAACCGATGCAATTTCTTATAATGAAGAAGGTACATTGGACGTTAACAGCTGGAGAATATCCGATAGTGGTTGATAGGATGACCTTTCTGCACTGATATGAGTCTTTAGATATATAACATATATTTTGATATGATAAATTAATGCCGTCTCAATTACATCGCAATCAGTGCTGTCTGAACGATATCCTTGTTTTCCGGATACGCATGTGGTTTTAAAAGATTGTGTTTTGTAACGGAAAGATTCTATTTTTTTCACCAAAACAACTAGGTCGACAAGATCGTGTGCGTTGTCAAAAAAATGAATTTAATTAAAAAGTCTTCTTGTTTGTAAAAATATGTCATATTCAGGCCCTTATTCATAATTGAAAGAGTGGCTTGTTCTCTTCTTTTTTTCCTTCCCTGAGATGTCGGAAAATAATGCGGTCTTGTTTTATTTGTCTATGAGTCAGTAAATGAAAGTTTCCAAATTTACAAAAAGAATTTTTTGTTAAGAATTTGGATATTGAATAATGATTGTTTGATTGTGTCAGATTGTAATATCTATCTTATCTTTTTATATTATATTTTGTCCCATCAATATTAATTGCACCTTTCGCATCGGGTGTTTTCGTGTTTTGCTGTTGGTGCTACAACAGGGTCTTGTTTGAGATCCCCTACCTTCTTTTACGGACATCTTCAAATTGCCTTTACTTGTACATTTATACCTGAAGCATTTTACTTTTTGATCCGAACATGCACGCATCGTCAAAACGACATGCACACTTTATAGTGAAGTAGGTCTGCTCACAAATTGATGGAGATAAAGTCGAACACTCTCTTGCGTTCTGTCATTTATTTGCTACATTGCTTGATTGACAATTGATATTTCATCCAGAAATATTCTCTCATTTTAGAAGTCCGCGCCTAGAGTCCATGCTCGAATATATGGTTTTGATATTGAATCATGATTCATGATTGTGTCAGATTATAATATCTATATTGCTTTTCGATATTATATTTTGTTCTTTTAACATTAATTGCATCTTACGGACCTCTTCAAACTGCCTTTACTCGTACATTTATACCTGAAGCATTTTACTATATGATCCCAACATGTACACATGATCAAAATGACATGCACACTTTATTGTAGAGTAGGTCTGCTCACAAATTGATGAAGATAAACTCGAATACTCTCTTGTATTCTGTCATTTATTTGCTACACTGCTTGAATGACAATTGATATTTCATCCAGAAATATTCTCTCATTTTAGAAGTCCGTGCCAAGAGTCCATGCTCGAATAAACAATCTAGCAAATGTAGAATTGACGCTCTTGACAGCAAGATATCACTAAGCCGACAGACTATGAATTTATTCATAACACTGAGTTTCCGCTGTAACATTTGTCGTGCAATGAAATAGAAAAAGTGATACCCATTTGATTTAAAGTGCTGGAGCTAAAATGCCTTTCTGTTTTGATAAATATCAAATGTAAAGCCTATCAGTGTATATCATTTACTCGCAATCCCATCGAGTTATTTTAACTGCTTGGCTAATGTGACCACAATAAATAGATCGGATGCGGTTCTGTATCGAATCGTTAGTTTCAACCAAAGTTTTAAGAAATATCTTATATGCATGTACACTTTAATCATATATTTTATTGTCTTTAAGCATTTTATTGTATTCTTAATGCCCATGGATATCGTTGACAAGATTTTATTTCTGTAGAAACTTAACAAAGAGTCATTTTTATTTATATTTTTTTTAATTCATCTTATTACTAAGTAGTTATGAAATAGATCTAGTGTTAAAAGACCACATGTGTCGACTTCGAAAGATTTTGATGACATCATAATTTAACATCATGTGCTATAGTAGATATCAAATAATCAGCAATTAAAGTGAGTGCACTCTATAACTATATGATGATATGCCAAATATTAGAACTAAAGTTCACAACGTAAAAACGTTTGGTACTAGCATAAGCGAATATAAGGAATACAAGGAGTACAAGAATATGAAATATGAGAGTAATAGCATCTACCCTTCAACAAATAATACCAAAATTGATTAAGAAGCAATGCCCAATACTAAAGTTTTTCAAAAGTAGATATAAGTTCAAAGACAAAATATTAGTAACAAGGTGATAGCTTTTGGTATCAGCATAAAAGTCATTTCAAATATAAACGGGAAATATATATGAGTTCCGTCACTTACCATTGAAAAATTATGCCAAATATTACAATTTCCTACAGTAGGTCAAAGTTCAAGGTCAACATAATTACTAGGTCAAACATTTTGGCATCAGTATGAAAGTCTTGTCATACGAAAAGCACATGAGAAATATGAGAGTCCTATAATCTACATTACTATAAAACAATCATGGACAATATCAAGTTTTACAAAAGTATGTCAAAGTTCAAGGTCAAGGTCAACAGATCAATGATTTATGTTTGTGCTGAAGATCCTGTCATAAGGAATACATGTGTTCTGAATATCATCTCTCTATCACTTACAGCAAATTGGTTCTGGTTTGTGAAATACAAACGGACAGACGGACATATAGACAGACGACAAAGTGGTTAATTAGACTAAGTGTCATTATCAAAGTAAAATTGAAATTTAAAAAAAAAAAACACGCCGACTACAAACTGAACTTGCACTTCAAACTGCGTACCCCTTTGCTTTAATTAAACGAAATATATTTACAAGGAAATATTTCCTCGGCCTCCACTAATATCAATGTTTTTCCAATCCGCCAAAACACTAAACGGAAGCATGTCTCACGGGAAAAGACGTAGCAAAAATACCTCAGAAAAAGAGCTAGAGTAAATCGTACCCCAAGATATCAACTGATAAATGCAAGCAACGGCGGCAGACACATACTCCTACATGCTGCGCCATCAGCTCCAGCAGCAGTTTTATTCAAATCTATCTTGAATGAAGCACAGGTTGCATTCTTAAGAGACACTGATTGATTCAGACTAAAAATAATTGTCGCATTCGCACATAATAATCTTCATCCTGTTATTAAAAATACCTCCCCTAAAAGACGATTCATAAACAGAATTCATTTATTGATAAAGGATTTCGGGATCATCGCGTACAAAGTTCCATTCCTCAATATTAACTTTAGAGCCCTCTCTAATTTGTTACACGTTTAAGAAATATCCTTTAACAACAACAAAGTTTCATCAGATCCTAAAATATGCTTTTTGGGAATGAGCAACGTCTAAATATCTATATATACCAGCTGGGGATATTGTAACAGGTGAATTTTCAATCATCCAAAACAGCTAGCCCCGTGGTGTTAAAAAAGGACCTAAGTATCACAAGAATCCAATCCAATATAGATTTTACTAAAACATGTAAAAGTTGCGAAGTGCTAAAGATAAATATACCAAACGATGATGTAAATCGGAAGGAGTCGAATCGCATGCTCTGACTGACTAAAAATACCTCATTTTGGACATAACTGATATTCGAATGGATGTCTACATATCAACTTTAACATCGGAACTTTCGTTTACAAATACTTAAATTAAAAGCAATGAAAGTGTCCCTAACATTTTGAGCAAACATAACAGTGCAACTTCTTCATTCATACTTCTTCTATTCCTAAATTCTATCTTTCTACAATCAACTGCATTCAAAAACTGCATACGTCTCCTTACACATTTCGATACATTGCTAATTCTAGCAACTGACATCAGCACTCACGGTGATAAGGGAACACGTAGCAATATATTGTTAAACTGCTCTAGAGAGGAATGATGTAATTTTCTTTTGGTCTTTTAACAATTCGGGTGATCTGATCGACAAATATGAAATCTGATGCATGTACTGCATGTACTGATGTTTTCGAATTTCATGGTAGAAATAACAAAGACACTTTTATATCAAGGTTTTCACACACTAGCGATATTTTCGTTTAATTATAACTTTCGTTCATTTTAAAGTGATTTTGGGTATTGGTTGCCATATAGCTTCACCATATATTTATTGTACTATATGAAAGAAAAAGTATACAATAAACTTTTAATTGGTTAGATTGAATTTCATATGTCAAATGAAGGGGTACGTAATTACTTTCCCTTGACCTCTAATCTGATCTCCATCTACTAGTGATTTTCTTTTACATTTGCAGAAATTTAAGTTGGTTTGTTTGGTCATACATTTTCTTAGTTTTGGATAGCCATTTATTAGGAATTTCTATTTCTGATTCTGTTTCATATTTGACTAAGAGTTTCCCAAATAATACGTATTTTGCAAATTTTATTCGTTAATTGTTATATTGCACCATACTTACTTGTTATCATTCGTCGCATTAAAAATCTTTAATACTGTTAGCTCCTGACTCGTTTTGCAGTAACTCGTAAGATTCACTTGGGTATTAGTACTGTAGATAACATATTTAAATGTTAATCGAAAATACAAAGGTCCATCTTCGTCCATTGGACCATACCAATCACTTTCTAAAGAATCGGAGCCTCTTTCGTATCTACCAGTTAAGAACAGAAAATGACCTGAAATTCAAGAAAAATATTCTGTTAGCAAAATGAATGACAATAACAAGAACATGTTTCTCTTAATTCTTTGAGAAAATGTAAAAGTGTTCAGAATTTAAACCTTACAGATTGCATAGGGGCGTGGTTTGCTTAGAATTTTAAATGGCGAGGTGAAATGATGTTGTTCATTCAGAATTGTATACTATATTTGAGTGATAAAACGTTTTCTCGCTTTGGACTTTTTTTATTCATTCACATATTGACATATTGTTTGCATGGAATTTCCTTTTTGAATTAATATTATAGTGTACGTCTAATTCCTTCAATTAATCGGTTCAATGAATTTGGGAATTGTCTTACTCTACACTCTGATACCAGGGCCAAAATATGTCTACCTAGTTATTGAATAATACAACGAGAGAAATTTAAATAAACTTGAAGCTTCCTTTTCAATCTTGATTGATTAGATACTATTACTTCAATTACATATGTGACATAAGTTCATGTGAGATTAACAAGTATTAGCTTTGACAAAAAGCTTGCCGTCAGTTAGCTGACTGTAAATGTTGTAAAATTCTAGTTAGAAAATGCATTAACCAATCGCACATTTCCGGGCTTTTCCGCGTTTTTCCGATTCAAGTGACGGAAAATCTGCGATTGTTATAGGACGTATCGGTTCAAAGACTTTTCGATGAAAATTTCGGAAGAAAATACACTGATGCGATATGACTTTCATTTGTCAGGTCATCTAGACTCGTTCTGAATAACCTAGACGGATATTTGCATTTTATGCAATTGTCAACCAATCATATTGCCAAGAGGTATTCTGTCCGTGCAAGTAGGTTACGAATGATTACAGTATACCGTCAGTCATGACTGACGGTAATTATGGTTAACTCTAACTAATACTGTGCGTTTTTAACCTATGATAAATTCCCAGCTGTGGTGTTCTGTGAGGCTGTTTTATTGTCTCCGTCTTTTTGGCTGCATTTTCTTTTCTCGTGAGATAACGCTCCACTGTTTTAACTATTGTATATTCGGTCTTTTCGAAATACAGAGTTACTTCCCATTTGTGCAGGTATCTGACGTCAACGCATTGTGACGTCATCAAATTCTATGGAAAACAGCATGAAATTCAGGGAAACAGGGCTGCATATATGACGTTTTCAAAGGAATTTAATGACGTCACAATGCTTTTACATCAGATACCTGCACAAATCGAACGTAGGACTGTAAAATCGAAAAGACGAAATTTCCCTGCTAATGTTCTGTCTCATGTATTTTTCAAGAATTTGGTTGCTTATTGATTTTATTAATTTTGTGTATTACGCTTTTTGTTTTTACGTTGGACTTTCATTCACTAAATTACGATTACTTTTAGACAGTTTGATCATGCGAAAATGTTTAAACATCTTATTTATCGTCAATGATGTTATCAACTTCACTGATTTTTTTCATTTATCAAGATAGCCATTACTGGTAAGCAGACAAAAGCGTATTGCAATGTCAATAACGGAATGCCAAAGACTACAATGAGAAAATGAAGATCCTGACGACAATCTCAACATCACCCACAATAGACTTCCAAATTGAGCATCGACCAACCCCTATCAAGCTAGAGGTGGGACCAGGTGCTAGGAAGAGCAAGCATCCCCCGCCTGGCAAGCCACATCCGACGCCGATGCTCACACACGAAAACGAAAACAATAAAATAAATACAAATCACACACTGTCTGAACCTCGAACACCATGTTAACAACCACAGTATCAAACTATCGTCAACAAGCATGAGCACCAAGAGGATCCACAAAATAGCTGAGAAAAGACATAAGTGAAACATATAACGGACAAAAAAAATGAAAAATGGAGACCTATTGCATCAAGCGCCGACTTTTGACTGCCACCATATATGTTCATATGACTTATTGTGTTTTAAAATCAAATTAAACTTTATTCATTGTACACGTTTAACAAAAAAGCTAAACAACTTATGTCTTATTTTGGCTTAGATGTCGGCGTGAGGGGGTCCAAGGAGCAGGAGGAAACAGGAGTACCCGGAGAAAACCCCCTAAAGAGACCTGGATGGGAGACCACCTACCCTCCTACATAAGACCCGTCAACGAATCTGGGATTCGAACCCGGGATCTTAGAGGTGAGAAGCGAGCGCGCTACCACCGCGCTAACCCGGCCTTATCATGTGTTATTATCCAGAATATATATACACAGTATACCACTGAGACCTTATCCCACTATCAAGTGCTTTCATAGAGACTTTAAGAGATTTGACACAAAAAGGCTCTATGTCTGATGCCTCGTTTTCCGTTGAATAAAGAATATATATTCACTTGACCTAATCATTCTTGTTCACCAATCAATTATTTGCATTGTCTTTCTTTCAGATCAATACTGTCTTTATCAATATAACACAGACATTGACAGTCTCATTTGTTATTCGTTTAATACCAGAGTGTCTCGTTCATTATAACATTCTATACTATTTTGACTATAAACGTAGCCCAGGGGTGGTATCGATGTCAGTTTAGATGTTCTTGCACATATACACTTAATATAAAATCGTAGGGATTTTAGTCTTTCAACGTCAGCGAACTCTTGGATAATATTGTATATACTGGTTAATTTATCACTCCAACTCTAACTTTGAAGAGGAGTAAATTTATGGGCAATCTAACATTAATGTTAGGTAGAAGACCTCAGTACAGTATTGCTTTTATGTAAGAACACTCCTTAAGCATTTTTTACGTATTTGCTCAGTATTTATATACATCATTTATCTCTCTTCCCCATATCCTTAGTAATGTCAGTGGAAAAGCATATATTTTTCATACTGAGCTTCTTCTTATATGCTGTCATTGCTTCTTTCAATTGTTATAACCTGGTCGCACCTCTTGTGAGCATCGACGGTGCTTACTCCCCCAGGCACCTGGTCCGACCTCTAGCTTGCTAGGGGTCCGTCGATGCTCAAATCGGTGCTCTATTGTGAGTGCTGTTGAGATTATTGTCAGGATCTTCTTTACCTCATTCGATATTTGATTGTTATTCGTACATTATAAGAATTATGATTCCTCGAGGTAAATAGCGTTTATATTCTGTGTACTTCTAAAACTTTGTTTACAAGTTTGCTATAAATTATGCTTTGTTATCAACCCAACGAATTCAAAACTCTTTCTAGTACACGAAAAAAAAAATGAAATATTTGCATGTTAAACGTCTTTAAATTCAATAGCATCATTTAAAACCTGATAAATTTACAGCATGGACCAGACATGCACGTTTCGTATTACTTGTCTGGTTAGCACTTGAGTAAGCCTCTCTTCATTGAATTTTGGCAAGTTCAAATTTTATAGCAGATTTATTAAGGTCGACATCAATTCTTAACAAAGTTTTGCACACAAGATCACAAGAACACAAAACTACCCATAAAAGAAGATCAGACGCATGTCCCCATGAAATACTACTTTAACAAAAAAAAAACGTCCTAAAGAGAATTAAAACACAATATATTTTTGCATGGAAGCTGACCTTTAATTCACAAAATAAATAAACATCGGAGAAGTAACAATCAGTCATTCAGCCTCAAAGTCATGAAGGCAATTGGAAAACAGTAGACTTTATACTAGAACAGTCGCGAACCCGGAATAAACAGTGTTAATAAAAGGCGGGGGTCAGAGTTGAAACTTAAAGTTCATTAAATACGTCAAATCTTGAAATATCTTTTACTAGCTGAATCTATGACGTCAACAAACAATGTAAGATTCTATGAAATCAATGATAGTTTCACATGATGAATCGAGAAATCCCTTGGTGAATTGATGGTGAAGTCCATTAAATGAAGCTACCTCTTTCGTTTAACTATCTTCTTCCATGAAAATGGAACCCAAATATCCTGTGATCGAGAGAAGATTACAACTCGACCTTGCATGTATTGTGACAAATTGTTCATTGGTAACTTTCCAATTCCGTCCCCTCCGGAATCGTCATTCATGCGGAGAAGATTATCGTATCGTCTCCCTATATAGAATATACGATTTACCATTCGAACTTTGCGGTTGATCTAACTTTTCCATTAAGAGAAATTCATTGCAATATATCTTGTCACGAAGCTTTTTCATTTTATGTTTTATACGACTTTTATTGTAAAAGTATTAATAGCTACATGTACGTTACCCTCTTAGATTCTTTTCTTACATGATCAAGAAACATGTGTAATGAAGAAAACGAATTTTACAATAAAGATATGATACAGAACATTAATTTCAAAAATATTATAAATGAGAAAGTTACCGAAAAACACATGATATCCAATGTAGTCTAATTGAAATTATAAAACGTAAAATTCTCAAGTCTATTTAACATTTGTTTGGATTGTGACAACAATGTCTCGTTCATAAGGAATATCAAAAAGATAGGTATCAACAAGGATAAAAGATGGTTTTCGCACTCAGTATTCTTGTCTTGTAACCTAATATATTACCAATAGATAATACAATTATCTTATACCTGCTAAGATAACTATCGAGTGAATAATGCCAAGGATAAGAAGGGCGATCCACTACCCAGGGGCGTTAAATTATTGTTCTCAAGGAAGCTTGTTGCCACCTATGTACAGACTGCTGAAACGCTTGTCCACTTAAACACCAGTTAGTCACATGACAGACATAATTGTTTTAACTGTTACCTGTTTGCAGAAACGGCTTTATCCGATTTCTCAGAAATATGTTAAAGGATACATGTGCTTGTCATAACAAGACAAACAATAAAAATAAAATCATATCTCACATTTGTAATCCTAAGAATGATCAAATTGATATCGACAAAAGGCAATGAAATATAACATTTGGTCAAATAGAATATAATCAGGTAAATTAAGATACAAAATAAAAGCATCGAATGATTACTTTTACTAACGACGCCTGACAACCAAAATATAGTTTAAACTGTTTACACATCGGTTCAATCAAATCTAATATGCACAGATTTCGCTATTTGAGCCTAGCCGAATAGAAATAACATTGTACAAAAGAGTCATTTGCCACTAGATATCGTCTTCCCGTTCCATTATAGCGTCATTAATTCACCATTCAAAACATAATTGTTGTATTTGTTGAACTAAGTGCTTTTACTTGAGCCCAAGGCAATACACGAATTCAAATAAAGCAAACTTATGCTTGAATTTGCTATAGACGAAGAGCCGTCGGGAACTACAAAGATTTATAACCAGTGAAAGCATTTCTAGTTTTTCATTTGTTCTTTAATAGATCGTTCTGTACACATTACCATTATTTCTATTTTCTCTCCTTTCCTGTCGACCAGGAACTATTAAGGGATTCCGTTGTATAAGTATGGACCATAAAGATGAGAAATTGATCCTTGCCTTTGATTATTATTGATGTATTTGATTTCGGGATGGTAAGTGTGATGTAGTTCCCGTTTTGTCCGAGACAGTTCTCCGTCATACCGAAACAGGAAATGGTAGGCAGGATATAAACATTCACATTGAACATGTTATCATTATCAAATAAAATTCAAAGCAATAGGGGGGTAACTTTGGTTAAACTTTGGATAAATCAAATAAATGAAAGTTACCCTGATTGCAAACACAATACACATTAGACATCTAGGAGGTACCTACAATGTATCATTTATTCAGTCTCAAAGTCTAGAAGGCAAGGCAAAATCATTAGAATTTCCATTGGAACGGTTGCGAACCTCGGAATAAACAACATTCCGAAGTGGGACCAGGTGCCCGGGCATAGTCAGCGTCTCTTGATTGCATGCAACATTAATATGTTTCAAATTATACGAAATGTCCAATCCTTTTGATAGGGAATGCCCGTCAGGGCATACATTTCTAAATTCTCCGAGGGCACATGTAGCCAAGTTTGATCAATTTCGGTTTGCTGTTTCTTCAAACGCATTAGAAAATTTCTGTTTACAAATACTGGTCTCGTTGGTTTATGTATGGTCTTTTGTGTTTGGTGTTTATATGTCGTATGTCTTTTTTGTCTCTTAATATGCTCGTATATGTGTTTTCGCATCGGATGTTTTGGTGTTGGTGCTGCAACAGGGTCTTGTTGGAGATCCCTCCCTTTTTTGGCATACACTTTAGGTCATGTTTTTTTCGCTCTTCTTATAGTCAATACATATATGGATTTCCTTAATTATGACCTAGATCATCACTGATGATACATTATCAGTTGCAATGCCAATATGGTGTACTGACATTTTTACGGTAGAACATAAAAATTATACTGCAATATTGACAATATGTATTAACTACCTCAATAGGCTAGATGTCATAGAATAAAATTCTTTTTTGAAAGGGGTCAAAGACTTTCAATTTCAAGTAAGTACCATTGTCGGGCCTTCATTGTCGGTTTTGTTTCCATTGTCATTTGCCTTGTGACTACATTATGATTTTTTTGCAAAGCAAAAAAAAAAGATGAATAAATAAATAAATGAACAATGTCCCTCTGAAGAAGACATCTTTATTTCATTAGCTGACTCTCAATTACCATATTACTACCAGTACAGTTTTAGCCTCCTTCTGTCTTTCCAATTGACAAAATGGAATTAGAAAGTACAAAAGAATGTTACCTTTTGATGAACAAAAAACGACGATTTTCAATCATGGAACAGGCGTTCTTTTCATTAGCCATCCTTTGATAGAATTTTCAAAGGTAAGTAAAGTATGGAATTTGAAACCAAATTCAATTAGTCTTATTATGTTATTTCAATTAGCTTTTTGTCCTTCTTTTTGAGAGAGTTAACACTCAGAATATCTACAAAGCTACTTGTAGCTATATACATGAAATAAGTGATTATCTTAAAATCAGAATTCAATCACCATTATTTCAAATTTCAATAAGATACCCCTGAGTATTGAATTTAATGTGAAATTAAAGACTACTATCCTTTTTAAGGCACTGAATTTGGTGTCATCGTTATGTGTTTTACTGCAGCTTTATTTATCAATTCTGGTAAGTTGGGTTCATATTCTCTTTGGTTTTATATTTTCTTTTCGCAATAATTTGATTAAAATACCAGCAACGTGTACGATACAAAAACAATGAAAGATGCTAAAGTTGTTATGATGCTGCGCGCGCATGAAGATCATGGATATTAATCATTACATGATAAGACTTGTTGCCATAAATACATTTATAAATTATACTTATGAACGATCATTTCTACAGTTTGCTATTTGTGTAAAGGAGGGGATCTCAAACAACACTCGATTTGCGGCACCCCACATCAAAACACCAAATGCAAAAACAAAGAGATGACATTCAAAGCTAGAGACACAATGTTGACAAGAAACATCAAAATCAACACAGAAACATCGAACGCAAAAGACCACACATAAACAACAATACCAAGTGCAAACGGTGAAGACTTAGGACTTAGGACGGCCATCTGGTACTAAGAAAGAAGCCTGCTTTATTGCCTCCTCTTTTGTTTCCAAAAATATAAAATATGATTTAATGATGCATATACATATTCACTACATTCTTACAAAGAATGAAGCAAGGTCCTCCGTTTGGAAGTTCTTATCTTAAAAATTAATGCATAAAATTATCTTATATTTACCTTAGCTTCGTTTTCACTTGATAAAGGTCAAGAGGCCGAACATTTGCAGATATATTAAGTGTTTCTGGTTATTCATTACTAGTGTAAAACATTGTTAGGTTATGGTATGACATTTTAGAGAGACATTTCTATCATTTAATTTCCATTGTCATTTTCAAGAAACGATGATTCTGATTGGCTGAGAAATTTTGTTGATACATCGATTATTACAATTTTTCACGGAAGCCTATTTCTAGCACTATTTGTAGAACCGGGTATTTCCTCAAACACGAATAAACTCGTTTCTGAAAATACAACTTGCCGATGTTTGCTTATCATTTCAAGGATGCCATTTCTTTTCTACTTACTACAAAATTAACTGTGCATGTAGAATTTGCTCAAACTGGTCCTTATTCCAAAGATATAAAGAGACGATCGTTCGCTTTTTAAATAATGGCGGCTTTCATAACTTGTTTTGGCAGGCGTATCACTGCGAAACCCCCGACTTACGAAATATAGTGCGGTGATTGATTGTTTTTAGATCCAAGAAAACAGTCTGTTTTCCATAAGTAGGTTATAATAAAATGATAAGAAATGAATCTTATATTTTTTTATACCTGCATCAACAGAAAAAATATAAGATTCATTTCTTAAGTCCAAGAAAACAGTCTGTTTTCCATAAGAAGATTGTAATAAAATGATAAGAAATGAATCTTATATTTTTTTATACCTGCATCAACAGAAAAAAAATAAGATTCATTTCTTCAGTCAACATCAGGGCTAATATATAAATATGCAGAACAATTTTCCTTCTTCGTCTGAAGAAAACAACCCATATAATGGAATGTCGTCACAATGCTTAATGTTTCACTTCTGAATTACCAAAAGGTGATCTCGTGCTTTATCATTTCGGGATCGATAAACTTGATTCCATTTTTCCGACGAAAGAAGAGGGCAAACTTGATATTTCTATTGATGTCATTCAAACCCTTGCTTTCTTTTGTAGACTGAATGAAAAAAAGACAAACTGAAGAATTTCATTTATTTCTATCAATAGGCTGCTGTCCTCGCTACGAAAAGACGTTAGTAAACAAATTAGTTTGCTAGGCGTTCGTATTAAGTCATTCTATCCCCTAAAGCAGACGCTTTCCTAACATTTCATTTATGCCTGATTATTTCTCTTAACTTGATTGTCATAAGGCTACGATTTGCCGAAGATTCAGCACCAACGAAGTCCGTTCTGCTGACTGAGTAACTATAAAGTCTCCCCTAAAGAAGCACTCTAGGTACAGATTTAACCGAACACTCATTAAGAAAAGTAAATAAAACCACCATCGCTTACGACTCATAATTATTGGTTGTATGGCTTTTAAACACATTGCCCTATTCCGAATAGTCTTTCAATTATATTTTCCTTACTTTCATATAAATGCAACAACTAACCTTGATGAAAGAGAGCAACTTCTTTTAAAAGTAGAAGGAAATTATCCCTTACGACCTGAATATTATTATATGAAAACCAGTTAAACTGCAAACCTCAAAATTAGGTTAAACGTAAATAATGAGGCAAAAACCCCCATAGATCGTCTGTGTATCGAGCAATATTGAACCTTCAAAAAGGGAGTGAAATCAGACTCTGGGGTGGAGCACGTCGGTTTTACATGCAGATACACCTACTTCCAAAGTATTATGTTTATTTTCCAAGCAAACTGAAGCCTTTTTATCCATGATTTGTATGATTTGTATTCTGTAGTGGAAAAGAAACATGATATCACACCTCCGTATCCATCCTACAGTTGAGTGACCACAGCAAAAAACATGCCCGGGTGTTCTTAATCCAAAGCTTGTACTTTTGAAATTAAACGAGGTTGACAT
The DNA here is from genome assembly GCA_028142955.1 of Pinctada fucata. Taxonomy (NCBI): domain Eukaryota; kingdom Metazoa; phylum Mollusca; class Bivalvia; order Pterioida; family Pteriidae; genus Pinctada; species Pinctada fucata. The sequence goes on along the minus strand of AP027107.1, from coordinate 19,731,041 downwards.
CCCTCTACTCCAATTTCGGCCATAGGTTTCATTTAAATATGCTACTGAATCAAACCTAAAATAATTTGAAATCGAACACTTTCTGCAAATGAAATGCACAAATTTAAATTCAAAAACCAAGACCAGATGGTGCTACCGAAAAACAGTTGGCTATGTCAGAAAAGAACTAGAGCAAGGAACCATATTTCGCCGGTGACCATATTTCGCCGTTTCATGGTTAATTGCTTTATCGTTGGTTATTGGAATTGTTTGTCAAGCTTATTTTTCTATTTCCTATCAAATATGACCATAGAAGTCATGTTTTGATATAATGTGACATCTCCTGCACTCAAATGTGACGAAAAATACCTCAAAATGAGGAAAAATTAATTACATCACTAAATTTTAGACGTAAACATCCAAAATTTTTACAAAACCCAAACGAAGAAAACATTTTATTTGGCATCATCTCGTAGAAGTTGTGGCGACGAAAGATTTCCTGAAAAGAAAGGCACAATTTTGTCCGTTTTGTGTGCAAAATAGATACTTATCAGCAAAAACGGCGAAATATGGTCACCCCCGAAAACATGGAAACGAAATATTTTGACGTTTTATTAGGAAACAATGAAATGTGTAAAATAAATCATTTTTATAGTATTTCGATCGAGAATGGAGTTAAATTAAATTTTAGCAAAACCAATTATTGAATCGGCCACCAAGTATTGAAAATTATCAGAAAATATATGAAAAATGCGGCGAAATATGGTCACTTGCTCTATGTTATAATTTGATAAGTACCACTGATGAGGATTTAAAGGTATAGTTGAAAAATCAGAACAATGTACATAAGATAAAGAAGATTCTGACGACAATCTCAACAGCACACACAAAAGAGAACTAACTTGAGCATCGACGGACTCCTAGTAAGCTTGAGATGGAAACAGGTGTCCAGGAGAAGTAAGCATCCCCTGTGCATGTACCCCTTCCTTTTTCGTATCCAAGGAAGAAATCATTGATTAGAAACATGCATTTTGAATAACTCAAAGTTACGAATCCTTGTCTTTCTTTAACTCAAGAGAACAAGATATTTACATTACCTATTTCTATTTGATCAAAGCGATAATCATAGTGGAACAAAACACAGGGGTAATCTTCTTGGCTTAAGTATAACATAGTGTTCGTGGAGATAATTAAAGGCAAATACCTGATATCTTAATTATTCACCTCCGTAAGTCTATGATTTAATAAAATAGAACGAGAGGAGAAAGAGGAGAAAATCAAATAAGAAAGTCAACGTAGTCATATTTCAAAAGTGGGTGCTGTTCTGGATTTTTATGTCTGCACAATTGATCGGAATTAGGAATAAAAGCAATTATGATGTTTAGATAAGTCAACCATGATGACACTGTTGACAAATTGTCTATGCCCATCTCCAGTTATAGCAGACGGACCGTAATGGATATTAATGTTTCAGTTTATAAACTCAGTAGACAAAATAATTTGCCATTCTATAAATTCTTTTAAAAATGTCACATAACTTTCTTCCCGGGAGATCCTACAAGCTTAAGACTACAGGATTTATTCTTTCTCTTTTTATAAAAGCTTTGAAATCTAATTTCCTTATTTTGTTCATAGCTAAGTAGCTAAGTTCGATCAGCATTGTTTGATCGTCTCTTCAATGCATTCGAAAATTTCTGTTATCAAAACTTCTTGAAATTTCTATAACGTTGTACCTGTAGCATCATATCCCATCCATCCTGCTACGTCTTTCTGTACATTTTAGACATAATAATTTACACAATATTTGGCCATATTACAGTGTTTAGATTGAGGATCATGGACGAGGGTTAAGTACCCGAAACATGTATGTCTGGTCCATGCTGCAAATTTATCTGTTCTTAAGTGATGCTTTTGAATTTGAAGAGTTTAACATTTGTACCTCTTGGTGAGTGTCACTGTTGGTAGACCAGGAATCCCCGATGTTACATGTAGCCAAATTCGATCAACTTCGGTTGATCGTCTGTCTCTATAGCGCATTCGAAAATTTCTGTTATCAAAATTTCTTGACATTTCTAAAACGTGCATCCTGTAGCATTATATCCCAGCCATTCTGCTACGTCTTTCGGTGCATTTTTGGACATAATAATTTTCACACTCTTTGGTCATATGACATGTTTAGATTCAGAATCAAAGACGCCGGTTAGGTACCCAAAACGTGCATGACTGGACCAAGCTTCAAATTTATCTGTTTTTAAATGATGCTATTGAATTTGAAGACGTTTAATATAAGTATATCATGCATATATATAACATTTTCAGACACATGTCAAAGATCGGATATACATGATTGCTTACTAATTGTTTTTGCATTAGGCGGTTTCTGTGTTTTGTTTTGATATCTTTGAATACTGTTTGGCTATTTCGGAAACCTGTCATTTCATTCAAAAATATCATAGATATTAACGGAGGTTAACATCTTAGCACCATTCCTCCAATGCTATTTTGAACAGATATTTTATTTGGATATGCTACTGAATCGACCCAACAGAAAATTTGAAGCCGCGCACTCTCTGCAATTAAATGCACAGATTATTGTCCCCTTGTCCTGATGAGAGTTTCTTCTTGTTTATTACACTCGATATTTTGTTTTTCTAAACATTTGTAATTAAAGTACAAAATTATTGCATGTATACTATCTTGTAGATGCTTACTGTAGGTAATTGGTATAAATACAGCAACAATTGATTTTAGTCTAAGCAGGTACATATGATCTAAAATGATGTCACTTATGGAGATAGAATACTCGAAATATTACTCATTATACCTGTTATTAAATGTCAGTATTGTCAAGATGCATAACATAACTTTTCCACTGATGATATATATGGCAAGATATTAATGAATTTGAAGACGTTTAACATTTCTACCACTTGGTGAGTGTCACTGCTGGTAGACTAAGAATCCCCGAGGGCACATGTAGCCAAGTTCGATCAATTTCGGTTGGTCGTTTCTTCGAACGCATTCGCAAATTTCTGTTTACAAAATGTTCTCAAATTCTGAAACCTTGGTCCTTAAGCATCATATACCAGCCATCTTCCTACGTCTTTCGGTATATTTGTGACATAATTTTCACAGACTTTGGCTATATTTCATTGTTTGGATTGAGGATCACTGACGAGGGTTCAATACCGAAACGCTGTTAATTTATCTGCTTTTAAATGATACCAATGAATTTGAAGACGTTTAACATTATACTGGTTTCTTCCATTTTCATGTTTTCAATATCAGCACTGCAATATCCAAAATATAGAAAAATTAAAGAAAGACATGGAACTATCAGAAAAAGACGATGCTATACTGTGTATCGGGTCTTTGGCCTCTGATTTGTATTTCCCTGTGTCATTTGGGGTTTTCCGTCATACAATAGGACAAGTGCGTGAAATGAATGATAATCCCAAATGACAACTGTGTATAAAAATTCAGATAGAGATCGATGGAAAGCGTCTTATTCATTTGGCATATTGTAAAGAAATGTCAAGTAAGGAAGAACAGTAAATACAGAGTAAAAAATATTTAGATTTAGATGTTAGATACTTTACATTTGCCGTGAATTTGTTTTGTTTTGTCCTACTTTGAATACAAAATACAGTTAGCTATAGGTCTATTTCAAGATACTTTATAAGGAAATTGTATATCACGATCACAAAAGAGAGGAAGTGTCTTGAAACTGGTTCGTCTGAAATTATTTTCTTGAGAAATGAGAATATTGGTCACATAAGACAATATATGATGTGTGTAGGCATATTTCAATTTGAATAAAGTCTCAAACAAAACAACATTGGTCACATACGAAAAAAGTCTACTAAAATAGTAAGTTGCTAGGACAATTTTAGTAGACTTTTTTCGTATGTGACCAATGTTGTTCGGCAGCAGTTGCAGAAGAAAAGTCCAAAATGTAAAACGTTTACGCCGGACTTTATCCAAATTGAAATATGCCTACATACATTATATATTTTGAACTGTCACACGAACTTATTGTTTTAGGAGGCTTCTTGTCTTATGTGACTGTGTTTCATGTGATTAAATGATTAAATGATTAAATTAAATTAAAGCTCTCAACGAAAATGTCATTGGTCACATGAGACAAGAAATCTCCTCCAATAGAAAGTTGCTACGGCAGTTTAAAATGTATGATATGTGATAGCATATTATAAATTAGGATAAGGTCTCAAAAAATGACATTGGTCACATGAGACAAGATGTCTCCTACATAAGTAAGTTGCTAGGACAGTTCAAAATGTATGATGTGTGCTATGGCATATTATAAATTAGGATACGGTCTAAAAAAACGGCATCGTAATGACCACAGCAAACATACACGCGAGAGACGAGAAAGGAGGACAATGCAATACTGTCCTTTTCACCGAATCCAGAGCATCATGTTTTGGCGATTTTCTTCGAAATATAATGTAGTCGTTTTATAAACTTATAGTCTACTAGAAAAGAAACCGCCCAAGCGCGGAAAAGATTGTCATATCCAGTACCTGCAAATTTGACCGTTTTTCTCCCCTTCCCGATTTCTGTAACTTCACGGCTTTTTCAGACAGTCATGATTCGGAGAAAGAAAAAAAGGGGGCGGACGATCATATTTTCAGCACAGGAGGTCGATGTCATAGAACTACTTCTCAGAAAGTACTGTAGAGAAGGGCCCTATATTATTAAGGATTGTTGGCGCCGAGCTCCTGTGATTTTCAATATCATTATTCAATATGGACATATTAATTATCTAGTTTCTACAAATCCTTTCCTTCGTATAAGTATTGAAGACGTTTAACATTTCATGCGAATAAAGTTTTTTTTTTAAAGCAGAGGCATTGTTTGAAACAATTAAAAATGTAGATCCTCTGGGAAGTTTCAATTTCATTTCAAATCATACAGTTTATATAGTTTGGTCTCATTTAGTCTATGACGAACATAAAAAACCCTCGGTCAATGTTAAATGAATAATCCTACAATTGTTTATCTTATTTACTCAGAACACTGCGGGTCCCTCAGCAATTATGTTGGATCGATATTACGGCTGTACAAATATATGATAACAATAAAAAAATGAAAGAACAATCGCGTAAATTAATAAAGATCAAGTAATCTTGCAATAATTAACTAATACGCCTTTGATAAGTTAATTAATAGTTACTATAGGAGTACATGTATTTCTTAAGTCACTTTGACAGCATAATTTGGTCATCCTTGTATAAGATAGATCACTTTCCTTTATTCAAAGATTCCAGATTTAGTTTCAAATTCTTTATTTCCAACGATGTTGTTTGTTGTTTATCTGCTCTGAAATTTTGCTATTGAATTTGGTGACGTTTAACATTCCTACTACATGATAAATTTATAATTTCAAAAGTTAAATTCAGATATCACATGCAATAGCAGTTAACATTGAAATCCAACAACTTATTTGTGCCTTCACAGAAACCTTAATTAATTGAAGAAACTCGGGAATATCAATTAACAAAGTATGAAAACGATATGAAATGGAACGAAAAATACTTTGAAGGTATAATTCTCATCTATGATCGTAATTTTGTTAAAGACGAAAAGAGCCAATTTGACCTACAAATAACTTCTCATAAACATGCGTGAACGGAAATATTGAATTTAAAGACGTTTAACATTTGAACTACTTGGTGAGTGTCACTGCTGGTGGACAAGAGTCCCCCAGGGCACATGTAGCCAAGTTCGATCAACTTCGGTTGATCGTCTGTCTCTCTTCAACGCATTTGAAATTTTCTGTTACAAAATTTCTTGAAATTTCTAAGATGTGGGTCCTGTAGCATCATATCCCACCCATTCTGCTGCGTCTTTTGGTACATTTTTGGACATAATAATTTTCATACTTTTTGGCCATGTTACATTGTTTAGACTGAGGATCACTGATGAGGGTTTAGTACCCGAAACGTACATGTCTGGTCCATGCTGTAAATTTATCAGGTTTGAAATGATGCTATTGAATTTAAAGACGTTTAACATTTGAACTACTTGGTGAGTGTTACTGCTGGTGGACAAGAGTCCCCCAGGGCACATGTAGCCAAGTTCGATCAACTTCGGTTGATCGTCTGTCTCTCTTCAACGCATTTGAAATTTTCTGTTACAAAATTTCTTGAAATTTCTAAAATGTGGATCCTGTAGCATCATATCCCACCCATTCTGCTACGACTTTTGTCACATTTTTGGACATAATAATTTTTATACTTTTTGGCCATATTACATTGTTTAGATTGATGATTACTGACGAGGGTTTAGTACCCGAAACGTGCATGTCTGGTCCATGCTGTAAATTTATCAGGTTTGAAATGATGCTATTAAATTTAAAGACGTTTAACATAGCAATATTAAGAAACAAGAGAACCAAAGGGGCCACATCGCTTACCTGAGTTGCAGACAAAAGGATTATAGTGGAAAATGTGGTGGAGGTTCTTGTGTGCTTGCTTTCTGTAAGGTTTCGCTATATTCTGTGCAACGATTGCAGAGGGGAAATCGAAAGTACATCAGCCAATCAGAGCCCTCAGCGGCCATATTTGCTGGCCGAACAGCACGGAAAACATAACCTTGATAGAAGACCTTGAATACTTCCTGTAAGGTTTCGTAAATGTAATTCGCTTCAGCAGTTAAAGAGGAGAAGTTGAAAATGCGTCAGCCAATCAGAGCCCTCGGCTGCCAGTTTTGTTGACCGATAAGAAATAAATTTAAGAAAAATACAAAAAAAACAATATCAATTTGAGCACACCTTTCCGTCGCAACAGAGAAGAGTTCTGGATAAAAAATCTTAACACTGCAGCGCCCTATGGGTGCAACGATAATATCAGCAGCTTCATGGGAAACTGAACAAGTCCCGGTTGTCAATCGGTAAATGTGACTAGCTTATTCAACAGACCACAAAGAAGACCTCGAAGTCATGGCATTCGTAAATATAATAGGCCTGAGATACATAGTTTCTCCTTCAATGACTTGGTTCCATTTTTGAATGAGCCTCTAGGCCTGCTTTATGTTTGTACCAAATTATACTCTGTTCCTTTACGGAAGTTACACGAAATCTACGAATATAAGAAGGACCTCACATTTACCGATACACGTTCCCCAGAATACAGACTACAAGGAGTAATCTTGGACATTTATACTTTTCGTTTATTTCAAGCAGTTAGATCAGATAAGTCAGAGGAGAAAACAAACCGTCCTTTCATTAAAGTAAGATTTGCAAACAAAGGTATTGATAAATTGAATCTTGGTCAAATTTTGAATCACAAAACTGTCACAGAAAAAATCCCACCATATTTCAAAAGAAAAGAAACTCCTTGTATTTCCTATAGCTACACACCAACAGTTGCATCTAAGATTTACAATTACAAACGATTCTTGCAGTGTATTGATTTAAGTAATCCCTCACTACATCCACTTCCTTGCGAATGTTCTTCATCGGATTACAACTACTCTCCTTGTGGACACGTTATTACTGGTGACCTTAGTATAGTCAAGAACGACACGTTGAGAGAATTGTTAAAAAAGGGTCCCAAATACAGAGAAAGTATGTCCTTTACATGGAATCAAAATGTCAAAATTATCATGGACTCTTGTGAGGAATATGCAAGACGTTGGGCAAAGAAAGAGGATGTACAGCTCGACACCCTTTCCGAATGGATAACGTCTATCAGAGGGTTACTCTTATCTAGAATTAACCGATTAAAATCAACTGTGAACACCAGATTCGAGTCTATATTTAAAGACCCTGATGTTATCACAGAGCTTACCTACCTCCAAGAACATTATGTCATCACACCAACGGACAAAGCCTCAAATAATTACACATTTACTTGCAAAAAGTACTACTTCGACAGTCTAGTTAAAGAGTTGGGTTTAAATGCGACACCTGGATATCCCACTTACACCCCAACAAACCTTTCTGCCTCTGAAATAATAGATAACCACAAATCAGCTCTTGCTTCCTTTGGCTTCAACACTAACAAATTAGATTTAGATTTACCATACTTATACTGCATACCTAAAATGCACAAGAATCCGTACAAACAACGTTTCATCGCTGGTTCCTCAAAATGTTCTACCAAATCTGTATCGATCTTACTCACCAAAGTTTTATCTGAAATCAAATCTGGGCTTCAAAAATATTGTTCGACAGTATATTCTCGCAGTGGAATCAACCAGATGTGGATTTTAAAGAATTCGAAGGAACTTTTAGAACATTTGAAATCCACTCATTTTAGTAGAGTCCATTCGATCAAAGCCTTTGATTTTTCGACACTTTTCACTACAATTCCACATTCTAAATTGAAAGAGCGACTCGCAAAAATTATAAGTAATGCATTTACAAGTAAGAACGGTAATCGCAAATACAAATATATTGTTGTTAACTATGACAAAACCTACTTTGTAAAAGAAAAGTCCGATTCTGAAAATAAGTACACGGAAACAGATATCATTCAGATGTTAAACTTTCTGATCGACAACATTTTTGTGGTGTTTGGAGGAAAGGTCTTCCAGCAAATTGTCGGAATTTCAATAGAGACGAATTGTGCCCCACTCCTTGCCGACACTTTCCTTTACTCGTACGAAGCTGAATTCATTCAATCTTTGGTCTCTGAAGGGAAAAGATACTTAGCTTCTGACTTCAACTTTACTTACAGATACATAGACGATGTGTTGTCCATCAATAATCCAAAATTCGCGGATTACCTGAGCAGTATCTATCCTTCTGCGCTTGAAGTCAAAGAAACTACAGAGACAAATAATTCAGCATCCTATTTGAACATAATGTTGTCCTACGACACTGATGGTCACATGAACACCTTACTCTATGACAAACGTGACAACTTCAATTTCAGCATTACAAACCTTCCTTTTCTGAGTAGCAACATCCCTTATCGCCTGCTGATGGCGTGTTCATATCTCAGTTGATACGCTATGCCAGAGCAAGTACCAAATATACAGATTTTGTTCTGAGAGCTAGGCGTCTTTCAGATAAGCTTCTCAGTCAGGGATATGTTTGTGACCGACTAACACCGTCACTGAGGAAGTTCTACTTTCGATATGGGGAACTCGTCATACACTATGATGTCCCACTCTCCAGAATGGTGGATGATATTCTGTCATAGACCATTTGAACCATCCAAGCACAGATTTTACTCTATATCTTTTGAAATGGAAGTAACCGGATGTGACAGTTCTACCGAATTGAAGCGGCGTGTGTTGCATGCAAGCAGGAGATGCTTACTCTTCTTGGGCACCTGGTCTCACTCCCATATCGGGAGTTCTCTTCTTTTCATGTGGTGGAGGTTTTTGTTTATTTCCTTTGGTTCCTGTTTTATCCTGATTGTGTATGCCTTCGGTTTCTGATTTTCTGAATTGTCGATTTTGTGTTGTATACAGGGATATGGTCATTATCCATATTTGTCATTGGTAGAATACCTTGCGTACTTACTTCCTGTAAGGTTTCGTAACATTCTGTTCTGCGTTTGCAGGGTAGAAGTCTAAATGCGTCAACCGGATCGAACCCTCAGCAACTATATTTGTTGACTTATCGGCACGAAAAACACAAACTTTGTAGCGAACCTTGGGTATTTGCTTCCTGTAAGGTTTCACGAAATTCAGTGCAGCGGTTTCAGATGATTGGTCGTAAATGCGTAAGCCAATCAGATACCTCGGCGGCATACGTATTTATTGATCGATCGGTAGAAGATCTTGAGTATTTGCTTCCTGTAAGATTTCGTGACATTCTGTGTAGCGGTTTTAGATGAGAAGTCGAAAATGCGTAAGCCAATCAGATCCCCCGGCAGCCATATCTGCTGACAGTTCGGCACGAAAAACACAGACGAACATTGAGAACTGGCTTCCTGTAAGGTTCCGTGAAATTCTATGATGCGGTTTCAAGGAAGTCAAAAGTGCATCAGCCAATCAGAGCCATCGGCGGCATATTTGTTGTGCGGTCGGCACTACAAACACAAACTAGGTAGAGGACCTTGAGTACTTGCCTGCTGTTCGGATTCGTGAAATTCTGAGCAGCACTTGCAGAAGAAAAGTCGAAAATGTAAAACGTGTACGCCGGAGGACGGTCAGACTCTGGAGAGACGCCGGACGACTCGCTGTGTTAATTGATCAATGAGCTACGCCCATATGAGCTAAAACCGCAATAGTGTTAAGTACCCGAAACGTGCATGTCTGGTCCATAATGCCTATTTAACTGTTCGAAATTGATGCTATAAATTTGAAGACGTTTAACATTTATACCACTTGGTGAGTGTCACTGCTTGTGGATCAGGAGTCCCCGGGGGTACATGTAGCCAAGCTTGATCAATTTCGGTTGATCGTTTTTTCAACGCATTCTAAAATTTCTGTTATCAAAATTTCTAAAATGTGGGTCCTGTAGGATCATATCCCACCCATCCTGCTACGTCTTTCAGTACACTTTTTCGACAAAAAAACTTTCACACTTTTTTGGCTTATTATTACATTGTTTAGATTTGAGGATCACTGACGAGGGTTAAGTACCCGAAACGTGCATGTCTGGTCCATGATGACAATTTATCTGTTCTTAAATGATCCTATCAATTTGAAAACGTGTAACATTTATACCTCTTGGCGAGTGTCACTGCTGGTGGACCAGGAGTCCCCGAGGGCACATGTAGCCAAGTTCGATCAATTTCGGTTGATCGTTTCTTCAACGCATTCTAAAATTCCTGTTATCAAAATTTTTTGACATTTCTAAAATGTGGGTCCTGTAGCATCATATCCCACCCATCCTGCTACGTCTTTCGGTACACTTTTTCGACAAAGTAACTTTCATACTTTTTTGACATACTATTACATTGTTAAGATTTGAGGATCACTGACGAGGGTTAAGTACCCGAAACGTGCATGTCTGGTCCATGATGCCAATTTATCCGTTCTTAAATATTGCTATCAATATGAAGACGTTTAAAATTCATTAATCGATTGTCATATTATGAGACCCTACAAAATTTTCCGTGTAAAATTTGTATGTTTTCTAATTTGCACTATCTATACATGATGTTATTTGTGTATTTTCTTGTTCAATTTCGATCAGTTGTCTTTAGTCTTTGGTAGTTGTCTCGCAAGATAATCAAGTCTCAACTAACACTAGCATTATATCGGGCATCGGTGTGACCAACGAAGTACAAATGTCCACCACTTGTGAATTGTGAAGGCAATGACATTATTTCCCTGATTGATTCCGACTTTCACATCACGAATTGTGAAACGCATCGAGAAAATTCTTTCAGCAAACATTTGTTCAAGACATTCACGTGGATTGTAAGTAACATGTTCATGTTTGCCTGTTAAAGCGTCCTTAACGGTGTCAAAATATCAATAGCAGATATGAAAACTTATACTTGAGACAAAGAATCGCATTGAAGGATGTCTGTGACGGAAGTAATTTGTAATTAATTTGACCATTTTATTCTTATTACAGAATATTTTCTTTATTTTTAAACATTTTTGTTCTATTTCACATTATTTTTAGCAAGAGTTTAGCTTTTCCCCTATTTGATACGGCATTACAGAAGTGACAAATGAAAATGTTCCAATTTTAAAATTTATTGAAAAAACATTTCAAACCAATACTAAAACCCCATACATGTTTTTTGCATAGTATATCCTCAATAGTGGTACTTCCAATTTAACGTGACAAATACGGATAATGCGGACTTTCGACTAATTATCAGACAAGACAGAGTTCCCTCTAGTCTGATTTTTGACTTGTGTAAAGAGTGCGCGGCTCAAAATGGCCAAATATATACTGTAAAATTGGTTATTTTTCACGGGGGGATTTGCGATAATAACATCAAGACGTTTCGCGTGGAGGAAATATTCACGATAAAAATGTCTTTCACATTGTAAAAATGCAGCGGAAGTATTTTCGTGTGGGGATAATTTTCGCGACGTCACTTGGATCCCGAAAAACGCGAAAATTACCTCCACGCGAAAATTTTCACGTTTACAGTATCATATGAAATATTATGCTTTTAGGAACTTTAAACATCGACGGCGGGTGCGGCTAGCTAACAGGGGATGCTTACTCCTCCCGGGCACCTGGTCCCACCTCTAGCTTGCTAGGGGTCCGTCGATGCTTAATTTTGTGCTCTATTGTCAGTGCTGTTGAGATTTTCGTCAGGATCTTCTTTAACTCATTTAAATTTATCATTTATAACTTCGGAATGTTGTTCATTCCGAGGTTCGCAGCAGTTGCATTGGAAATTCTAATAATTTTGCCTTACCTCCTCGATTTTCAGACTGAATAACTGATGAGTACCTTTTCGTGTTTATTAATATTAAGTCGAAAGGTAAGTTACAACGAAAATCGTTGGAAGATAAAAGAGAATTTGGTATTTAATGATATCTAATGGTCAATTTTGAACAGGGATTTAAGTTCCCATGGATCCAATTTTGCTATCAAAGCGCTTAAAGTTAGACTTGTTTAATATGCCATATGACATTGTTAACATTGAGGATCACTGACGAGCGTTAAGTACCCGAAACTTGCATGTCCGGTCCATGCTGCCAATATAACTGTTCTGAAATGGTACTATTGAATTTGAGGACGTTTAACATTCTACATTTGTACTTTATTTTTCGATTTATCATAGGCGTATTAGTTAATCATTGTACGATTACTTGATTCTGTATTTCTTTACGCATTTGTTCGGTCATTTTCCATTGTTATCATTTTAAGCACAATATATTTTTACATGCGTAATATCTATCGAAACTAAGTGCTGAGGGACCCACAAGATTCTAAATTGGATAAACAATGTATAATTATTTATTTACTTTCAATCTCTTTACCTGGACGGAGGGGTTTTTGATTTGATAAAGCCAACTATCATTGCTATCGCTTTCAACTTTTCAAAGAAAACAGAATTTCCTTTAGAAATAGTACACTATTAAATGGACAAATAACATATAAGTCAACAAAACTGTTAATGTAAGTTATAAATGAAAGCTTAAAAGCAATTATCAAGTTGAATATTTTGTTTTGAATGTAATTCTTGAAATATTGAGAAATTCATTCAATGTCTGCGTAAGTATAAACGCGGATTCATACATCATACAATTTGGTTCTGGTGATTTCATTTTCGTACTTGAAACGTTTCGTAATCGGATATATTAAAGTGGGCTTTGACCGTTTTGTGATATTCTTTTTTCTAGATGACAAATATGGATAATGACAATATCCCTGTATACAGCACAAAATCGATAATTCAGAAAATCAGAAACCGAAGGCATACAAAATCAGGATAAAACAGGAACCAAAGCAAACAAACAAAAAACTCCACCACACGAAAAGAAGCGAACTCCCGTTATGGGAGTGCGATCAGGTGCCCAGGAAGAGTAAGCAACTCCTGTTTGCATGCAAAACCCGCCGCTTCAATTCGGTAGAACTGTCACGTCCGGTTACTTCCATTTCGGAAGACACAGAGTACAAACTTTGGTTGGATGGTTCAAATTGTCTATGACAGATACTTTACTAATACAATACAAATCAACATTGTTTATGACCTTTTACTTATGATAAGTACAAACATCCGACTAACTTTCGATCGCGCTGTTTGCACGAAGAAAATAATCGTAGAAAATCTACATAAGAAATTACGGAATGGTTGTGGTGTCTTTCAACAGATTAAGGCAAACAATATAGTTGCTGTTAGAAGTTATTACTTATCATTATACATTATCGTACTATTTAATGATTGAATTTCTCCCCAAACTTCGATGACTGTTGCCATTACGAACATTTTTTTCAAAAGGTCCATTTTGAAAGTATACTGCATCAGTTAATCAACCAAAATAGTAATCCCTTCTATTTTGCCAACCTGATTATGTTCTTCTTAGACACAGATGTTACACAAATTAAAATCACAACAAAAAAGGAAATACTAAAACATGCATGTGTACATATTTGAACCGTAGATCAATGGAGCAGACTTCGAATTAGAAAACAAGTAGTTTAAAGGTCCCATTCTAATTTTCATACATGATGGTATTTCTATTTTGTACACAGATCTAATATGTACTCTTTTTATAACCTTTACCTTTGCTACCACGCAAATGCGTTTTATACAAATTAAAAGACATTTAAAGCACGTTTTAATTAGTAAGTCGTGAAGGATGATATGATTATGAGTTACACAAATTTCAAGCTTACAATAGATATTTAATTTTGATGAATATATGAAATTATATTGATTTTAATCTAAATCTGGATATTTTTTAACATTCAATTTATAGGCGTCTGTTCCGATGATTTTTTATGATATGATTAAATATGCTGAACATATCAATCTTCAATATGTATCTATTCTTGTCTACGCCTTCCATGTCTTAATTCATAATGGACCAGAATTCAGTTATTTTGATAGAAGGGATTTCTATTGACCCAATGAATAAGTTCGCCTAAAGAAATTTAAAGCCATCTTGATAAAGTCATATTAATACATTTTTTTTTGACATAACATTATATCATTCTGAGTGAAACATCATTTTATACGTATATTATATTTTTGATACCAAAATATTTCTAGAGATCATAAAAGATAAATAATACTGCGAAGGATTAATGCAACTATTTTATGGGGGGTGCAAGCTCCTTGTCGTCTGAGCAACAAGAAACAAATATAGAAAGAAAACAGAGAGAGAGAGAGAGAGAGAGAGAGAGAGAGAGAGAGAGAGAGAGAGCGAGAGAGAGAGAGAGAGAGAGAGAGAGAGAGAGAGAGAGAGAGGAGGAAATCTTCAACAAGCAAAACACAAAGAAACCAAAAAAGTAAACACAGACGGAAAACAAGAGACCAAACAAGGACAAGGACGACCACAGGGAAGGAAAGACATCAAAATAGCAATCACAAAGACATCAAATAAAGAATGAGACCAACGGGCAATACAAGCATAAATAAAGAATGAGACCAACGGGTAATATCAAATACAAATAAAGAATGAGACCAACGGGTAATACAAAACACAAATAAAGAATGAGACCAACGGGTAATACCAAACACAAATCAAGAAAGAGACCAACAGGTAATATCAAACACAAATAAAGAATGAGACCAACGGGTAATACAAAACACAAATAAAGAATGAGACCAACGGGTAATACCAAACACAAATCAAGAAGGAGACCAACAGGTAATATCAAACACAAATTAAGAATGAGACCAACGGGCAATACCAAACACAAATAAAGAAGGAGACCAACAGGAAATACCAAACACAAATAAAGGAGACCAACGGGCAATACCAAACACAAATAAAGGAGACCAACGGGCAATACCAAACGCAAATAAAGAATGAGACCAACGGGCAATACCAAACACAAATAAAGAAGGAGACCAACGGGCAATACCAAACACAAATAAAGAAGGAGACCAACGGGCAATACCAAACACAAATAAAGAAGGAGACCAACAGGAAATACCAAACACGAATAGAGAATTAGACTAAGGGGTAATATCAAACACATATACAAACGTATAGTATTATGCTTTAGACAAAAGTCTGAGTTTCTTTTTTGGACATAATAACTTTCACACTCTTTGGCCATAGTACATTATTTAGATTGAGAATCACTGACGAGGGATAAGTACCCGAAGCATGCATGTCTGGTCCATGCTGCTTTATCTGTTCGTTTAACATTGATGACTTTTTTTGTTTTTGTTTTTTAAAGACGTTTAACATTTGAAGACGCTTAACATTGCAATCGAGTTCTCAGAACCACTTCATACCAATACATGAAACAACAAAATCTCTAAATGGTGACTTTTTCTCATTTCACTAATGTTCTTTATAATTAGTGAACTCTACTTTCTCACCTACTTTTGAAAAAAAATATATAAAAACTTTGATTTGTGCAAGACTTTCTATAGGTGAGAGATGAGGCTTCATATCTCACGTGACTGAGTATTCATTGCGACAAGACCCTCGGATTCTTAGTGATGGTGACCATGATCTTTGAAATCTTGAACCTGAATATAACGTTTGAATGAAAAATGACATGATTTCATGTTTCAAGTACATATTTTTTTGCGATATGATGCTTTTATTATTGCAGGAATTTTCTACCTTGACCCTGGAGTCCAACATCCTGGTTTTACTTTTGAAACGTGTAGTTTAGAACATAGTTTTGAATAGAGTGGGAGCTTTTCATTTTTCACATGTGTGTCTTTCTTGTAACAAGATATTTCCGATTTTTCCAAAATTGGCGACCTTGTGAAATTAATCTCCTTTTGCCTTTGACACCCAGAAGTAGGATATTACAAATTTATGAGTCTGTTGCCTTCTTTTTCTTTTTGGTATTTATTCCATTGTCACTCATGGCATAAAATTTCAATGAAAGAAAACGAAATTATTCTGATGATGTAATATTCCGAAGCGCCAGTGTTTGTGTAAACGGAAAAGCAGAAAAAGCTTTCTAATCCCCAAATGTATCGAACAGATTTAAGAAAATTGAATCTAAAGCAGTAAATGGAAAGCACAAAGAACTGCATGAAATTTAAGCGAAAGCATCAAGCTATGAATGCTTGATATCAGTCAGGAAAAATCCATTTCGATAACTTACAAATCTCTAAAGTAGTAACCCCTAAAACATTTTAATACCGCTTCAAGAAATTATAATCTCCTTGCAATTGGCTTCCGGGAAACCAAAAAAAAAAAAAAAAAGAAATTCGATGAATTTGGGATTTCGTGTACTTTGGTGGTTACAGAAAACATAGTATGAATACAGAAATCACAAAATCGAAACGAAACAAAATTACGTTACTTCGACACCTGCGTTTAACTGTCTTGTTTGTGTGGTCATCATGCAATGAGGAGGAAATTACTCCAAGCGATTGTTCTTTCTCCAGTCCTTCTGGGTAACCGGAAAAGTGGTTGGGTTGTGCGCACGTAATCGAGATAACCACATCATGCAAACTACCATGGCAAATGACCGTTCTAAGGCGTCACCGACTGTCCCTTATACTCTTTGGTTTATACGTTGTCTTTCGTGTTTGATGCACTGATGTATTATGTGTGTCTGGCCTTGCCCCTTTGTGTCTCTTGCTGTGCTTGTCTGTTCTGTGTTTTTGCATTGGGATGTTTCGATGTTTTGCCATAGATGCTGCAATTACGTCTTGTTAGAGATTCCCTCCTTTCTTTTAATCGTCTGATCTAAAGAAAAAAGGAAGTGTCCCAACTCTGCTGTCAAGGAGAAGAGTTTATGGTAAAACTTTTGACAGTAAGTGTTTTGAATATTTTCCCCTGACATGGTCACCATAGCACTTTCTATATAGACATAACCTCAGACAGTGCATGTATTTAATATATCGTTTGATATCGCGGCTAACCAAACAGGGGATGCTTACTCCTCCCGGACACCTGGTCCCTTCTCTAGCTTGCTACATGTAGGGAGCCTCGATGCTCAATTTGGTGCTCTGTTGTGTGTGCTGTTGAGACTATCGTCAGGATCGTCTTTAACTCTTTTCAAACAATGCTCCAGGCAAGCATGTGTCGGATAAGGAGTTCTCATCAATTGTACTGGCTTTTACTTATTTCAAACATGTGGTTTTCAACCATTACATAACAGTACAAAATGACTCAGTGAAATTCACACACAATGATTATTTATAGGCACCATATTGATCAATTGTAAATTCTGCGTGATGAAGACTGAACTGTTGAAAGTTTCGGAAAAGTGGGAAGGTTGTGCGCACGTAATCCAGGATAACCACACCTTCTGCTATTTCCATGGCAGACGGCCGTCCTAAGTCGGCACCGGTTGCCCATTGGCCTCGTTGGTTTATGTCTAGTCCTTTGTGTGTGATGTTTCTGTGTTGTGTGTTGACGTTCCTTGTCCCTTATGCGTCTCTTTCCGTGCTTGTCTGCTTTGTGTTTTTGCATTGGGTGTTTTGGGGTTTTGCTGTGGGTGCTACAACCGGGTGTTGTTGGAGATCCCCTCCTTTGTTTCTTGTATATTTCATCTACAAGCGTATGTGAATTGAGAAGAAAAATGGAAGGATGGTGCAAGAATGCATGCTTACTTTGACAGACGTTTTTGATGAAATTGCAAATTTCAACATCAGAATTTTCAAGTATATCAATGAAATAATTTTCCTCCAAGGTTTAAGCCCCTCCTTAGAACCAGCGTTAGAAATTAAGGGACTGGAAATTTAAAAAGTAAAACCAATCTATCCCGGAATCTGTTTCTAGCTCTACACGAAGAATGAATAATAATCTACTGTCAGTGAGCAGCCTTCATGACTGCCAGCTAGGGAGCAGATTTCGTGACTGCCAGCTAGGGAGCAGTCTTAATGACTGCTAGTAAACAGCCTTCGTAACTACAAGGGAACATATTTCGTGACTGCCAGGGAGCAATCTTCATAACTGCCAGTGAGCAGATTACGTGACTCTCAGGGAGCAGCCTTCGTGAGGAATGGTCAGTGTTGAAATATAATATCATGACATTATAAAGAGCAAAAGTCTAGACTTGACTTTAACTTTCTACCAAATAACCTTCTAAGCACTGAGCTATGACATAAGGCAGATAAATTTCTGTGTTGGAGAATTCACTTTTTCTTTTTTTAAGTCAAGAATTTGTGAGGAATTGTCAATATTGAAATATAATAGCATGACATTTTTAAGAGCGAAACTCTAGACTTGACCTAAACGTTCTGCCAAAGAACCTTCTAAGCACAGAACATCAGGAAGATAATTTTTTTGTGGCGGAGAATTAAGCATTTTTTTTCAAATCAGAAATCTATATCGAGTCAAGAATTTACAAATATTTTTGAATCAGTAGTCAAATGTAAAATATACCGTATACTATATGCAAATTAAGGCAAGTGGTACTCTACGCCCGAAAACTCGCAATCTCTCGTTAAATTGCTAATTTCTACAAGAATCATGTATATTCTACACATGCACAGTGTGAATTTTTACATCAGATTTCGGTTGACGTAATTCTAGAACTGCTTTGTATTTCAAATCTCCTGTTTATAACGTTCATATTTCGCAATTACAGTTTAAAACCTTGAAAACCAAGGGTCTTTATGTCCGCTCACATATTTGTCACAAAATAATAGATTGGTTAAAAAGCCCTGCTAAGAGACATAGGTCTGAATACATACATGTACAATGGCTTTATAATTACTATCATCTCCTTACTAGATAGAAAATAAACTTTAACGAAAACAAATTTTGTTTCATTGTAACACATTTTGATTATATGAATTTTCTTATCCACTTTCCATGATGCGAAAATAGTATAAGTCAAAATAAGATGCTTTAACGTAAACACCCCCGTGATACCGTTTTTCATCCCTTTAATACTATAACTACGAAACAGCTGATCGGTTTGTATCGTGCAGAGTTTCTTCACGAGATTAAATTCCATACCATCGTAAATAGAATCTGACTGGTCACATATTGCTAATTGATTGTGAAAAGCTCCCGATCGCCAATTACATCTTCACAAAAGAAAATTGTCGGATTGATTTATGACGTCTGACAAAGGATGCTATCCGGTGTGTAACATTAAATCCGTAAGATAAATATTGAATTTTCGATTAAATAATTAATTTGTTCAATTTTTCAGTCACAATTACTTTACGAATTGAAACATTACTTTTAAAATCTATTGTAGCGAACGAATACGAATGTACCGTAGAACATTTACATGTAAAAGTCGTACTTTTTTAACGTTCCGCATTTAATTGCTCCAAATGAATCACACGATCCAAAGAATCTAAGTCCTCTTGTTCTTTTAAATCAGTTCAAAAGCGATAATATATTTCTTTTTAGCTAAATAAGATCAATTTGTTTGCATTTTTTTTCTGTCATTGGAAAGTTTTCTTGAAATTCATCATCATAATGGCCAAGGGAAAGAGATACAGTTTCCATTGCTTCATTTTATACTGAATCATCAAATGTAGAATGTAAACGTCTTCAAATTGATTAGCATCATTCCGGAACAGATAAATTAGCAACGTGGACCCGACATGCACGTTTCGGGTACATAACCCTCATCAGTGATCCTAAATCTAAACAATGTAATATGCCAAAAAAGTATGAAAGTTACTATGTCGAAAAAGTGTACCGAAAGACGTAGCAGGATGGGCGGGATATGATGCTACAAGACCCACTTTTTAGAAATTTCAAGAAATTTTGATAACAGAAATTTAAAATGCGTTGAAGAATCGATCAACCAAAATTGATCGAACTTGGCTACATGTGCCCTCGGGGACTCCTGGTCCACCAGCAGTGACACTCACCAAGTGGTATAAATGTAAACGTCTTCAAATTGAATAGCATCATTCCAGAACAGACAAATTAGCAACATGGACAATTCCGATGCACAGTTTCGACAATCTATGACATTCTTTATCGGTGCTCATATTCAAAAGATTTTAATTTTTCGTCATAATTTGTTTTTCAACTGCGTATCTATCATCCTGTTTAAATACGATTTTTTTTAATAAATTCTAATCAATTCATGTTTCAGTAAGTTGCACATCTCTAACAAATTTCAATTTAATTGCCCCGATTAAAATTCATTTCTGATAGTATACGAATTCATCATTCATGATTTACTCTTACGTACAAGTATTAGGGTGCTAAATTTATTCCAAAGGGTGCCATTAGCATGTATTTTGTCCTAGTAACGGGGGTACGTTATAAGATACTAAATTGTTGTAGACAAGCTAAATGAAATATTCATCAACAAACATCGCTTAACAGTTAAGCTAAATTGCTTTATTCACGCTACTTACCGGTACTATTTTTGTATGTGGCATCGTGTTTTGGACCAAAATTCCTTAAACGATGCGGAGTTGTTTTCTTGAATTTCACACCATGTGTCACCGGGGCAGTAGATTCCCAATTACAATAGTCATGTTCAAAGTTACATACATCGGCAAAGATGAACCCATTATAACACAAATGGCAAACAAGAAATCCTAGAAAAGCATAAACTTCCATCGTGGAAGAGATGGGAACATTATGTCTTTTTAGTCCCCATCGCCTTGTCTTTTATCGTTGATGTATACATCCCATTCGTCATTACAATCGGTTACGTATGATGAACTGGAAATTCGTCAATAAAAGGAAGAACGCACAGAGGGCTAGAATCATTCAGCATCAGCATCCTTTTTGGAATGGTTGAAAATTTAATCGTGTACTGTACATTCCACCGCAATAGAAGACAATTTAGCTCACAATCGAAGGTTATCATCGGATAAAAATTAAAAAATGACAAAATGTCAGGAGTATTTGATGTCATTTCCTCAATTGTTAAATAGTTTATGTCTATCTATACTTCTTGCTGATGAAAGCATTTTATAGCTTAAATCTTAGATAGCTTTAGAGACACATAACTCAATCTAGCCAAACATAATGGATCAATAAACAATTTCTCTCTTTCCCACCTGTCACTCTAGGGGAAAATAATATTGAATTAAGGTTCATTAAGCAAACCAAATCTTAAATGCCAACATTGTAAAATATCGCGTACATGGCATAAAAAATAACGGCTTGAACGATACTTATTGCCTTATTGAATATCTATGAAATCCCAAACGCCATCTGGACGGGCCGATATTTGCCTACTCTCTGATCCATAACTGGTCTTTGACGTCTTGTTAAGGGGTTGACGAAGATAATGGACCGGTGTCATTTACAACGACCGGTTATCATCCTTAGTTGTTATGCTAATCTCTTGATCAATCATTATTAAATAACGCGGAGGAGGTAAAAGATGATGCAGAAGAAAAAAATCCATCAAAGTCCCCACCCTAGTTTAAATCGAACACTTATTTTACGTATGACGCCTGATTGTCTGGAATTTCACGACTGTTTAACAACATTGTCATATTATGTCTTCTTTCAAATTATAGACTGTCAATTGTTTCCACGTCGGGCGCATTATAGAATTATATTTTTCAATCAATCCCGGAAACATCGTAATATTGGAATGCATGGAGCGAAAACTTGCTTGCAACTGGTACATTCAAGTCAAAATGCCAAAGGCAACTGAGGACAAATGACAGAATAAATAGGGGTCTGCTATTCAGACGTGACACGTATTTAAGAGAAAATTCTGTATACCATAAATCAAGCATTCGATTTCGGAGCAAAATATCTGGAGGGAAAAGGAGAAATCTTGAATAAACGAACTTCACTTGAGCGTAATTGTTTTGCATTATTTGACCACTATATCGTCTCGTATATTTACAGTTACTATACTGTGACTGTGCACGATTTAAAAAAAAGCTTCATTTTTCTTAAGGTATCCGGTGTGCAATTCCTGTCTTTTTACATCATTTCCAATGTAAAGTATGGCAATTTCTATTACTGAATTGTATTTTTTTAAACTTCATAAATTCTATCACTTCTTTGGAAGAGGAAAACAGCTAAGTCAGATAACTTTTTTCCAATCCCTTTGATGTAATTATCAATAAAATATGTTTAATCTATAACTTCTAAATTTTATGAATTTTCTAAAGCCCTGAATACAAATATGCAACTCTCAGGCCTGCAATATTAAAGGACAGAAACTTTTGTTTTACTTCGATAACTTATATGTATGACAAATATAGATAATGACCATATCCCTGTATACAGCACAAAATCGATAATTCAGAAAATCAGAAACCGAAGGCATACAAAATCAGGATAAAACAGGAAGTAAAGCAAACAAACAAAAACCTCCACCACATGAAAAGAAGCACACTCCCGATATGGAAGTGAGCACATTTGAAAGTTTTTATAGCACAATTTTATAGCACAATTTCAAAGTTAATGCCTCATAATAAATTCCCCTATCTTTTATTTCTCTCAAAACTCTGAAATCTGTATTAAGTCTGTATCTGTACGAACATCCGGAATAAAATAACCCCACAAAGTGATATTCAATGCGATAAGGTTCAGACAAACATTTTGTTCATCTAGGTTCCTATTTTTTTAAAATAATATACTCAATAACAAAATATTTAGCCGTGGCATTTCAATTCCTTATTAACGTTTCACTGATGAAGAACCATATTTCCTATGACAGATCTGTTCGAATCGCGACGTACATCTGCCAACGAATTCCTTTTGTGTTATAAAAACTTGAAAGATTTCAAAGAATTAGTACCTGTGGCTATAAGTGCACGTCTTTAAGATGCCGAGATGTCAATCTCTAAAGTAGGCTTAAGTAACTGTTAAGATTGTATAGATTCTAGATGTATCGCGAGATAAAAGCGATCTAGACATATCTATAATACAGTATGGTAAACTTTATTACTGGTAAGATACATGTACAATAAAAAAAATATTTTTTTGTGAAAGAATTCGGATAAACCGGTACTTGTTAGACTCTTAATACATAGGTCTTAAAAATCAAAGAGTTAAAACTTTTGTATAACCTAGGTATTTTGTACATGTTATAAAGAGAAAATAGACGATTTAAATGTTTGAAAGTTATTCCTTTTTTTGGACCCAAAAATATTCTTTCTGAGATATGGGTATTATTTCCTTTTAGAAAATACACAGTTTATACATGTAGTACATTGCCAGGCACAGAAAAAAATGCCCTTTTGTTCATTGGATTAATGTTGATTAAAACAACTGAGGATCAAACATATAGAAGCGCCTTATTAACTACATAAAAAGGTAAGAAGTGGAAGTATTTTCGATTGTTTTCAAATGTCAGGAGATGGAAAGCAGCATGTATTAACATTTGTTTGTGACAAGTTTGTAATTGCTTGATATTCAACTTCACAATCTTTTTCATAATTCCATATGGTCGAATTCAACAACATCTATAATTGCTTAATATATGTGGTTTTTTTTTTTTTTTTTTTTTTGTATGCAGTTGAATAGTATTTACTTTCTTTTTTACTTTGAAGAAAGATTTTTAAAAGAAGGTGTATCAAAAATATTAAGTAGATTGAAATATTTCTTTCAGAGGAAGGAATGATAACAAATAAAAACACAAACACTCAAATACACACATTTTCGGCCCCTTGGACTTTATCAAGTAGATCGTCGCTTGTTACACTTGACGCGTTGTTGAATTCGACCATATGGAATTATGAAAAAGAATGTGAAGGTGAATATCAAGCAATTACATTTGTGTATTTGAGTGTTTGTGTTTTTATTTGTAAAAATATTTAGTTTTGTGTACGCAGTACAAGAATTGACCTATCCAAATTGCTTTCTATTTTCGGCATTTTGATTTTTTTTTTTCATAGAGTGAATTGAACTAATTATACATAGGTAAAGCACTGCGACATAAAAATCGACTGTTGAAAAGTTACTTCGTCAAATGCTGGTCAAGTGCATGCTTTAGAGAGCAGTTTTTAGTGTCGTATGCCTTTTTTTTCTATGTAAATGTAAAGTGCATATTTTTGTAATCTATGGCCTTTCGACTTACTGCTGTTGCAATGACAAATATGGATAATGACCATATCCCTGTTTACAGTACAAAATCGATAATTCAGAAAATCAGAAACCGAGGCATACGAAATCTGGATAAAACAGGAACAAAAGCAAACAAACAAAAACCTCCACCATATGAAAAGAAGCGAACTTCCAATATGAGAGTGAGACCAGGTGCCCAGGAAGAGTAAGCATCTCCTGCTTGCATGCAACACCCGCCGCTTCAATTCGGTAGAACTGTCACATTCGGTAACTTCCATTTCGGAAGACATGGAGTGCAATCTTGGGTTGGATGGTTCAAATGGTCTACGACAGAATATCACCCATCATTCTGGAGGGTGGGCCATCATAGTGTATGACGAGTTCCCAATATCGACCGTAGAACTTCCTCAGTGACGATGTTAGTCGGTCACAAACATATCCCTGACTGAGAAGCTTATCTGACAGACGCCTAGCTCTCAGAACAAAATCCGTATATTTCGTACTTGCTCTGGCATAGCGTATCAACTGAGATATGAACACGCCATAAGCAGGCGATGAAGGAATGTTGCTACTCAGAAAAGGAAAGTTTGTAATGCTGAAATTGAAGTTGTCACGTTTGTCATAGAGTGAGGTGTTCATGTGACCATCAGTGTCGTAGGACAACATTATGTCCAAATAGGATGCTGAATTATTTGTCTCTGTAGTTTCTTTGACTTCAAGCTCCGAAGGATAGATACTGCTCAGGAAATCCGCGAATTTTGGATTATTGATGGACAACACATCGTCTATGTATCTGTAAGTGAAGTTGAAGTCAGAAGCTAAGTATCGTTTCCCTTCAGAGACCATAGATTGAATGAATTCAGCTTCGTACGAGTAAAGAAAAATGTCGGCAAGGAGTGGGGCACAATTGGTCCCCATTGGAATTCCGACAATTTGCTGGAAGACCTTTCCTCCAAACACCACAACAGTGTTGTCGATCAAAGTTTAACATCTGAATAATATCTGTTTCAGTGTACTTATTTTCAGAATCGGACTTTTCTTTTACAAAGTAGGTTTTGTCATAGTTCACAACAATAAATTTGTATTTGCGATTACCGTTCTTACTTGTAAACGCATTACTTATAATTTTTGCGAGTCTTTCTTTCAATTTAGAATGTGGAATTGTAGTGTAAAGTGTCGAAAAATAAAAGGCTTTGATCGAATGAACTTTACTAAAATGAGTGTATTTCAGATGTTTTAAAAGTTCCTTCAAATTCTTTAAAATCCACATCTGTTTGATACCACTGCGAGAATATACTGTTGAACAATATTTTTGAAGCCCAGATTTGATTTCAGATAAAACTTTGGTGAGTAAGATCGATACAGATTTGGTAGAACATTTTGAGGAACCAGCGATGAAACGTTGTTTGTACGGATTCTTATGCATTTTAGGTATGCAGTATAAGTATGGTAAATCTAAATCTAAATTGTTAGTTTGGAAGCCAAAGGAAGCAAGAGCAATATCAACTTACAACATGTACAATGAAGAGTCTTTGGCTTTTCGACTTACTGTTGTTGCAATAAAAGCTTACAATGAAGAGTCTTTTTTCGTTTATGCGTTAAACAAAAAAATCTATGTAACTGAATGAAATAGAAGGCATTTTGCTTGTTATGGATATATTTTATATACGCGGACATCGTACTTCGAACGGACTTTGTAACTTAAACAAAATGTTTATTTAATTCCAATGAACATCTCGAATACTTTGTGCGAAGGATTTAATTGTTTTTCTTGTGTGAAAATACATAAAAAGGAGCTGTTAAGATAAGGCGTAAAATCTGCCCTGAAAAGTGGAATTTTGAAAATTGAAATTTCAATAACTTTTTTTTTGTAAAATGTATACCTTTACGGCATCCCATCAGAAAATGAAGTTGTTTTTCATCTGTTTTGCATAATATTCCTAATTTTTGGTAAAAACCAAAATCTTTTTCTCATAGAAATCAATAGAAAACGGAAAAGTTTTATTGAACATTGTTCCCCCTGGATATACAGAAAGCTACTTTTACTGGAGGTGTGTATCCACGATACAAACTTTTTGGCAAAGTGGGGTTCGGTATCTCCGGGGGAACATAACCCTAGAGGCGAAAACAAAAAATTGAAAGGGTGCATTTTTTAAGAATTTATTTTTATCATTTTTTTTTTCAAACTACATACAATTTACATAAAATAATATCGTAATGTATGAGTAGAATGGTTTTTTAATGAAAGAAGAGAGAGAGAGAGAGAGAGAGAGAGAGAGAGAGAGAGAGGACAAATACAGGTACACCTTTCATAAACACATTTATACCACATATTACTCATTGTTACCAAATATGTGTGACAACAAGTTCCATCTACTCTTAAAACTTAAGTATTTCTTTTTGTGAAAATATATTGATTTTTCGATGACTTAAGCTCTATAAAAAAACTCTTATAATTGGAATACTCTTATTCATTTTTTGTTTATATATATGTTTTTTTGCCAGGGTTATTATAAGATTTAACAAATGTTGGGGTTTTTTTGCATTTTTTTCATGAGACAAATATCATTATTGCTGAAAGTTATTTGAATATTACAGTTTTGAAAAAGTCATATTTCTAAGTCTTTCCAAAAATTTTCGACATGTTTGCAGTTGCAGAAAAGATGTAAAATTGTTTCTGGATTTTCATTACAGAAAGTGCATAGATTTGAACTTAACATAATCATTGAATTTGAATAACATATCATTTGTACCGATACATCTATGGATTATTCTATATTGTAGCCACCTTAGAGTTGTATCTTGTGTTATTTTAATATTATTCATATTAATGAGTTTCCAATCATTGTCATCAATATCTAAATCTAGAGATAATTTCCATTTTTCTTTATAATTCTGTTTATATTTTAGATCAAAAATGAAGACATCATACACTGAAAGTTTACTGTTCTTATTTCTTAATATTGTTCTGACAAATAAAGGGATGATCGGAAAGCACAATTTGAAAGATGAAAAGAAGCAAGGTCATGATCAAATTTCTGACAAAGATTTTCAAAACTAATAAGTGAACTAGTTTTATCAATAAAATCATGAATATACCTGATACCTTTTTAGAACCATGATTCATAGAATATTGACTTATTATCTATTTTATATCATTTTTTTTTAATTTACCTTTTTACCATAAAATGAAGCACATTTGACTATTTTTCCTCTTTAGTCCATCAAAAGTTGTATACTTAATGTGATTGAATATTAAAATATACAAGAATTAGGAACGAAATAAGCAAGAGTGATATTCATTTCTCCGCCAATGTGTATTTCGCGCTGATAGGCTTACATTGTAGCCATTGAATGAAGAATAAGACCGTATTTTAAGTTCCGGATTTCATTATTTACCGATTAAAGGAGGAAGAGCGTTCGAAATGTATTTCGGATATGTAGACATACGTGAAGCGCCGAATAAATTGATTTCTAGTGCGTCAAGCACAAAAATATTGATTCTACAAAAATTCTATTGGGATTTGAATAATACAATCAACTTAATATGGATTCTCTGTAAAAACCTAAAACAGCTGGCCACGGCATGTCATGGATTTTCATGAAACTTTCTGTAATCATTATACTTAATGCAAAAACAATGAAAACAAACCATATTGGTATAGTTGAACCACGGTTGCCATGGTCACGGGGTCCATCTATTTGACACCCTCATATATATGAGAAGTAAGACATATTGTGACATGTCAGCTCCGAAAAAGAACGTCAGGACACCGGTCAAAAATAAATAATAAAGGAAGTCAACTCCTTTATCGACATTTTGACCAGGCGGATCATTCTGTTTTATCTTTGAGAGTCGGAATCCTGGAGAAAATATATCACCCCACAAACAATCCCAATTTGAGCACACCTTTCCGTCGCAACAGAGAAGAGTTCTGGAAAAAAATCTTAATTCTGCAGCGCCCTATGGGTGCAACGATAACATCAGCACTATAGGAAACTTAACAAGTCCCGGTTGTCAATCGGTAAATGTGACTAGCTTATTCAACAGACCACAAAGAAGACCTCGAAGTCATGGCATCCGAAAATATAATAGGCCTGAGATACATAGTTTCTCCTTCGATGACTTGGTTCCATTTTTGAATGAGCCTCTAGGCCTGCATTATATTCGTACCAAATTATACTCTGTTCCTTTACGGAAGTTACACGAAATCTACGATTATACGAAGGAGCTTGCATATACCGATACACGTTCTCCAGAATACAGACTACAAGGAGTCATTTTGGACATTTCTACTTTTCGTTTATTTCAAGCAGTTAGATCAGATAAGTCAGAGGAGAATACAAACCGTCTTTTCATTAAAGTAAGATTTGCAAACAAAGGTATTGATAACTTGAATCTTGGTCAAATTTTGAATCACAAAACTGTCACAGAAAAAATCCCACCATATTTCAAAAGAAAAGAAACTCCTTAGATTTCCTATAGCTACACACCAACAGCTGCATCTAAAATTTACAATTACAAACGATTCCTGCAGAGTATTGATTTAGGTAATCCCTTACTACATCCACTTCCCTGCGAATGTTCTTCATCGGATTTCAACTACTCTCCTTGTGGACACGTTATTACTGGTGACCTTAGTATAGTCAAGAACGACAAGTTGAGAGCATTGTTAATAAAGGGTCCCAAATACAGAGAAAGTATTTCCTTTACATGGAACCAAAATGTCAAAATTATCATGGATTCTTGTGAGGAATATGCAAGACGTTGGGCAAAGAAAGAGGATGTACAGCTCGACAACCTTTCCGAATGGATAAAATCAATCAGAGGGTTACTTTTATCTAGAATTAACGGATTAAAATCAACTGTGAACACCAGATTCGTGTCTATATTTAAAGACCCTGAGGTTATTAAAGAGCTTACCTACCTCCAAGAAGATTATGTCATCACACCAGTGGACAAAGCCTCAAATAATTACACATTTACTTGCAAAAAGTACTATTTCGACAGTCTAGTTAAATAGTTGGGTTTAAATTCGACACCTGGAAATCCCACTTACATCCCAACAAACCTTTCTGCCTCTGAAATAATAGATAACCATCAATCAGCTCTTGCTTTCTTTGGCTTCGACACTACCAATTTAGATTTAGATTTACCATACTTATACTGCATAACTAAAATGCATAAGAATCCGTACAAACAACGTTTCATCGCTGGTTCCTCAAAATGTTCTACCAAATCTGTATCGATCTTACTCACCAAAGTTTTATCTGAAATCAAATCTGGGCTTCAAAAATATTGTTCGACAGTATATTCTCGCAGTGGTATCAACCAGATGTGGATTTTAAAGAATTCGAAGGAACTTTTAGAACATCTGAAATCCACTCATTTTAGTAGAGTCCATTCGATCAAAGCCTTTGATTTTTCGACATTTTACTCTACAATTCCACATTCTAAATTGAAAGAAAGACTCGCAAAAATTATAAGTAATGCGTTTACAAGTAAGAACGGTAATCGCAAATACAAATCAATTGTTGTAAACTATGACAAAACCTACTTTATAAAAGAAAAGTCCGATTCTGAAAATAAGTACATTGAAACAGACATTATTCAGATGTTAAACTTTCTGATCGACAACATTTTTGTGGTGTTTGGAGGAAAGGTCTTCCAGCAAAATGTCGGAATTCCAATGGGGACCAATTGTGCCCCACTCCTTGCCGACATTTTCCTTTACTCGTACGAAGCTGAATTCATTCAATCTTTGGTCTCTGAAGGAAAAGATACTTAGCTTCTGACTGCAACTTCACTTACAGATACAAAGACGATATGTTGTCCATCAATAATCCAAAATTCGCGGATTACCCGAGCAGTATCTATCCTTCGGTGCTTGAAGTCAAAGAAACTAAAGAGACAATTAATTCAGCATCCTATTTGGACATAATGTTGTCCTACGACACTGATGGTCACATGAACACCTCACTCTATGACAAACGTGACGACTTCAATTTCAGCATTACAAACTTTCCTTTTCTGAGAAGCAACATCCCTTCATCGTTTGCTTATGGCGTGTTCATATCTCAGTTGATACGCTATGCCAGAGCAAGTACCAAATATACGGATTTTGTTCTGAGAGCTAGGCGTCTTTCAGATAAGGTTCTCAGCCAGGGATATGTTTGTGACCGACTAACATCGTCACTGAGGAAGTTCTACGGTCGATATGGGAAACTCGTCATACACTATTAGTCTGGGATGTATCACTGGGTTGGGTGCACCCCCCCCTTGATCCTCCAAAACCGGCCTAACTTTGTAGCATTTTTTGCGCTCTTTCAGGTAAAAATTTGTCTCATGGAAATTTCCATTGCAAAAGTGGTGTTTTTTGGGAAAAACATGATTTTTTAGTCAAAAATCACTGAAAATAGGAAAAAAATTATAACTCTTATATGGTTGATGTTTTTAAAAATTGAAAAGTGTAAATATATAGTATTTTTGATGCTCTTTCAGATGAAATAAGTTGCAAGTTCCAATTCCTATTTTTACTGTGTGTTTTGGGGTAAAAAAGTCGAATTTTTGCCAAAATTCACAGAAATTTGAGGAAATTTTAATTTATTTCTGCTTCTCAGCTCCTCAATATTGCATATGATCGTTCAAAGATGATTTAAAAAACATCTTTAAAGTCTCCTCTTTCAAATGACATATATTTTATATTCTTATTTTTTTGCAAAATCCTCGAAATTAATTATTTTATACAGAAACCTGTGTTTTCAATCAGAAATCTCAGATTTCTGTATATTTATTTAAAGAACCCTTATTTGTTATAAAAGCAATGATTGAAAGCTATTTTCTAGTGTAACTTTTCACACTCTATCAGATTATATAGGTTTTACTAACATTTCATTCAAAATCAGCGTGTTTTTTGGGGAAAAACGTATTTTTTCATTTAAAAATAGCTGATTTCTGGAGAATATTTATTGAATCTATAGAAGTTCTTGAAATGATAGCAGGAATGTATTTTGAACTGTAATCATTTAGGTTCACTCATAAATTACATGTATGAAACATAAAAGGTATATTTTCTACTTAATTTTGGGGCAAAATGCCTGTTTTTTGTCTAGAAATGACAGATTTCTGGAAAAATTTTATTAATTCATTTTCTTTGCTAAAACTATACATTTAAAGCTATTATCATTATAGAAAGTAATCATCTTGTTAGATGATTGTGAAATTAAATGTAATAATCAATTAAAACCTTCATTTTTGGGTAAAATATGCATTTTTATGCAAAAACCACTTATTTTGAGAAAATAAGTACTAGCTCTTTTTATTTGCCTAAATTGATATGTTTTAGCGTTGATATTATGCTGTTTCTTATTTTAAATGGAAAGAAATGTTATTTGATAACTGAAATTTAATTTATATCTTATTTTGGGGCAAAAAACCTTATTTATGTGAAAAATTCACTTATTTCTGTTAATATTTTTTAAAATTGAAATTTCTTATTTAATAAACACTGGAGAGGTTTCATATAATTGGATGGCTTTAATGTGATCAAATTTAATGAGTTAGAAGAAATTTCTTTGATTATCTTGCTATTTTGGGTCGAAAATCTTGATTTTTATTTAAAAATCGCTAATTTCTGGAAAATCCTTATTACTATGAAATCAGACGTTATTATTTATATTCAAAAGAGTTCCTGGGGTATATCATAGCTTGTTCTTGTAAGTCATATGCATTTGAAATATCCTCTGTTAATTCAATTGATATTTTGGGGCAAAAAAAACCTAATTTATGTGCAAAATTCACTTATTTCTGTGAAAATTGTTTTAAATCTATATTTTTTATTCAATCAAAGCTGGAGAGGTTTCATGTAATTGGATGGCATAAAAGTGATCAAGTTTAATGAGTTAGAAGAGATTTCTTTGATAATCTTGCTTTTTTGGGTGGAAAATCTCAATTTTTATTTAAAAACCACTGATTTCTGGAAAATCCTTATTACTATAAAATGTGTCGTTATTATTTATATTCTAAAGTGTTCCTGGGTATATCATAGTTTGTCCTTGTACGTCAAATGTATTTGAAGTATCCTCTGTTAATTTAATTGGTATTTTGGTGCAAAAGATATATTTTTTATGAGTTATATATAGCCTATATCAAGAAACTTACCATAGAAAGTATCATATTTCAAACTATGATTATTATCCTCTGTATTTCCTATTCAACTGAAATATAAGACTTTCAATAGTAAGTTTCTTGATATAGGCTATATATTCATATAAAACATATTTTTTGCCCCAAAATACCAATTAAATTAACAGAGGATACTTCAAAAACATATGACATACAAGGACAAACTATGATATACCCAGGAACACTTTAGAATATAAATAATAACGACACATTTTATAGTAATAAGGATTTTCCAGAAATCAGTGGTTTTTAAATAAAAATTGAGATTTTCCACCCAAAAAAGCAAGATTATCAAAGAAATCTCTTCTAACTCATTAAACTTGATCACTTTTATGCCATCCAATTACATGAAACCTCTCCAGCTTTGATTGAATAAAAAATATAGATTTAAAACAATTTTCACAGAAATAAGTGAATTTTGCACATAAATTAGGTTTTTTTGCCCCAAAATATCAATTGAATTAACAGAGGATATTTCAAATGCATATGACTTACAAGAACAAGCTATGATATACCCCAGGAACTCTTTTGAATATAAATAATAACGTCTGATTTCATAGTAATAAGGATTTTCCAGAAATTAGCGATTTTTAAATAAAAATCAAGATTTTCGACCCAAAATAGCAAGATAATCAAAGAAATTTCTTCTAACTCATTAAATTTGATCACATTAAAGCCATCCAATTATATGAAACCTCTCCAGTGTTTATTAAATAAGAAATTTCAATTTTAAAAAATATTAACAGAAATAAGTGAATTTTTCACATAAATAAGGTTTTTTGCCCCAAAATAAGATATAAATTAAATTTCAGTTATCAAATAACATTTCTTTCCATTTAAAATAAGAAACAGCATAATATCAACGCTAAAACATATCAATTTAGGCAAATAAAAAGAGCTAGTACTTATTTTCTCAAAATAAGTGGTTTTTGCATAAAAATGCATATTTTACCCAAAAATGAAGGTTTTAATTGATTATTACATTTAATTTCACAATCATCTAACAAGATGATTACTTTCTATAATGATAATAGCTTTAAATGTATAGTTTTAGCAAAGAAAATGAATTAATAAAATTTTTCCAGAAATCTGTCATTTCTAGACAAAAAACAGGCATTTTGCCCCAAAATTAAGTAGAAAATATACCTTTTATGTTTCATACATGTAATTTATGAGTGAACCTAAATGATTACAGTTCAAAATACATTCCTGCTATCATTTCAAGAACTTCTATAGATTCAATAAATATTCTCCAGAAATCAGCTATTTTTAAATGAAAAAATACGTTTTTCCCCAAAAAACACGCTGATTTTGAATGAAATGTTAGTAAAACCTATATAATCTGATAGAGTGTGAAAAGTTACACTAGAAAATAGCTTTCAATCATTGCTTTTATAACAAATAAGGGTTCTTTAAATAAATATACAGAAATCTGAGATTTCTGATTGAAAACACAGGTTTCTGTATAAAATAATTAATTTCGAGGATTTTGCAAAAAAATAAGAATATAAAATATATGTCATTTGAAAGAGGAGACTTTAAAGATGTTTTTTAAATCATCTTTGAACGATCATATGCAATATTGAGGAGCTGAGAAGCAGAAATAAATTAAAATTTCCTCAAATTTCTGTGAATTTTGGCAAAAATTCGACTTTTTTACCCCAAAACACACAGTAAAAATAGGAATTGGAACTTGCAACTTATTTCATCTGAAAGAGCATCAAAAATACTATATATTTACACTTTTCAATTTTTAAAAACATCAACCATATAAGAGTTATAATTTTTTTCCTATTTTCAGTGATTTTTGACTAAAAAATCATGTTTTTCCCAAAAAACACCACTTTTGCAATGGAAATTTCCATGAGACAAATTTTTACCTGAAAGAGCGCAAAAAATGCTACAAAGTTAGGCCGGTTTTGGAGGATCAAGGGGGGGGTGCACCCAACCCAGTGATACATCCCAGACTATATGATGTCCCACTTTCCAGAATGGTGGATGATATTCTGTCATAGACCATTTGAACCACCCAACCAAGAATTGTACTCTATATCTTCCAAAATGGAAGTAACCGGATGTGACAGTTCTACCGAATTGAAGCGACGGGTGTTGCATGCAAGCAGGAGATGCTTACTCTTCCTGGGCACCTGGTTTCACTCTCATATCGGGAGTTCGCTTCTTTTCATATGGTGGAGGTTTTTGTTTGTTTGCTTTGGTTCCTGTTTTATCCTGATTTTGTATGCCTTCGGTTTCTGATTTTCTGGGTTATCGATTTTGTGCTGTAAAAAGGGATATGGTCATTATCCATATTTGTTATTCTGTTGCCATGGAAACCATGGTCAAAACTTACTTTATGAACACAATCACTTTTCTTTGTAAGTTCAACTCTAACACATGTAACGTTTTGGGGGGAGGGGGTGATAAGGTAGTTGTTGATATTTAGTCAAAATACGTGAAAATGAAGCAAAAATAAGGTATATTTTTAGGGACATTATTTGCCTGTTTTTGACTATTTTGAAGGTTGAAAACCATAATTTGGCAGACGTTATAGGTATTTGCTGTCACCTTGACAAAATCAATGTACATAGCTGGAAGAAATTAAGAAATACTATTCATGGTGAAACTCACAATTTTGTCATGAATATCAATAAAAAAAACCATTGCTATAGCAACTTAGAATCAATATTTTTCTATAGCGTATATTTAAAATCATAGTTTTTCACAACTTTTGGGTCCTATGATTATGAAATAGCATACCTGTATACAAATGATATTTATCATGATCACTTAACCGTCAAATCATTTCAAGGTCATCTCTCCAAATCTCAAGGTCATTTCTGACTTAAAACTCAAATTTACACAAAAATCAAGATTTCCAATTATTTTGAATTGATTTCTCTAATTCATTTCATTAGATTTTGATTTAAAATATTAACAGTTAATAGCCATTCTCTGTAAGGACCAAAATAGTTCGGCACGGCATGTCATGGATTTTGATGATTTTCGGTATAATGGGTATATATAGAGTACTGACCATGAAAATAACACTTTTCATCCAATGTGACCTCTGGTTGCCATGGTAACGAGGTCATTCTATTTATAGCACTTTTGGGACCATGAAATAAGCCAGCTCCGGAGACTTCGTTGCCATGGATACTACTGTAACAGCTTGTTCATCTTTATTAAATCTATTCTTCCTTACTTCCATTCTTACTTAGTACACTTAGTTATGTGATATGTATTACAGGAAGCTTATTGTATTAAGCCAAACTAAGTCAAAATGAAGCGAAAAATAGAGGTGAAAATAAGGGTCAATTCAGTGTGTTTTTGACAATTTTCAATCTTAAATATAACAAAAGGCACCAATAGGAGACTAGTGATTTTCATCAAGGGAAATGTATGTTTATTGACAAATAAAATGAACGAAAAATTGGAGTGGGTATTTAAGAGTTTAACCTAAATTCTGTCGTCAAAGACCGTTGCCATGGCAACATTAGACCTTTTTGCTTGTTTCATATTATCTTTGAAATTGATTTTATTCCTCTTTAGAGTTACATAAGATTGTCATAATGTATGCATGTATAGATATGACTTGTATCTTTTACATAAGAACAATTAAAATGTTCAAGGTCATTGGCTTGATGTTCAAGGTCATTTATACTTTGAGACTCAAATTTTGCATAAAATATTGATTTTTTAATTTTTTTGTTACCGATTTTAGTGATTTTTTTATTTAAATATTTTCATAGGTCATATATATTATGAAAGCACGTGAATATAAGAAAGACAAATCTTAGAATTTATTGAATTGTAGCTATTCAATAGGAAAATATTTTTCCGTCAAAAAACAAGAAAAATACAGATTTCGTCCCTTTTTTATCAACATACTCACCAAGATTTTAGATATTCGAAGATGTGAAGAAACGTAATCAATAGTTCTAAGAAATAAGTGATACATTTATCATTTTATGGCAAATAACTGTTAAGTTCAATATTTCAAGGTTTCTAAAATATGGACACCTTCATTTTATGAAAAATTAGGATTTTTCGTCAAATCTGGTCACTTAAAGTTTAATGACCTTGAAAATTCAGTAGGTGACCTTGAAATATTTTCAAGGTCATTTTTATATCAAAACGCCTTTGATAGATGTACACATGAACTTCTGTTCCAATATCATGCGTAGATAGTTTGATAGAGGTTGTGTTTAAATTCATCGTATTGAAACCTTTCAGCCAATTGTTGCCATAGCAACTAAATTTGATGCTGCTTTGCATATAAAAGGACAAATTAGCCCAATTAATTTTCTATATTCATGTAGAGTTCAAAGATGATACTAATTGGATAACTACAATTTGGACTTCAAAAATTGGTGCTTTTATGAAATTTTCAACCTTGTAAAACAGTAAAAACATGCAAAATGGGTCTTTGAGTGCCCAAAACAAAGCCTTTTGATACCCTGTTTCTGCCCAATTTTTCATCTTGTATTGATAAGGCATCCGAGATGAATGTAAAAAACTTTACAAATATGCGTAATGATAAGGATTCAAAGAAAATAATCAAAGCAATTTAAGATTTAAAATGTACCTGTTTCCATGGTAACGAAGCCTACAAATATGCCTTGTCCTATAGATTTTCCCGATTTTTGAAACTTCAGACACGGTTACCATGGCAACGACAACCTTTTTGAAAAAAACTGGGGTTGATTTACATACTAGTACTTCATATTGAACTTCCATACCAAAAATCTCAAAAATACATGACATGCCGTGCCAAAATGTTTTGAAATTCTTTGGTTCTTACAGAGAATTGCTGTTAAATAACCTATCAAAAGAAGTAGAATTCATCACAGTTTTGTTAAATTGTATTTCACTTCTAAGGGGTTTGACTGTAAGTGTTTTGAATATTTTCCCTGACATGGTCGCCATAACACTTTCTATATAGACATAACCTCAGACAAAATATTAACAGTTAAATAACCTATCAAAAGAAGTAGAATTCATCACAGTTTTGTTAAATTGTATTTCACTTCTAAAGGGTTTGACTGTAAGTGTTTTGAATATTTTCCCTGACATGGTCGCCATAATACTTTCTATATAGACATAACCTCAGACAATGCATGCATTTTAGATATTGTTTTCATTTTTTGTGCATGAACATCGACGGCAGGTGCGGCTAGCCAATAGGGGATGCTTACTCGTCCCGGGCACCTGATCCCACCTCTAGCTTGCTAGGGGACCATCTGTGCTCTATTGTGAGTGCTGTTGAGATTATCGTCAGGATCTTATTCAACTTCTATGTATGACATTCTTTCAATAAGAGCATAACATTGAGATTTTCTAAATTTTTCGTGTAAAATATGTGACATTTATCTGGGTCTTCTATGGATTTTGATAATTGTGATACTCATCTCAACAAATAATGCATTTTGCATACTTTCACCTCTAACTGATTGTTTTACAAATTAAAGTTCCATACCGTTTACCGTTAATCATGTATCCTTTAAGTGAAAAATCACAAAACTTGGTCTGAAAATAGCAAATATTTTTCTATGACCTTGAAAATTGAGCAAATGACCTTGACATTTTCTCAAGGTCATGATAGCATCAAATTGTCTATATTACATATACATACCAAGTTTTGTAACGATAGCAGACATACATCATTATAAAGTAGCTTTTTACTGATGACAGGTATTTACACCTTCGTACCAAATGTTGCTATGGTAACCAATTTCAAAGGCATTTAAACAGAAAAATCTCATTTCTACAAAAATTTCCTTCGATCCCCATGAAGTCCTAGGATAACACTATTCAGAAAATAGGCAACTGTAATTCACAGTTTGTGCAACTGCATTATTACTCATGTCAAAAGTAAGTGAAATATAGGTAAATTCAGGCCTGAATTGGCTCAAAATGGCACATTTTGAATAAGCAATTTTTCTCAAAATTGAAGCAAATTTACGTAACAGACAGAAAGAACGAGCATTGAATAATCAAATTATATTGATTTAAGAGGATTTAAATAATCTGTTCAGAAAATAACATATACATTCAATACTCGTTTCCATGGTAACGGAATGCATAAAAATGCCTTGTTAAAAGGGTTTTTTATACGAAACCTTGGTTACCATGGCAACGGAATGTCAGAGAAAAAAATGGAAGGTCATTCCGTTCTGAAGAAATCATATACACCTTGTACACAAAAATATCCAAAATCTGAGACATTTTTTAGGTTTTTACAGAGAGTCCATATTAAACACTCTGCAAAGAAGAAAAAGGAAATCCCTAATGGAGATGAGATCATGTGCCCGGGAAGAGAAAGTATTGCCTGTTTGCTAGGAAACCCGTCACTCAGGCCGTGCAGAAAAAAAGTCTTACCCGGTAAATTGTTTTAAGAATTCGATGCCTTGGATGACTTTGATATTATAAGCACACCAGAGAAGTACCAATCGTAGTTAAGGAATCAACGAGCTAGGGAAATACGGCATAATTGTGTAATTCTCCGTTAAAAGGTAATTGCGAGTCCCCGACTGGAGGCAGGACCAGTGTCCGAGAGGAGTGATAGTCCCCAGACTGCATGTAACTCCCGCAGCGAATGCCAAATCCGGTAATATCAAAATAGGTTAAAGGACAATTTGTTGGAAAAGTCGTGCTCAACTAAGTCCTCAATCATCCTTCATAGGCAAATGTCGAAATGTGCAATAAGTTCCAAGAGACATTTTTCGTGTTCGCGGACTTCACACTTTGGACACCGCACTTGGAAGGGACCGTTTCAGAAATGTAAATTGTTGATGTTATCCCAATGAACCTAGAACACTTTATGTGAGAACGTATTTATTTACATGTTTAATGCTCATTGTGTCATTCTGTCCATGTTTTCAGAGTTTACTTTTCTAATTGCACCTGACCCCTGAAGTGCGAAGCTCGGAGTGCGAAGTCCGAAGTACGTCAACTTGAAAAATGTCTGGTATCAACCATAGAACTTCCTTATTGACACCTTAAACCGTTTCCCCCAAAACCAAGAGTAAAAAGCTTTCTAGCAAAGATCTTTGTCCTGAAGATTTCGTACTAAGCATAATGAATACGCCAAATACAGGCGAAGAGGGAATGTTGCTCCACATGAAAGGGAAGTTTGTGATGGTGAAATTAAAATCGTCATAAAGAGAAATATTCAAATGACCGCTATCATTGATTGTTAGTAGTATGTGTAGGCAGGAGGCGTAAGTGCTACTCTCAGTTGTCTCTCTGATTTCCAGTTCACATTGATATATGGCGCCAAGGTAATTCTGAAGGAGATTATTGACTGCGTTGCCGGTTTCTTTTTGCTGTTTGAAAGCAGAGACTGTATGGATTCTGCCTCATATGAACAAAGGTACAAAGATGTATATGTCAACTTGGCCATAATAATTTTCAAACTTTTTGACCATATTACATTGCTTAGATTGAGGATCACTGACGAGGGTTAAGTACCCGAGACGTGCATGTCTGGTCCATGTTGGAATTTTATCAGGTCTTAAATGATGCTAAAAAATTTGAAGACGTTTTTAAAACATTGGAGGGGGTACAGTTTGTGTTTTTTTCGCATTCCAACAGTTTGTTGGACATTTTGGCAATATTCTCTATCAAAAATTCCAGCATATTGATGGTGTCGTCTTCAGTATCCTTGTGTTCTGAATCAGAGCATTCCTTGACAAAATAATAAGTTTCTGAACGTCTTAAAACGAAATATTTCTATCTGCGATTGTCACTTTTATGGACGAAAGAGAATGGAGGAAGTGTGCACAAAATAAAGAGATAGGCGTACAACATATACCATTATTTATTTCAATTTGTAGAAAATACACTTAAAAGAATGAAATAAATTCGTTATTACTAGGGTTATGACTGACTTTTTCAGAACAGTAGTTAAACTATAGGTATTGGCAGATCTTTTTCTCGTCGAATCATTATCACGACGTAACACATATGTTTTCTATTGGTTCAGGTAAAAATGAAATAGCTTGCAGGAGCGTTGAATGCCAGATATAATATTATTCAGCAATATTTAAAATTGTAACGTCATTTAAAGTCATGGTGATGATGAATCGACATGACGGAGTCCAAATTGGCGTCATGCCGCAATAGTAAGTCTATCGCCAAAAATGTAAGGAAAGGGATAGGGCCATGAGACCCCGAAATTGGCCCCCGATTTTTGTCCATATTAAAATTTCATAAAAAAATATTTGATATCTCTCATGAAGATGCACGATTGTTTACCGCTTTTAACGAAAAGAAAAATATCACCAAGCAAAGTGACATTTGATCGTAATGACGTCATGAAGTGACGTCATTTGACTTTATAGAAATTGCTGGGAAATTTGTCTGTTGTGGAAGAATTTAATGTGGCCGTATGCGCGTTAACTAAGAAAAAAAGGTTTATGACAAAAAGATAAAAAGTAATCTTTTACATATAAATTAATCTTAGTTAATGGATGCGGCCATTGCTAAATTAATAGTTGAACGTCTTTAAATTCAATAGAACTATGTTGTTTTTGCAGCAATTTTGAAGTATATTGCCGATTTTGATGTTTCAGAGGGCTATAGCCATTGATAAACGCTTTGTTTACAAAAATAGATTCGTTATTTAGTAGAGAAAGTATCAAAGTGTAAAATCAATGTCAAAAATTCTAAGAAGTACAATGTTCAAAATAATGGCCAATATCGGGCTTCGTAGCCCTACCCCTTAAAGAATAAAAGGAAATTAATATTGTAAAATACTTGAAAACAATTCTCACCATTAAGTACCTTAATGTTAAAGAATAACAAAGACAAAAGTTCGCACTAATTAGGGGTCATTCTTCTGTGTCTCTGTATATCCATTAGGAGTCCGTCGAAGCTCAATCGCGTGCTCTATTGTGAGTGCTGTTGAGATTGTCAGGATCTTCTTTAACTCTGTATATCCATTAAATGAACGTATGAAGTTGTAACTTTAGCAGTCTTGGCATTTAATTGTCAATAATGAAATATATGCTCTATAGTACCAATTAAACAAATGCTTTCAAAATGTATAATTATGATAGGTTAAATTGAAAATTTGTGTTGAAATGCTATATATGATATATTTTCCTTTGAGTAAATCGGTATTCAAGTGAAGTGATGAAACAGAGATGTTATATGATTTGATGTGAACAACTCACTTTAATAGCTGGTTTGTGTATTCACTTTTTATAAAATAAAAGAGGGCGTAAGGCGCAGAAATTATTTACGATGTTCTTTGTAGGCAATAAATATATAAGATTTCTTGCGAAGGTCCGTGGATAAACAGCAAGCAGTAAATCGAGTTATTTCCTCCTTTAAACACTTTACGACTCGTCTTAGATTTGAAAGGAAGTCAGGCGATGAAAAATATGAAGATGTGTAGGGAATTGTTATGTAAGTCTGAAGACATGTAAAATCGAGGAAAAGGACTTCTTTCGAAATAAAATGATTCCATGTCTGTAACAAGAGCGCAGTCGAATTCGGCACACCAGACAAGCATGAGTTAAAGAAGATCAATTGAATAATCAATGATGAGTTTATAGAAACCAAAGTAACTATGTGGCGGCTTCTTGTTTTGGTGCTTAAGATTAAATGTGGACGGCTCTATAAACTCTATGTAGGTTCTATTTGGATGCGTAATAAGATGGAAATTCGGAGAGAGAAAAAAACAGATTTGGTGCAAGTGTGCTAACCTCTATACCTTGAAAATGAAAAGACATCTTTTATTTGTGACGGTCTTTAGAAATCAAGAAGCATTATCTTTTTGCGAAAGAAACACTGCTATCTGATTTCATCTTTGGAATGACAAATATAGATAATGACAATATCTCCATACACAGTACAAAATCGATAATTCAGAAAATTTAAATCGAAGGCATACACAATCAGGATAAAACAGTAACCAAAGCAAACAAACGAAAATTTCCACCATATGAAAAAAGCGATTTCCCAATATGGGAGTGAGACCAGGTGCCAAGGAAGAGCCAGCATCTCCTGCTTGCATACAACACCATTCCCTTCAATTCGGCGGAATTGTCACATCTTCCGGGGATGTGATTGACAAAATGAAATCTAAAGATTTTCAAGCCAATACGATTTCTTCATACGACTTTTCAGTTATGTACACCATGCTTCCTCACGACAAGATTAATGATCAATTGTCCAAACTCATAAAATGGTGATGTAATCGAGAGGGGAAAACTTATATTTGTACATCTGAATCAAAGGGTTTCTTTTCCGCTACAGAATACAAATCATACAAATCATACAAATCATGGACATGTAGCGACCTTTGTAGTGCCTTATCCTTCCTCTTGGACAACAAGCAGGTTTAAGGGATTCCTATGGGTACATATTGTGCGCCTCTTGTTGCAGATATATTTTGATACACATATGAAAAAGAATTTATTCAAAATCTTCAAAAGCAAACAAAACATGATGATGTGAAATGCTTCATTGGCACTTCTAGGTACCTCGATGATATTCGTATTATCGATAATCCTGTTTTTGAAAAGTATAAATATGTTATTTATCCACAAGAATTGACTCTAAACAAGGCAAACGTTACAGACAGAGAAACGCCATTTTTGGACCTAAATATCAAAATTGTCAATGGGGAAATTCATACAAGTTTATATGACAAACGGGATGATTTTGGATTCAACATAGTAAATTCCCCCTGGCTTGACGGTGATGTCCCTAGATTACACTCATACGATATCTACATTTCACAGCTCATCCGGTATGCTAGAGCATGTACTGATGTTTTGGATTTTCATAATAGAAATCTACAAATTACAAAGAAACTTTTAGGTCAAGGTTTTCGCTTTCACAAACTTGTAAAAACTTTCTGGAAATTTTACAAAAGTTATGATCAACTTCTTTTGAAATTCGGACCCATACAAGCAACAGAGTATAATACTTTAGGTATTTCACAACCTGCATTTTATGGTGACATAATTAACAAAATAAGAAATATCAAAGGTAGGGGTAGGCAGCATATTTATAGAAAATGCGTCAGAGTCATCAAACTCCTTTTATACCGTGGATATGATCCTAATGTCACCAGACGGACACTTAAATTGGTACTTGACCAATTTACAGTCTTGTACGAGCGCATTCTTAAGACTTGCACCCTGGCTGACTGTGACGACGGGACTCCATGACGGGCCCTGTCCAAACCTCCTTAGAGAAGACAGGGCCCCGACCACCTGTCCTCTCTGAATGTCAGTCGGACTCCTCGGGTGATAACATTTATGAGCTCGCTACAGCCGGCAGAGCACGGACTGTATTAACACGTCCTCTTTTTATATCCATTTACATATTCATCTGTGTTGCTTGGACCCCTGTGTTTTACGGTCTTGTTTGTGTGTGGTCATCTAACAGTGAGGAGGTTGTTTTACACCATGATTATGCGTTCTTCGAGACCTCTAGGAAATCGGAATAGTGGGAGGGTTGTGCGCTCGTAATCCAGGATAACCACACCGTCTGCTATTT
Source organism: Pinctada fucata (assembly GCA_028142955.1). NCBI lineage: Eukaryota > Metazoa > Mollusca > Bivalvia > Pterioida > Pteriidae > Pinctada > Pinctada fucata. The sequence continues at coordinate 19,686,898 of AP027107.1, read as the reverse complement.
ACGTGGCAGATGGCCGTCCTAAGTCGGCAACGGTTGCCCATTGGTCTCGTTGGTTTATGTGTAGTCTTTTATGTTTCATGTTTCTATGGTGTGAGTTGGTGTTCCTTGTCCCTTTTGCGTCTCTTTCTGTGGGTGTCTGTTCTGTGTTTTTTGCTTGGGTGTTTTGGGATTTTGCTGTGGGTGCTGCAACCTGGTGTTGTTGGAGATCCCCTACTTTTTTTATCTTGTTACTTCCATTTCGGAAGATATAAGGTAAGTAATTGAAATTAAAAGTATTAGAAAACCACTCTGAAAACTCAGACGTGTGGTAATGTACCACCAGCTTAACACGGCAATTCTTTGTGTAAAAAGTGTAAATAGATAGAAATAAATTCATTTACTATTGCATATTCGATACGTAATGGTAAGATCAACGAAAAACTTCCTTAACCATGTTAAAGGAGCTAATTTTTTACTCTAATTTGAAACGAAGACTGTTTGGCATTTGCACAGGTCCACTAGCTATTTGTAATATAATTCAAGATTAGACTATTTCCATCTTGTAACATGATGCTTACTCTTCAAAGATATATATATATAAAACGGAAGTGATCCAAATTTCTACATTCTTGAAGAAAATTTTAAACCAATTTATTATGCACCAGACACGAGTTTCGGATATTGAATCCTCATCAGATTTATGTCCTTATCTCCTTACCAGGAATCCTCTTTTATCTTATTGTTCATATGCGCTTTTTCCTTTTTACTATGACGTTCTGTCGCTATTATTATGATTAGCGGATGGCCGTCCAAAGCAGTTCATTGGTTTCCTAGCTTAACGTTTTCATTCGTGGAAAAGATATATACTGAACAAAAAAGTTCTGTCCCTAAAAATGACAGGTCACCACTTGTGCAAATGAAACGTTATAACCCTCGAAATAGTAAAACTAACCCAATAAACACTCCAAAATTTTCTTTTAATCACTCAGACATTGAATGCAATAAAGCGTGAAGAAACAAAGCGTTTTCATCTTGTAAGGGGGATTTCTCTCTTTCTTTGTTCTGGTTGACTGCTTTCGAGAGAAAAGAGTGTATAAATAAGCACAGGGGATTTCTCCATCGAAAAACGAAAAAAAACTTGTGATATCGATTATCCATAAATCAGTCAAATAGCTTGTAATTCGAGAAAATTTAGCTTAAATGACACCGGAAGTCCACAGTCGGCCATGTGCTATGTCAAATACCAAAAACACATTGAAAATGTATCTAAGGATGTACAGATACTGATTTGTTAAGTAAAATTCTTTTGGGTTCAGAAACGCCCTTACCAGAGAGGATCAAACAGGTGAAACCCCTTTGGTTAAAACCTTGATTATGACGTCTCAATTACATCACATTACAATTTAATAAGATCGTTGCAGAATCGGACAATTAATGGATATACCGTTGAACATTTAATTCAAAAAAATATTTTTCGAGGATACCGCCTCTGCATAAAATTTGTTTTCACGAGTCATGTAAAACCAATACAAAAAGAAGGACATAACTTTTTTTGTTCAGTATAGTATCGTCATCGCCTGTTATTGGGTGCCTTAGTGCATGTGTGCGTGCGTGCGAGCGTGCTTGTGTCCGCAAAAGCTTGTGGACACTCTAGAGGTCACAGTTTAATTCCATTCTTCATGAAACTTTGCATGTAAGTTGTCCTCGGTAATAAGACGAAACTTATTGTTCTTCATGTTGAAATGTGAAGGAGTTAAAGAAGATCCTAACGATAATCTCAACAGCACTCACAATAGAGCACCAAATTGAGCATCGAAGGACCCCTAGCTAGCTAGAGGTGGGACCAGGTGCCCGGGAGGAGTAAGCATCCCCTGTTGGCTAGCCGCACCCGCCGTCGATGTTCATGCAAGAAAATGAAAACAATATATTAAATGCATGCACAGCACTGTCTGGGGTTATGTCCATTAAGAAAGTGCTATGGCGACCATGTCAGGGAAAGGTCACAATGATCGATAAAAGAAAAAAAGCTTTTGGACACTCTAAAGGTCTCAGTTTACTTTTAATTGCCATCAAACTTTACATGTAACCTCTTCATGGTGTGAAGAGGACATCACTTTTTCAAGGTCAGATTCAAAAGGTTAAAATTTGACAATAATAGGAAAACCTTGTGCAACAACTGACTTTCAATCTTCATCAAACTTTGCTTTGTGAACGTTATTTGATAAAAATCTGCATATGAATTCTGCCCTGGTTAGTTTATGGCTCTTTTCGATAGGCCAACATAACGGCGCCGCAGTCTACACACAAAGCACTTGTTTAAATTGAGAATCACTGATGAGGATTAAGTACCCGAAACGTGCATGTCTGGTCCATGCTGCAAATTTATCTGTTCTTAAATGATGCTATTGATGCTACGGAAATAACAACACCAATCTATCACACCTTTCTAACATGGTAGAAAACGTATATAAATGAAAATATAAAACAGAAATTCAATGAAGATGTCACTACAGAAATTAATCAATATGGCAAAAATTCAACATTCAAAATATATTCGACTCCATGTAATCAATCTGTCGATGAGATGTTACTGTGCATGTAGAAATGACAAAAAGGTGTGACGTTCGTATGCCTTACCAACATTTTAAACTGAAGTTGGATATAATCAATGCCATTACCTACCTAGTATTTCAAAATCTAAGTGGATGACAATTATTTTAAGTTTAACATGATAAAACTAATTAAGATGACCTCCTTGTATGCAACAAGATTATTCAGATTTCCGACTCATGTGTTAGAATTCATTGATACAAATTTCGGTGATATACGATCCATCAGAATATAATGTTTGCTTTCACCACGATCACATAAGACATCGAGCCACTACGATTTTTCCATTCTTGAATTTCCAAATACCTTAAAGGACTGATTGATGATGGAGGAGACCAATTAGTACCTTATGATACAGATTTCGCAGAAGTGACCAATTAGTTCTAGCCTTCACAGGAAGCCATGAACAAATTGGGTTTTGCAGAAATTCTTCTTTTGTACCTCGGATTATGTTCATTTATTGGAACCTAAACGATGTAATAAGAGGAAAGGAAAGTTGTGAAGTGCTAAGATGAACGAGTTTGATCAAGTAAATTATGTTATATTCATTTGCTGAAATTTATTTTGTTCAGTTTTACTCAACAAGGGAAGCTGATTTCAAATCCTTTCTGTAGACAGCAAAAACGACACCTTGGAATAAAATAAATATGAAACATATTTACCACATATAAATCTATAAATCAACAGAACAAAAACAAATGAATCAGTTGATATTATATGTAATCACAGAGTGTTCGATAGTAGCAAGGGCACGTCTTCCATTTTGCAAATTGCATTAGGGATATGTCATCACTGAACAGACGATCTGTTTCTAGATAAGCATTGTGTGCACCAAAATAGTTTTCTTAGAATACGTACATGTATTTTAAAATTCAATAAAACACTACGTTTCTAAACCTTCTGTTATCTCAACTTTTCCGAATGACTAGGTCATGTTACAACATTTTTTTTTTATTTTCGCAGTACAAATTCGATTTACAAATTACAAAGAAGCTCTAAGGTAAAGGATTTCTCTTTCATAAACAAATTAAGACCTACTGAAGATTTTACGAAAGTAACTCTCAACAGCTTTTAAAATCCAGCCCTACCTGTGTGTTAAGTTACAAGGAAGCTGTAAATGAATAGTACAAGAGAACAAGTGTTATTTTTTTTGTAATTGTGAAATGTAGGTCCTGTTATAACATTTTTGATTTTTGCAGTACAAATTTGATTTACAAATAACTGAGAATGCTGTAATTGTAAAACTCCTATATTGGGAGTTCGCTTCTTTTCATATGGTGGATGTTTTTGTTTGTTTGCTTTGATTCCTGTTTTATCCTGATGTTGAATGTCTTCGGTTTCTGATTTTCTGAATTATCGATTTTGTGCTGTATACAGAGATATGGTCATTTTCCACATTTGTCATTATTTTAAATTCTAAAGTGTTTATTTCCTTTCTGTCGGCTCATAACATCATGCAGCAGAGTATATTATCTTGTCTGTCATTACTACATAATAAACAAAATAAGGAGGCTCAAAATGTGATCTGAATTTATATCGAAAATGTTCCAGAATTTTAAATTGTCAGATATGCCTTGGATATGATCATGGTGCCATAAGGTCATATAACACAACACTTGTGCGTTCTTCGAGAACTCTGTGTAATCGTTAAAGTGGGAGGGTTTTGCGCACGTAATCCGGATAACTACAAAGTCCGATTCTAGATTATCACCAAATAGGGTATTTGCTTCCCTTGCACCGATGGTTTTTTTGCCATACATTTCATTCAATAACTCTTCTTAATGGACCATACAGGAAAAGGACTCACCCATCTTAACCAAAAAACCCTGAAAACAGTGATTTAAAAAATTCGGGGTTTTTGTATTCAATGTGGTAAAATGAATTTAGAATTTCTCTCCAGAAGACCGTTTTCTAGCTGGCAGCAGAAATGGTCACTTTTCATTTCTTCGAATGTCATTGAAGTAATAAAAAATAAAGTGTGACAATAGATCCATCGTTTGTATGTACACGTTTTCAAGCACTGAGTTCCATGATAAAGACACACGATTCCCTATTTACTACTAAAGCAGGATGGAACAATTCCATATTTCCTAGGGATGGTTCAACGGTGTAAGATTTCGAATCTAAATGCACAATCGTTGTGAAATCAATTATGGTCTGATATTCTCAGAGACGAAATTCATTCTAATTGATCATAAGCATATATGTATAATATTACTAATGAACATTATAAAACACCAAAAGGAGAAGGAATTCAAAACCTTTCCGTGACTAATAAGAAGTTATAGTTTTCAAAAGCGTTGCAACAGTGCATAATTTCTCTTCCATTACTGATGTATGTATAAGGACGAATGCTCCTTCTCTTTGAAACTTGATTTCTTAATAAGTGGAATATGTATTTTTGGTCTAATTTGATATCATTTTCTTATGTGAAAACGTTTTTGAAATATTGTAACTAGTATTTGTTAATGTTTCGTTTGACAAGGTACATAAAATAATCGTTTCCATGGTGTATGTCACCTAATAAGAACAGAATTATCACACCATATTCTATTAATAAAGATATCCAACAATCCTTAATCTTTTAAGGGGATCTCAAATAACACTCGGTTGCAGCACCCAGAGCAAAACCTCCCATGCAAGAACACAGAGATGAAACACACAGCAAGCGACACAAAAAGGGGACAATGAACAACAAAAACAACATAGAAACATCTAACACAAGCGACACAAAAAGGGGACAATGAACACAAAAACAACATAGAATCATCTAACACAAGCGACCACACATAAACCAATGAGACAAATTGGCAACCGATGCCGACTTAGGATGGCCATCTGCAACACCAGAAGCAAATGGTGTGATTATCCGGATGTGTGCACAACCCTCCCATGCATAACCCTCCCACGTTTCCGGTTATCAAGAAGTCTTGAAGAACTCACAATAGTGGTACAAGTCAGCATAGGTTGAATTAGCGAATGCATGTAAGAACACAAAGTCAAAAATCTGAATCATTAAGCAAATGCATTCTTGATAAGCACATGAAACCGACCGAAGCTAAGGAGGAAATCTCCAACATGTACATGTAAACAGTAGAACATCATCTTTCTAAAAAAAAACCACCTGACGACGTTCGTGAAAAGGACTTAGCTGCGATATGAATATTTGTTACTACTATATGCATGTAGATGAACATGGAAACAAAAACACTAAAACAATGATTAGCAAAATTCATGTAACAGATAGACTACAAACAAACAAACAAATATATGTGTCAAACAATACGAGATCAAACAGTAGTTTGTAAATCATAATTGATGAAATTTGCTAAAAGTTGTTTTTAAAAGACGTACTTTTAAATACTTCTTAAACCGTTATACAGACTGAAGCAGTTTTATAATGCAATTGTTGTCATTCTGATTTAAGGTTTTGAGTCTGACTTCAATTCACTGAATCATATGTTGATGGACAATTATAAATAGATTCTGATTTCCGTTTTGTTTTATTTTGTTGTTGTTTTCTTTTCTTTTGTATTACTTTCATGACAGCTCCACCTCCAATGCAACAATTTAGTTCGCATTGCATGATACTGGAGATAATTTTGATTTGATGATTTATTTGACAACGTTTAACAAACAAGTTACGCAGCTTATATTAATGTCTCACGTTGGTTCAGATGTTGGCGTGAGCGGGTCCAAGGAGCAGGAGGAAAACAGAGATCTCGGAGAAAAAAACCCTGCCGAGGCCTAGGTGGGGAACCACCTACCTTTCCACATAAGAACATTCGCCGAATCTGGCATTCCAACCCGGGACCTTAGAGATGAGAAGCGAGCGCGCTACTACTGCGCTGGCCCGGCCCCATAAAAATCTAAGTTGTCCTTCGTGTTTCCATGGAGATGTGTCATTGTCTCAGTATGCTTGTCCAATTTTTCTTTCCGCATGAAGAAAAAGAAGGGAGGAGATCTCCAACAAGACCCCGTTGCAGCATCAACAGTAAAACACCAAAACACCCGATGCAAAAACACAAAAGACGAGTACAGCACGAGACGGAAGACACACGACATGTAAACATCAAACAAAAAAGACTACACATAAACCGACGAGACCAATGAGTAACCGGTGCCGACTTTGGACGGCCATTTGTCACGCAAGTAGCAAATGGTGTGGTTATCCTGGATTACGTGCGCACAACCCTCTCACTTCTCCAATTACCCAGAGGTCTCGAAGAACGTACAATTGTGGTGTAAAACAACCTCCTCACTGTAAGATGACATCACACAAACAAGACCGCAAAACACAGAGGCCCCAGAGACACAGATAAATATGTAAATGGATATAAAAAGAGGGCATGCGTAATACAGTTCGTGCTCTGCCGGCTGTAGCGAGCTCATGTATGTAATCACCCGAGGAGTCCGACTGACATTCAGAGAGGACAGGTGGTCGGGGCCCTGTCTTCTCTAAAGAGGTTTGGACAGGGCCCGTCATGGAGTCCCGTCGTCACAGTCAGTCAGAGTGCAAGTCTCAAGGATGCGCTTGTACAAGACTGTAGATTGGTCAAGTACCAAGCCTAGTGTCCGTCTGGTGACATTAGGATCATATCCACGGTATAAAAGGCGTTTGATGATTCTGACGCATTTTCGATGGTTATGCTGCCTACCTTTGATCCTTTTTATTTTGTTTATCATATCACCATAAAAGACAGGTTGTGTAATACCCATAGTAATGTACTCTGTTGCATGTATAGATCCGAATTTTAAAAGAAGTTGACTGTAATTTTTGTAAAATTTCCAGAAAGTCTTAACTTATTTATGAAAGCGGAAACCTTGACCTAAAAGTTTTTTGGTAATTTGTAAATTTCTACTGTGAAAATCCAAAATATCAGTGCATGCTCTAGCGTACCGGATGAGCTGTGATATGTAAATGTTTCTGTTTCTGTTTCTCATTTTTTCTAAAATTCGTAAGCATTTCGACTCTGGTTTCAGCTTTTGTGTGTGATTTCATATACTGATTCAGGGATTCATATGTTGATGAAAGAAACAATATGAAGCGTTCCTATTTAGACCTATGACAGTGGTCTTTAAATTAAAGAATCAAGTTAACATCAATCAGACTGAACTTCAGGTTCATTCCACACCTTAATCAAAGGAACTTTTATTGTTTGCTATGTGCATCACGGAGTTAATTCCTTTCCGTTGTAGTATCCGGTATGGGTCGTACCTCTATTTGATCGGAAATAAAACCTTAATGGGGTTTTATCTAACTGTTTGATATTTTCTATACATTAGATTTAGTATGATATTGCCGGATGTATAATGTTTACGCCTTCTGTGACACATTGATTACAGAATGACAGACATCAAGATAAAAGACTATGTGACAATTTTTATCGTTTTCTAAGAAATAAGAGGATCGTTTATAAGATATTTGTAACGTGATTCTATAATGGTTCCAATAATTATCCGCACCCCTACGTGTATTCTTTTTTCCAAGAATATCATGTAATAAAATAAATCTTTTAAATGCAAATTATCACATTTTATAGAATGCCATTGCAGTTGAACAAAAACATGCCCTGTACTTAAAAAGGCACAGAGATCGAAAGATATAAAATCGTGAGTCTATTTCCATTTGTTTAGAATTTTAGGCACAGATGCATAAAATGTTCAGGGTTTGTCCAATTGGTGGACATGCTCATAATTTTGGTGTCCGATGTATGCTGCAAGATCTAGATATGCTCATGATTTGGGTGTTTGAGTTATACTGCAAGTGATGGATAAGCTCATAATTAGGATGTTTGACTTATGCTGCAAGAGACTGACATGCTCACGATTTGGGTGTTCGATTTATGCTGCAAGTGGTGGATATGCTCATGATTTCGTGTTCGATGTATGCATGTATGCTGCAAGTGGTGGATATGCTCATGATTTAGGTGTTTTATTTGTGCTGCAGATGTTTGATCAGAGTTCTTTTGAAGATTCCATTATTTCCCTTTAGTGTAAACGTAAACATAAATAACATTTTGCGGTCGCACTAAAAATGTTTCTATGCTTAGAAAGGCGAAGAGGTCCGAAGAACATATGTGTTGGGTATACTATCTTAAATATTTATGCAAAATCCAAGGAAGGTTACAAATCACAGGCTGCGTATCGTTTTCTTGCTAAAATTTAAAGTTTATTGGTATAGGTTTATCTAGTTTTAATACTATACTTAATATATGTCGATGTGATAAGAAGGTTTCGGGTGACTATTAATACAACAAACACATAAAAGAGACAATCTTAATTATAACTTACATCTCTTCCTTATCTTTATTTCAAAATCTTTTAAAAAACTTCTTTGTTTCTCTTTTTTGTTTTTGACATTGCTTATGTATTGCAAACATGTGTCTTATACATGTAGTTGGTCATTTGAGTTTTTAAGAGCATTATTTTTATTCCTCAGCATTTACTTCCTTTTTAAACCCATTTGAGGACTGCGAAATGTTTATTCAAAATTCTCAGTTATGATTTCTCCCACTTCCTCCTCCTTTATACAGTAAAAATTAAGTAAATATTTCTAGAAAAAATAGTTTTGACACAACGTTCCTTTGCACGAAATAAAATCTTAGCTAAAGAGTGTTTGGTCCTTTGTGCATAATCATTTCCAAAAGAAATGTCAAGAGAGCTAGTGATGTGCCCTTGACATAGGAAATCATGATATCAATGACAGGTTATAACATCTGAGAAATTATTTAATCAGAATAAATGAATAATCGGTCTACGTTCCAACATAAATCGCATTTAGATTTCCGCCTAGAATTAATATAATTTTTCAAACGTGGGTCCTGTTGCATCATATCTCACCCTTCCTGCTACGTCTTTCGGTAAAATTTTGATGTAATAATTTTCACACTCTTTGGCCATATTACATTGTTTAGATTAACGATCACTGACGAGAGTTCAGTACCCGAAACGTATATGTCTGGTCCATGCTGTAAATTCATCTATAAATCTGTTTTTAAATTATGCTATTGAATTTGAAAACGTTTAACATACTAGGTGACCTCACTTCACTTTTCAATGATTCTTCAGAACCGGATATGTATTTGTCTAATTTGTTTTGACCAATATCAACTGTAGAATAACATGCAACATATCTGATCTAAAATGGGTATTAAAGAAGTCTAGACCGTATTCACGTAAAACGGAATTAAAAATGGATGACGCTTAATAGACTGAAAATGCTGACAATATAAAAGTTAAGTATGAAACGTGGCGCCAAATTGTTCCTGCTAAGCATTTGCAAGGTGATTCCGGTACATAACGTGTGAGTTTATAATGTAATTGATTTCTCGCACAATACAAGAAGAGAGAAAACATTAAAGACAGTAGGGCGTTCAATCATTAAATGGGTTTGTTTTCTCTGTTGGAACTGGGTATTGCATATATATTTCAGCTCTCGCGTATCACGATGTAAAAAACAGTGTGGGCACATCTAAAGTTAACATTTTTCGTCGTTAAAACCCTATAAATAACAATAAAGGCAAGTAAAACAATTAAACAAATCTACAAAGTTCCACAAATGGAATCGAACGGTCTTTCAGTGTTATTTAATGACCCCTCCTAAGTCGGCACCGATTGCCCATTGGTCTCGTTGGTTTATGTGTAGTCACTTGTGTTTGATGTTTCTCTGTGATTTGGCATTCCTTGCTTATGTACCATTTGCATCTCTTTCTGTGCTTGTCTGCTTTATGTTTTTGCAATGGGAGTTTTGGGATTTTGCTGTTGGTTCTGCAACAAGGTGTTGTTGGAGATCCCCTCCTTTCATTTGATTTAGCCTTGTAGTTTGAAGGAACATTTTGGATACGTATGGTCGTTATTTCCGTGAAGTGTATAATTCTCGGCTTTTCCTGACAGACATAAATCGAGTTGAATCAATATTTCAAAATAAAAATTTTCCGTTTCAAAAACAAATAAATATTGACTTTTTATCTACTTAAATCATAATATATCACATAAAAATCTCATTGTAATATTTTTCAGTTAATTAGAAGTGATATAGCGTAACAGACTGCTCTATAAATAAACAGACAGTACAACGTCTCATACATTGTTTTATTTTTTCCTTGCTATTTCTTCCCTTCACAGGACAGTGTTTGAGAATTTCTGTGTAAATTCATGAGTTCAGGGCTAAATGAAGCCCTTATTACAACAACCACTTTTCACTGTAAAGACGAATCTGATTGTTTAAAGTAGCTCCTGGTATATTGTTTACGAAAAATTGACGGAACCCAGATGAGAAGAAGCTTTACATTGACCTTGATAGAAATACATTAAATGCGGAATCAAACGATCATATAATTAATATAATTAAATGAAAAGGGAATTTCTTTTCTTTTTTTTTTTTGGAAGGTAACACGATCAAAATAACATAGCTTCTGAATAATCATCACATGCGCTGTGCAATGATGCAGTTTTCGTCCTTTTTGTTCAATTCAACGAAAAAAATATGGTCTTCTCTTAAAGAAATCCATTAATTTTGTCCTTACTTTAAGACATTATAGTCGGGTCGAAACATTCTAATTTGCGTATATTGTGAATTCTCCCGTTTTCATACTTTAAAGTGCAACGATTATTTCAACATCCTGCAAAGCTACAGAGTCTTGCAGAAAATATGGACCGTACCTGAAAGTTTACCGCAAAAAATTAAGAAACACCTTATTTTACAAGCAATGTCTATTGGGAAGAGTCAGGTAAAACAGAGGAAATTCTATTTTTTTCCATTTTGTGTAGGGCACATACATAAATAAGAAAGTTTCTGATGCTTTGATGGACAATAGTTACAAAGTTGGTCTTTTTAGAATAGAAACATTTCTTGCTTCCCATGTATAGAGAGAAAATTCCTGAAAAGCTGTAGAAATTATTCTATTTTGGGGGCAAAAATAATTGCTCAATTTAGTGCAGATTTCAGGGTGACCTTGAACTACACTACCTGTCTTCTGGTTCTAATGATAGAACTATACTCTTCTGACATATTTTTACACGCTAGCATTGACGATATACTTGATGTATAGATTGTAAGCATTGAAAATGTATAATGTGAAACGCGACAAGATTTCGTTAACATTGCCTAAGGGAAAATAGACGAATAAGAATTACTTGACTCTCCCCCATACACACCAAATTCATACCATATAGGCACAATGTCAACCAATACATTAAAGCAGCACATTCCGACTTCAGGTTGTAAAGGGGTTATTACTTGTAATACATATATCTCAACATAGATTGTTCCGTGTTATGGTCATTCATCGGTGTACCAAGTATCATATACGATACCTCCCCCGTTCGAGAGATACGGCCATTAAAAATTTTAGTTGTAGCCGCGCCTTCTCATTAATGTTAATGGGCAGGAGAGCTCCGAGGAGAACCATGTACTTATTAAATAGGCTATTTCGATGATTATTCTAAACAAAGAGAGGTAAAATAGACATCGTATGTTTCTTTCACACGTCATTTCAAACAGTAACTATAAAATAATGTGTATCAAACGATTTCGGACCGATTTTATCTAATCTGACTTACTTGTCTACTTGTTACTAGCAAAATATCAGCTACTTCGTGGTGTCGGACGAGATTAAATTCATTTTCACCGAATTTTATATATCAATTTGGTTTCTTATATATACTTTCCATATTGCTCTTTCAAACTCTGTCTTCTTTATTCTTCTTTCTCTATCCAAATCTGAATATTTACATTACTAGTAGATTCCCCATGTTAAACACCCATTAGGCAACTAGAATTATATTCCAATAAGTTGGGTTGCTCACGTGCAAGTTTTGCATGTAGGGAGAATTTACCAACGTTTAAATACATTTGACACTAAAACAGGCAAAATATGCGAAGTGCATGCAAATAAAAATGACAGATATTTAGAATAAATGGAAATATAAGTAATGACTGTCTTACTTTTGGTGTTCATGGGTGTATAATTCTGGTTGGACACGTGCAAATTTTCCGAGAATCGCTTCGCGATTCACGGAATTTGCACATGTCCAACCAGAATTATACACCCATGAACACCAAAAGTGAGACAGTCATTTCTTAAGTATCAGTACGTGTTTCCCTCTTTTCTGTTGAGAGTGTACGCTACTCGCCATGTTTGTTTTGATTTGTACAACATGACGAGCCGTATCGCACACGCGTTAGGGTTGGTCTATCCCAAACATGGGGAATTTTTGTGGCGCCACAAAAATTCGTTTTTAATTTCATTTATTTTGATAACTTCAAGAAACTTTGGTTAACAATTTTGGTATAAACGGAAAGTTTGTAACTTTTACTATCCAGGAAAAAAAGAGAATTGACCTATATCTTTTTTATAAAGCATATTTTTGTCCGAATGCGGAACGTGCTGCTTTAACTTGGGAAATCCCTTTGTTTTTTACTCCAGTTTGTAACAGTCAATATATTCAATTCGTTAGCACTAAACTCCTCAATTCATAAAGAAGAGGAAATTTAAATGTACACCAATTTACAAGCGTGCAGCGCCGCATAAATGGATTTTTTACAGCGCCACCTACAACTTATTTGGATTCTACAAAAACGTAAAATGATTCATATCAATCTATCCATACAGCCAACCATTGGATTCTCATTCGAAAGAAGGGAGGGGATCTCCAACAATACCCTGTTGCAGCACCAATACCAAAACACCCGATGCAAAAACACGAGCATACTATGAGACGGAATAGAGACATACTACATATAAACACCAAACACAAAAGACTACACAAAATTGGACGAGACCAATCGGCAACCGGTGTCGACTTTAGACGGCCATTTGCAAGTAGCAAATTGTGTGGTTATCCTGAATTACGTGCGCAAACCCTCTCACTTACAGCCATACAAACAGCCGTGTACGCATTTGCCTTCCTAGATTTATGTATTGACGTTTACGTTTCGATGTGGCAACTAAGATCAAATTGTTTATTGATCTTTCGTGTTGGTGTAGATGCGTGCTTCAACACCCCCTGTCTAATTGTTAAAATCATCTTATTTGATATTCACTTATTGTGCAACAAATACTGAACACATAACCATCGGAAATGATCGAAAGCTTTTTATACCGTGGATATGATCATTACGTCACCCGACGGACACTCGGTATGGTACTTGACCAATCTATGATCCTTACGTCCCCCAACGGACACTCGGCATGCTACTTGATCAATCTATGATCCTTACGTTACCCGACGGACACTCGGCATGGTACTTGACAATCTATGATCCTTACGTCACCCGACGGACACTCGGCATGCTACTTGATCAATCTATGATCCTTACGTTACCCGACGGACACTCGGCATGGTACTTGACCAATCTATGATCCTTACGTCACCCGACGGACACTCGGCATGGCACTTGACCAATCCATTATCCTTACGTCACCTGACGGAAGCTCGGCATGGTACTTGATAAATCTATGATCCATATGTCACTCGGCATGGTTCGTGACCAATCTATGATCCTTACGTCACCCGACGGACACTCGGCATGATACTTGATCAATCTACAGCATAGTACATTTCTTAAGAATCGCACTCTGACTGATTGTGATGACGGGACATGTCCAAATTTCTTCAGAAAAACACGGCCCTGGCCACCTGTCCTCTCTGAATGTCGATCGAACTCCTCTAGTGATAACATGCATGAGCTCGCTACAGTGGCAGAGTACAGACTCCCTTTTTATATCATATACAATTATTTCATATTCATTTGTGTTACTCGGGCCCCTACATTATGCAGTCTTGTTTGCATGACCATCTTACAGTGAGGAGGTAATTTTACAATACAATTGTGCGTTCTTCGAGACCTTTGGGTAATCGAAAAAGTAGGAAGGTTGCGCACACGTAATCCGCATAACTACACCATTTGCTAGTTGCGTGACCGTCCTTAGTTGGCAGCGCTTTTCCATTGGTCTCGTTGGTTCATGTGTATTTTGTTTTTTTTTTTTTTTGGTTCACGTTTCTATGTCTCTTTCAATAATAATAAAAATCAAAGGAGTACCTAACAGTTATTCAGTTTCAAAGTCGAGAAGGCAAGGCCAAATCGTGAGAATTCCCATCGGAACGACTGCGAACCCCGGAATGAACAACACTCCGAATTGAGGCCAGGTGCCCGGGGAGAGTCAGTGTCTCCTGACTGCATACAACAACCGTCTCTTGTTGTGTTCGTCTGCTATGTGTTTTCGCATCCGGTATTTTGCTAAGGGGGTTGCAGCTGAGTCCCCCCTTTCATTTAAACTTCGGTTGTTTTATGCAGTTGTAAGTGTAAAGCCCCTGTCACACCTTCACGTTCTGGCATGGCGTTCGCACTACGACCGCCAAAATTGTACGAAACGTGGCGTGAACGTAGTAAGGACGCGGGGAACGTAGTAGGAACTCGCTGATACGTATTGAGGTCGTAGTAAGGACGCCGACGAACGTGCCCGTACGCCGAGCCACCAAGACCGTTTTGAACTGTTCAAAACAGTCGTAGTGAGGACGCGGTGATGACAGAACGTGTTAAGGACTACGTCTCTGCCGTCCTTACCACGTCCTTGGTTTTAGAGGTTGAGAAAATCAAAATAGACCTCCTACAAACAATTTATCCTTTGAACGTGTCATGATCGTAGCATGAACGCAGTAAGGACTTCGAGAACGTAGTAAGAACGCCGTATTATCGTAATACGGACGCCTTCGTCGTGGTGTGAACTTGGGGCCGATCGTAGTGCGAAGTTGACTAAACGTATTAAAGACGGGAGGGACGCGCTTCTAACGTGTTACAGACGCTAAAGGTCGTGTTGAGCACGTATTGGAATCGTCAATTATTGTTTCGGAGAGCCCTCCCGGGTGAAAAATGCCACGTTCTCACTACGTTCATGAAAAATTTCAAGGACTTCAAGGACGTAGTAAGAACTTCTCGAGAGAACTTGTAAGTGCGACAGGGGCTTAAGGTAATCTTGCTTGAATTTCCCTCATTTACATATGTTATATAAATGTTGTGTCTTTGTTTCCATTGCTCAATTGCTACATTTTTTTATGTGTCATCCAATTTCTACGCCCGTAATATTTCTACATGTAACGTTTAAAGTAATAGGACGTTCTGTCCACAAACCAGTCCGTCCACATGTAAAGTCGGTCCTTCCCCAGACGATCCGTCCACAAACCAGTCCGTTAACAAAACATATATACCCGTAAGACATGTGGGACCTAAGACGATCCGTCCACCGCTGTGTATGTTATGTTGCATAGGAGGTATGTGTATTGTTTTAGACGGTCCGTCCATCGTATACTTGAACGTTAATATATATTTATATATGTGTATGTGCATTGAAGCTAAATTTCATTGTTTAGATTAAGGATCAATGACGAGGGTTAAATACCCGAAACGTGCATTCTAGTCCATGCTGTAAATGTATCTGCTTTTAAATGATGCTAATGAATTCGAATTATAGAAACTGTGGACGGATCGTCTGCGTTGTCCCGTTACACTTTGCAAATGTCTATTGAAACTGGTGGACGGATCGTCTCTGTTGCTTAAATGAATAGTGGACGGATCGCCTCCGTCACTCAAAATGATATCTGTTGAAAGTCAATGGTGGACGGATAGTCTTTGTCACTTAAATGAATAGTGGACGGATCGCCTCGGCTACTTCGTTGTACTTGAAACCTAATGGTGGACGGATCGTCTCCGTCATTGTGGACGGATCGGTTTGTGGACGGATCATCTGGGAACGGATGGTTGTGGTCGGAATCGTTTGTGGACAGATCGTCTAGAAATCACGTTTAAAAGCTTTATTGGCTTTCCTACAAATGGACGATATGACGTAATACACACTTTTTCTCGCTAATTAGTGGAAATCCAATCATCTTCAATATTGAAAAGATGTGTGAATATAATCAAGTGACATCCTTCTTTTGGAAGCTGAGATTTATTTTTCAATGAGATACATATGTCATATCGACAAAATAAATGTATCTTATATGTATGAGGCAGTGGAAAATTTATGATATATTTCATGATTTATAGAATAGTGTCGAGGCAAACCGATATCACGTAAGATATTGTTATATATGTAAGTCGCTAAAACTGCCATTTCTATCTGGATACATTGAAAATAAGGTCTATTCGTTCTTTTGCCATTGAAAGGTAATCTAGATTTTTTTGTTGTTCCAGTTATCATTTTCATTTTAAAATTGAACACATTGAAATATATTGTCAACATTTTCCACTTCACTTCAAAAAATGTAACTTTACAATTCTCAATTTCAAATGGCTTTTTGTGTTGTTTCGATTGCTTTTATGTTTACTAAATGATTATTTCGAGACTAGCAACATAACGTAATTAGTATTGAATGAATTTATGAGTATTTGGCATCTTGTGACGTACATATTATTGAAATTGCCCTTTAAAATGATAAACCAAAAATAAAAATTATTAGAAAATTTCAATTACACCCATTACCATTTTTTGTTACATGTATATCTAGGAGAAACATTCTTACTGTTCTTTTCAGCAGAAATTCTTAATTCTTAATGATGAAATATGAAGTACAATAATCAACAGGAAAACTGTAAACGTACTGTGTGATTTTTGAGACATTAAGAAGGTCAAGCTTAAAAAGTATTATCAAAAATAGGGGGATAAAGAAAATCAAACATTCAATGTCGAAGTTTTATGAGTACAATAGCAATGAGCTTACATGTAGTTTGAAACTTATGTATCGATCTGCTAAGCTGCAGTGCCACATACTTGTTGATATATGTTGTGAAATGGTTGACAAGGAGACAATTGTCCCCACCCCACAGCAAACATAAATATACCAGTATAAAAGTCCATGAAACAGATCTAATGTTAAACGTCAATAAATTCCATAGCATCATTTTAGATCTGCGTGCTACCAGCAGTTACCCTCACCAAATGGTACAGTGTTAAGCGTCTTCGAATTCTATTACACCAATTCATTAAGAAATGACTGTCTTACTTTGGTTGTTCATAGTAGTATAATTCTGGTTGGTCATGTGCAAATTTTGTGAATCGCGAAGCCACTCTCAGAAAATTTGCACGTGTCCGACCAGAATTATACTACCATGAACACCCAAAACAAGACAGTCATTACTTATATTACCATTTGTACTTAATATCAGACAACCCGTTTAGCATTAATAATGAGCGTATATTGAATGTTAAAACGTCAAACGTATCTGAACGTTGGTAAAATCTCCGTACTTTCAAAAACTAAAGCGTGAAGTCATAGTAGGCAACCAGAATTATAGTTAATAAATCTCTTTGCCTCACGGACGCTTAACATGGGTATTCTTCTGCAATGGAAATATCAGCCGATGCAGCATGTACCAGATGTGCACGTTTCCGGTATTTCACCCTCGTCTTTATCATAGCAATAAGGGTTTTGACCATCAGGAAATAATTTTAAAAGGTTAAATTATTTTAGGAACTACGTTTTATACCTAATGTTTTTTAGATTTAATGTAATCCCTTAAACGACCAGGAATTACATAATTATAATTACTGAAACATTTTGATGCTTTTGATTACGCTTATTTCCTGTAACATACATGTATATGAAAACTAATTAAGACGAACACATCGTAAAGGTTTTTCATTAGATATGATTCCTACATGTACATTTTCATTTGATTCCAAAAGAAATTTTGAATAGCTGCTTCGACAACTTGCAAATATAATCTCCTGTAACAAAGCAGAGCTTTGACAGTATGTTTTGGATAGGATAATTAAATGTGTGAGATTATAATGTCCAATAGATACTACTCTCCATCACAACGACCTGTGAAGATGACGTCAAATTGGTCTTGTCATATTGTTTGAATTATTTATTTCATTCTTGCATTTCGCCTTTTATTGGAACGCCTGATAATTAGAGTAAACGTATTGAAATAAAGATCGTTACATCCTTAAATCTTATTTTGTAGAACTGTCTATTATAAGAAAGCCATCCACAATGACAATAGTCATGCAACTTATCCAATAATTATAGAAAACTTTAAGGTTATGCCCCTATGGAACCATTCAGAAATGAAAATGATTTTCTTATCAATTTTGAAATAATTATTATACCAGATGGAAGTTGACATAAATGTTGTCATCTAAGATATTACGAAATTCTGACAGGGCCAAAAAGACATGTTTCAAAAAAGGATTTAGATGCGGCATAATCTTTCCGGAATATTTGTTAGCGAAACAATGATAGAAGTGATAAGAGTTTAGTAGAAGATCTTTCAACGAAAGAGACCATGAAAAATCAGAAGTTGATAACCTTCTTATCCATGTTAATTTCAAGCTTTTGATAAAATTTTATTGTTCAATCATTTTAAACCCCCCTTCCCTGTAGTCCCTAGTAATACATTTTCTAGCAACTCTATCTCCTTTTGAGTTCCATACATAATTAAAAAACAAAGTATTTAATTCTGACAAATTTTTGAGATTTGGATTTGGTAAAGACATGAATAGATGTAATAATTTTGGTAATGATAACAATTTTACAGCAGTTATTCTACCTATGTTTGAAATGTTCCTTTTATTCCACGTTGAACTAAGTTTACGTATAGAATTAATCTTCTCTTCATAATAGACCTTCTTCATATTACCTGTAGAATTGTATATTAGACACTCCAAGACCCGACATCACTACTTTTGACGTTATTTCTATTTGTAACGTCATAAATCAGATACGACGTCACAGTTAAAAGTTACGTCAAATCTTGTGAGGTCGGGTCTTAGGATGTGTAAAATACAAGCCAACTGCAGTAATATGAGTTAAAGAAGATCTTGACGACAATCTCAACAGCACTCACAATAGAGCACAAAGTTGAGCATCGACGGACCCCTAGCAAGCTAGAGGTGGGACCAGGTGCCCGATTGGCTATACACAAATGTGAGAGATATTTTATGTAAGTAATATATAGATGTTCAAATGGTACTACTTTAAAGCTATTTACGGCAAAAATTCATTATTGACAGTTTAATCCCTGTAAGACTATTTGTACCTTTAAGAAAGAAATCTAACCTTGCCATTTTTATCGGGTTTTTCTATATGCCATTTATAATTATTTATATTTATAAATATTTATATATGTCTATATTTATAGACACTCGCCAAGGAACTAGATTAAAATCATTTTTTAGTTTTAGAACAGAACCTCTACTTCTCGGGTTATTGATCGCGACATAGTTATAACAATCATTGTTGGGGTCTTGGATCAGATTCCAAATCCCACACATCACTATAAAATCAAATGATAAATTGACCCTGCCGAACGCGTGAAAAATTTGAGACATTCCATGACGTCACATGCAATTTCGATGTTTGACTGAAGCTTGTTTGTCCGAGGTAAAAGCATTGTGACTTTACGAAATTTTGCGTTTTCCCGCGACCGCAAGGGTCAATTATCAAAACAGACACAAGACCATTGTAAAATTCCGGAGAGTCATTATTTTGTCTGAAGTATCTTGTATTCCAGATCGTTTCCTAATAAAGTTGAAACCCCTCTTGCATTTGACCTATCAGAAGAGCAGCAATATCCCCCTCCCCATCGTGACCTGATTATAGAATTTTCATTCGAAGTAAAATTAGTGTCTTGTAAACATATAATTTGATTTCTGATTTGACGTAAATGATTTGAAACATCCTTTCTCTTATTGATGTTGTGAAGCCCTATACAATTCATTGAAAGTATCTTGATAAATGTGGTCATTTTCAAAAGATCAAGTTACAGAAGCAATGTCCAAACAATTGAGTGATCGAACATAGTAGACGTAGTAGAGGGAACCTAGTCAAAATGACAGAGCCTATGAAACACATACACACACCTCTCTCACACACAAAGCAAATGTCAAACATTTCTAACTCTATTTCATTCAGAAACATTGACAAAAACGATACTAATTACCCCAAATATGCGCGAGATTTATGGAAATAAATGGAACCTATATTGATGACTTTCTAAATGAAGACGGTGAATTACTAAGTCTTGAATAAATGAAACATAAATGTCTATTTTACTACTTATTTTGCTATTACAAAACAGATAAAATTGGTATTTGGTATAGAAAAACATCAGGGTAATATAGAAAAAGTACGTCTTCAAATTCATTAGCATCATTTACAGCAGATAAATTTACAGCATGGACAAGACATGCACGTTTTGGAAATTTAACCCTCGTCGGTGATGCTCAAGACCAAAATATGTGAAAATTGTGTACTAAATATACCGAAAGACGTTACAAAATGGCTGGGATATGATGACCTATTATCCCTCGATATATGAATATTATATTGTTAAAGGGATAAAGGAAGAGGATGTAAACATATATAAATGTTTCAATTCTGTTCCAACGTATAAACCTAAATATGATAAATGGGGAAGAATTATAATATGAATATAGACAATAACTGGTGGCATAATCATTGTTTTATACCTTTTCGAGTAACAAAAGATACAAAATTACATTGGAATCAAATTAGAATTGTAAACAGAATTTTGACAACAAATTCTAATCTATACAAAATAAGTAATACAGACAGCAACTCCTGTACCTTTTTGTGGGGTATAAATTGAAACAATAACACATATATTTTGGGAATGTTCAATAGTATCAGTGGTCGGAGGGATTTCATCAGGTGGTTCAATGAAAAAAAAAAAACGCAGAAAATATTATTCCCATGAAGATTGATGTCATTTTGGAAATGATAAATATTCAGACATTATAATTCTACGAATAATGCTTATAAAGGATTGCATATATCAATGCCGATTTAAAACTAAAATACCAAGATTTAATGAATTCATTGCATTTATGAAGCTTAATAAAGATGTAAAAAAAATAATTTATCATAAAAAAATAATCAAGACGCATTTCAATTTAGATGGAACAATATCATAATTTCATCACAAGATTTAAATAATAACATATTTTGTAATTCCTGCCATATAGTTCCATTTGTCGAAACATCCTCTATTTAAACCTAACCAGCATGAATGTGTGTGTGTAAATGTGAGTGAAAACTTTAATCTTTATCTTTTCGTAAACCTGTTGGAAGAAACTATTGAATGGATATTTCCTGATACATGACGGCGGGTGCGGCTAGCCAAGAGGGGATGCTTACTCCCCTCGGGCACCCGGTCCTTAACCCTACTTAACCCTAGTTAGTGATTTCGATCTAAACAGTGTAATATTACCAAAGAGGGTGAAATTTATTATGTTAAAAAATCTACAGAAAGACGCAGAAGACGTAAAGTCTATGTTCAAAATAGCATTGGAGAGATGGTTTTAAGATGCTAACCTACATGTAACGTTTTAAAAAAAATGAGGGAATCTCTCACCAAACTCTGTTGCAGTACCTACAACGTAGCACCTTAACACAAAAAACAAAAACACAGAGTAAACAAGCACAACATGTCTTAGAGACGTAAAACGATCCATTCGATATTGAAAAATGAAACACAAAAGACTGCACATAAACCAACAAGACCAGTGGACAATCAGTGCCGACTTAGGACAGTCATCTGCCACGCAAGTAACAAATGGTATGGTTATACGGAGTACGTCCGCACAACGCTCCCAGATTTCCGTTTACAAAAAGATTTGAAAGCTTACTTAGCTTGTTTAAGATATTTTCACACATACAGACGCTTTTTCTCGTTAATAAATGGAAATCCAATTAGCTTCATTATTGACAAATGTGTATGAATATAATGAAATAGCATCCTTTTTTAGGAGGCTGGGAATTATTTTGTTAATAAGAGACATGATAATGACTCACATTGATCTTAAAATGTAGATATTTTATTATATATTTCATGATTTATGGCATAGTATCGAGGCAAACCGATGCCACCTGAGATATTATTATATGCTTAAGTTCCTAAAGATCTCATTTCTATCTGGATACGTTGAAAATAAGGTCTACTCGCTGAAATTTGCACTTTTTGCCTTTGAAAGGTAAACTACATTTTCTTACGTTTCCATTCTAATTTTCATTTCAAACTTGAACATATTGAGATACCTTGTCAAAATTTTCCACTTCACTTCCGAAATTTTAAAATGGTTGTTGCGTTGTGTCGTTTGCTCTTATGTTTACTAAATGATTTTGAGACGAGAAGCACAGCATTATTAGTTTTTAAGGGATATTTGTATCTTTGTATCTTGTGATGTACATATTATTGACATTGCCTTTCAAAATTAAAAAAAAATCCAATATTTTCAGTCTAAGAAGGGAATATTAAATTCCATCAACTTTTCCGGTTTTTTTTCTTTTTGTTTTGTTTGGGGGGAGAGTTGTTTGTTTGTTTTTTGGGGTTTTTTTTTTTGTGTGTAACTATAAGAAATGTTTTCATTTTGTTATTTTCAGTGAAATTCTAACTTTGGTTTGTTTGGTGTGTTTCTGTTGGTGCTGCAACCGAGTTTTGTTGGAGATCCCCTCCTATCTTTTAATATTAATATATCGCTTTATTTTTTCACATGCAATGTCAATATGTGTGAACAGATTTTATATAGATTTACTAACTCTTTGGCCATATTACATTGTTTATATTAAGGATCAATGGCAAGGGTTAAGCACCCGAAACGTGCATGTCTGGTTCACGCTGTAAATTCATCTGTTCTCAAATGATGCTATTGAATTTGAAGACGTTTGACATAACATCCAAAAGCATATTTCAATTATATACCTCCAATATCCGTTTACATATTCATCTTTTTCCAAAACCATACTTCAATTATATACCTTTTATATCAATTTTATATCGATTTACATATTCATCTATTCTATATCGATTTACGTATTCATCTTTTTTATATCCATTTACATATTCATCTATTCTATATCGATTTACATATTCACCTTTTATATCCATTTACATATCATCTGTGGTGCTTGGGGCCCTGCGTTTTTCGGTCTTGTTTGTGTGTGGTCATCTAATAGTGAGGAGATTGTTTTACACCACAATTGTACATTCTTCGAGACCTCTGGGTAATCGGAAAAAAGAGAGGGTTCTACACATCCAGGATAATCTGGAAACATTTGCCACATGTGTGGCAAATGGCAGTCAAATGTCGGCAACGGTTAACCAATGGTCTCGTTGGTTTATGTTCTAGTCTTTTGTGTTTGATGTTTATATGTTGTATGTCTCTTTGTCGTCTTTTGATATGCATTGCATTTGAGATTTTATCAATGTCACATAGTTCTTAGACACATAAATACATTGAACATAAATGGAGTATTTCAAAATGACCTTGGCACATGTAGCAAAGTTCGATCAACTTCGGTTGATCGTCTGTCTCTTTAACGCTTTTGAAATTTTCTGTTACAAATTTTTTTTCAAATTTCTGAGTTCTGTAGCATCATATCCCACCCATTCTGCTACGTCTTTTGGTACATTTTGGACATAATTTTCATACTTTTTGGCCATTTTACATTTTTTAGACTGAGGATCACTGATGAGGGTTTAGTACCCGAAACGAGCATGTCTGGTCCATGCTGTAAATTTATTAGGTCTTAAATGATGCTATTGAATTTGAAGACGTGTAACATTTGAACTACTTGGTGAGTGTCACTGCTTGTTGACCAAGAGTCCCCGAGGGGACATGTAGCCAATTTCGATCAACTTCGTTGATCGTCTGTCTCTTTAACGCTTTTGAAATTTACTGTTAAAAATTTCTTCAAATGTCTAAAAAATGGGTCATGTAGCATCATATCCCACCCATTCTGCTATGCTATGTCTTTTGGTACATTTTTGGACATGATTTTCATACTTTGTGCCATTTTACATTGTTTAGACTGAGGGTCAATGGCGAGGGTTTAGTACCCGAAACGTGCATGTCTGGTCCATGCTGTAAATTTATCAGGTCTTAAATGATGCTATTGAATTTGAAGACGTTGTACACATTACCGCATAATGCTATACAGAAGGTCCATGACATACATTTTGTACAGTTATTTGAGCGTATCTGATATCACGTGATGCTATTGTTTCCATTGTTTACGCTACTGTGATCATAACGTCTTGATGTCAGCCCGCGAAACAAACAAGCTTGCGGTGACATGGCAATAAAACATCGATGTTAAGGTGGGTCCCTACTCGAACAGTTATAGGTTTTCCTAATACATAGCAGTCTGCGTATATAACGTTTTACAAAAATTGATGGCGGACAGGCCAGCACATTGAAAAACGCAGACAAAAGATCTTAGATGCCAAAAGAGTCGAAAGATTGGGCAATCTATCCACCATATAGTGTATATATTCTTAGTTGAAAAATGTAATAAATTTCAGAAATTACAAGGGGGTACCCTTATGTTTGGAGCCATGTCTTGATCATTTATAAAACTATATATATGTATGTGGTTTTTTCACCTTCTATATACATTATCTTATGAAATGATGCAATATGAAGAAATTCCATTTGTTCTTTTTTTCAAAAAATGGGATATACTATCCTTATTAGTAAATAATGATGAAGTTATAAGGGGATACCCTTATGTTTGGAGTTATATGTTGATCATTTATAAAACTGTATATTTGTATGTGATCTTTTCACCATCTATATACATAATCTTATGAAATGATGCAATATGAAAAAATCCCATCTGTTCAATTGGGATATATTACATGTATCTATTATTAGTCAAAAATGTAATGAAATTATAAGGGGTACCCTTATGTTTGGAGCCATATCTGGATCATTTATAAAACTCTGCAACTGTATGCTATGTTTTCTTCATTTACATACATAATATTATGAAATATTACAAAACGAAAAAAATCATCTGTTCCTTTTTGCAAAAGCAAAAAGTTGGATTTAGTATATGATATTGGTCAAAAATGCGATAAATCATAAGGGGGTACCCTTATGTTTGGAGACATATCATACTTAGATTTACATTAGAATATCATTTTATGTCTTATATTTCTTCTATATGACTTGTTATCATAAAATGAAACAAAATAAATAAACATACTATTATCATTACTGAATTTGGAGGGTTCAAAAGCATATCTGTATATTTGATATTTCCTTAGTCTTATTGTGCAAGGGTACCTTTCTATTATGTACTGTATCTTTGATGAAAAAAAATTTACATATCTATGTCTGTGTTTTATTTTCATTTAGACCATTTTGTTTAGGAAAAAGCCTTCAATACAAATTTCATCTGTTAAATCTATGAGTAGGGACCCACCTTAAGATCGTTTTTCAATGTATATCTTTGTGTTATATTTTGAAAAGTCTAATATCCGTAGTTTATTGGTACTCCTTTCAAAGAAACAACACGAAAGATAATGTTACATATTTAACAAAGGTAATTTCTCGAAATCTATTCACCAACACACAAACATTGCGACCCAGTGGAACATGAAATTAGAATTAAGATGACGCATTGAATCACGGAAAAATAATTTTGTCAAAGGACTATATATGGTTAATATAGTAAATCGGCCCCTTTTTAGAGGTAAATCTAAACTTTTCATGAAGTAATGAATTTGTACCAATATTTCTTCCACAATGTAGGCTTCTTATGAAATGATACATAACTTTTAATTTCCTTTCTCAATTTCTTAGAAATGGGGCTTCAAAATGGAATATTTTTCTTGAAAAACGTCATTTTGGGGCTAATTTTCGTTAAACCTCCTATTAGTTAGTATCGAGCGGGCTTCTGAACAACTTTTATATTTTGATATGTTGTTTCCTATTTACGTCTCTAAGTGCATGCAAAAGGAAAAAGTTGTTCACAATCCCGCTCGATGTTATCTGAATGAAAGTAATCAAGAATTGTGCTATTTTTCATGAAAACTTTACAAAGTCGCCGATTTTCTTGATATTTATGCAAATTTTACAATGTCGTAGATAGCAAGGAGCAGTTTTATAACTAGATTTCTCAAAATATAGATATTTTACTTTAAAAAAATTACAACAAAATTTAAATTTGGAGAAGTCGATTTTAGGGGGCCACTTTACTACATTTTTGTATATAAACCGTATATACTCCTTTCTAAAACGTAGACAATTTCATACGGTTAAAGTATATCATCTACCTATGTTTTGTTTTCTCCATGTGAAAGATCCTTTAACTTTGCTTTTTTTCATAAAAGAAACCTTTCATAAAGGAAAAATAATCAACCGCAATGGAAAAAGGAAAGGAGTGTCTGAATTAAATTCTGATGACGCTCTACAAAATTGACGTCAAGATTGTATTTCTCTTATTGGTTCGATCTGTTTTATTTTTTTAAATCTATTATCATTGTCTCCATTGGTTATCATTCGTCAAATCCAGTCCTTGCGATTCAGTTGCAACACAAACACTCCTTATCGAATGAAATTCTGTATTAGAGTAATGTATTTTTCAATAAATAAAATGACATCTCGAGGCAACAAATATATCAAACCACAATGATTTACTAATATGTCAGCACATGATTCATGAGTTTGGGTAAGAAATTACTTTTTCAATTAAACTCCTTTTTCTTTTATTGCAGAGTTTATGAGTTTTAAGTTTCAAATTGTTTCTTTTTGTAAGCAAGTTCAAATCACTTATTTTCAATGTGCGTGCACTTTTGTTGGCTTAATTTCCATAAATATTCAACAAAATCTAAATTGAGGCACAGGCCACTCAATAAGTGTTCGCCTAAGATTTCAGAATAAATGTTCTTTCTTTCGGATGCCTATTTTTCGTCAATGGTTACAACAGGTTCATATTTCAATTTGATCAATGATTGCATAATGTGTTGTCAATTACTACAGTAAGTGTTTTGAATTCGTTTCCCTGACATGGTCGACATAACACTTTCTATATAGACATAATTTCAAACAGTACATGTATTTTAGATCTTGTTTCTCCTTTTCGTGTGTGAACAGTTACGGCGGGTGTGGCTAGCAAAACAGGGGATGTTTACTCCTCCCGGGCGCCTGGTACCATCTCTAACTTGCTAGGGATCCGTCGATGTGAACATTGTGCTCTATTGTGAGTGCTGTTCAGGTCATCGTCAGGAACTTCTATAAGTCATTTTGATTAATAAATGTGTATGTAGGAAAGGCTGGCATTGTGGTTACAGCCTTCTTGTTCATTGAACATTATTAAAACATTGTTTAAGTTGAAGAAGTTTAACATTAACCGTGACTAGTGTCTAGATTTAAATGGTATGGAAATTCAACCAATGGTGTTGAAGAAAAATAAAAATTCTTGTTGTGCTAATGAGATGCAACAATATCATAAAGTTGTAAATCAAAAGTTATGAAGCATTAACGGTGTAAAACGGACCCATCATATGATAATTATCTTAGATAAATGTATGTTTACACTATGACGTTTCGAAAGAAAATGGGAGAAAATTATAAGACTTTTTATGGTCTTCTATGAATGATACATCGTTTAAATTTATCTGCTCTAAAATGATGCTGATGGATTTGAAAACGTTAAACAACCCACCCCCGGGGTCCCAAAATTTTGCAAAACTCTCGGTTTGTATTTTTCTCTCATATCTACGGACCAAAGTTAAAACTGTAGACAGTAGACGACATTTTGAAATTTGAAAAATATCAAGTCGATCTAATCGCTAAATGTTTGCGATATTCGAATTCAGCGGAACTGAAAATGGTTTATTCTATAAAGAATAAACTACGATCGCGAATATTACGCTTTCCAAAATGTAACGCAAGAATACATTGAAAACGATCTTATAATCGATGTTGACGATAGCTTGTTTGTTTTGTGGGCTGAAATTATGACGTCACAATAGCGTAAACAATGGCGGAAACAATGGAAACAATAGCGTCACGTGATATGAGATCAAGCTGTCACGTGATATGTGATACTGATGTCGCTCACATCACATGTACCTTCTCTGTAACACATACGCGGGAATGAGAGAAATACCTGTTACCTGATAGTTACCATCTGTCTATTTAAGGAAATGCTAAGAACTAACTGAGACTTTTAAAACATGTCTTCGCTGAATAAAGGGACCATAGGCTTATGTTCGTCATGACTTGGATTCGTCATTTTGAGTTCTTACAATGCATATCCTTATGTCATTTGTTGTAAATGAAAGGAACTTGATAGCGTCCTGGGTGTGTTACATTCGACTTTCTTCTGGTAAATCAGTAATTTAGTGTTTCTAAATTAAACAAACTAAAATAAGAGGTCGCCACTGAAATACATTTGGCTGTGTCAGAAAATAACTTTGGCACTTGATAAGTACCACCGATGGGGATTTACTACCAGAAACACGTGTTTCGTGCATTAAAAATGAAAAAAAACCACTATTTTGATATGTAAAAGATGCCGATGTATGAATTTCACTTTTTGAAAAAGTCATCCAAATCTGTGAGGGACCATTTTTGTACCTAATTCGTATTTTCCGGAGATTCCATATTATTTTGTTTAATGAAGCTTTTCTCCACGGAAAGCTCAATTCATACTCATAAACGCTAAATTATTGTATAAGTATAGAACGAGTTTTTTTTTCATAAAAGAAATTTCAATTTTGTCGTGTGAAAAACTATACATCATGAAATACAACCATTACAAAGTGATGAAAATCCGGATTTTTCTTCAATCTCTACGAGAAAGAGTGCGTCGCCGGTTTGCGGAGTCACATTTTCCTGCTAAGCGTCTCACGCGCTTATCTAAGATGGCCACCCTACTGAATAGTTTACATCAATATTTGATCGGGTCACACCGCATCATCACATTGTTAGATCATTTGTGACGTCACGTCGATGATGACGTTAAAAAATCCCTACCTATTCCCTGCACTCTTTCTCAAAATGACAAACGCTAATGTAAACAACACTTAGTTCCTTGTTAAAATAGGCATATTTAAGGAAGGTAAAAGAAAACGGTTATTGACTATGTTTTGTTTTCGGGCAATATCTTATTTGTTGGACCTTCAGACAAATGAAGCCCTCTGCCTCGGGCAACATTTTGTAGGTCCAACAAATCATATATTGCCCTCCTCTCTTGTCAAAACTTGTATAGCACACAGCATGTGAAAAAGACCGAAAGAGACTGTTGACGTCCTTACAAAACCACAAAAACAAAGGTAGAAATAACTCTTTTTTTTTTTGGTTTTTTTTTCAGATATCATTATGGATAATACCACAACACCTTTGACCAAAGGATTAGTCCTGGTTGGCTCAAGATTGCCAGTTACAATATTTGGCCTCGTAGAAAATATCATCGTTATTTATCTGTACTTTAGGTCTTCGAAGCTACGGAATGTCTCAATGAAAATAATTTTAAATCTAGCAGTCACAGATCTGATCACCATACTTGCCTTCAATCTGAATGGTATCGGTTTTGTCCTTCAGAGGGAATCACCATATATCTGCATCGGCATATGGCTTGTCCTAATGTATATGATTACTGTCTCCCAGTCAGTACTTTGGATTGCAACGTTTGAAAGGTATATTGCTATATGCCATCAAGAACATTACACCAGAATCATGACATGGAGGAACTTTTTATCAATGCTTGTCAGCGCCTGGATCATTCCTCTACTTCTTTCCCTGCAGTCCATCTTTGGATCAAACATATTTGGAACGGATCGCCAATGCTTTTATCCCACACTATTCAAGGAATGGGTATATCATATTCACTCCATTGTCAACATTGTCCTCATCGTTACCACTCTTGGACTTTACATCGAAATCATTCTGAAAGCAAGGGAATTTTACCGTAGATTTAGACCTGCTCAAGTAGCAGTGTTAAACGAAGCGAGTATGCGAATTCGTGCCAGACAAAGATCAATCAAGAATGGAAAATCTATTGGAATCATAACTGCGGCTTTTATCATATGCTATCTACCTTTTCACATTTTCCAGTTTCGATTTGGATCCGACTTCCACGACGATCCACACATTCTTGTGGTTCTAGGAGGCCTCGGTACCTTCAATTCTTTGGTTAACCCTTTCCTCTACGCTTGGCAGAAGCAGGAGTTTCGTAGCGAAATAAGAAAGTTCTTGAGATGTAGGTGTATTCAGAACAAAGTTGACGTCGTTCATTTAGGAGAAAATGATCTGAGCCGTAACAACAACGGGACAATGTTACTAAGACAAGAGAATAACGCGATTAGACAAGCAATCAGTC
Organism: Pinctada fucata; assembly: GCA_028142955.1. Taxonomy (NCBI): domain Eukaryota; kingdom Metazoa; phylum Mollusca; class Bivalvia; order Pterioida; family Pteriidae; genus Pinctada; species Pinctada fucata. The sequence goes on along the minus strand of AP027107.1, from coordinate 19,656,166 downwards.
CAACATGGCAACTTGAAAATCGAGAACGTATTCAACAAATTGTTTTCCGAAATTGTGAGTTAGATGTTATAGAAGAGATACAGTCATATGAAGAAACACCATCGTCGTGTGTGTTCACCCGACAAAACAACACAAACAAAAGAAACACTAGCGACACTGCATGTCAGTACGCAGGGGTCGACGATTCACTTCCTCACACAAATCATATATATTTTTAGGGATCATTACTAGTATCATGAATATTTGGGGACACCCACTACACATACGTTTGTCTTTTGTTTGTATTTCAAGCCTCAATTATTTTCCTTGATGTACAGAAACTGATTTATCATATTTATTACAATTTGATTGTAAATTTCAAATGCATGAATAAGGAAATTGTTTGACCTGGCAATGTTTATATTTGGCGTCTCTACTCGGTCGATACAAGCCTGAACTATTGAAGTGAACTTGAAAAAGTATATATATTAAATTCTATATGTATCATCGCTATACGAGGGCTGATTCATATGTTGTGAGCCTCGGTTTTCTGGGATACAGAAGGTATCCTGCTGATAGATTATCCAAAAGAGGACAAACAATCAATGGAACATACTATTCTTAATTTCTGACACAGCTACGAGAAAATATTACAATAAAGCGCCGCGGAAAACTCATTAGTTAAATGTGTGTTGTTCCTTCATGATGCTTCTGTTCACAAGTCTGTCACTGCAATGGTTGCTTCTGTTCACAAGTCTGTCACTGCCATGGTTGCCATTCGTGATTGTGGGTTTCTTGTGGGTTTGTTTCGCTGGGTGTGTGCAGGGTGTTCATGCTTGATGGCTTACTGACCAGTCAAGATAAGGATTACTCTAAGAGTAGTAGTGATGGCCTTAAACACCGATGTAGATACTGAAGAGAATATTGTAGAGAAATGATGCAAAATATTTGATAAAATTCAAATTGTTCAATACGAACCTCACAACATATCAGCTCTCGTATTAGAATTCTTTTAAATAATATTTTTACAAAACAACGATGATTTATGATTATATCATGTGAATTAATGATTGATGAAATAATTCAGTTTTTAAGTGATTCCATGAAACGAATTTATCTGTTTTAAAAATAGATAGAATGGAGTAGAGACATACTAGTGGGTTTCTATAACAGTTCAACTGTTGGGTTAGGTAAACTGTCTTGGACTGTAATAACGCTATTTCTCTGTCTTGTGATCACATGTTTTGGTCATCATGCTCATCAAATATACGTCATAGTAAGTCTGTTCCATTGAGTATTTGTCAGTATTTGTGTCATTGGTAGTTAATTTTGTTAACTGTGTGCAAAATGTTATCATCCTTCTTTTTTAATAAAGATAAGACAACAATCATGCATGGGCTATGATATACATTTGTACTCGTAATGTATTGACAATTACGCGCATAACATGTTTGTGTAGAATGAAGAGAAAATTTTGGCTTCGGAAAGTACTAGGAAACGCGGTGCAACTAAACGAATGTCTCTCACCATTAGTTTGTTAGAAGTTTATACGGTGCAATTAACTCTTTTTTATATAAGTAATATTTCATAATGTTACTATTGGACATTTTCCATGGGTCTGTGACTTCACACTTAGGACTTTTGACTTTGATGAGACTATTTAAATGGAAAAATTTGATGGAATGGCAATGAATACATAAAGTTTTATGATAACATCAGTTTTACTTTAAAATGGTCACGTTGGGTAGGAGGGCTTAAGTCCCCACCTTTTACTGATCTGCTTATTTGAACCATATTTGTTTGATATGACTCTGCAAAGTCTGAAGTTCATCAACTTAGATAACGTCCATTATTATCATATTCCGAAAGCAAGTTTTGTTTCATTAAGTAAATTCTATGTATGTATTAATTTTGAACGTCTGTGTGTTTCAAAATGCATATGAATCATAAATTGTAAATGTAAAACGATAACTGTCCAATGTTTCTATATATTTGATAAATGTCAAACGTCTTCAAATTCATTAGCATCATTTTAGAGCAGATAAATTTACAGCATGGACCAGACATGCACGTTTCGGATAATTAACCCTCGTCGGTGATCCTCAATCTAAACAATGTATATTTTTAATTCAATTGGAATATGAAATATGACGTCGTTTGTTCAAAAGTCATTTATCAAATATTCGTGAAATGTTCATGTTGTATTTTGAATTTTATTCAATTTTATTCAAATTCAGTGTTTTAACTAATTTGAATAAATTATTCAGCTACTGCGGCTTTCGTTTTTGTTATTTTTTTTTAATTTGAAATGGCAGATTATGTGAAAAAGGTCTCCGGAGATTATTCAGTGTTTCGCTGCATTATTTCTTATATCGATAAATCTGTATTAAGGTCCTGTCTCACCTACACGTTCTAGCATGGCATTCGTACTACGACCTCTAAAATTGCACGTCCTTGCCGTCCTTACCACGTTCTCGGTTTGAGAGCCCGAAAAAGTCAAAACAGACCGATCAAACGATTTATTGAACGTGCCATGATCGTAACACGAACGCAGAGAGGACTTCAGGGACGGCGCATTAACGCTGTACTGTCGCACTACAGACGTCTTCGTCGTAGTGCATAGTGTGAACTTCGGGCTTATCGTAGTATGGACTTTACTTAACGTGTTAAAGACGGGCAGGACTCTTTACAACGTGTCAAGAACACAAAATATCGTATTGCACACGTATTGAGTCTTCAATAATCATTTCGGATAACCCTTTTAAGCCACGTTCTCACTACGTTCATGAACTATTTCAAGGAATTCAAGGTCGTAGTAAAAAGGTCTCGAGAGAACGTGTTGGTGCAACATGGGCTTTAGCGACCAATTGTGTTCAGGGTCTTTCTGGCTTTATGTCAAAGACTGTTAAAACATTTTCCAAGTTTTTGTTTTTATTTAGCAATAAACTTTATTTGTGTCTCTTGTTGTGTATGCCTAATTTGTGTTTCCGTACTTGGACATTTTTTGGTGTTTTGCTGTTTGTGCTGCAACCGGGTCATGTTGGAGATCCCCTTCTTTCTTATTTTCAATTTTCGTAAAACGGAAATGGTGTATTGAAACAAATTTTTGTAATCTCTGCTAACGTTTATTAACTGGGCTGTTTTTTTGCGTCATCTCGCAAGAATTAACCGGACGCTACCAATGCACCTTGGTGTATGGTCTCTATGGTGTATAATCTCTATGGTTTTATCGAAAGTCTTCTTTAGAATACTTCAAGGTTGAACATTATCAAACATTAGACACGCACATGATAACTTTTTTTAACGAATATATTAGTTTCTTCACTTTCACTTGATTTTTCACATTGTTCAGAAAGCAATGTCAGCCATGTTCTATTCAAACAATGAAATACTGGAACTGTATGAATTATGTGTAAATATCTTCAAATTTTTCATAAAATATTGAATTGTTCTCGGTAAAAATGACTTTGTTTTTCATTTGCTTGCTTATTTGTTATTTTTTATTCGTAATCCAGGATAACCACACCATTTGCTACTTGCGTGACAAATGGTCGTCCAAAGTCGGCACCGGATGCCCATTGTTCTCGTCAGTTTATGTGTAGTCTTTTGTGTTTGATGTTTACATGTCGTGTGTCTCTTTTCCGTCTCGTGCTGTTCTCGTCTTTTGTGTTTTTGCATCGGATATTTTGGTGTTTTGCTGTTGATGCTGCAATGGGGTCTTGTTGGAGATCTCCTCCCTTCGTTTGAAACGAAGCTATCTCGAATGTCCGAACATTGGTGCTGATTTTGTCAAATATCCATCTTTTTGGTACTCCACTTGAAGATTTCGCAATATTTCCCCAACCGCTGATTCCAGTTTTAAAAAAGTTGATTAAAAAGCCTCCTTCGTTGGTTGAGAAGCTTTAAAATCAAATTATCAAAATTGGGGAAAGAATGTTATCAAAATGTCTGAACGTTGATGCGTAGATTCCCTAATATATGTTATGACAATATTTGAAAAAAAAATAATAGCTTGTTAGAAATTCGAAAATAAAAATAATTGGAAAAGGCCTTAAAAATCCACCATCTGACTCGATACTCGAAGCTTTGTTACCAATCAAGTCAAAGCAAGAACATAAAAAGTATATATTATATATGGTTTTCAACACATGGTAGTAAAATGCGCTTTGATAATGATAATATGTAATCCATATAAAACAATTGATAAAAATCTTTACGTTATCGACTTGGAATTCAGGGATAATATCAATTCATATAAATTCATGAAACTATAGTAAACATCAAGCGCATAGTATACATGTATCAAAGCTTTTATAGTTATTAGCTCTAAGCAATAGAGATGTCCAATTTCACATAAAAGAGGGGTTTTGATTTTGTACCAAAGATATTTATTCACATTATACGTTGATTTATAGTAATTATTATTCACCGTGTTCAAATTGCAGTTCTTTTTTCCGTAAAAGTAGCAATACATGATTCTGAATGTTATGTAACACGTACTTGTTGCATTGACATAATTACATTGGAACGAGAAGTATTCTTTTGTCAAATATGAAATTATTTCATATTTAATTTAATTTTCTAGAAATAAAACAGATACGTTTTAAGTGTCGGCGCTGTTGGGTATTTTGCTATATCGATTTTTGTTTTATCTAAAATGTGTTTCGATCAATAATGGATTTCAAAGAAATTCATAAGTGATTATCAAGTTCGTGTGTGTTCCGCTGTTCTTGGTATTCCTTCAATATAATCATTTTTCCTTATGGGGGATGGACCTCTTTCACCCCTCCCGGCTTTTGCGTACCCCTCTCGCCACTCCTCTCATCCCTCTGTCCGCCCCTTCCTCCCCTACCTTTCACGCTGTCCACCCCCTATCTGTTTATATAGATTTAATCTTATATAGTTGAACAGTGTGTTGGAAAGACCGAAAATGTGACTTGAGAACATGAAGGACATTTTTTTTTAATGTTTGAAGGATATGTATAAGTTAGAAGGTAATTTGAAGTTTCTACATGAATAAGAAGTGGGCGGAGCGTAGTGGTTGGCGCGTCCGGCTAGAAAACATGTTGAAAGTCTGGGTTCGAGCCGCGCTCACATCACATATATTTCTGTTCAACTGTTTTGGATGCTGAGTCCATGACGACCATAAAGACGATTTAATCACAGATTCTTCACAAATAAGATGAGCCATTTCAGAGCCTGTGATTGGCTTAGCTCAAATGTTGCCATCTAGGTATAATATGGAAGTGTTCCAACTCTATACCTTCCCGAACATCATTCCAAACCAATTTGTTATGCACCAGCCACGTGTTTCCGATATTTAATCCTCATCAGATATCCACAGAATGCTAGCGACGGGTGATGCATACAAGCAGGAGATGCTGACTCTTCCTGGACACCTGCTCTCACTCCTCTCTTGGGAGTTCGTTTTTTTTTTCATTGGGTAGATGTTTTTGTTTGTTTGCTTTGGTTCCTGTTTTGTCCTGATTTTGTATGCCTTTGGTTTATGATTTTCTGAATTATCGATTTTGTACTATGTATATATAGGAATTTGGCCATTGTCTATATTTGTCCTTCAAGTCAAAGTAACTTTAGACACTGGCAAAATTCATTTGAGTTGTGCCCTCTGGTTGTATTTTTTAATCAAATTTGTGCAGTGTATGATTTCTAATCTAATGACATGTTATGGCAGTGATGCGGACTTTGACAGAGATCTTTATGTCATAAACAATGAGACAATTTATCGGATTAAGTATGGGGAATTCATCACTTTCAAACTTGGTATGGGAAATTATTTTCATTATTTCAGCTACGTCAAAATCTAAAGAATTACATTTTATTCTTCATTTTACTCTTTCATATCGATATTTTGCATCAGCAACAGGAAAATATTCATAAATGGACAATTCTCTACTTATTGATTGAAAAGCTTTACTCTCATTTGATAGATTTCAGATTACGATAAAAGCAACATTTTCATTAAAAAAAAAACTTTTGATTATTTGTTCCACATTTCTTACACTGTTTCGAAAAATCAGCAGTTTTAATTTACGTAGCCCCACTCAAAAACGGCTAAATCACAAAAGAATATATCATGTTTCTTGTCTATTCTCTGAATAAAATACTCGTCGAAGCCAAAAAGCAATAGTCTGGTCAACAAATTAACAGACGTATCGAAAAAGAAACAAAACCGGTTTCTTATTTCAAAAATTGAAAAATTGAAACCTTTCTGGTTACCCCTTTGGAATTCTTTGGACCTATCGAATGTCGGTAATTTGGTGTCTTCATATAATGTTAAACGTCTTCAAATTGAATAGCATCATTTCAGAACAGAGAAATTGGCAGCATGGACCAGAAATGCACGTTTCGGTCCGAAATTGATCGAACTTGGCTACATGTGCCCATGGGGACTCCTGGTCCACCAGCAGTGACACTCACCAAGTGGTATAAATGTTAAACGTCTTCAAATTGAATAGCATCATTTAAGAACAGATAAACGGCCGGGTTAGCGCAGTGGTAGTGCGCTCTCTTCTCACCTCTAAGGTCCCGGGTTCGAATCCCAGATTCGGCGAAGGGTCTTATGTGGGAGGGCAGGTGGTCCCCCACCCAGGCCTCGGTAGGAGGTTATTCTCCGTTTACTCCGGTTTCCTCCTGCTCCTTGGACCCCCTCACGCCAACATCTGAGCCAACGTGAGACATTACTATAAGTTGTGTAACTTGTTTGTTCAACGTTGTAAAATAAAAAAGTTTAAATTTTTAAAGAACAGATAAACTGGCAGCATGGACCAGACATGCACGTTTCGGGTACTTAACCCTCGTCAGTGATCCTCAAATCTAAACAATGTAATATGCCAAAAAAGTATGAAAGTTACTATGTCGAACAAGTGTACAGAAAGACGTAACAGGATAGGTGTGATATGATGCTACAGGACCCACGTTTTAGAAATGTCAAGAACTTTTGAGAACAGAATGCGTTGAAGAAACGATCAACCGAAATTGATCGAACTTGGCTACATGTGCCCTAGGGGACTCCTCGTCCACCAACAGTTTCACTCACCAAGTTGTATAAATGTTAAACGTCTTCAAATTGAGAACAGATAAACTGGCAGCATGGACGAGTTATGCACGTTTCGGGTACTTAACCCTCGTCAGTAATCTTCAAATCTAAACAATGTAATATGCCAAAAAAGTATGAAAGTTACTATGTCGAAAAAGCGTACCGAAAGACGCAGCAGGATAGGTGGGGTATGATGCTACAGGACCCACGTTTTAGAAATTTCAAGAAATTTTGATAACAGAAATGTTGAATGCGTTGAAGAAACGATCAACCGAAATTGATCGAACTTGGCTACATGTGCCCTCGGGGACTCCTGGTCCACCAGCAGCGACACTCACCAAGTGGTATAAATGTTAAACGTCTTCAAATTGAATAGCATCATTTAAGAACAGATAAATTGGCAGCCTGGACTAGATATGCACGTTTCGGTTACTTAACCCTCGTCAGTGATCTTCAACTCTAAACAATGTGATATGCCAAAAAAGTATGAAAGTTACTATGTCGAAAAAGCGTACCGAAAGACGTAGCAGGATAGGTGGGGTATGATGCTACAGGACCCACGTTTTGGAATCAAGAAATTTTGATATCAGAAATTTTAGAATGCGTTGAAGAAACGATCAACCGAAATTGATCGAACTTGGCTGCATGTGCCCTCGGGGACTCCTGGTCCACCAGCAATGACACTCACCAAGTGGTATAAATGTTAAACGTCTTAAATTTGAATATCAGGCCGCAGATATTATGTTAGTGCTGCAACTTTATCTGTCCTGAAATTATGCTATTGAATTTGAAGACGTTTAACATCGATGTTATAGACAAGTATTTGAATATAGAGTAGGCAAACGAGGTGAATTTGATAGAAGTAATTGATGTACATGATTCTATATCAATATGCATGGGTTTTTTTTCTATTTCTCAACAATTTCGAGAAACCAAAGTAGTTTTAGATCCGTTAATGATAATCAACCACAAATCTCCAGAGTCTGGTGCAAGAGCGGAAGGTATTTTTGGGGGGATTTATAATTTAAACACATATCCCACCAATCCTGTTACGTCTTTTGGTTTTTTAACGTAATAATTTTCACACTCTTTAGCAATTTTACATCCTCAAGATTCAGGATCACTGACGAGGATAAAGTAACCGAAACGTGCAAGTCTGGTCAATGCTAATAAAGTATCTGTTCTTAAATGCTATTGAATTTGAAGACGTTTAACATTGATGATTGTTTTAAATTCAGAATTCAGAAATAAATTTGAATAACATAAATAGTACGGCAATCAAACATAAAATGCAATAAAGTGCAAATGTTTATAAAAATGAATTTAAAGGTGTAAAAATTAAGAGTAATGCCTTGTTCGTTTTGGAAGTTTGGAAAAGTGGGAGGGTTGTGCGCACATAATCCAGGATAACCACACCTTCTGTTATTTCTGTGGCAGATGGCCGTCCTAAGTCGGCACCGGTTGTCCATTGATCTCGTTGGTTTATGTGTAGTCCTTTGTGTTTGGTGTTTCTATGTTGTGTGTTGACATTCCTATCTCTTTTGCGTCTCTTTCTGTGTGTGTCTGCTTTGTGTTTTGCGTTGGGTGTTTTGGGGTATTGCTGTGGGTGCTGCGACCTGGTTTTATTGGAGATCCCCTCCTTTGTTTTAATGTTAAAAAATATCTAACGTTAATGGAAGGCTTACGAGTACATGAAGCATTGATAGTTATAATCCGAAACTCATATCATACCTTAAGACCTTACCTGAATTCAGGTCATTAATAAATTTTGGTAATCAATTTAATCTTTATCCCTTAATTCAAATCTGGCCTCTAATTATCTCTTTACCGAAACGTACTCGAAGCCTTGCGTATCCACAGACTACATTTAGAACATTCGTTATGGAGTACGTATTGATTATTTATTACACATATGCATATGACTGCATTAATGAATTCCAACTTGGTCACCATTTTTCGATTGATTTTTTCATTATTATTACATATAAGTTGGTTGTGATTTGAGGTCTCATGATTCAAAAAATGGATGCCCAAATTACTTCCCATTACTCATTGAATACCTTAAAGTGAATAGTGAAGACCATTTTGATCGGGATCCGGGGAAGTCTCCTGCTTGGTAGCAACAACCGTAACTTCGGACGTAACTCAAACTTGGAATGGGAAATTATTTTCATTATTTCAGCTACATCAAAATCTAAAGAATTACATTTTATTCTTCATTTTACTCTTTCACATCGATATTTTGCATCAGCAATAGGAAGATATTCATAAATGTGACAATTCTCTACTTATTGATTAAAAAGTTTTACTCTTATTTGATAGATTGCAGATTACGATAAAAGCAACATTTTCATTAAAAAAAAAACCTTTTGATTATTTGTTCCACATTTCTTACACTGTTTTGAACAATCAGCAGTATTAATTTACGTAGCCCCACTTAAAAACGGCTAAATCACAAAAGAATATATCATGTTTCTTGTCTATTCTCTGAATAAGATACTCGTCAAAGCCAAAAAGGAATAGTCTGGTCAACAAATTAACAGACGTATCGAAAAAGAAACAAAACCGGTTTCTTATTTCAAAAATTGAATAATTGAAACCTTTCTGGGTACCCCTTTGGAATTCTTTGGACCTATCGAATTTCGGTAATTTTGTTTCGTCATATGATATCAGGCCGCAGATGTTATGTCAATGCTGCAACTTTATCTGTCCTGAAATTATGCTATTGAATTTGGAGACGTTTAACATAGATGTTATAGACCAGTATTTGAATATAGAGTAGGCAAACGAGGTGAATTTGATAGAAGTAATTGATGTACATGAGATAAAGAATATCCTGACGACAATCTCAACAGCACACACAATAGAGCACCAAATGAAGCATCGACGGACCCCTAGCAAGCTAGAGGTGGAACCAGGTGCCCGGGAGGAGTAAGCATTCCCTGTTTGGCTAGCCGTACCCGCCGTCGATGTTCATGCACGAAAAATGAAAACAATATCTTAAACATGCACTGTCTGAGGTAATGTCTATGTAGAAAGTGCTATGGTGACCACGTCAGGGAAAATTTTTAAAACACTTACTGTCAAACCCATCGCGGGGAACATTTTTAAGAGCTCCGCACGGCAAAGGGCATAAGTGTGACTGAAATGAGATAAAGACTAAGATAAAGAAGATCCTGACGACAATCTCAACAGCACGCACAATAGAGCACCAAATGGAGCAAGCTAGAGGTAGGACAAGGTGCCCAGTTTCTATGTCAATATGGTTCTTTTTTTCTATTTCTCAACAATTTCGAGAAACCAGAGTAGTTTTAGATCCGTTAATGATAGTCAACCACAAATCTCCAGAGTCTGGTGCAAATGTGGAAGGTATTTTGGGGGGATTTATAATTTAAACACATATCCTACCAATCCTGCTACGTCTTTTGGTAATTTTTTAACATAATAATTTTTACACTCTTTGGCAATTTTACATCCTCAAGATTCAGGATCACTGACGAAGATTAAGCATCCGAAACGTGCAAGTCTGGTCAATGCTAATAAAGTATCTGTTCTTAAATGCTATTGAATTTGAAGACGTTTAACATTGATGATTGTTTTAAATTCAGAATTCAGAAATAAATTTGAATCACATAAATAGTACGGCACTCAAACATAAAATGCAAGAAAGTGCAAATGTTTATAAAAATAAATTTAAAGGTGTAAAAATTAAGAGTAATGCCTTGTTTGTTTTGGAAGTTTGGAAAAGTGGGAGGGATGTGCGCACGTAATCCAGGATAACCATACCTTCTGGTATTTCGGTGGCAGATGACCGTTCTAAGTCGGCACCGGTTGTCCATTGATCTCGTTGGTTTATGTGTAGTCCTTTGTGTTTGGTGTTTCTATGCTGTGCGTTGACGTTCCTTATCACTTTTGCGTCTCTTTCTGTGTGTGTCTGCTTTGTATTTTGCGTTGGGTGTTTTGTGGAATTGCTGTTGGTGCTGCGACCTGGTTTTGTTGTTTTAATGTAAAAAAAAAGCTAACGTTAATGGAAGGCTTTCGGGTACATGAAGCATTGATAGTCATAATCCGAAACTCATATCATACCTTTAGACCTTACCTGAATTCAGGTCATTAATAAATTTTGGTAATCAATGTAATCTTTATCCCTCAATTCAAATCTGGCCTCTAATTATCTCTTTACCGAAACGAACTCGAAGCCTTGCCTATCCACAGACTACATTTAAAACATTCGTTTTGGAGTATTGATTATTTATTAGACATGTGCATATAATTGCATTAATGAAATCGTACTTTGTCACCATTTTTCGATTGATTATTACATTATAATTATGTTATGATTTTAGGTTTCATGATTCAAAAATTGGATGCCAAAATTACTTCTCATTACCCATTAAATACCTTTAAGCGAATAATGAAGACCATTTTGATCGGGATCCGGGGAAGTCTCCTGCTTGGTAACAACAACTTTTACTTCGGACGTGAAGAAAAAACCGATGATATCTTCATATTGTTTTGATACAAATTTAATTGTATCCTCCAAAGGGAAGTAATGATTTAAAATGCTTCTTCCAGAGGGAAGAGAAAGGAAGGTACGATTCCACCACCCACAGCAAAGCACCAAAACAACCATGTGAAAACACAGAGAAGCCAAGTTTAACAATAGACAGACAAGGGACAAGGAAAGACTACATATAAATCATGTAAACAAACGAGATCGATGCTCAATCAGACTAAGGACGACCATCTGCTACATTTGTAGCAAATACAGACGGCTATCCAGATTAGTTGTGCAAAACCTCCCACTTCTCTGGATGTTTGGTGGTCTTGAAGGACGCACAATTATTGTGTCAAATAGCCTTTTGCTGTAAGATGACCACACAAACATGACAGCAAAACAAAGGACCAAAGTAATACAGGTAACTATTTAATATGATACCAAACACATTGAGCGTCCTCTCCCTGTTGGATCAATCACAATTGCAATAATACCACAGGGACACGACTAACGATCAGAGACGACAGTAGGTTGGTGTCCTGTATTCTCAACCGATGTTTGGAGAGGACCCGTACTAGATTCCCAATGTCACAGTCAGACATAGTGCAATCCTTTAAAATGCGTAAGCAGAATGCTGTATATGTGTCAAGTACTATACAGATCGTACTTCTGGTGACATCAAGGAAGTAATTGTTTATTATTATTTGAGAATTGCTCGGAATTGTTTTACGTTTTTAATTAATCTTACAGGGAGTTTTATTCAAGATAATGAATAATTGGATATATGATCCTTTATATTTTCATTGGTCATGTATTGTGCAAACAATTATTGAAGTGACAGATTCAGTCGTTAACAAGCACATCCTTAGTTGAGCTGTTTCTTATAAAGTTGAGAATACATTAATACGTGTTTGGATCTATACTCGTTACACCATGGTTAAAAAACCATTTTCATTTTAATAGGGGAATGTAAAAAATTCCTGCTTCTTAATTATGATTTTTCGGATTGACTTGTAGCGCGTTAACAACTCTTTTTTTTAATCTTTAAAATGCTTTAAATACACGCATGCCACTATATACCTAATTTCTTTTTCTAAAGTCAATTTGCTTACTATTGAATATCCGGAGCAAGCAAATGAAAACAACTTGACACCCCGTTACTTTTGGGAAGCCGACGCCTCATGAAGTGAAAGTATTCATTTGCATATATATAGAAAATAGAATTGGTTTTAGCAGCTAGACGAAAAGTTATTTCCCTTACTTGTCAACTAAACAAAATATGAGCATCAGTCATGAAGCTACTGATTCGTTACTGCAACAATAATTATTTATCACATTCCTTCTTTCTCCTTATCCTCTGAAAAGATACACTTAGATGCTTTGGTGTTAAAGGACATGCTCGTCCTCTAGAATCGATTCATTTTCCTGGTATTAAATACATTTCAGAGACACCTTTTCTCAAACCGCTCTGGTCACTTCGTTGTTAGTTGTTTTTTTTTTAGGGGGGGGTGGTGGTTTTTTTTTGTTTGTTTGCTTGTTTGTTTGTTTTTGGGCGTTTATTTTTTCTTTGTTTGTTTGGTTTTTTTTTTTTGCTTATTGTGTTAATGCTAATTTAAAAAATACATTTCATTATTTATCTTATTTTCATCGAAATTGAACAAACAGTACCATCGGCGTCTTTTGACATTAGGACCTGTAGCAAAATATATCACTTTTGAAACCGGTCTCGTTTGTTTATGTTTAGTCTTTGTTATTAGCGTTTTAAAGTAGTATATGATGTTCCTTGACCATTTAGTGCTTCTTTTTATGCTGATCTACTCTTTGTTTTCGCATAGGGACGTTTCCATGTTTTGCTGTGGGTAGTTCACTCGAGTTTTCTTAGAGACCTCTTTTTTATCTCGTGTATTTAGTTCAGGATCGTGGCTTTGTTGTGTCAAGCAGAAACAATTTGCTCGCTTTTCGACACCAGAAGATCATTGTAATGACATGTAACATCTGTAACATGTTGTGGCCGGGTTAGCGCAGTGGTAGCGCGCTCGCATCTCACTTCTAAGGTCCCATTCCCAGATTAGGCGAAGGGTCTTATGTGAGAGGCTAGGTGGTCCCCCACCTAGGCCTAAGCAGGGGGGTTTTCTCCGGGTACTGGGGTCCCCCCTCACGCCATCGTGAGACATTGGTATAAATTGTGTAAATATCTTTTGTTGCATATGGACATGATCATTATCCATATTTGTCATTGTTGTAAAATATTAAGTTTAAATTTTTATCATATTTTACTTTAACAATCAATCTTCATATTTTTTCTTTAACAATCAATATTCAAAGTCATTGTCAAGGTACCATCGATAACAATTGGAACAAGAAAATGGGGTTTAACCATAGATTGCTCATTTTTGCATTTAGGATTTTCAATGTCAAGCCTTTGCTATTATTGTGAAAGTTGTGAGAGTACAAAGTAGAATATATTTCAAATTTTGCCGAAATAAACTGGTCCCATCTTCTTGCATGACATGTTAAGACTCTTATTAAACAAAATATATGAACCGCCGTTGAATTATTGTTCTTCTTTGACGTAATCTAAACCACAAATAACATGATTAATTAATTGGACATAATTTTCATAGATTTTTTGCAGTATTTCATTGTTTGGATTAAGGATCACTGAAGAGAGTCCTTTCCATGCTGTAAAATTATCTGTTCTTAAATGAATCTAATGAATATGAAGACGTTTAAAGGCCGACGTTGGCAACCACCGGTTCATTAACATGGATACCTGTCAGTGAGTAGTATAGGCTTGGTAGGCGTGGTATACCGCCTTTGAAGATAACACCGTCTGCTAGCGGCGTGTTACATCAAAGACATACCGACAAAGAATCCTTTATTTTGCTAAAGAGATACCTGAGTCCCACCTGTTTTAAGCTGTCAATAAAAAATGATAGGGGTAACAGGATTAAAAGACACCAATCAGATTCCAATTAGAGATGTTAATCCTATAGCTCCCAGTGAGGAAATGACGGAAAATGTACCTGTCCCCTTATATAAGATAAAGAAGATCCTGACGACAATCTCAACAGCACTCACAGGTGCTACAACCTGGTGTTGTTGGAGATCCCCTCCTTTGTTCACAATAGAACACCAAACAGAGCATCGACGGACCCCTAGCAAGCGAGAGGTGGGACCAGGTGCCCGGGAGGAGTAAGCATCCCCTGTTTGGCTGGCCGCCTCCGCCGTCGATGGTAGACCCCGTCGGCCTTTAACATGCTTGTGTCAGAGCAACAGTTTAAAACATTTCAAGATTTAAAATGTTGTGTTGGATTGTTATATCTTATTTTTACTTTATAATCAGTTTTAAGTAGTTGCTTTCTAGCATGAACATATTCATATTTGTAACAAACATGATAGACTTAGCTTTGTTTGAAAAAAAAAACACTCAATAATCCATAAATGGATATTCATTTGTAATTGCTATTGCTTGCATTTAATGCTAAAGAGCAGTCAAAACAGTTTACGGAAAATGCGAAGTAAATGTAACATATATACTCAAGCTGTTGCGATACGAAGGATTTTATTTTCCCTTGGAATTTAGCTGAAAGGAAAAAGCAACCCCTTTTTAGTTGATACATTTAAGTGTTCACGACTGAATTTGTTCGTTGTAATAAAGAAGTAATGAAATTGACCATAAAAAGTGTCATTCAGACTTAGTAGGCAATAACTTTGATCTGAGGATCTGTTCTCTCGTGAACTACCGATCAATGAAAACAGTTACATGTTAAACATATTAAATGTATGACTGAATTCATTGTATCAGAAAATATAACTTTTTTAATGGTAAAAGAGCAGACAAGAAATGTGTAGCCGCTGAGTCTAACTAAATCTGAAATCAAAGGAAAGGATGTCACTAGTTACATTTTGTATCTTTTCTATACTTTTCATTATGGCTTTAAGTATCAATGATGACGATTCAATATGATTTGCACGTAAAAAAATTGGTTCAGAATTACAACTTTGGCAGCCAATTGAGACATTTCGTATCAAGATTATATCGGCAAGGGGTTTTTGAATATTCTTTCTCAAAATGATACATGTACTTTTCAGATATCGATACAACTTGCTTATGACTAGCCATCTTGCTGCGTCTTTCGGTATTTTTGGACATAATTATCACAGATTTTGGTAATATTTAATTTCAATGTTTGGATTGAGAATCACTGGCGCCGGTTAAATACCCAGATCGTGCAAGTCTGGTCCATACTGTATATTTACCTAGTATTACATGATACTTATGAATTTGGAGACGTTTAACGTTAACAAAAACTAACCTAAACAGAGTGATTATTTCTTTTTAAGTTGGAAACGGAATGAAGTATGTATATTCCCTCAGCTATATTCCCCTCCTTTTTTTGTGGGTTTGTTTCGCTGGGTGAATGCAGGGTTGTCATGCTGGAGATCATACCTTTTCTGTATATGTAAATTTATTCCTTGATACAGTGTGGAGTCGGTAAAGCAATTTCCCGCGACTCTTTGTTTAAAGTTTTATAATTTATATCACGTTCTCTAGCTTGACTTGCTGGAGACAATTTCCTTTCGTTTTATTTTCTCAGCTATGTTCCCTTCGTTTTTTTTTTCTTATGGGTTTATTTCGCTGGTGGATTGCAGGGTGGTCATGCTGGAGATCATTCTCTTTTCATTATCGTCTGAAATGATTCGTTCTCAAACGGCAATTATTGTATTGGAGACAAAAGACTCTGATCGTTTAAAACGGAAGGATTAATGTCATATTTCATTTATAATTGAATATCGTCTTGCAGGTTGTCCATTTTTGTCCGAATTTTAATGGTTAATGTAAGAGAACCTATCATACTAGGTGGCTTCGACAGCCACCTATATCCTTCCCACCAAACTGTGAATAATTATTGCTCATGAAATATATACGTCTTTTTGCGTTTTACAGTCTTGTTTGTGTGTGGTCATCTAACAGTGATCATTTGTTTGTGATCATCTAAAGTCTTTTTTTTTCATTTTGCGGTCTTCTTTGTGTGTGGTCATCTAACATTGAACATGTTGAAGAGGTTGTTTTACACCATAATTCAATGTTCGTCGAGATCTCTGGGTAATCGGATAAGTGAGAGGGGATGTGCACACGTAATCCAGGATAACCACCCCATTTGCCACGTGTGTGTTTTTGGTGATTTGCTGTTGGTGCTGCAACAGGGTCTGGTTGGAGATTCCCAATTTTTCTTTCCGCGAAAGACCGAATGTGAAAAGATGTAAGAACGTATTTGTATTAAGGTAGCTCTGCAAAACAATCCATATGGCAAATGGAGAGCAAGCCTTGA
The DNA here is from genome assembly GCA_028142955.1 of Pinctada fucata. NCBI lineage: Eukaryota > Metazoa > Mollusca > Bivalvia > Pterioida > Pteriidae > Pinctada > Pinctada fucata. Next base: position 19,639,296 of record AP027107.1, on the reverse strand, counting down.
ATTCAAGCGTCACTCGCTTTTTACCGTATTTGAGAATGTTTTAATTTTCCGCGTTTAATATGGCTTTTCACTAAACAATTTATTTATACATATTCCCAAAAATGATATTGAGTCAGCCTTAAGTAATTGAGTTACTATTTTTCTAGATCTATCATGGGGAATTTAAGAGCACAATGAATATGCAGTTATATGTTCACACGTTGTTTACTGCATGGTTCGTGTATATAAAAAATACTCACTTCATTCAAGCGATTGTGGTAGCGTTCTAACTCTGACGTGAGCATATGACATATTTGTTAATGCTGCTTATGCACAGAACAATGTCCAAACTGAATCTTTTGTAACTGAAAGTAAAAATACCTATTAAACAATATACTTTGATAGATAACTTGTGCGTGCAATTTGCATTTTTTTATAAAACCATTTTACCTGAAAACTTCGTTGTCGACGGTTTAATTTTTGCGAGACCGTTTGTAACTTTTTAAAGTTGTAAAGTTTTATTAATATCTTACAAGACACTATAACTGGTGCTATGTTTTTACAATAGCGTATAATGTATTTATAAGCTCAACTATTTGTTAATGTCTGTGTCATGATATCAGTTAGGGAGAGGTAAAACCAATCCCCGACGAAGTAATATCCATTCGAACACTCCTCTAACAGCCTACATAAACATGCATCAGAAATCTATTATCATATTGTAAACAAGTAGTAAAATTTGACAGCACATTAACCATAATGTCTTTGACTTAGAAAGGTGGGATGAAGCTTTAAAAGGCAATTCGATAATCGGTGTATATAACATGCAATACACGCATTCGTATTAGCATAGATAATTTAAAAAAAAAATTGAATGACATTTAAGAAGGTTGTGTGCACGTAATCTGAATACCAACAATATTTCTACTTACATGACATATGGCCGATCTTTTGAAGAAGGGAGGAGATCTACAACAAGACCCTTTTGTAGCATCAACAGCAAAACACCAAAATACCCGATGCAAAAACACAAAAGACGAGTACAGCACGAGACGGAAAAAGGACATACGACATGTAAACATCAAACACAAAAGACTACACATAAACCGACGAGACCAATGGGCAACGGGTGCCGACTTTGGACGGCCATTTGTCACGTATGTAGCAAATGTTGTGGTTATCCTGGATTACGTGCGCACAACCCTCTCACTTCTCCAATTACCCAGATGTCTCGAAGAACGTACAATTGTGGTGTAAAACAACCTCCTCACTGTAAGATGACCTCACACAAACATCGTCTTTGGTATTTTGTCCTCCTTGACCTTTTTGTGTTTATCAACTCTGTGTCTTTCAGTCAAGAATACAATTGTGACCGACTCATGTCTGTTTCATGCTGCAAATGTATCTGTTAAATGGTGCCATAGAATTGAAGAAATTAAACATCGTCACTGAGGAAGGTCGATATCGAGAAATGATATAACACTATGACGTCCCCTTGTCCAGAGTCATAAATGATATTCTGGCGTAGTCCTTTTGTGCCATGACATACCAATTTATACATTTGTCTTCCTTTGGGGAGTTACCGATTGTGACTATTCTATCGCATTGAAATGACGGGTGTTGCATGCAAGCAGGAGTTGCTAACATTTTCTCTGCACCTGATCTCACTTCCCTTTATATGGTAGATTTTCATTCATTTCTTTTCCTCTGCCTTAGTTCTAGTTTTATCCTGGTTTTGTATGCCCTTGGTTAGATGATTTTTCAATTAACGAATGTGAACATCTTAACAGAAACATGGTTTTGTCCATATTCGTCATTTGCATAAGTATGCATTGTTGTATGTCCTATTTATTTGAAATCCTCTCATTTCTATTATCCAAAATGCGATTTTAATCAAATAAAACACTGGTTTATAGACGGAAGTTTTCTTTTTTTATCACGTTACATGTACATAGGAACATTCACAGCATATTCTGATCTTCCTTTCTTAAAATTCAAACTTTTTTACGAAAGAGTAAGTAACTTTTCTAGATTTATTTTGGATGACAATAACTTACTTAAAGAATTGAAGGAAGATAAGACTTTTTTAAACACGGATGATTTCTTATAAACGTGTGTCAGCCACAGGGATCGGGCTGTTTGCCGTGTGCGCACTCCTTTCGAAATTTTTGGGTTTTCTAAATTTAATTTTAGTTAACGAGGGCATGTTTTTGCGTTATGACATCGCCTTACAATAGCTGTAGAAGGCATGGACCAGGATTCCCCGAGGGCACATGTAACCAAGCTCGATCAACTTTGCTTGATCGTCTGTTTCTTCAACGCAATCAAAATTTTCTGGTACTAAAATTTTTGAAATTTCTAAAACGTGGGTCCTGTAGCATCATATTCCATCCATCCTGCTACATACTTCGGTACATTTTTTGACATAATAATTTTCACCCTCTTTGGCAATATTTTATTGTTTAGATTGAGGATCACTGACGAGGGTTGAGTACCCGAAACGTGCATGTCTGGTCCATGCTGCAAATTTATCCGATTATAAATTATGCTATTGAATTTGAAGACGTTTAACATTGTATCTAGGGTTCAGCAAAACAGTAAAATAATCCGTATAAGCACACAATTTCCTGTTGGACTGCAGATGACTGACAAAGCTTTAATCTGATATTTTACAGTTGTTTCTGTAAACCTTTACACTTTTCGATGAAAATATTACGGAAATTTTCAAAACTTGGAAAGGGATATCTCCCTGATAGCATAATGTAGCTCTGTCATCGGCAAGTTTAGACTTAAGCACTCTATAATTTTACATCATTTGTATTTCCTCTTTTCCGGCCTCTAGTATCCTTGATGAGAAATAACTTGTTGAAATGCGCATATGGTGCACTGAAATTTCATAATAGAACATATATTGTACATGTAATATTGACAATTACACTATTTCCTTATTATTCAATCATTAATTTGTACATAATCTGTAAAATAAGCACTTTTCTCTTTTCATAATTCATTCACTCATTAATTACTTATTTTTATATTCATACGAAGTTGACTTCATCCAGACTTTGCTCTCGACTGGGCGACATCACCTCGCATCTCAGTTCAATTTTACCTTCAGATACATAGATGACGTGTTGTCTATCAATAATCCGAAATTAAAGGACCATTTACATGAAATCTATCCTCATGGACTAGAGATCAAGGAAACAACAGAGAGCGACAGATCCGCTTCGTACTGGGATATACATGTACTTCTATCTTTCGACGCAAACGGTCATTTGAACACCTCACTGTGTGACAAACGTGACGATTCCATCTTCCACATAACTAACTTCCCTTTCACGAGTAGCAACAATCCGTCTTCTCCTAATTATGGCGTGTTTGTTTCTCAGCTGATACGGTACGCCAGGGCATGTTCCAAATAAGACTTAGAGGATTTCATCATTAGAGCCAGGAGGCTTGCAAGTAAGCTACTTGTTCAGGATTATACCACACGACGGCTGAAATCATCATTGCGGAAGTTCTTCGGTCGCTACGGGGATATTATAAAAGCATATCAGATCCCCCTTTCCAGAATGATCAGTGACATTCTACATTGTGATTGAATGGCTGTCGTCATCACCTAACAAGACATACTTACCTGATCTGTACATCAAAATGTACATCGAGAAATCACCGAATTCGACAGGTTTCCATGGAGCTGTTGCGACGGGTGTTGCATGCAATCAGGAGACGCTAACTTTCCCCGGGCACCTGGTCTCACTTCGGATTGTTGTAACAGTTCATTCCGGGGTTCGCAACCGTTTCGATGGGAATTCTTACGATTGTGCTTTGCCTTCTAGACTTTGAGACTGAATAACGGTTAGTTACTTCTTTGATGTTTATTTACATAATTTCTTGATTTTATAATCACGTTATACATGTATATCTGCATAAAAATACCATTAACAAAAGTAGGTTCAAAATTGTTAATGCTATATATACCGATGCAATTTAAGACAAAATTTAATCCCGAGGAGTAGTTGAATAACCCACTTATTGCATGGCTATTGGTAGGCTATCAAACAATTATCACCAATCTTCTTTGCTAGCTTAAGAAAACTACTCATGATTGTCAGTCAACGACTCAGTCAATTATCCAATTATTACTTCAATCATTAATCGAGTCATTGTTACACAATGGAAATTGATGCACCGTCTGGAAAGGTGTAAATTTCCGTCAACAGCGCAGACGCAATAAACATGATAGGTATACCCGACAAAAAAGAAACGCACCACTTTATTGTCATTCTATAAAATATATGATTTAATGTATTTTATGCCTTCCCATCATGAATTTTAAGTATCTGCCAAACGAATCATTCATTATCAGACACTGCGCCATATTAAAGACACTTTGTTCAAAATGCATTGTCACAAAATAGCTTTTAAGAATTTGGAAATGGTTTAAGCTGTAAGCTGTTACACCTATCCAAAGTAGTCTATCGGGCATTGTCATTTGTTTTTTTCAGTGGTTATTAACAATTTTCCCTGAATACAAACTTATTAAATTGCTTCAAATGGTGTTATTAAACAAAAATATAAACTTTTCAAGATAAAAACATCCAAACATCAACTCTTTGAAGGTTTGATATTTTTCACTCTTAAATGTGCCGCAAAGCACAAATTACCTTACTATAGCTAGTATATGACCTTTTCCAACAAGCACATTTTTCAGAAACAATAACTCGATCTTGGTGGTTCAACTTTTTCGTTCATTTTCAATGGCTTTGGACGCGAGTTTTAATCTTTTCTTAGTATTCCATTTCATTATTACAATGTAATGTTGAACCTAAATCTGCAACGGATAAATAAGAATGGTTGAAGACAAAGTTAATGCTCCTTTGGGATCAGAAATGCTAAATAACGATATCCTTCATTGCAAAACATACCCCAATACATGGAAATTTGTAAGATATTTAATTCTAAGATTTATTGGCATATTTTGACTAGATTTGAATAGAAAAATTAGTATTCATCTACAATTTTACTGAAGATGTGCCGAAAATGGACAACCAAAAAATTTTCAGAAGGATACCAAATCAGCGGCCATGCACCAGGAGCTAAAATAACGCGCTTACTTAATTCAGCATTTTCATTGTGATATGTTACGAAAAATAAATGGTCGAAATGCGTTTAATTCTTGGTAATTCAAGTGCTGGAAAAAAACTATTATTAAAATAATGTCTAACTAAATATTTATGATCAATTGCAAAAAAAAAAAAATCACTATATAATATGATGTGCATTTCTTTCGTTTTCTTTTTTTTTTTTTTTTTTTTTTTTGTCAGGTATATTATACATCTTGTTTGATCATTAGTAGCAAAAACGTAGCGATTTATGCAACTAGTACAACAAAAATGTCAATTTATAGGAACGTTTTCCATCATTATTTATTAAGAGCATGCATTTAGTCAATATGGTTGATAATTAATAGCAGGCGTAGGCCTTTCATATGAATCGGCACTAGATAGTTACAATGTGCATGTCAGTGTAGCTGAAACACATCCACTTTATGTTCGGTGTTCCTTTTACATGCTTGTCTGCTGAAGCCGATTAGTGCATACTAAGCCGTACTTACGAGATAACTAAGTTGTAAATACGGGATATTTAAGTCGTAATTACGACTGATTTTAAAATTCGTTATTACGACATAACTTTTTCATTAAGGTTGGCACTAATCGGCTTCCGTACTTGATGTGTTCTTCTACTCTGTGTTTTGCATGGGGTGTTTTGGTATTTTGATGTTGATGCAACCGACCCTTGTTGTAGTTTTTTTTTCTTTGTATACATAAAACTGATAGCAATGTTCTATTAATGTGGAAAGTGAAGCTTGTTCATTCTGTGATTCGCTACTGCTCCATTGAAAATTAAGGTATTTCACAACCTGCATTTTATGGTGACATACATGTAATTAAGGAAAAGAAGGATCAAAGGTAGACAAAATTACCATCGAAATTGTATCCTAAGTCTACGTCGGCATCGGTGGCGAATTGGTTTCCTTGGATTATTGTGTGGTCTTTTATGTTTCATGTTTCTATCAAATGTGTTGGTGTTTCTTGTCCCTTTCTCGTTTCTTTCTGTGTGTTTCTGCTACAGAGATGTATGTATTTTTGTATTGGGTGCTTTGGGGTTTTGCTATGAGTGTTGCAGCCGATTGTTATTGGAAATACAATCCTTTCTTTCTAATGATTTTGCTTCACCTTCTTGACTTTGAACTGAATAACTGATGGGTACTTCTTCGCTGTTTATTGAAGGCAAAGATAAATTTTTAAAGTTTATCAAAGCATCATTGGACAGGAAAAATGAAATACTGAATGGTTCCATCTAGGCGTATTGAATCATCCTCAGTGTAGGTCGGCGCAGGTGGACAGAATTTTTTTTGTTTTTCTTGTGTGGCAGATTTCATCTTTATCATGTTTATGTCATAACCTGATGAGATCGTGGGAACGTATATCATTACAGAAGGTTAGGAATGATAATGTTTTCTATTTTCTAGCACTTAGCTTCCAAATTATTTTGTCTTTTAATGTGGAAATATTTAAGAAGGATTGACAGAATCCGTAATTAAAAAAAAAATGTTCCGCGTAAGAACCAGGCTGCTGAAACACCTTCACATTGTTGCAGAACTTGGAAGTGAATAATTCGCTTCACCATCACTACATTGAGAAATGAATTTCGTGTGTTGATTTGTTCATATATGTCTCAAAACAGAAATATAAAAAAGTCTTGAAAAGAATTTTGATGAATCACACCTGTCTGATTTTTTAGCGACCTACGCTCAAGTTCACTATTTTGTAAGCGTACATGTAATACTTCCATCATAATGAATCACCGTCTTCACTACAAGAGCAGGATTCATTACTAGGTATCTATCTAGGTTAATCGCATCAAGTTTAATTTAAATATTTCAAACAGTGTAAGGAAACTGTAATGAAAAGATTGCCAAGGATTTAAAATAAGAAAATAAAAAGACCACTATACCTTTAGCATTTTCGACATTAACGACATTGTGAAAGTTTTACATGTAATTCTATGATTGTGATAAAAAGAATCGTTTTAGTGATTGCACTACATGTAATTTGTGAAAATATTAATTAAACTAGAGGTAGCAATTTATTAACATGCAATACTCGACTTTCTCTCCAATATTTGTATCTTACATTAAAAGAACGACAACTCGTTTATAAGCTCGTACAAGATGTTTCTCATGTGGAAATTACTGTATCCTTTAAACAAAATAAGTTTTAACGTGATATTGGAAGAATGTCTTCGTCACAGTAACCATAGTAATAAAATACTGATCAGGATATGAGTACTCTTCCCGGACACCCGCTCTCGGCATTTCACATATGATCCTAAATTGCAGAATGTTTCAATTAATTGCTTTATTTGGTTTCGAACTTCGAACACCCTAGCCAAATATTTTTAAAGGTATTTACTGTTCAACTTTGTAGGATCCAGATCCATGACGACAATGAAGACGATTTCTACACAGAATCTTCACAAATAAGACGATCAGTTTGAGAGCTTGTGATTGGCTTTGTCTAAATATTGCCATCTAGTTAAATTGAATCTTTCTTAAGTGAAGTGAGAATATTTCAAGTCCAGACAAAGTTGTAAAACATACGAATTCAAACTCAATACCTCTTACGAATGAATACCTTCAAGGTATCACAAAGTTAAACGTCATCAAATTCAATGGCATCATTTAAGAATAGATAGATTTGCAGCATGGACTAGACATGCACGTTTCTAAACCCTCGTCATTAATCCTAAATCTAAACAAGGTAATATGACCAAAGAGTGTGAAAATTATTATGTCCAAAAATGTACCAAAAGACGTAGCAGATGGGTTAGATATGATGCTACAGGACCCACGTTTTAGAAATTCTAAGACATTTTGATAACAGAAATTTTCGAATGTGTTGAAGAAATGATCAACAGAGGTTGATCGAACTTGGCTACATGTGCCGTCGGGGACTCCTATCCACCAGCCATGACACTCAGCAAGTGGGTCAAATGTTAAACGTCTTCAAATTTAATAGCATCATTTAAGAACAGATAAAGCTACAATATTGTTATTCTTGATGTAAATCTTTCTGCATTAAGCACAGATATCGGATGAATTCCCAGAATGGCGCAGACATACACGTTTCGGGTAGTAACCCTCGTCGGTGATATCAATTCAATATGTCCAAAGAGTGTGAAATTATTATGTTCCAAAATGTAATGAAACTGTATAGTAACCCTCCTTAAATGATACGACGGAATGAAATTGACGTAACTATGATGTTAATTTTATAACGTCATAATAATATTACGACAGATCACGTCCCAAATAAGCAATGTTTTCATTTTTCGAAAATAACAAATAAAATACAGTGAAATGATTGAGCTGTAGACATGTGTAAGTGAGATGGTTTGACTATAGATTGTGATATTGTAGTTTTAGAATATTGCAGATTTGGTTTTTAGTTATAATGCAACATAATGAACTCGAACATCGGCTACTTTGTATCAAAAATTAACCAAGTCAAAACATAACCATTTCGTTCTTTGATAAACTCGTAAAAAATTAAAGTCAATTCGTACCTAGTGGGAATCGATGTAAAACATTTGCATTCATTTAATTAAGTCGTATCCAATGTTTGCAACCTCGTACGATAATTTAAAGAGACTAGTACAATTGAATACTCGTAACACGCATAATCTCTAAACCGTTTCCATTAACTTTTACGATATCAAATTTGTACGAATTGCCATAGATTGAACGCTTTCAAAAATTTACACCAAAGAAGTTCCCTGACTACTTCGTACCCATTGAGGAATATGAGGATAGGACACCACATTCCTTTCTACTTGTAAATTTTGTGTATTTTGGAAGTATGAATTGCAAATTGATCACGGCGGTCCTCTGTTTTAAAAATTGATAAAAATGATAAGCAAGGAAATTCCCAAAGCAATGTACTCTGTTATATGTATAGGTACGAATTCTAAAAGAGGTTAAGACTAATTTTGTAAAATTTCCTGCCAGTCTGTACTAGTCTATGAAATCTTGACATAAAAATTTCTAAGCAATGTATCATTTTCATCTGAGAATTTCATATCATTAGTGTATGCTCCCTTGATTTAATGATAATACGGAACTATTCCAACTCTTTACCTTCTTGAAGAAAATTTCGAACCAATTTGAATTCACCAGACACGTGTTTCAGATAGTAAATCCTCATCAGTTATGCTTCTAGCCAAAGTGATTTTTCAGTCACAGCCAAAATTCATTTCAGTTTCACCTTCTTGTTTGATATTTTTGAACTAAGTCTTCAATTTATGTTTTTTGAAAAGAGTGCATGCTTTCATATTTCCTGCAGGGTCGATTCAATAGCAAAAACAAACAACGTCTTTGTCAAAAACAACATTAGAGGGATGGTGCTAGGATTGTTACCACTATTTATTTCGGTGGTATTTGTGGATGAAATGACATGTTTCCGAAATTACAAGTAATAAAATGAAATATAATGTAAAATTAAACGGCCAAAACAAAGCTTCTTTCATGCGACAGAGCTAAATAGAAGTAATTTTTACATATTCAGACATCCTGTCTAGGATAACAAATTCCACACTGCAATAGGAGAGATATGTTAATACCATATGACGGTATACAATACAGATATACGTATGCAGATACAAAAATGTTCCATTTCATGTTCAATATTTATTGAAAGAAGCATGAAATTAATATTTTCAATATCTGCAATCAGATAATGTTAAAAACCATAAAATTGCAAAATTATGTACTACGCAATTATAATTTATTACGGGTAAAGGTGCAGGCGTCACAAAATAACAAATCAAACTTTTATACATGACACATAGCTCTGCTCTATCGAATAATATGGATATGAAAGTTAAACCTGCTTTTAGTAATGATTCTTTTACTTTGTACATGAAATAAAAAGCTGTCTTAAGTAAATTTCTTTAAGATTATTTGAATTTCTTCCCTTTTATGATAAATACTTAGAAATGACAAGAATCTTCCATGGAGTCCCTAGCCACACATACCCTGTCTTATCGTCTACACATATTGATCGGAGCCCCCATAAACCAGTCTGTTCCTGTGTCAATATAATCTGTATTAAACTGCCCTCTCTATCTAAATAATGTACACAGTAATTGTTGTAATCAGTGACAAGCAGGTTTCTATACTTATCAACACATATACCACGTGGATGAAATACCTCCTTCTGTTTGACCTCGATCCCGTCATACATCCATCTTACGTCACCTTTCTCATTTACACATACGATATAGCTACCATCAACAACACACAAATCTCTCTCATTACCTACAATACGACAAGGGTATATGATATGATTATTACCATAGCAATCCTTCCCATACATCTTACACCTCTTCTCACCTGTGTCACGTGAGTATACGGCCACGTGGTTTACCTCACCCTTACATACCATACACACTGCAATATCCCCTATCTCGGTCAGACACACACCCAAAGGCTCAAATGGTGACGTCTCTATTAGAGTAGAAAGAGTATCATTTACTGATAAACACCTAACTTTCATGTCCCTACATGCAAGAATCATATCATCAGACTTTGTTATCACCATGTCGTTGATTCCTGCGCTACCCTCCACTGTGAAAGACCGGACAACCTTTCCACTATCATTATAAAGATAAATAGTTTCAATGTCATAGTCCATAACCCAGGCTGTCTTGTTATCTGATGCTGTGATGGCTGTGACATCAATCTTGCTTCTAAAGGTTCTGACCTTCTCAATTCTAATTTGTGAAGAGTCAAAGTTTGTTACATGCACATTTCTAGTATTTGGAATATTGGTTAGATCATAATCCCTTTTTGTCAAATCTCTGTCACCTGATATCTGTTCTTTGTGCTGAATTTCTGGGATTGGCTGATGCGAATCACGAACTTCGTGAGTTTTTGAAGAAAGTGACAAATTTTTATGTAAATCCCCTTTTTGTGATTTCATGTGGTTCGTTCATTTGTTCTTGAACAACATATTTTTTCGAGGCCATGTTTTGTTATTAGATTGCCAAATTCGATATAATCTCGATCAAATCCAAATAAAAGGAAGACGCATGATTCATCAATAATATGTGCAAGGTTGACGCGTTCCGTAAGGAAAGTTTTTGCTTTTTCCCAGATATAACAGATAAAATATGTATGCCGAGATTTCTTCTACTATTTAATTCCTTTTTTGTTGTGAAAATCTCCTTAGATTGTTATCACAAGGATATTCCCTGCAGTCATTCTCTGGGGAAAAATCAAATGGTCTTCATGACTTCACACTGGTCTTTTCCACACAGTTGATTACTATACAACCATTTCAAGTAAGTAGAGTTATCTCCCTCCTTCTGTATAGATTGAGGACCATTCTTACATTTCCGATGGCCTTAGCATAAGGAATTTGATGCGTTAAACTGGAGTGTGGTTTTGTATTCTAGTTTGTACAAGAGTTTCACGAAGTTCTTACATGTAACAACTCTTTTTCTGTACATAGTATCGCTTCAAGAATAACCTGTCACCATATGCTGAGATACACTAAAACATCACATTGTCTCTTCGGAATACTTTGATCGATGCGATCGTTAACACATTTCCTTTAAGTTATCTAGAAATTCCATTGCCAGTATTAGTAGTTACAGAAAAATAAACAATTGAGCCATCAAATAGTAAAAAGTGTTTTCTTTTGCACGTTGTCCTTTGACATATATTCTACAAAGTTTTTATTGTACCGAATTTTAAATACTCAACCGTATATTTATCCATACCCTTCGTTGGAGTTCTCTCCCGAACTTTAAATTTGAATATCACATCTATTGATTTGACCTATTTCTGTTAATGTTCTATTCAATCAATATTTAAATAATCACAGATTATTGCGTGTTTCACAGGTGTTAATAAAGATAAACATTAAAGAAGTACCGATCAGTTATTCAGTCTGAAAGTCGAGAAGGCATGGCAAAATCAAAGGAACGGTTGCGAACCTCGGAATGAATAAAAAAAGTTAAGTATTCTTTGTTTCTTTTCTATCTTAACATGTTACAACGAATTCACATTGAATATATAGATTTCCCCAACATGGCGACTTTCCCTTACTTAAAAAAATATTCTCTTTGATTTTCAATTGTGAGCTATTAAATCTGATTTTGTTCATTTTCTTCTTTTTTTGTAGTAGCTGGAACCCGATTATTATGCTGACATAAAAAGTGAATATTCTCTGTGCTAGGGGTCCGTCGATGCTCAAATTGGTGCTCTGTTGTGAGTGCCGTTGAGATTATCGTAAGGATCTTCTTTAACTCATTGGTCTTTTGTTTTTGTAACACCTGACTGTCAAAAAGATGGTCCCTGATCTACCCGTTTATGGATTTCATATTTGTTTTAAATTCTTTCACTCAGTGATTTCTATATTTACAAAATTTCCGAACCATTATATGCTATAGAAAAAAGGAGGGGATCTGCAACAACACTCGATTGCAGCACCAACAGCAAAACCCTAAAACACCCATTGCAAAAACACAAAGCAGACACGCACAGAATGAGACGGAAATGGTATGATGAACGCCAAATCACATAGAAATATCAAATATAAAAGACTACACATAAACCAACGAGAGCAATAGGCAATCGGTGCCGACTTAGAACGGCCATCTGCCACGTCAGTAGCAGACGTAGTGGTTATTCTGGATTACGTGTGCACAACCGACTGGATGGTTCAAATGGTCTATGACAGAATATCATCCACCATTCTGGAGAGTGAGAAATCGTAGTATATGACGAGTTCCCCATATCGACCGTAGAACTTCCTCAGTGACGATGTTAGTCGGTTAGTCGGTCTCTTTCCCCAATGGCTACCTTGTAGTTAAGGGCCTAGTGGAATTATATGCGCCTTGGAGATCAAACTGCATTTTTAAGAGGCCTTCTATTTAGTAAAGTAACATTCAGCGATTCCCTTTAGTGACAGCTCGATACAATCTACAGTAAAAAGATGACTGATGATTCTGATGCATGTTCGATTAAAATTACCGGGACATTTGATGCTGCTTTTTCCTTACTTATTAAGTCATCATGATGTTAAAGGCAGATTAAGAAATTCCCACAGAAATAATTTTCACAGAAATTTACATCGTCGCATGAATATCTGAGTTTTTTTAACACAAAAAAGTTTATAAACATGTAACCACTCAAATAACTTATCTAAAGTTAACATTTCTAAAACATTTTTATAACATCACTTTATCTTTTACACTTGGTGGATTAGCATAACTTCAAATATAATTTTCTGTTTCCAAACACCAGGTCAGAAAAACAAAACGGCAGTTGTGTAAGCGAAAACATAGATTTCTAACATGACTTGAGATGTTCTCCCTATATACATGTATACTCTAGATCTCGCCTGGTGTAAAATATCCAACAAACTCCCTGTTCTCTAAGGTCCGCCTATTCACTTGTTTAAGAGCTCGTGCAGAACAATATTAGAATAGAAATAACAACAAGCTATTTGTGATTTGTCGTCCAGTAATTTCCTAAGTCGCATGAACCAATCAAATTATCACCGAGCCGCTTCGCGTTTCATGCGAGTAGGGGTATTACTAGACAACAATCCACGGCTAGCAATCAACTGTGAACACCAGATTCTTGTCTATATTTAAAGACCCTGATGTTATCACAAAGCTTACCTACCTCCAAGAGCATTATGCCAGCGGACAAAGCCTCAAATAATTACACACTTACTTGCAAAAAGTACTATTTCGACAGTCTAGTTAAAGAGTTAGGTATAAATTCGACAACTGGAAATCCCACTTACACCCCAACAAACCTTTCTGCCTCTGAAATAATAGATAACCCAAAATCCGCTCTTGCTTCCTTTGGCTTCGACACTAACAATTTAGATTTAGATTTACCATACTTATACTGCATACCTAAAATGCATAAGAATCCGTACAAACAACGTTTCATCGCTGGTTCCTCAAAATGTTCTACCAAATCTGTATCGATCTCACTCACCAAAGTTCTATCTGAAATCAAATCTGGGCTTCAAAAATATTGTTCGACAGTATATTCTCGCAGTGGTATCAACCAGATGTGGATTTTAAAGAATTCGAAGGAACTTTTAGAACATCTGAAATTCTCTCATTTTAGTAGAGTCCATTCGATCAAAGCCTTTGATTTTTCGACACTTTACACTACAATTCCACATTTCAAATTGAAAGAAAGACTTTCAAAAATTATAAGAAATGCGTTTACAAGTAAGAACGGTAATCGCAAATACAAATTTATTGTTGTAAACTATGACAAAACCTACTTTGTAAAAGAAAAGTCCGATTCTGACAATAAGTACACTGAAACAGATATTATTCAGATGTTATACTTTCTGATCGACAACATTTTTGTAGTGTTTGAAGGCAAGGTCTTCCAGCAAAATGTCGGAATTCTAATGGGGACCAATTGTGCACCACTCCTTGCCGACATTTTCCTATACTCATACGAAGCTGAATTCATTCAATCTTTGGTCTCTGAGGGGAAAAGATACTTAGCTTCTGACTTTGACTTCACCTACAGATACATGTACATAGACGATGTGTTGTCCATCAATAATCAAAAATTCGCGGATTACCTGAGCAGTGTCTATCCTTCGGAGCTTGAAGTCAAAGAAACTACAGAGACAAATAATTCAGCATCCTATTTGGACATAATGTTTTCCTACGACACTGATGGTCACATGAACAACTCACTCTATGACAAACGTGACGACTACAATTTCAGCATTACAAACTTTCCTTTTCTGAGTAGTAACATCCCTTCATCGCCTGCTTATGGCGTGTTCATATCTCAGTTGATACGCTTTGCCAGAGCAAGTACCAAATATACGGATTTTGTTCGTCTGAGAGCTAGGCGTCTTTCAGACAAGCTTCTCAGTCAGGGATATGTTTGTGACCGACTAACATCGTCACTGAGGACGTTCTACGGTCGATATGGGGAACTCGTCATACACTATGATGTCCCACTCTCCAGAATGGTGGATGATATTCTGTCAAAGACCATTTGAACCATCCAACCAAAGATTGTACTCTGTGTCTTCCGAATTGGAAAAAGAAGGGAGGAGATCTCCAACAAGACCCCGTTGCAGCATCAACAGTAAAACACCAAAACACCCGATGCAAAAACACAAAAGACAAGTACAGCACGAGACGGAAAAGAGACACACGACATGTAAACATCAAACACAAAAGACTACACATAAACCGACGAGACCAATGGGTAACCGGTGCCGACTTTGGACGGCCATCTGTCACGCAAGTAGCAAATGGTGTGGTTATCCTGGATTACGTGCGCACAACCCTCTCACTTCTCCAATTACCCAGAGGTCTCGAAGAACGTACAATTGTGGTGTAAAACAACCTCCTCACTGTAAGATGACATCACACAAACAAGACCGCGAAACGCAGAGGCCCCATAGACACAGATGAATATGTAAATGGATATAAAAAGAGGGCATGCGTAATACAGTCCGTGCTCTGCCGGCTGTAGCGAGCTCATGTATGTAATCACCCGAGGAGTCCGACTAACATTCAGAGAGGACAGGTGGTCGGGGCCCTGTCTTCTCTAAAGAGGTTTGGACAGGGCCCGTCATGGAGTCCCGTCGTCACAGTCAGTCAGAGTGCAAGTCTCAAGGATGCGCTTGTACAAGACTGTAGATTGGTCAAGTACCAAGCCTAGTGTCCGTCTGGTGACATTAGGATCATACCCACGGTATAAAAGGCGTTTGATGATTCTGACGCATTTTCGATTGTTATGCTGCCTACCTTTGATCCTTTTTATTTTGTTTATCATATCACCATAAAAGACAGGTTGTGTAATACCCATAGTAATGTACTCTGTTGCATGTATAGATCCGAATTTTAAAAGAAGTTGACTGTAATTTTTGTAAAATTTCCAGAAAGTCTTAACTAGTCTATGAAAGCGGAAACCTTGACCTAAAAGTTTTTTGGTAATTTGTAAATTTCTACTGTGAAAATCCAAAATATCAGTACATGCTCTAGCGTACCGGATGAGCTGTGATATGTAAATGCCGTATGACGGTAATCTTGGAACATCACCGTCAAGCCAAGGGAAATTTACTATGTTGAATCCAAAATCATCCCTTTTGTCATATACACTTGTATGAATCTTTCCGTTTACAATTTTGATATTTAGGTCCAAAAAGGGTGTTTCTGTATTTGAAAGGTTTGCCTTGTTAAGGGTTAATTCTTGTGGATAAATTTCATTCTTATATAATTCAAAAGCAGGATTGTCAATGGTTAGAATATCATCCAGATACCTAGAAGTATTATTGAAACATTTCAGCTCATCAAATTTTCTATGCTTTTGAAGATTTTGGATAAATTCTTTTTCATAAGTGTATAAAAATAAATCTGCAACAAGAGGCGCACAGTTAGTACCCATAGGAATTCCTACAACCTGCCTGTATAGATCCTCACCAAATCTAACATAAATATTGTCCAAGAGGAAGGACAAGGCATTACACAGGTCACTACATGTCCATGATTTGTATGATTTGTAGTCTGTCGAGGAAAAGAAACCCTTCGATTCAGATGTACAAATGTAAGTTTTTCGCTCTCGATCAAAACACCATTTAATGAGATTAGATAATCGCTCATTAATTTTGTCATGAGGAAGTGTGGTGTACATATTAGAGAAGTCGTATGAAGAGATCGTATTGGCTTGGAAATTTCCAGATTTCATTTTTTCAATCACATCCCCTGAATTCTTAATAGACCAAAATAAATTTACATCGTTCCTGTTTAGAACCGTTTCACAATATCTAATTATGTGTTCTTTAATAGCAGTAAGTGCTGATGTCAGATTTCTAGACAAAATTGTAGTGGAGCAGTTACTAGAATTAGCAATAAATCGAAATTTGTAAGGAGACTTGTGCAGTTTCGGTATGCAATATAGTGTTGGGAGATCCAATTTAGAAATAGAGATATTGAATAAAGACAGTTCACTGTTATGCTTGCCTAAAATGTTAGATGCACTTTCATTGCTTTTGATATATGTATTAGTAGACGAAAGTTCCGAAATCAAAGTCGATATGTAGTAACGTTTTCAAATGATAATGGTGTTGTTGGCTGCTTTATCAGCTGGTGCAAAGACATATTTTTCATGTAATTTACTTAGTTTGGATTTGAAATATCTTTCTGATTTGGAAGTAACCGGATGTGACAGTTAATTCTACCGAACAGGAGCGGCGGGTGTTGCGTGCAAGCAGGAGATGCCTACTCTTCATGGGCACCTGGTCTCACTCCCATATCGGGAGTTCGCTTCTTTTCATATGGTGGAGGTTTTTATTTGTTTGCTTTGGTTCCTGTTTTATCCTGATTTTGTATGCCTTCGGTTTCTGATTTTCTGAATTATCGATTTTGTGCTGTAAACAGGGATATGGTCATTATCCATATTTGTCATTGTTGTTATTTCTTAAATAGATAAGCCTAGTTATGATAAAAATGATCACTGGCGAGGGATAAGTACCCAAAACGAACATGTCTAGTCCACGCTGCAAATTGATCAGTTCTTAAATGATGCTATTTCATTTGAAGACGTTTAACATTTCCTTATCTTCGGTTATAGGTTATAAATTAAACACTAGAGAATAAAAACAATAATGAAATGGAATAACGATACATTTGTGCTGAAAGCAAGATACCAAAGATAATTAATAAAATTCATTTTTTTCTAAATCGCTAAAGAGTGTTTAATCTGAATACCTCGGACAAATTTATTCATGTACTTTTTCCTCTGATTTAAAACAAATTAAATGGCGCCACCTACAAATAATCTTACATTAATGTATACAATTTCTTAACGTATAAGCGATATTTCCTACAAACTTGAGATTTTTCCTCCTCACACTATTTTCTTTTTTTTTTTTTTTTTTTGTTATTATTGGACTGACAATTTGATTTTGCGTTCAACGACAAAGGAAATATTTGAAGATATAGAAACGAACTTTAATATTTTAGAATATCAAGGAATAGAAGTATATTTACATGTACAAAGGAACAATATAAACGATCAATATATATAACAAGCATTCCTCATCCTGCTTACTCTTTATTTAATTTTATATTAATGAATTGAATTTTCATCTTATTATACATGGCAGATGTTACTTTACATTACAGTAAACGTGAATTTTCTTTCGTGGGTGTAATGTTCGCCTTTTCGCAAACAAAGGGGTTTCGCGAAAATTTCCCCAATTCGAAATTATCCCCGTTGCATTCTTTAAATGGTAAAGACATTATTATCGCGAATATTTCCCCCACGCGAAAAGTCTTGATGTTATATATAATCGCGATACCCCCCCCCCCTTAAAAATAGCCATGTTACCATAAATATCATGATAAGTATTTACAAATCACAGTATCCTTAAAAATATTCCCAATCCACACCCGACCTGTCATATCATCTACACAGATCCCCCAGGGCCTTGATAACCCAGTCTGTTTCTCTGTCAGTATAATCTTTAGCAACCTACCCTCCCTGTCTATGTAATGTACGCAGGCATTGTAGATATCAATGACAAGGAGGTTGTTGTATTTATCTACAGAAATCCCATACGGATGAAATGTTTTTATCAGGTGGGCTTCCTTACCGTCATATACCCACCTCACATGGCCTCTCTCATCAACATACACTACATGATTAGGATTCCAATTAAGGACACACAAATCCCTACCATTACTAACTACATGGTAAGGATATGTGATCTGTTGTTTACCCTGACCACCCATTCTCCTTATCTCACGTAGCTTTCTATCTGTATCACGTGAGAACACGGCCACGTGGTTCTTTTCGTTTTGTTCACTCATACACACTACAATATCATCATTGTCAGTCAGACATATACCACAAGGCTGAAATGGTGAAGTATCTATCAGTGTAGACACCTCACCACTCACTGATACACGTCTTATTTTCCTATCACAACATGTAGCAATCATCTCCCCTGACCGTGTTATCACCATGTTCCTAATTCCATTACTTTCCCTCACTGTGATAGACCTGACCACCTTACCACTATCGTCATATAGATACATGGTGTCACTTTTAAAGTGCATAACCCATGCTGAATTGTCACTTACTGCGGTGATAGATGTTGCCTTAATCTCACTACTAAAGGACTCTAACTTTTCAATATTGATCATCGAAATCGTTTTATCACTCATTTCGTCTGATGTCGGCATCACAACATTCTCCAACTCCTTTACTCTATCATAAAGCATATTCTCTGCAGACAGGTTTGCGTCTCCTATAGTAGAATTTTCGTGTTCCTTAAGTTTTTGCACTTGACGTGTGACGCCGCACGGCACTTGGCCATGAATGCAGTCTGGTGAAATTTCTTCTACTGGATGAAGTCTACATTGTTCGGCAATTTTCGACGGCCCGTGGAGTCGCATGACGTCACTGGTGTGCGGTACCACAATATGGTTCTTAAACATGAGGATGGATGGGTGTGTCATTTTACATGTGTTACAGAGAGACCCAGGACACGACTTGCAAAACCAGTTGACGTCCTTGGTACCACAACAGAAACCACATGACACTGCTATCTGAGTGGGAAAGGCTCTGGCACCGTTATCACTCATGGTTATCCTTATCCTCCGTCTGCTACAATTGAAATACATGTAGAATGCGTTTAATACAGTGCAATAATTCTTGGTACAGGTCCACGTAAGGATCAGGCAGTTGAAAAACCTAAACGTTTTTGCCGAACTTTTTTCTTTTGAAATGTGTTCAGATCAGCCTCCATATGAATGTTCGGAACAAACATTAAAGAAGTACATAACGGTTATTCAGTCTCAAAGTCGAGAAGGCAAGGTCAGTTCGTGAGAATTCCCATCGGAACGGCTGCGAACCCACGAATGAACAACACTCCGGAAGTAATTTTCCTCAAGAATGGTATAGAAAGTTATAGGGGAAACAAATTTGGTTGAATTAAATAAGGATAATTTTCCCGCCATTTTTTTTCTCTTCATAATCCTTTATAAAATATGAGGTGAATATCTCGCTTCAACATCAAAACCTTGAGAAAAAAGTTTCATTCTGTTTGTTTGTACCCCCCAATTGTATCAAAACAGGAATAAAAACTTCTGCAAAAAATTCGATGTATCACCCTGCCTGATGGACTTGTACTGCAAAAGTTGCAGTGACAAATATGGATAATGATTATATCCCTGTATACAGCACACAATCGATAATTCAGAAAATCAGAAACCGAAGCAGATTTTTATAGCTTGTGGATGAATTAAAGGCTATTTTGAGAAATTCTGATAAAATAATCAGTTCTAAGGAGAGTATTTTCTTATAAAAACTATGTTGCTGGTTGCCATGGCAACAAGTCGTTATTTTTATTAGTAGCTAGAAGGTCGCCAGCTACACAATTTTTTTTTCTACATATATATGTATGGTGTTGCTTTATCCTTAAGCAGTCAAATCAATATGTATCCGAATTAGTTTTTGGGCAAAATGACTGTTTCTATAAATAGCACAATAATTTATGAGAAAAAAATCAAAATTTTGACCCAAAAACATAGAGTTTAACTTTAAGTTCGATTTTCTAAATATCTTACTTTTAAAGTGTATAATTGATAGTAAATATTCTGATGTTTGAATCTTTGGTAGCAGAACTGGTACGAAAATGATTTTTTTCCCTATTTTCGGCAATTTTTCATTGAAAAATATGCATTTTCCCCTAAAATATCCATTCAGCAATGAAAATTTCAAGAGATTTTTTTTAAATAATGTAACAATCTGAGCTTATACCATATATCGTTTATGTCGGTTTCAAATATAATGTGATATGAAAAAAGAATTATTTAACCTTAAATCAGTATTTTTTCCGTTCATGAGTAATTTCGACGTTATTTTTTTTGTCACAAACTTCCATTTCTATACGTCCTTGTTTGTATTTAGCAATGTAAAATGGAAAATCATTGATTCACATAATAATGTCTAGTAAGTAACTTGAATAACAAATATTCGTACCTCTAAGAAGTGTCTTTCTGTTTTATTTAAATCGTGAAAGAAAGCCTCATGTTTGTTTATACTAACAAAATCATAGGGGTAGGTCAATTCTTAATATAGAATGGTCTTATAATAGACTAAGTTTGAAATAATTAGTCTACTTCAATACAAAGGAATGTATGGGTAGACGTCAAACATTTTATTATTCAATATGATGGGTATTATAAATTATGGCAACATGCGCCCTAAGACGCGGATATAGCGGATGCTTATAACACCATATTATTTTCTTTTAAATTCTTCTCTTTCTATTTGTGCTGATATTTTCCTAAAGCCATAGGGTTCTCCCCCTTTCCCGTAAATGGACCGATTTATAGGTGTACAATGCAACATAGGTATTTCGAAATGCACCTTTATTCTTTAAATGGAGCAATCAGTGTGTCAACGTGAAATGGTATTGTCTGCTACAAGTCGGCTCAATAGTGCGATGGTGCGTTAATAAAATGTGTAACAAGGGAGAAAAAGAGAATAGATACCTTCTGCTATCTCGCAAGAAAATCTGAACGTTTGGGGTTATCCGGGTCGATGCCCGATCCCGCAATGTATTTATTATATCAAAATATGCGAGACATTTTTCAAATCCTGACATATATATGCCACATTTAAACAAACGTTATATACATGTTCGGACCTTGAAAATATTCCAGTTGGTTAGACCTACGTCCTCAGGGATGTCTTGTCTATTGATTATGGATAAATTGTGTACGTAAACACTAGAAAATCACTTTAATTCTAATTTAATTCGTCGGTGACTGTCATTGTTTACCTATCCCCACCCCCTTACTGTATAGGTCTGAATTTGATATATTATACTAGAAATTTTATTAAATGATCAGGAATTATTGCCGATTTTGCGTATTTCTGATTGGCAGAGACGATGTTTGATAGAGTGTGCCTCAAAGTGAGTTTACCTCTAACGCTCCAAAGCGGTCTTCTCGGGATTAGCGCGTGCGTTACCAGCGCGTGCGTTGATTTTTGTAGTGTTAGATCTTTTGCTTCGCGAATCATTGCAATGCAAATGTTAATAAAATCCTGATGATTTAATAAAACAGTTACATTGTATTGACTTTTGATTTCGGTCAACTCGTGACTATTCAGACCTGGTCAGGCATTAGTTAACATCGGCCTTCGGCCTCGGTCAACCAATACCTGACCAGGTCTGTATAGTCAAGAGTAGACCTCATCAAAAGTCAATAGATATTTTGTTAAATTATATAATATATACCATGAATTTTGTTTCTTTGTAGATAACATCATTACAGAAGGATTGGTACTGTAAGCTGAACAATACGTTGTAGGAAAGAAACCAAGAAATTTTGAATACATAATTGATAGTTTTGATTAATTTGTAATTTGAAAAAAAGGGAAAGACCTCCAGCCTGACCACCCTTCACTCAAACAAACAGATTAACAGGTCCCTTGTGCACTTCGTTTAACCATTTTTGTTATTTATCTATAACTCATCTTCATTTGGTTGCTTGTTGTCGTTCGAAATCATGATGAAGGAGCCATTTTGTCGACTATTTTTCCGAGCCTGTGAGAGTAAAAGGAGCGATCTGACTGGCAGTGGCGAACACACTGCTAGCCACTTTGGAACGGTGTTATTAAAATTTCCAAACGTTTCTGCGGTAAATACTACGTACATGTATGACGTCAAGAATCATGCTTTTCATGACGTCACAAATTTCCAAATTTACCGCTTGTTACAAGTAACATTATTATCCAAAAAATACGCATAAGTTTTTCAGTCTATACATGTATAAAGATTTGTTATCTTTTTCAAAGATTATTTTTCTGTTATTCACCTATAAAAATGATTCTTATAATACAGAAATTATCTGTACAGATGTAATGATATCATTATGAGTGTGTATGCATGGCTTATTCTGTCTTTCAACAGAAGTAAAAAATTAAACATTAATGCAACGTCATAATTTTTGGGGTCTCATAATCTTTTGCTGCCAATTATTCAATCGAAACATTCAGATAAAAAATAAGATGTGCTGTTACGGCGGATAGCCATTTGGACTAAGCGTAATCAACAATTGCATTCCTGGCCAGTGAGCGAAGATGATTGCTTTTGTAGATATAAAAATGAGACTTTTGCGCTTTCTGCAACACCCGTGTGAAAACAGAGAAGACAAGCACAGCAAGAGACGTAAAAGCGACAAGGAAATCACAAATCGACACCAACACAAAAGACAACACATTAAAAAACGATACCAATGGGTTATCGATGCTGACGTAATACGGCTAACCCAAGTTACTAGCAAATGATGTAGTTATTCAGATAAGGCAACGACATTAACAAGACAGGAAAACGTAAGGACATAAGTAACATACACTCGAATATGAAAATTAAAAATCATTCGTACATACAACAGCTGTCAGTCCGTCGTCACATACATTAGGATTGCAATTCTAAATTTGCACTAACAAGATGGCTGTTGGTTAGTCATGTACAATGCAGGGTGTCCTTATCATACATAAATCCACGGTATTAAAGGAGATTGATTATTGTGACGCATTATGGACGGGAGTTCTTTCATCTTTTTATAGAAAAACCGAACGTTCTGCGTTGCCTTGCCCACTGAGAACAATTTTATTTTTCATGCAGACGTCTTGGTGAGCACCTACAGGATCGTGTCACGTGGCACAGTATAGCCGATTAACTTTTAAGCAATCTCAACACTCGTGCACACGAGACAGTTGACGTTTACTGCATCCTAAAGTATCCTTTTTAAAATAATCTCTAACTTTTTTAAACATTAAGAAAAACTGTTAAAAGGCAATGTACACTGCCTTTATATGAATATGGTGAATAATGAGGTCAAGGGTCATCGAGCCACATGATCGGAGTTAAGTAAAACTGTGTGAATATATATCTTCACTCCATTTATACATTTTGGGGCCCGGGAATGTCACGCTTTTCAGGTCACGTGATGCAAATCTGAGGTCACGTGGATCCTGCGATCACTATAGCCGAGCTCGCTATGCGAAACTCGCCTAAAAATGTGTTTGTGAAACACGAATGCCCCCGTTTGCATCTTTGTCGGTAAAACAGCTGAGAAGTAGTTCACATTATGAGATCAAGGTCACAAGGTCAGATTTGGTATCCATGGAAAGATCTTGTCACAAGGAATAAACATGTGGAATATGAAAGCCCTATCACTTAACTTTCAAAAGTTATGGCCAAGGTTAAAGTTTTTCAAAAGTAGGTCAAACTCCAAGGTCAAGGTCACAAGGTCAAAAATTTTGGTATCCATGGAAAGGTCTTGTCAGAAGGAAGACGCATGGGAAATATGAAAGCAATGTCACTAACCATTCAAAAGTTATGGCCAAGGTTAAAATTTTGCAGACAAAAAGACAAACAGACAGACAGACGGACGGACAGACCAAAATCTATATGCCCCCGGAACTTCGATTACGGGGAATAAAAACTCTATAAAAACTCTATTGAGACGAATACATATAACTATATATAAATTTATTTATGGGTTTTGTTTTTATTACTGACCTCAGTACAAATAGAGTTTTTGTTAGAATTTTAAAAAGATATATCATGATTTTTATACACGACCCCTTATGTCTCGTTTGGCCAACAAACTTCTGTTATTGGCAAAGCTCTTTTGGGACTTACTTAAGTTTAAAGAAATAAATATATGAAAAATGCAGTAGTTAATATAATGGCCCTATCACACATTCACGTATTAGGTTAACACATTAGCAACGACCAAGCAAGTTTGCCAACATATCGAAGAACATTTAAGCGGGTCGAGTTCATTTTCAATGCATTTGGACGCGAATTTTAACCTTTTTTTTAGTTCTTCATTTCATTATTTCAATGTGATGTTGAACCTAAATCTGTAACAGATAAATAAGAATGGTTGAAGATAAAATTAATGCTCCTTTGGGATCAGAATTGCAAAATAACGATATCCTTCATTGCAAAACATACCCCATTACACGGAAATTTGTAAGATATTTAATTTTCAGATTTATTGGCATATTTTGACTAGATTTGAATAGAAAAACTAGTATTCATCTACAATTTTACTGAACATTTGCTGAAAATGGTCAAACAACAAAATTTCAGACGGATACCAAATCAGCGGCCATGCACCAGGTGCTAGAAACAACATGCTTGATTCAGCAGCATTTTCATTGTGATATGTTACAAAATAATGGTCGAATTGTGTTTAATTCTCGGTAATTCGAATGCGGGAAAAAGAAAACTATAATAAAAATAATGTCTAACTAAATATTTATGATCAATTGAACAAAACAAATCACTATATAATATGATGTCCATTTCTTTCTCTTTTTTGTTGGGTATGTTATACATCTTGTTTGATCATTAGTAGGAAATACTTAGTGATATATGCAACTAATACAACAGAAATGTCAACTCATAGGTACGTTTTCCGTCAGTATTTATTAAGAGCATGTATTTAGTCAATATGATTGATAATTTATGACAGACGTAGGACTTCCATATGAATCGGCACTAGATAGTTACAATGTGCATGTCAGTGTAGCTGAAACACGTCCATTTCATGTTCCTTGTTCCTTTTACATGCATGTCTGCTGAAGCCGATTAGTGCATACTAAGCCGTAATTACGGGATATTTTAAAAGTCGTAATTACGACTGATTTTAAAATTCGTTATTACGACATAACTTTTTTCATTAAGGTTGGCACTAATAGGCTTCCGTACCTGTTGTGTTCTTGTACTATGTGTTTTGCATGGGGTGTTTTGGTATTTTGATGTTAATGCAACCGACCCTTGTTGTAGTTTTTTCCTTTGTATACATAAAACTGATAGCAAGTTTCTATTAATGGGGAAATTAAATCTCTTCATTCTGTGTTACGCTACTGCTCCATTGAAAATTAAGGTATTTCACAACCTCCATTTAATGGCGACCTACAAGTACATGTTATTAAGACAAAGAAGGATCGAAGGTAGACAAAATTACCATCGAAATTGTATCCTAAGTCTACGTCGGCATCGGTTGCGAATTGGTTTCCTTGGTTTATTGTGTGGTCTTTAATTTTGTGTTTCATGTTTGTATCAATAATGTTGGTGTTCCTTGTCCCTTTCTCGTCTCTTTCTGTGTGTTTCTGCTACAAAAATGTGTGTATTTTTGCATTGGGTGCTTTGGGGTTTTGCTGTGAGTGTTGCAGTCAATTGTTGTTAGAAATACCCTCCTTTCTTCCTAATGATTTTGCTTTACCTTCTCGACTTTGAAACTGAACAAATGATGGGTACTTCTTCCCTGTTTATTGGAGACAAATGTTTTACGTTTATCAAAGTATCACCACTGGGCAGGAAAAAAATGAAATACTGAACGGTTCTATCTAGGCGTATAGTATCATCCTTAGTGCAGGTTTGCGCAGGTTTACGGAAAATGATTTTTTTTCCTGGTGTGGCAGATTGCATCTTTATCATGTTTTTGTCATAATCTGATGAGATCGTGGGAACGTATATCATTACAGAAGGTTAGGAATGATAATGTTTTCTATTTTCTAGCACTAAGTTTTCAAATTATTTTGTCTTTTTATGTGGAAACAATTAAGAAGGATTTAATTTGGCAGACTCCGTAATTAAATACAGATCCGCGTAAGAACCTGGCAGGTGAAACGTCACTTCAATGTTGCAGAACTTGGAGATGACTATCTCGCTTCACCGTCACTGCATTAAGAAATGAATTTCGTATGTTGATTTGTTCCTCATATGTCTCTGAAAACTGAAATATAAAAAAAGTCTTCAAAAGAACTTTAATGTATCACATCTGCCTAATTTTTACAGGGATCGAAACTTCAGTTCACTATATTGTAAGCGTAATACTTCCATCATAATGAATTACCGTCTTCACTACAATAGCAGGATACAATACTAGATAACTATCTATGTTAAACGCATATAGTTTAATATAATCATTTCGAAACAGTGTAATGAAACTAAAAAATGAAAATAAAAAGACTACTATACCTTTACCCTTTTCCACAATAACGACATTGTGAAAGTTTTACATGTAATTCTATGTGATGAAAACAATCGATTCAGTGATTGCACTACATGTAATTTGTGAAAATATTAATAAAACTAGAGGTAGCAATTTATTTATATGCAATACTCGACTTTCTCTCCAATATTTGTATCTTAAGCTTAAAAGAGATGACAACTCTTTTAAGCTCTTACAAGATATGTCCAAATGGAAATTACTGTATCTATCCTTTAAAGAAGTTCTCTACTCGTGGGTATTTTCACTTACATTTACTGGGACACACTCAAATTACAAAGTATTAGTAGTTCCATAAAAATATAGTGTCTCGTTATCCATGAAACAGCGATTAATAAGCTCATATCCACAAGCTATCGATTTAATACAGAACTATTCAGCAACTTCCGCCGAAATTGAAAGAACAAATTCGTGACGTCAGAAGTGTGTATACACTACACATTCACTAGATGATGTAATGTAAAATATAGTACACTTGTCTCTTTGTTTATATGATACATTTATAATTATTTGCGGTTTAACCATTTTCAACATAAATTAGACATGAATCAGTGTTTTAAAAGACATGTGCATATTCATTGGCGGATCTATCAAGGTGGAGGTAGGGCGACGGGTTCTTCCCATTTCCTGGTAAGACTTACATGAACTCGGAAAATATTAAATAATGCCACGTTGATTCATTTGTAGTTTTTTGTGTTTGATGTTTATGTGTCGTACGTCTCTTTTTCGTCTCTTCGTGTAATCGTCTTTGTGTTTTCGCACCGAGCGTTTTGGTGTTTTGCTTTTGGTGCTGTGACAGGTTATGGTTGCATATTCCCTACCTTCTTTTATAACGTTTATATAACCCAGTTTATTTCCGTGAAAGACCGAATGTGAAAAGATGAAAGCACTTATTTGCATAAAGGTAGTTCTGTAAAACAATCCATGTTGCAAAAGGAGAGCAAGTCTTCAATTCAAACGTCATTTGCCATGCTTATTACCGCATTTGAGAATGATTCAATTTTCCATGTTTAATATGGCTTTTTGCAAAGCAATATATCTATTAATATTCCCGAAAATGACCTTTAGTCAATCTCAAGTAATTAAGTTACTATTTTTCTATTATGGGGAATTTAATCACACAGTGAATATGCAGTTATAAGTTTACACGTTGTTTACTGCATGGCTTGTGTTAATTTAAAAAATACTAAATTCATTCAAGTGATTGTGGTAGTGTTCTAACCCTGACCTGAGCATATGGCATATTTGTTAATGTTGCTTATGCACAGAACAATGTCCAAACTGAATCTTGTGTCCTCCCTGAATGTCAGTCGGACTCCTCGGATGATAATATACATGAGCTCGCTACAGCCGGCAAAGCACGGACTGTATTAAGTACGCCCTCTTTTGATATCCATTTACATATTCATCTGTGTTGCTTGGGCCCCTGTGTTTTGCGGTCTTGTTTGTGTGTGGTCATCTGAGAGTGAGGAGGTTGTTTTACACCACAATTTTACGTTCTTCGAGACCTCTGGGTAATCGGAAAAGTTGGAGGGTTGTGCGCACGTAATCCAGAATAACCACACCTTCTGCTATTTCCGTGGCAGATGGCCGTCCTAAGTCGGCACCGGTTGCCCATTGATCTCGTTGGTTTATGTGTTGTCCTTTGTGCTCGATGTTTCCGTGTCGTGCGTTAACGTTTCTTATCCCTTATGCGTCTCTTTCTGTGCTTGTTTGCTTTGTGTTTTTGCATTGTGTGTTTTGGGGTTTTGCTGTGGGTGCTGCAACCTGGTGTTGTTGGAGATCCCCTCCTTTGTTGTGTTACTGAAACTAAAAATACCTATTAAACAATACTTTGATAGATAACTTATGCGTGCAATATGCGTTCTTTTTCTAATGGTAGTATATAAAACCATTTTACGATAAAACATCGTTGTCGACGGTTTAATCCCTGCAAGACCATTTGTAACTTCAATGATATTCAAAGCTTTATTGATACCTTACAAGACATGATTACTGGTGCTATGTTTTACAATAACGTATAATGTATTTATAAGCTCAACTACTTGTTAATGTCTGTGTCATAATATCAGTTAGGGAGAGGTAAAACCAATCCCCGTTGAAGTATTATCCATTCAAACACTCCGCTAGCAGCCTACATAAACATGCATCAGAAATTTATTATCATGTTGTAAAAAAGTTGCAAAATGTGACAGCCATTAAACATAATGACTTTTGAAAGAAAGTTGGGA
The DNA here is from genome assembly GCA_028142955.1 of Pinctada fucata. NCBI lineage: Eukaryota > Metazoa > Mollusca > Bivalvia > Pterioida > Pteriidae > Pinctada > Pinctada fucata. The sequence goes on along the minus strand of AP027107.1, from coordinate 19,609,897 downwards.
TGGAGCTTTAAACGGCAATTCGATAATCGGTGTATATAACATGCAATTCATGCATTTGTATTAGCATAGATAATTTAAAAAAGGATTGAATGACATTTAAGAAGGTTGTGTGCACGTAATCTGGATACCGACAATATTTGCTACTTACATGACATATGGCCGATCTTTAGATTCGTCTTTTGTGTTTTGTCTTCCTTGACCTTTTTGTGTTTATCAATTCCGTGTATCTTAGTCAAGAATACATTTGTGACCGACTACCATAGTTAATAATACGGAAATTTTCCAACTGTATACCTTCATGAAGAAAATTTCAAATATCGTCACTGAGGAAGGTCGATGTGGGGAAATGATAGCACTATGATGTCTCCTTGTCCAGAGTCATAAATGATATTCTGACATAGACCTTTTGTGCCATGACATACCAATTTATACGTTTATACTTTGTGGGAGTTACCGATTGTGATCTTTCTACCACATTGAACTGGCGGTTGTTGCATGCAAGCAGGAGATGCTCACGATTCCTTCGCACCTGATCTCACTCCTAAGCAGGGAGTTCACTTCTATTTATATGGTAGATTTTTATTCATTTCTGTTCCTTTACCTTAGTTCTAGTTTTATGCTGGGTTTGTATGCCATCGGTTAGATGATTTTTTTGGTTAACGATTTTGTACTTCTTAACAGAGATAAAGTTTTGTCATATTTGTCATTTGCATTAGTATGTATTGTTGTATGCCCTATTCATTTGAAATCCTCTCATTTCTATTATCCATAATGCAATTTTGATAAAATAAAACACTGGTTTATAGACGGATAAAAACATCTCAAAGTTTTTCTTTTTTTTATTTATCACATCACATAGGAACATTTACAGCATATTCAGATCGTCCTTTATTAAATTTCAACCTTTATATTTACGAAAGAGTTAGTAACTTTTCTAGATTTATTTTGGATGACAATAACTTACTTAAAGAAATGAAGGAAGATAAGACTTTAAAAAAAACACAGATGATTACTTATAAACGTGTGTCAGCCACAGGGATCGGGATGTTTTTCGTCTACCCATTTTTTCGATTTTTTTTTTAAATTCAATTTTAGATACCTAGGGCATGTCTTTGCGTTATGACATTGCCTTACACAAGCTGTAGAAGGCATCTTTGTATCAAGGGTTCTGCAAAACAGTTAAATAATCTGTATAAGCACGTCATTTCCTGTTGGACTGCAGATGACTGACTAAACTTTAATCTGAAAATGTCAAATTGTTTCTGTAAAGCTTTGCACTTTTCGATGAAAAATATTACGGAAATTATCTAAACCTGAGGGGTACATGTTGATAACATAATGTAGTTGGCAAGTTTAAACTTAAGCTCTTCATAAATTTACATCATTTGGATTTTCTCTTTTTCGGCCTCTGGTATCATTGATGGGAAATAACTTGTTGAAATGCGCATATGTTGCACTGAGATTTCATAATAAAACATATATTTCAATATTGACAATTACACTATTTTCTTATTATTCACTCACTAATTTGTAAATAATTTTTGAATAAGCACTTTTCTCTTTTCATATATAATTCGTTCACTCATTAAATACATAATTTCTTGATTTTATAATCACGATATACCTGTATATCTGCATAAAAATACCATTAACAAAAGAAGTCTCAAAATGATTAATACTATATATACCAATGTATTTTATGACAAAATTTTAGCCCGAAGAGCAGTTGAATAACCCACTTGTTGCATGGCAATTGGTAGGCTATCAAACAATTATCACCAATCTTCTTTGCTAGCTTAAGAAAACTACTCATCGTTGTCAGTCAACGACTCTGAGTCAATCATCAAATAATTACTTCAATCATTAATCGAGTCATTGTTACACAATGGAAATTAATGCACCGTCTGGAAAGGTGTAAATTTTCGTCTACAAGGTAGACCGAGCAACAAACACGATAGCTATACCCGACAAAAAAGAAACGCACCACTTTATCTTCATTCGACAAGATATATGATTTAATGTATATTTATTCTTTCCCTCGTTAATTGTAAGTATACGAGCGACTTATTCCGCAAAACGAATCCTTCTTCATGATTAGACACTGCGCCATATTAAAGACACTTCGTTCAAAACGCAATGTCACAAAATAGCTTTTAAAAATTCCGTTCACTTTTTGGAAATGGTTTAAGCTTTTAAACATATCCAAATTGGTGTATCAGGCATTACCATTTGTTTTTTCAGTGGTTATAAGCAATTTTCCTTAAACTCATTTAATTGCTTCAAATGGCATTATTAAACAAAAATTTGAAAGAAAAAACATCCAAACATCAACACTTTGAAAATGAAGTCCGTTGTTTGATATTTTTCGCTCTTAAATGTGTCGCAAAGCACAAATTACCTTAATGCAGCTAGTATCTGACCACATTTTTCAGAAAGAATAACTCGATCTTGACAGGATCACCTTTTACGTTCATTTTCAATGCATTTGGACGCGAATTTAAACCTTTTTTTAGTACTCCATTTCATTATTTGAATGTGATGTTGAACCTAAATCTGTAACAGATAAATAAAAATGGTTGAAGATAAAAGTAATGCTCCTTTGGGATCAGAATTGCAAAATAACGATATCCTTCATTGCAAAACATACCCCATTACACGGAAATTTGTAAGATATTTAATTTTCAGATTTATTGGCATATTTTGACTAGATTTGAATAGAAAAACTAGCATCCATCTACAATTTTACTGAACATTTGCTGGAAATGGTCAAACAACAAAATTTCAGAAGGATACCAAATCAGCGGCCATGCACCAGGTGCTAGAAACAACATGCTTAATTCAGCAGCATTTTCATTGTGATATGTTACAAAAAAATGGTCGAATTGTGTTTAATTCTCGGTAATTCGAATGCGGGAAAAAGAAAACTATAATAAAAATAATGTCTGACTAAATATTTATGATCAATTGAACAAAAAAATCACTATATAATATGATGTCCATTTCTTTCTCTTTTTTGTCGGGTATATTATACATCTTGTTTGATCATAAGTAGGAGAAGTGAGGAGATCTCCAACAAGACCCCGTTGCAGCATCAACAGTAAAACACCCGATGCAAAAACACAACCAGAAGTCTCTAACGAGACTGTAGCTCTCCTGGTTGTTGTTTGTTTTTCTAAAACATCAATTTCCTGTCTTTTTTTAAACCAAAGACTATAGGGTCTGCTAACAAATTATAAGTGGCATGACAAAACAACATATCCATTAGACTGCAAGTAGAATATTCACTCATATAATTCATAATATCCAAGATATAGTATTTCAAAAAAGAATGCAACACCAATTTTCCAAGATCCTAGGGGCAAGGTGCTGCTACATGTAGCTCAAATGAACTATCAATGACACAACAAGACTACAGATCCATAGTATTGCATAAAGAATGAAGTCTCCATCATTAATAGCTTTAGAAGAGTAGAGAGCACAACTATATCGGAAAAAATTACCACACCCATTTTCTAAGACCCTTGGGGTCAGGGGCTCAAACAAAATATCAGGTGCACATTTAGATCACAGACCCATCATATTGCAAAAAGAATTAAGTCTTCATCATTTATAGTGTCAGAGGAGTTGCGAGCACAAGATTACATAAAGTTATATAGGAAAAAATACCACACCCATTTCTAAGACCATGGGGGTCAGGGGCTCAAACAAAATATCAGGTGCACAACTAGACCACAGGCCCATCATATTGCAAAAAGAATTAAGTCACCATCATTTATAGTGTCAGAGGAGTTGCGAGCACAAGATTACATAGTTATATAGGAAAAATGACCACACCCATTTCTAAGACCTTGGGGGTCAGGGGCTCAAACAAAATATCAGGTGCACAACTAGACCACAGACCCATCATATTGCAAAAAGTATTAGGTCTCAATCATTTATTGTGTCAGAGGAGTTGCGAGCACAAGATTACATAGAGTTATATAGGGAAAATGACCACACCCATTTCTAAGACCCTGGGGGTCAGGGGCTCAAACAAAATATCAGGTGCACAACTAGATCACAGACCCATGATACTGCAAAAAGAATTTAGTCTTCATCATTTATAGTGTCAGAGGAGTTGCGAGCACAAGATTACATAGAGTTATATAGGAAAAAAATACCACACCCATTTTCTAAGACCCTGGGGGTCAGGGGCACAAACAAAATATCAGGTGCACAACTAGACCACAGACCCATCATATTGCAAAAGGATTTAAGCCTCCATCATTTATAGTGTCAGAGGAGTCGGAGCACAAGATTACATAGAGTTATATAAGGAAAAATGACCACACCCATTTCTTAGACCCTGGGGGTCAGGGGCACAAACAAAATATCAGGTGCACAATAAGATCACAGACCCATCATATTGCAAAAAGAATTAGGTTTCCATCATTTTTAGTGTCAGAGGAGTTGCGAGCACAAGATTACACAAAGTTATATAGGAAAAAATGACCACACCCATTTTCTAAGACCCGTGGGGTCAGGGGCTCAAACAAAATATCAGATGCACAACTACACCACAGATCCATCATATTGCAAAAAGAATTAAGTCTCCATCATTTATAGTGTTAGAGGAGTTGCGAGCACAATATTATATAGAATTTCATAACCACGCCCATTTTCTTGGGGGTCAGGGGCTAAAACCAAATGTCAGGTGCACAACTAGACCAAATACCAAGTAGGATGCAAAAAGAATTAACTTTCTATCACCAATGGTTTCAGAGGAGTTGCGAGCACAAGAATTGTTTACGGACGGACGGAAGGACAGACGGACGGACGCCGGACCACGGGGTATCGCATAAGCTCGACTGGTCTGAGACCAGTAGAGCTCAAAAACGAGTACAGCACGAGACGGCAAAAAGACACACGACATGTAAACATCAAACACAAAAGACTACACATAAACCGACGAGACCAATGGCTAACCGGTGCAGAATTTGGACGGTCATTTGTCACGCAAGTAGCAAATGGTGTGGTTATCCTGGATTACGTGCGCACAACCCTCTTACTTCTCCAATTACCCAGAGGTCTCGAAGAACGTACAATTGTGGTGTAAAACAACCTCCTCACTGTAAGATGACCTGACACAAACAAGACCGCGAAACGCAGAGGCCCCAGAAACACAGATGAATATGTAAATGGATATAATAAGAGGGCATGCGTAATACAGTCCGTACAATGAGAGAAGCATAAAATTAATATTTTCAATATCTGCAATCAGATAATGTTAAAAACCATAAACTTTCAAAATTATGTACTACACAATTATAATTTGTTAAGGGTAAAGGCGAAGTTGTCACAAAATAACAAATCAAATTTTTATACGTGGCGCAATGCTGAGCTATATATCGAATAACATGGATATGTCTGACGGCTAAACCTGCTTTTAGTCATGAGTCTTGTACTTTGTACATGAAATAAAATGCTGTCCTTAGTAAATTCCTTCAAAATTTTATGAATTTCTTCCCTTTTATGATAAATACTTAGAAATGACAAGAATTGTCCATGGAGTCCCCAGCCACACATACCCTGACTTATCGTCTACACATATTGATCGGAGCCCCCATAAACCAGTCTGTTCCTGTGTCAATATAATCTGTAATAAACTGCCCTCTCTATCTATATAATGTACACAGTAATTGTTGTAATCAGTGACAAGCAGGTTTCTATACTTATCAACACATATACCACGAGGATGGAATACCTCTTTCTGTTTGACTTCCATCCCGTCATACATCCATCTTACGTCACCTTTCTCATTTACACATACGATATAGCTACCATCAACAAGACACAAATCTCTCTCATTACCTACAATACGACAAGGGTATATGATATGATTATTACCATAGCAATCCTTCCCATACAGCTCACACCTCTTCTCACCTGTGTCACGTGAGTATACGGCCACGTGGTTTACCTCACCCTTACATACCATACACACTGCAATATCCACTATCTCGGTCAGACACACACCCAAAGGTTCAAATGGTGACGTCTCTATTAGAGTAGAAAGAGTGTCATTTACTGATAAACACCTAACTTTCATGTCCCTACATGCAAGAATCATATCATCAGACTTTGTTATCACCATGTCGTTGATTCCTGTGCTACCCTCCACTGTGAAAGAACGAACAACCTTTCCACTATCATTATAAAGATAAATAGTTTCAATGTCATAGTCCATAACCCAGGCTGTATTATTATCTGATGCTGTGATGGCTGTGACATCAATCTTGCTTCTAAAGGTTCTGACCTTCTCAATTCTGATTTGTGAAGAGTCAAAGTTTGTTACATGCACATTTCTAGTATTTGGAATATTGGTTAGATCATAATCCCTTTTTGTCAAATCTCTGTCACCTGATATCTGTTCTTTGTGCTGAATTTCTGGGATTGGCTGATGCGAATCACGAACTTCGTGAGTTTTTGAAGAAAGTGACAAATTTTTATCTAAATCCCCTTTTTGTATGATTTCATGTGGTTCGTTCATTTGTTCTTGAACAACATATTTTTTCGAGGCCATGTTTTGTTATTAGATTGCCAAATTCGATATTATCTCGATCAAATCCCTATAAAAGGAAGTCGCGTGATTCATCAAGAACAAGCAGAGCTTGATACATTCCGTAAGGAAAGTTTTTGCTTCTTCGCAGATATTACAGTTAAAACATTTATACCGAGACTTCTTCAGCAATCAGATATTTATGTCCTTTTTGTTGCGAAAGCCTCATTAGATTGTTATATTCCCTGCAGGCATTCTAAGGAGAAGAAAATACAAAAAGCCTTAATAACGTCACACTGGATTTTCAACACAGTAAATTACTATGCAACCATTTCAAGTAAGTAGAGTTATCTCCTTCCTTCTGTATAAATTGAGCACTCTTCTCACATTTCCGATGGCCTTAGCATATGGAATTTGATGCGTTGTACTGAAGTGTGGTTTTGAACATAAAGATCGCTGTATAATAGTTTGTGCAAGAGTTTCACGAAGCTCTTACCTGTAACAACTCTTTTTCTTTACATAGTATCGCTTTAAGAATAACATGTCACCATAGGCTGAGATCCAAAAAAATATCACATTGTCTCTTCGGAATACTTTGATCGATGCGATCATTAACACATTTCCTCTGTTATCTAGAAAATCCTTTGCCAGTATTGAAAGTTACAGAAAAATAAACAATTCAGCCATCAAATACTAAAAAGTGTTTCTTTTGCAAGTTGTCCTTTGACATATATTCTACCAAGTTTTTATTGTACCGAATTTCAAATACTCAACCGTAAATTTATCCATAGCCTTCGTTCGAGTTCTCGTCCGAACTTTAAAGTTGAATATCATATCGATTGATTTGACCTATTTCTGTTAAAGTTCTATTCAATCAATATTTAAATAATCACACATTATTGCGTGTTTCACAGGTGTTAATAAAAATAAACAGTAAAGAAGTACCGATCAGTTATTCAGTCTGAAATTCGAGATGGCATGGCAAAATCAAAGGAACGGTTGCAAACCTCGGAATGAATAAAAAAAAGTTAAGCATTCTTTGTTTCTTTTTCTATCTAATTGAGTTACACAGAATTCACATTGACTAAATAGATTTCCCCAACATGGTGACTTTCCCGTACTTAAAAAAGATATTCTCCTTCCTTTTCAATTTGTTAGCTATAAAATCTGATTTTGTTTATACATGCATTTTCTTTTGTTTCTCGTAGTAACTGGAACCAGATCATTATGCTCTCTTAAAAAGTTAATATTCTCTGTGCAAGGGGTCCATCCATGCTCAATTTGGTGCTCTATTGTGAGTGCCGTTGAGATTATCGTCAGGATCTTCTTTAACTCATTGGTCTTTTGTAATCATAACACCTGACTGTCACTAAGATGGTCCCTGATCTACCCATTTATGGATTTCATATTTGTCTTAAATTCTTTCACTCAGTGATTTCTATATTCACAAAATATCCGAACCATTATATGCTATAGAAGAGAGGAGGGGATCTCCAACAACACTCGATTGCAGCACCAACAGCAAAACCCCAAAACACCCATTACAAAAACACAAAGCAGACACGCACAGAATGAGACGGAAATGGTACTATGAACGCCAAATCACATAGGAACGTCAAATATAAAAGACTACACATAAACCAACAGGACCAATGATCAATCGGTGCCGACTTAGGACGGCCATCTGCCATGTCAGTAGCAGACGGTATGGTTATCCTGGTATACGTGTGCACAACCCTCCCACTCTCCGATTACTCAATCATATAGTAACGCGGTCGTTCGTGTGTAAGTGAGTATGCGCGTTAGTGCGGCACACTATTGTATACAGCCTAGAGGGCACCATTTTGATTAATTCTTAATAAAACTGCACATATTTATTACTTATATCCAGAACCGTTTTGAATTATTGAAGGTCGAAGTTCAAGGTCACAGATTTGAAAAGGTCAAAATACTTGTATTCAGACTAGAGGCACAGTCTTGATCGGAGCTGGACAACACTTCATACACTTATTATTGTTCATGAGAAGAGAAAGAACCCATCAATCTTCAAGGTCAAAAGTCAAGGTCACAGGTTGGAAATGGTCCGAATTCGTGAATACCGCCACGATGGCACAGTTTTGATTGGAGCTTAACAAAACTTCAGGTTGCAAACGGTCAAAATCTTTGTATAGTGATACTACGTTTTTCGTTCCCTAGGGGTCTTTTATGTTTGTGACTCTGGTGTACCATAGGGTACAACTCTAGCTAATACCCGTTTCGCTTTAAATCATCGAGTGAAGCTTTGAATGTATAGACTTTCAAGTTAAAGATTATGTTAGATCAGTTTACCAATGGCTAGTCCACTCACCAAGTGGTACAAATATTAATCTTTAAGTTCAAAGCATCATTTAAGAACCGACATATATGCAGCATGCATATACACATGTACAAAAGAACAATATAAACGATCAATATAAACAAAAATTCCTCATCCTGCTTACTCTTTATCTAATTTCATATTAATGAATTGAATTTTCATCTAATTAGCAAGCTCTAAACATATATGGCAGATGTTACCTTATATTACAGTAAACGTGAAAATTTTTCAGTGGATGTAATTTTTGCATTTTTCGCGGACAGAGGGGTTTCGTGAAAATTTCCCCCAAGCGAAAATATCCCCGTTGCGTTCTTTAAATGGGAAATACATTATTATCGCGAATATTTCCCCCACGCGAAAAGTCTTGATGTTATAATCGCGAATATCCCCCCCCGCAAAAAGTCTTGATGTTATAATCGCGAAATCCCCCGCAAAAATAACCATGCTTACAGTATGATAAGTATTTACAAATCACAATATCCTTGAAAATATTCCCAACCCACACATGACCTGTCTCATTATCTACACTTATTCCCTAGGACCCAGATAACCCAGTCTGTTCCTGTGTCAGTACAATCTGTATCAATCTACCTTCCCTGTCTATGTAATGTACAGTGATGTCCCGACTCAATAACGGGTCTTATCTAAACCTCGTCAAGGGAGAAAACACTTTGATCACCTGTCCTTTTTAATGCTTGCATGGCTCTTTGGGTGATTGCATATTTGTTCGTTCCAAGAGGAAGTACACAGACTGTTTTTCGCACACCATTATGCTTTTTATATTCTTTTACATGTTATTCATCCGTTTGTTACTTGGACCCCTGTGTTTACCTCTTTTTTGTATCTTTCAGATCGTTCTTCGAACCCGTTTGGTAACCGGACATTGGGTGGGCATTGCGCACATGAACAACATTTATTTCTAACGCTGCAGATGACTGTCTTCAGTCACCACCGATTGCCCAGTGGTCCCTTTGCTTTATTTGTAGTCTTTTGTGTTAATTATTTTGATGTCATCATTTGGTTTTTGTTCATCGTTTTCACTTTTGTATAAGAGTTTTGTTTGTCTGCTTTGTTGATCGCATTAAGGGAGCAACCATTTTATTTTTAGGGGGGGGGGGGAGGGCAGGAAGACTTTTTCCAGCCGGAAAATTTTTTTCAGCCATTTTAAGAGCCGGAAAATTTTTTTCGCCGGCCCTTCGGGCCGGATTTTTTTTTTCTGTAATAAGCCTTTTTCACATAACTGCGGTCCAGTTGTTTTAGACGGCAAAATAAGAACAGTTCCCGCAATATGACGTCAAGGACAATCACTTTTTAACTGTGACGTCATGAAAGTCGGTACTTGCCGTCCACAAAATGCTAGTCACGCAGTTAAGTGAAAAGGGCTTATTTTCCAATGTTGAGTATTACTTTAAAGTTTGAATAATTCAGCGTGATTTTTCGGCCATATTAAACATCAAACACACAATGAGTTCATCTCATGCCGGAAGCTTACTTCATTTTAATTTCTTGAATGGCATATGGTGCCTATAATCTGTTTACTAAAATGACACTCAACGGAGACAGGCAATATGGTGCTAATGACTTTTGAATTTGATTTATTCACTCCAAATTGCGTAAAGTTTGTTCCATTTTTTATACTTTGTTTATGATACACAAAAAAGTGTTTACTGGGCAGTCGGAAAGGTCGGAAGAGAGGGGTGAGGGGAAATTTCATGATCCGGAAAAAATTTTTTCGCCGGCCCTTTGGGCCGGAAATTTTTTTTCCCTAAAATTTCGATCCGGAAATTTTTTTTTGCAAAGTCTTCCCCCCCCCCCATAAAAATCAAATGGTTGCTCCCTAAAATGGTGTTTCGATTTTTCTCTTGGTGCTACAACAGATCCCATTGTTTCTTAAAAATACAAATGAAGGTGACTTTTCTAAAGGTTTAACAATGACTTTACATGAGAGTTATGTCGTCAAACCTTCCCAAAACCAAATGATATGTATAAAGTATCGACAACGTTATCTTACAAGCAATAAACGAACGGAAACGATTAACGACCCAGATGTAACGAACGCATAACGCATAACGATTAAGGAAAAACGAACGGTAACGTTTAACGTTGTGGGAATCGTTTCGTTTTAATCGTTATCCGTTATTCGTTATCCGTTAACCGTTAATCGTTTATCGTTATCCGTTTTTCGTCAAGCGTTATTCGTTAATCGTTTTCTATTATGCGTTATTCGTTTTTTATGTTCTTTTGTTCGTTATTAAACAAAAAGATACAAGAATTAACGAGATTCATATTTAATCAGCAACGTACGTACATGTATATAACTACATGTAATATACGACTTTTAAAAAAAATATATCAAGGGAGTTTTTGCATGTTGATTTTTATATTGATTGTGGATTATCTATATCTTTTTTTTTTTTCATTTGCGTTTTTTGTCGATTCCAATAAGAACTTGCTGAAAACTTTACAAATTGTTGGGTCACTTCCAGGAGGAAAGGAGGCCGGACGCCGCCTCTGCACCCAGTGAATCCATCTCTGTTAGTTTTTTATATGTCTCTTGACTTTCAAAATTTGTTTATTTAAAATCGATGGTGGTCATTTTGTTTTAAAATGGTTACCATGGTGACGCAACTAAATTATCATCGTAACATAAAACGAATAGCTGAAGTCTTTACAAACAAAATGATGTACAGATCATTCAAATAGCAGTAAGATTATTTAAGTTATCGCAATTTCAATACGCTGACAGACCACTCCAAGTTAAATTTGAATGGTGCCACATCATGAGAAATTTTATATAGTATACTATAGAAAATTGAGTCACAGAAATGACCCCGATCATCAAGCTTTCAACTTCATTATCTCTGAACTCGATCAACCGATTTTGATAATTTTTTCTGTAAAATGTTTCTATTCCACAGAGCAATGTAAGAATCTTATAATACATGGATCTTAATGATTAATGAATTTTAAGGTGAAATCCCTATCTATGGCACGAGGAACGGCTCGTGGTAAATTTTAGGGTCGTTCTGTTTGGCGGCTATTTCAGCTTATTTATAAATATTTATAATATAAAACTCGTGTATGGTTAGATAGAAAGGACTCTCCGATTGATAACCGAAGTTGCGCAAAAGCTGAACTCCAAATATCACGAAAGTTGTGACATTTTTCAGTTTTCATGGGAATATGAATTACTTCTGATGTCATCCTTTCTATTGTGCGCACTTAAATATTAAAAGTTTGAACATTTCCGATTATTTTGATATATAGAACACCAAATTTTATCATGGTTTACCTAGCTGCATTCCGATTTTCCCGCCTCGACCCCCTTGATTATTTACTGCGTGATAATGTCTTCCATGTCGATTTCACGCAAGATATTTTATAAAGTGTTCGATTTCTTTAATATTTACTTTGAAAAGACAAGTGTAAAAAGGAACAGGGGAAATGTTATATCCATTAAACTTTCATTTACGATGATATGAAATTGTCAACATTTTTTTCAGTACAATCGTACGTACTCTGAAGGATTCGCTCGTGTGTGCCCTTTGTGGTTTTTTTTAAGGGGGGGGGGGGAGGGGGTTTATTTACGCAATAGCTCTGTTACTTAATTGTAGACTCGTTACATCGCATGTTGGTATTTTTTCTTTCTTCTTCTTCCTTTATTTTTTTTTTTCAAATTAGGCTTAATTTCACCGAAAAGAACAAAGGTATACCTTTATCAACATTTAGATACATGAAAAATCATTTCTTTTTTGCCATGGCAACCGAAATGTGCTTTAAAAGCAATAATCACACTTTTTTGGTATTTCTTAAAATATTATTTCGATTATCTTTCAAGTCAAACACGTGAAAATTAAGTTTATAAATCTTAAGATTTTCAAAATTGGTATATTCAAATCGATGGTGGCCATTTTGCTTTAAAATGGTTACCAGGGTGACGCAACTAAATAATCATTGTAATATAAAACGAATAGCTGAAGTCTTTACGAACAAAATGATGTACAGATCATTCGAATAGCAGTAAGATTATCTAAGTTATAGCTATTTCAATACGCCGACTGACCCCTTCAAGTTAAATTTGAATGGTGCCACATCATGACAAGTTTTATATTGATTACTATAGAAAATTGTGTCACAAAAATGACACCAATCATCAAGCTTTGAACTTCATTATCTCTGTACTCAATCAACCGATTTTGATAATTTTTTCTGTAAAATGTTTCTATTACACAGAGCAATGTAACAATCTTATAATACATTGATCTTAATAATTAATGAATTTTAAGGTGAAATCCCTAAATATGGCTTCTTGTATAGTATCTTACTTATGAAGTCATGTGATAGGAAAAAAAATTAATTATTTACGATTAGATTTTCAGAAAAACAACATGTTAGAAAACCAAAAACATCCGATAATGCAAAAAAAAATGCTAGCGAATTGTTCTGGTACATTGTACAAACAAGTCCGTAACAAATGATTTATAAAAGACAAAGAATCATGTAAAAAAAACCGGCATTTTTTTTTCAGAATTGGTAAATAATGCCATCTATATCTTCTTCTGTTTCATCACTCTTAATATGGTGTAATGTATATGGGCTGTATATGAAAGCTACATCAGTTGAAAAGAACGTGATAAATTCTGATAAGCGGAATACTATCAAAATAAAAGATTTCCAATACAATTTTCAAAAGAGGAATCGGGGCTTATTCGTATGAAATATATACCTTTACACAAAAAAAAATCCAGGGGTTGTTCGGACCCCCTAACTCCCCTCCGAAGTGCCGATTGAAGGGGGAGGGGGTTTCGGGAGGGGGATGCCCCCTCCTGTTAGGGGAGTCCGGGGGAGGCTCAAAGAATGTATAACTGATTATCTATCTGAATCTTTGAACGAATCGGAAAAGTGTACTTGAGGACATTTCTTTTACATAACTAAAATATTCCTTTTTTTTTCTTAATTTCGATGTGACATGCACTCGAAGGGGTTTTGATTTTACACTAGGGTACGTAGATGTATTTGGTCCGAAAGGTCGAAAAGATAATGCATGTGAAGGTTTACACTTTCCCCTCAAATAGAGGGGGGTTCGGATCTACCCAAGAAAACTTTGTAAAAATCAAGCAAATTACTGCCCCCCTGTAGTATCATGATTTGAGCTAATTCTACAGATCAATCTGGCCTGTACACGTCCTTCCATTTTCTAATGTTTCGTAACTTTTTTTTCATTATGGAACAAAAGCAATTCGATATCATGAGCTAAAAGCAGCAAGGGCGCAGGAGAAGGGAAGGGGGAGCGGGGGGCATGTGTCCCCCCACTTTGAAAAGTGCCCCCGCTGCCCCTCCCCCTCCCTTCAGCTACGCCACTTTTGGGGTAATATTTAAGTTATTAAGACTTTTGAGCAAATATTCTTTGAAAATTTGAAGCAAATTTTAAACGTCTTATCTCTATTCCGTAACTACAATGGCTGATTAGGCACGGTCCATTCGATATTCTGGGGGAGGGGGGATTTGGTTTTTTTTTTTTTTTTTTTTTTCTTTTTTTGGAAAAAATAATTTTGCTCTGAATTTTGATGAAATATATATTTGCTTTTGGTGTGTCAGAAAAAATTAATCATGCTCTTACCAGGGACGTATATAACTTAATATATATACGTCCCTGCTCTTACAAGTAATCTGAATTTGAAGATTTACCGTAAACTTTCGCTTAATATTCCTGCAAATTTTCCGCCTCGCTACGCTCGCCATAGTTTTCTATCAAAACGTTATTAAATAATGGCAAAGTTCCTTTTTTGAAGATATCAAAAGAATACATATCATTTAAACATGTATAATGTATTACTACTGATTTTTTAATAGACATGATGGATGCATATCACCATAGAGTCTAAGTTTATATACAAACTTTAAAGGAGAAATTCAGTTTTATATATATAATACAATTCTAAATTTGAACATTTGTCAAGAAGACTCTCCCCTCCGACACTCTAAATTGTACCTTATATAAATTTTGTTTACTGAGGATTATATTGTCAAATTCTTTTATATATCTCTGTTCCTTAAAATTGAATTGAACTTTTGGCATATTTAGTAATATTTCAGAGTTTTGTAATAAAGAATTTATATTGAGAAAACACAAGCATTCTTAACATATTGCACATCACTAATGTTTGAAAAAAAAAAATCTTGCTCCAACTTTGCACGAAAAAAATAATTTTGCTCCATTTCGGGGCGAAAAAAAAAAATAAGCATGCTCCGACAAAAAAACCCAAGCCCCCCCCCCCCCCTCCTGAACATCAAATGGACCGTTCCTTGGCTTAGATTTTGTACTGGATGTGGGCGTATCCGGATTACACAACAAGTAAAGTGTGGAATAAATTCAATCACAAGGTAACATGTCCAGGTAACACGCACTGACTATATGAATCATTAAATACAGTGCAGTGCGAGAGAGGGATATTGCAGCTAAAAAACTTTTTTTTTACTTGTTGTGCCCCCCCCCCCCCCTTCTCAACTGAGCTACGCCACTGAAGCAGATAAAGTACACCCCCCCCCCCTTTTGCACTAGATTGGCCACGGTTGTACCAAGTATGTTACAGTCTTACAAATCCGGCCGGTTCTTTCTAATTAGTTTGGTATGGGACGTACATGTATATAAAAAAGCCCCTGGTTTGGTTTTGTTTGATTTTTTTTTCTGTTTCTGTTTTTTTTTTTTTTATATTTAATGAATTAACGTGTAAGCTCCGATGACCATTTAATTTCCATTCAACATGATTGTCTGACATATTTTGCAAATATTTCAGATTATGATCATGAATTTCTTTAAATAATCAGGAAATTTGTAACGTAGCAATCTCCCACGCATGCGTCCGATTTCAGTTCCGCTTTTCTTCACTTTGAAATCTATTATATTGCAAGCCTGTGCCGCCTATGACCTTGTTGCAAGTTGGTAACGTTACGGTAGCAGTATACCGGTTATGATGATGCAATGTAGAATATTTCAGAAATTTTGGTGAATATCGATTAAAAGTGGTGCATTCTGGTTTACATTTGGCAATGACTGTTACGTTTGTAGATTTTGTCCTGTGTCTATGATTTACTAAAATCAGGAATCGGGAGGGGGGGGGGGGGGAGTTTCCTTGCCGTCCTTGCGTACATACCTTCCCCTTTACTCCTTATTCTCCCGGCTCCCGACTACTGTATTGTTCCAATTAGTCAGCAAAACGAAAACTTAGAAATGAATCTAGTGATTCATTTACTCCGAGTCTTTCACTATCATTTGTAAACCTATGCCAAAACGGCTTATCCTTGCATTACTGAACAAAACATTGCTTTCGTCTATTTCTTTACTTTATGGTCCATTTATCGCTAATTTAAAATATGAAAAATTATTTGGAATGTTTTGGATTTTTCTTCTTCTTCTTCTTCTTTTTTTTTTTTTTTTTTTTTGGTCTTGGATTTCTAACAATATTTTGACCATTTACATGTACAACATACATTTTGTATATATAATTCATAAATATATCGCTGTGACTCTTTAAAGTGTATATTCTATGGCATTTATCCCTGTCTTGTACAACGTTGTCGAATAAACATCCCGAGAGTGTCACTTTTCCTGGTAATATACGTGAACGTTACAAAATACCCCGAACCTTGTTACTGTGGTTACGGATACGATTAAATGGCATGGGGCCTTCTACGGGGTACCTATTTACCAGTAAGTACATAGTAAATAAAGCGATAATTTATTATCACAAATGTACATGTATGTTGTTTATGTGTATATGTCCGGTATAGAAAATTTTTCTATATGATGAAACGCATATTTTTCTAGATTCACATAAATTTATGTACAAATTTTCATTGAAAAAATAAGAAAAATAAGTTATACATAATTATATTAGGTCAACGATTAAGTTGGGAAATTATTTTTTTCCCCGAGATTAATTTTGTTTTCAAACGGTTGCGGACTAAGTTATTCGATACCATCCTGGCAAAGAATGACTCTCTCCCCCTCAAACCTTTTGGCAATTTTCTTCTTTTTTATCTTTTATTTTTCTATTTTATTTTTTGGTACATGATTATCTAAAATTGTTCGGTCGCCGGCAGGGATTGGGAAAGCCATGTGCCTTGCGACAGTCTCATTCCTATCAAAAATTGCCCATTACATCGGCAAATATCTGCGCCCCCCAAAAAATAATAAATAAATGAATGAATAAAAAAAAACGTGCTGAAGTAAAAATGAATTTCTATTCAGTGTTAAACAGATTTGTCTGATGTATTAAAGCTTTTCGAAAATTGATTATTTTTGGAATGGCCCATTGTTTTTGAAGTGGCCATAGTCCCATTGAACAAGTTTTCCTTCCCGATTACTGTTACTGAATTGATTTTACATACATAAAAAAAAACAAAAAAAAAATCATGCATGCTTGGTATCAATATACACTTGAAATAATATATTAAGAGCGAATTTGAGTATGCTGAAGATTTACATATACGTATATATTCGTTTGCAGATGTATGCATGGGTGACTCTAGAACTCTTCCACGGGGGGGGGGGGGGGGGGATTCAACGCCGCCAAGAAGGGGGGGGTCCAATATTGTTTTAAAAAGAATATACATGTAGTCATGTCCTAAAAATTGGAAAATAAGTGATTGCAGCAAATTCTCCGAGAATGGGAGCCCTTGGTCTCCCACTTACATGTAATCCTAAAATCTGTCCAGTGTTATATTTTGGATTTTTCGGGTGAGGGGATGATGAAGATCCAGATCGTCCAAAGAAAATTAAATAGTGATTTGTCATTCGTCACTCATGCTCTTACTTTTTGTATCTCTCGTCCTTGCTTTCTCATCACTAAACTGTCGATCAACATCAAGGTATTTCTCTTTCGAATATAAGTTTATATGTTCAAAATACTTAAACGTACATGCACACTTTCTTGCAACTCCTGTATAACTCTTTCTTAACAAAAGTCAAAATATTGCAGTTTTAAAATGAACTGAAACGGTACTTTTATCGGTGAAAACAAAGAGGCGGTATACTCTTTGAAGCCCACGGGTATTGTACAGCTTTAAAGTGGAATTAATATGTACATGTAATTTTTAACTGGTGATAATTAGTGAAACTTGATATTTAAACTTATAAAGAATGGTGTTATATTTACGTGTAATGTACTTCTCAATTGATCTTATTGTTTCAGCAATGTAAAATAGCAGACGGTATTAATGTAATACATTTGTACTAGTAATTAAGACTAAGATGTACATTTATTTATTTATTTATTTATTTATTTATTTATTTATTTATTTATTTATTTATTTATTTATTTATTTATTTATTTATTTATTTATTTATTTATTTATTTATTTATTTATTTAGTCAAAGCCTATTCAGCCAATATACAATATACATGTACACGGAATACCCTGCCCTATCCATCCAAAATCTCACGTACAAATGACAACTAAAGGGTTAGTGACAGGCATACAAAATGAATACAAGATGTAATCCCGGCTTTCCAAATGAAAAGCAGGCAAATGTATAACCCTTTTTCCACATCGGGTCAGCAATATACTGTTTTAATAATAGACCTAAGAATAGAATAAACAATATTCGCCTATGATCTGAACACGACGGAAGAACGGTCCATTTTATATTCCGGGAGGGGGTTGATTAGGGTAGTTATTTATTTATTTATTTATTTATTCTTTGAAATTTTGCTCTATGAATTGATAAAAAAAATAATGTATGGTGTGACAAAATAAGTGCATTTTCTATTTGATTTAAAGAACTTCCATAGCGTACATTACCCGGCTAATATGCATCTTAGCGGTGTCATCCTGATTGTTCAATATTTATATAAAAAGGTAAAAATGTGGTAGAATTCATGTTGGACAATCAGGATTTGGGGTAGTACTAATTACATTGTTTGCATAATTACCTAGTTAATTGATCTCATTGATCTTGCCGCTCAGGTAAATGTTGGACAGATATGGCATAACCTCATACTTTAAAATAAATCAGATTAAAGACGTATATATTAAGTACATGTATCTAAAGTATTCTTTTTAGCGGAGAATTCCATTCACATTTTTAACCATCCATATTAAAATTTACTGATTCTATAACAAACATTTAGCATATACAATGTAAGAGTTGCATGCGCATGAACAACCTCCATTTTACTCCAACAATGAGGGGGAAAGTACATTTTTTGTAACTTAATTATTTTTGCTACTACCATATAAATCGATAGTAAAATCATGGAATACATATCCTTTATTACAGGAATCACTTGCATTTAACAGAAATATCCAGAAATCTGTGCTTTTTTTTAATAAAAACTGCTATTTAAAACTTGGGCGGACATATTCCCATTTCTGCTCAAAAGGATACAAAGATGGTTACCATGTTTACATTCTGGTCAACACAATAACATATATAGAGTAAATAAACGGTCATAGCTGCCCCTTATACATTTTGAAGCAATATTTATTAGTACATCTAAACTGAAGAACTTTTAATTTGATTAAGAAGTCACCTAGAAATTGTTAAGGTCGTAGGACCCATTGTCAAGGTTACACTTCCGTATTATTAGACTGTGATATACCAAAGTTGACAAAATTCTGAGACTTTTTGTAAAAATGATAGGTATTAACTCAGAATTCATGTCTTTGAAGAGCTGTGATGGTTTCTCTCCCTATCTGTCTACATAACATTTGCAATTTTTTCTTCTTCTTCATTCTTTCACTATGACTTCTTTTTTACGGGTCCCTGTAAAGTGCGAAACGAAACAAAAACGAAACGAAACGAAACGAAACGAAACGAAACAAATCGAAACGAAACGAAACAAATCGAAACGAAACGAAACAAATCGAAACGAAACGAAACAGATCGAAACGAAACGAAACAAAACGAAACGAAACGAAACAAAACGAAACGAAACAGATCGAAACGAAACGAAACAAAATAAAAAACTAAAAGAAAATGAGAAAAAGAGGGAAAATCGCCGAAAACGAATATTTCAAGACAAGATCAGCAAACCTTAATCCAAGAGTCCTATATATGTAACTAGTGCCGAGAGGGTTTCTTGAAAGAGTCAAAGTTGAGAATTAAAATAGTAAATGTCAAATGCCATTCATGTATTTAAGAGGAATAAAAGGGAGGGGATAGAAAACCGCGCTATGACACCGTAATGAGATCATAAAACGGGGTGGGGCACATTTCAGGAAAAAAATCTTATCCTTTTTCAAACGAAATGTGCCCCCCCCCCCCCCCCAGTTTTTAATTGTTCTCATTTTTCTGATAAAATTTTCAAATACACATAACGGAACAGTTCCGTTTCCTCTGCGCTAGACTCCTCCCTGCTAAATAATAATTTTCCGTCTATGACGAGGTTATTCATCCCATTCACTCTCCTTTAAAATGCAATTGTGCTTTATACCGTATAATATATATTATGTTTTAATCGTCAACTTTGATTCTAGCCACAAGAACTAACGGTTGAAGGCAATAATGAGGGGGTGGACAGGGACAACGGGAGGGGAGAGAAAGGGGGCGGGAGGAGGGAAGAAGGGGGCGAGAGGAGGGACAGATGATTGGGAGGGTAACAGTAACCAAAAAAAAAATTAGGAAATTACTATTAATATAAATAACCTTGCTCTTATGCGTTCATGTAGATAATCTCAATTTTAAAAATTACCACGAAATTCATCTATATATACCTTAAAAAAATTTTCCGATCGCTTCGCTCGCCGCAATTTTCAATTCATTTTTCAAATACTTCAGGCTCGCTTCGCTCACCTTAGATTTTCATCTAAACAGGTCTATTTCTTTTTTTCAAGGTTTAAAAAGGAAATAACTTCACAATTGCACCAATTTACACTTTATAGTTTAAACATTTGTCTTGACCGCCGAAGACCCCCCTTCCCCACGGGGAGGGGGGAGGCGGCAGGAGGAGAGTGGTACCCTTCAATAAGATCTTGTCTTGAAACATTCGTTTTCGGCGATTTTTCCTCTTTTTCTCATTATCTTTAAGTTTTATGTTTTGTTTCGTTTCGTTTTGCTCTGTTTCGTTTCGTTTCGGTCTGTTTCGTTTCGTTTTGTTTCGTTTCGATCTGTTTCGTTTCGTTTCGATTTGTTTCGTTTCGTTTCGATTTGTTTCGTTTCGTTTTGATTTGTTTCGTTTCGTTTCGTTTCGTTTTTGTTTCGTTTCGCACTTTACAGGTACCCCTTTTTTACACTATACAACATTGATTTTTCATTTCAGTTAATTTCTCCTGATGGTATGAAAGTGGTATTAATGATGTGTGAATGTATTGCATAAAAAAAAAACTTTCTCTCAAAAGTTTTCTAGGATTTTTTTTAACTTTACTAAAGATTGTAGTCAATTTGTCTTCTTATTGTCCTCATCTTTTTAAGTAATTATCTACTACGTATTACATGTAGCCGATTATCTACTGAAAAATCATTATTGAGAAATAAAGTAATTTTGGGTGAAACTTTAACATTTACTTAACGTTTTTATCAAATTTAAAACTAACTTTGTATGAAAAAAACCCTAATTGGTAAGTTTATTTAGACAAACAAGTGTGTTTATTTAACAATACAGGTGACCTAAAACTTTTTGTTGGGCAATCAGAATATGGGGTTTTAAAATGTTGGACAATCAGGATTGAACCATCTTAGCTACATATAAGTAAAGTACAGAAAACGAAGCCATAATTTAATCGCTCAGCAATCGGGCTGTGCTATGTATATTGTCAATCCATGTATATTGTGCAGAACATGACAGGTGGTAAATAAAGAAGCAAGAAGTTGTGGTTAGACAAAGATTTATTTACGACGGACACTCGTCCGGTGTTTTATTTAAATATATTTTTAAAGTTTAATATGGTCTTATCGCCTTTATTCTAAGATTTGAAGTAATGTCGAACATGTCATTATACTATATGTATTGCAGTCTCGCGTCCTGTCGTTATTTATCAACTTCTTATCTGATATATCCGAGAAACGATGAATGTCTTCTTTCATGTATTAAAGAATCTGTCAAGCATTTTCCGTGTTGTTAATTCACATATTTTACAAGGATGTCATTGAATTTCATAGACTTCTGTGTCGTTCTTCTTTGTTTTCTATAGACATTGCCCCGTTTAAGAAACGTGTACATTCCCCCCTAATGATTAACAATTATAAAATGCCCCTCAGCTTGCCCACAAGTACATCATTTTCAATATACTAAAATTTCGTCAATAAAGGAGCCTAAGAAATTCGTGAACAGCGATTTGTCATCTATATGGAAACGGTCCTAACGATTAACGGATAACTTAAAACGAATTACGATTAACGAATAACGGATTACGAATAAAGCATAACGCATAACGAAAAACGGATAACGAATAACGGATAACGATTAACGATCCACAGCACCCCTAAACGAACGGAAACGATTAACGATTAAGAGCTAACGAACGCATAACGCAAAACGATGAAGAAAAAACGAACGATAACGATTAACGCATGTAAGATAACGTTGTCGATACTGTATATATACCCATCTTTATAACGTGTATTAAAACATTGACGTGACGTCATTCCTTTGTTCGAACAGTCCGAAATTTACCTTTGACTGTCCAATATCAAATCTAGGTCGCGTTTATTAGAAAAAATATACGCGACCTAGATTAAATATTGGACAGTCAAAGGTAAATGTACTTTGACATCTACAGGACAACCGTTACAATCCTTATTTAGAAATCACGTGACAAGAATTCCATGTATCGTGGTACTGACTATATCCCATTTTTGCAATTTTTTCAGGAGTTGACAAAATCCAGCACAATCTTATATATGTTGTGTCGGAAATGATAATGTAAGAGACACTATACATGTAGTTCAGTCCGTTTGTTTGTTTTTTTCGGTCTTAATTTTTTTCCCATCTTTTTAATTTTATTTTTAATTAAAGATTTTTGCTCGACTTCTAGTCCGAAAAACCTGACCTAAATCCAGCTTTTGATGGTTATTTTGACCCCCCCCCCCCCGTGCAAATAACCGTCAAAGGCTGGGTTTAAGTCAGGTTTTACGAACTAGACTACTTCAAAATATCTTCCTGAACTGTTTCTTTCATTTAATTTTGCACATATATATAGTAAGTTGAGCGTCTCCATTGATTTCTTTTCGGTGTTTTTAAAGGCACTATATTATTTCTTGCTTGTCCGGAAAACGAGAATTTAAGAGACACGCCCTTTTATTCTATATCTCCAAAGAAGCTTCAACTAAATCATCATCACGCAAAGTATTCTCGTTGATTTTTCCCCAAAATTTGCATTCAATTTCATCTTGGTTTACGGAATCTGCGTCATAATTTGTCACAACTTTTTTTAATTGAAAATTTCATCTCTGTTATCTTCTTTTATAAACGACTCCCTACTGCTAGTAGCGAGAATGTTAGAACCTGGAGTGATTACATTTCGTTAAAGTTAATTAAAACAATTAACATAATAAGAACAAAGTCAAAGGTCATGCCACTTTGAATAGTGATCAATGTTTTAAGTACGATATATGCCTCAAACAATTCATTCTTAAAGATATTGGACAGTTTTCGGCCCTGCGGGCCTCAAACTGTCCAATATCTTTAAGAATGAATTGTTTTCGGCATATATCCAATACATAATTTTAGATTTAGAAACATAGATTTAAAACAGTATAAACAAGGAGAATTAATATTAAATATTTTCAAAACAGGCAGAAGTTCTAAATATCAAAATTTCCTAGCCTTATTAACATATATCACCAAAGAGGAAAAATTGTCTTGTATGTGATAGTGATAGTTTTGAATTTCGTGTGCGATAATGTATACATTTGTACTTTCTGTTTTCTCTAAGTCCATATCGGTACCAGGGAAATAAATTAACTTTTAATCTCCAGTAGAAAGTTTTCACTGGTGGACTTAAAATCTACTAGCAAAATTGGAAATCTACCAGCAAAAATAGAGTGCAAGGTTTTGTAAAAACAAAAAAGATGTGAACGTCTATGCTAATTGTATGTCTTCTGAGAATTTGCAGTTGAGAAACTATATTGAATTTGCAAAAGTTGAATTATTGAACAGATTTTGAAATGATTTTATAATTTTTAAGTCGCAAATCAGTTCAAATTCAATGAAACTCCAACACTTTTCAAAATGTAACAGCATCTCCCTAGTTTTGTTCCCTATGTACAGAGCATTTTTCACTTTTAAATGAATATGCTGGAAAATATAAACAATACACATCAAACAACAAGGGCTTTATTCAAATACTTATATTTGTAGGATTTAGAATAACCCATTTCTTAGTCATTCAGCGGAAGACTTGGTTTTCAATGTAGTTGTGTTTGTGGTGCTGATTTAGTTGTTGTTATGGTTATTATTATGGTGGTGGTGGTGATGATAGTTCTGGTGGTGGTAGTAGCTCTGGTAGTGGTGATGATGGTAGTTCTGGTGGTGGTAGTAGTTCTGGTAGTGGTGATGATGGTAGTTCTGGTGGTGGTAGTTCTGGTAGTGGTGATGATGGTAGTTCTGGTGGTGGTAGTTCTGGTAGTGGTGGTGATGGTAGTTCTGGTGGTGGTAGTTCTGGTAGTGGTAGTACTGGTGGAAGTGGTGGTGGTAGTAGTTCTGGTAGTGGTGGTGATGATAGTTCTGGTGATGGTAGTAGTTCTGGTAGTTGTGGTGATGGTAGTGGTGGTGATGGTAGTTCTGGTAGTGGTAGTAATGGTGGAGGTAGTGGTGGTAGCAGTTCTGGTAGTGGTGGTAATGGTAATTCTGGTTGTGGTAGTAGTTCTGGTGGTGGTGATTGTTGTTCTTGTGATGTTTGTGGTAGAAGTAATGGTGGTGGTTGTCGTAAAAGTAGTGGTAGCAGTTGTGGTGGTAGTAGTTGTGGTGAAAGTGAAGGTGGTTGGTGGCGGTAGTACTTAAGGGTTTGACAGTAAGTGTTTTGAATATTTTTCCCGACATTGTCGCCATATCACTTTCTATATAGTCATAACCTCAGAGAGTGCATGTATTTTAGATAATGATTTCATTTTCGTGCGTGACGGCGGATGCGGCTAGCCAACATGGGATGCTTGCTCCTCCCGGGCACCTGGTCCCACCTCTAGCTTGCTAGGGGTCCGTCTATGCTCATTTGGGTGTTCTATTGTGAGTGCTGTTGAGATTATCGTCAAGATCGTCTTTAACTCAATTGTGGAAGTGGTTGTGGTAGTGGTAGTTGTATTGGTAGTGGTAGTGGTGGATGCGGTAGTGGTGGTGGTAGTGGTAATTGGTCTATGTGTGGTCTTTTGTGTTTAATATTTATATGTCTCATTCTCTGCTCTTTAGTACAAATGTTTTAGCAACGTGTATCTTAGCATTTTGCTGTATGCGATGCTGATGCTACCGAGTCTTGTTAGATATCCCATCCATTATTTTATTATGATTTGTTAAAATCGATTTTACTTAAAATCCTGAAACTAGGGGCAATGAGCAGAACCCCCATTGTTTTGTCTACTTAGAAGCTACAACTAGCATGGCATATGGTGCATGATTTGAGTGATATTGAATATGTATAAACTTTACTTTTAACATTGCCACATACAATGCATTCCTTTTTTGCACTGGACTAGTCCTCTGAAAATTGTTAATTGGATTAAGTTGTCCTCGAAGTTCGTGTTTCTATCGAGCTGTGTAATTGTTTCTGTCTGTCTGTTCTAGTTTTCTTTACTTGTGAGAAAGTTCTGTTTTATATCTTTTACAATAATCTGTATAAGGCTTCTGATTGTGATTTTTAGAATCTGATTTTGGGTTCGTGGTCTGCAATTTGTTCACTGATTCCCACATCTTTTTTTTTTGTCGGTTGCATGCAGAGGGCCTCCAGATATTAATGCGTTGTAACATGACGATGGTCACCTTTAACCATACAATAATTCGTTGTGTTTGTTCGTTCCAGTTGAATATGTAAATTGATCTTAAAATAAGATACTATGAGTCCTTCATATCCACGGTAAGAAGTGATTGATGATTGTGATGGAGTTTCATTCAGACTTTGAAGTTTCTTGTGCACCTCTGATACTCCCTTCTTAATCATGGTTATCATGTCAACATAAAATGCAGAATGAGAAATTCCCACAAAACTTTTCTCCTATTTATTTGTGTATTCGAAATAATGTACGTAAATGTCATAGGTTCATTTTTTAACAAAAATGTTAATACACATGTTAAAAGAAAAAAAAAAGCTTAACACTTCTAAAAACATTTAACAAAATTGTATCTACTCGATGACGTATTATGCCTAACAAATTGATATAATTTTTCAAGTCAGCGAGATCGCAATATGTAGGTTATCATGATTGTTATATGATTGACCCCTGTCTTCGATGATAACCTAAGATAAAAAATACCACACAATGTAGACAACAATGATACGGAAAGATGATACATTTGTGCTGAAAACATGTTAACCATAATATTTCATCTATGAAATTTTTTACTATTCTTGAGTTTTGCATCTGAATATTTCGATCGAATGCACCTTGTTTTTTTTCTCTGATTAAAAAATGAAGTGGCGCCACCTACATTTAATCTTACATTTATGTAGATACAATCTTAACATATAAGCGATATATTCTACAAATATTAGACTGATGTTATTCCTTGCACGATTTTCTTTTTTTAGAAAAACCCTAAACATGATTTAAGAATATATGTTAAGCTACAAAGCTAAAAGCATTTCTATTTTATTGAGTTTCGGGGTGCATTCTATTAATTCATATTGTATTTGTACAGTGATTTTAATTTATTGATTTATTTTCTCTCTTTCTAAACTTCAATGTAACAGTAGTAGTCAACCTTTAGTTTATTTGTACATGATTGATAACAAGAAATCATTTTTTTAAAAGTATGAACTGCACTTTATTATTGTGTTAAAATAGAAAAACAGGTAAGTATAGGAGTAATAGAAATGAGGTACTGATTCCTCACTATATTGCTCTTTGTTGATTTCATAAATGTATTGAATGTTCATCTTAATCAGTAGCTGTTATTTCAAAGTATTTCATGATAAATATTTACAAATCACAACATTGTTCGATTCCGTCCCAAAATACACCGATCCATTCCCAACCCACACCTGACCTGTCTTATCATCTACACAGATCCCCCAGTGTCCCTCTAACCCAGTCTGTTCCTGTGTAAGCATAATCTGTATCAACCTGCCCTCCTTGTCTATGAAATGTACACAGCGATTGTGTATATCAGTAACAAGGAGGTTGTTGTATTTATCTACAGATATACCACGTAGATTAAATGACTTTGACAGTTTGGCCTCCTTACCATCATACACCCACCTCACATCACCTCTCTTATCCACACACACTACATGATTAGTATTCCAATTAACCACACACAGATCCTTACCATTTCTAACCACACGGTAAGGAACTGTGATCTGTTGTTTACCCTGACCATCTATCCCCCTTATCTCACGTAACTTTTTACCTGTATCAGGTGAATACACAGCAATGTGGTTCTTCTTACCATGATCACTCATACACACTACAACATCCTCACTATCAGTCAGACATACACCATAAGGGTTAAATGGAGAAGTATCTATCAATGTAGACACCTCACCACTCACTGACACACGCCTTACTTTCCTATCCTTACATGTAACAATCATCTCCCCTGATCGTGTTATCACCATGTCATAGATACCCCATCTACCCTTCACTGTGATAGACCTTACCACCTTACCACTACTGTCATACAGATACATGGTGTCACTGTAATGGTACATAACCCAGGCTGTATTGTTACCTACTGTGGTGATGGATGTGACATAAATCTTACTAGTAAAGGAACCGACCTTGTTTATATTGATCATTGATGGATCAAATTTTGCTGTAGGGATTGGGGTACGTTTGGACTCAGAATTAATTTCAATCCATTCTACTGTACCTATCCTGTCTTTGATAATGGTCAGTATGTCCCTCCCGGGAGAAAAGACAGGAATAGTGGGTCTTTGGGTAGGAAACTCTGAGATGAAGGAACTAGGAGAGGGTGGGGAGTATTTTATCATACTTAAATCACCCTTTTGTATAATTTCATTTACTTCTTTGATTAATTCGCGAATTTTTCCCTTTTGTACATTTAATTTTGTGATAAGATTATCAAGTTCAGTTTCATCATGTTCAAGTTTTTCAACAAGATAGTCACATGATTCATCAACAGCTTCCTTCAATTCTTTTCTGAATGTGTTTACTTCTTCTCTAACCCGGTCAATATGGACTCTCTTTTCGGACCTGTCCTTCTCCGTATTATCCGCCATTTGGTCAATTGTCGGTATCACATTTTTCTCTAACTCTTTAACATTGTCATTCAGCCTGTTCTCTGCAGACAGGTACGCGTCTTCTATAGTAGAAATGTGGTGTTTCTGATGCTTTTGAACTTGACATGTAGCACAGCATGGTACTTGACAATCAATGCAATAAGTGGAAATCTCCTTTTCGGGATGAAGTCGGCACTGTTCGGCAATTTTCGATGGTCCGTAGAGCCGCATGACGTCATTAGTGCGCGGTACCACAATATGATTCTTAAACACAGGAATAGATGGATGTGACATTTTACATGTATTACACAGAGAGCCAGGACACGATTTGCAAAACCAATTGACATCAGTGGTACCGCAACAGAAGCCACATGACACCGCTAGCTGGGTGGGGAAGGGTGTGGCACCGTTATCACTCATTGTTATTCTTCTCGTTGGTCTGCTACAAATGAAATAGTATGAGTTTAACACGGTGCAATCATTCGTTAGCGCTACAATGTCATTAATGCAGGTCTTTCTCCTATTATATTCGTAGAACACTTTTGTGATTAAAAAATGTCAACAGAATGTATACTCTTCAAAAGAAGAAACGCATATAGCAATATTATAATGTATCATTTTTCTTCAATTTGCACAAGCTATTGATTATGTGACATTATTTGCTTGCATTAATGATGGTACAATGATAGGACAAACAGTTTAGGGCTAAAGTAAGATTTTTTGATAATTATAAAGCCTATTTTAGGTAAAAACATTTTGAATTCTCATTTTTTTTTTATGTTTTTATGCATTTTCCATGTTTTGCGGAATTTGAATTTTGCCCAAGTCAAAGTTCATTAATGCCCATAAATGATTTTGGACTTTAACTTCTTAGGGTCACTTCCGCTTTAATGCAATGCATGCTCACAATATCCGATGCCATGCGTTTGAACACTGCGAAGTGATCGAATGACTCCCATTTCAGAGTAATACTCTGTAAAGTTTCACGATCAAAAAGATAAAATTTAGAGGCTTTTTCTCCTTATGAAACAAATTTCTCTCGATAAAACTGATTCGCAAATTAATGGAATGCGGACAGCTATCGATGACGTCATAGAATAAAACTTCATCATGCGTCGTGATATCGCCATTATGAGATTGTTGCTTTTTAGTATGGTGCTTCCGCTTGTCCATCGAATCAAAAGATTTTCAATGGTATGGAACACGAGCACATGCGGATCTCCGAAAAATACACAATTTGGTCTCTAAAAGAACATCAAGGGCATATTGTTTTTGAGTCATTTTAACTAATATTTAAAAACACTAAAGAGGTTCCCGTTGAAAGCTAATGGTCTGAAAATACCACTATTTACATTTGGTATCATTTTGTCTAATATTATGATAAAATATGATTGTTTTATTGTGTACGAAGGATTAAATGAGCAAATACTATGCGTTACTTTCTTTTTTATGAGTATATATATTTCCCTATAGAAATAATCCATAAAACATGAAAATCTACGAATAAAATGCCTGCTATGTATTCCATCAATATTTCAGTTTTATGTATCTATATCATATGCATTAGTCGGCAGGAAAGAAAAACACTTGAATGGTTTTTATTACGTATCAGAAACTTTTCATTAAGCAAAAAGATGTGAATAATTTAATCTATTTGTGTTATCTAAAATTGTCAATATTGAAATATATGTTCCAAAGTACCAATTTTATTGTACTAGACATGTGTTTCGGATATTTGAATCTATATCAGTAGTACTCCATGCCAAACAGTTTAAATAAAGCTGAAGTGAATTTTCCTGGCGCCATCTACAATACAGAGTTTTAATTTCCTCTTGCCAAAATGAGAGGCGTCAAATGTTGTGTAGGGTTTATTCAGAAGCGTATATGAATTTAAGTGAAAAATATGGCCAAAAATCGTTGGAGGGTATGCGCAAGGCGCTTAGTTCTAAACTAACCGAAAAAAAATGTGCTGAAAAGCTAATGACAGAGCTATGCAATGAGGGAGATACCCCTTAATTTTAGAACTTTAGGTCTAATTTGAAGACAGGAGATTTAAAATATATTTCAATGCAGTGCGTAAACACTTAAACTAGGTAAGCGAAGCAGCGTTTCCAGCCTAGTGGTTGAAATTGTCAATATTGAAATATATGATCTATAGTACCAATTATACATATAATGATGCTCCTAAAAAACTTACTGGTTAATAGTTCAATGTTTGCAGCTAGAGTAAGTAAACACCTCAATCTTTATTGCTCATATACCGGTAATTCAACAGAATTTACGATCCAACGCAGTATTGAATTCATTTTAAAGTTTTTAGTTAAGCATTTGACACCCCTAACGATTTGTTTGTGCTTATCGCTGCTCGAAAACACCATTTATTGTTGTGCTACAGCCTTGAAAGTTTATGAAAACTTTCTACAAAAGTATCATTTAATTTCGTCTGAATTTTTTTTTCTTTACAGATTTAAATTACAAAATGACATAGGATTTTGTGGGGGGGTCTAATATACACAGAAAATATGGTAATTAACACTTCCGTACCCTGTGGTTGCTTAACATTGAAGAGAACGCCTTAGTATGACATAGTTTCGTTCGTTCATTGCAGCAACACAGGAATTAATCACGCTTCCCGGTTGCTAAATTTTCTATCGATTATCTAATAACCCATAGTAAATAGAGCAAGCGGGAAGCGTGATAAATCCCTGTGTGCAGCAACTAAGGGATCTAAGGTTGGTTTACATTTGAAACGAGTCATCTATTGAATATGGTTCATATGTTTTAAAAGACGCATAACCTGCGTTGATCATGGAGGCAGAGTTAAATATCGATACCGGTATAATATAATTTAACATGTAATTTGAACGTTACTTGTTTTTATCCCACAACCTTCCATTTCTATACTTCCTTGTTTTGTGTACACACTGATATAGATGAACTCGAAAGTTGTGTTTCACATAATAATATCTAGTCGAAATGAAACTTAATTGAATGAAAACAATCTTACCTCTTTGAACCCTCTATCTGTTGCAATTAAATCATCAACGAAAGTCTCTTTTTGTTAATTTTTACACGAACTACTGAGAATATATGATTTTGAAAATTTCCAATCACGTGATTTCTTGATATAGAATGGCCTTACCCTTGCTTGATCATTTAAAATAGTATGCCCACTTCAATAAAAAGGGGTGTATTGGTGAAGTATTTCTCAATATATAGTGGGTATCTTATTATCTGGAGAACATGACATTATGCGGCCTGAAGGTGCTGATTTAGCGGTCGATGAGAACCCCATATCATTTTTCTAAATGCTACTTTTCTAAAATAATAGATAGCCTCCCCACCCCTTATCCATACATGGACTAATCTATATGTGAACAATGCGATATAGGTATTTCAATCTTTAAAGGCCGAACTCCAATTTGTTGGTTTACTGGTGGGTAAGCAATCAAGAGTATATGGGGCATTGGGCGGTTCTTACCTCACAGCGTCGATAAAAATAGCAAACAGCGTGCTGCGGCAGAGCGGTGCACGTGTATTGTAGCAGACGATTTTTTTACACAAAATTCACGATTTACTGATGAAAGTCTTGAGTCAGAGTACAATATATTAAAAGTATAATTATATAAAACTCATAGCCGTCCTATAAATGTCCTTTGTATGATTTTATGCCTAAACTTTTTGTCGGCACCTGATCTCACTTCCCTTCATATGGTAGATTTTCATTCATTTCTTTTCCACTGCCTTAGTTCTAGTTTTATCCTGGTTTTGTATGCCCTAGGTTAGATGATTTTTCAATTAACGAATGCGTACAGCTTAACAGAGACATGGTTTTGTCCATATTCGTCATTTGCATAAGTATGCATTGTTGTATGTCCTATTTATTTGAAATCCTCTAATTTCTATTATCCAAAATGTGATTTTAATCAAATAAAACACTGGTTCATAGACGGAAGTTTTCTTCATTTTGTATCACGTTACATGTACATAAGAATATTTACAGCATATTCAGATCGTCCTTTATCAAATTTCAAACTTTATTTTTACGAAAGAGTTAGTAACTTTTCTAGATTTATTTTGGATGACAATAAATTACTTAGAGAATTTCAGGTAGATAAGACATTTTAAACACTGGTTTATAGACGGAAGTTTTCTTCATTTTTTATCACATTACATGTACATAGGAACATTTACAGCATATTCAGATCGTCCTTTATCAAATTTCAAACTTTATTTTTACGAAAGAGTTAGTAACTTTTCTAGATTTATTTTGGATGACAATAAATTACTTAGAGAATTTAAGGTAGATAAGACATTTTAAACACGGATGATTACTTATAAACGTGTGTCAGCCACGGGAATCAGGATGTTATCCGTGTGCGCACTCCTTTCGAAATTTTTGGGTTTTCTAAATTTAATTTTAGTTACCGAGGGCATGTTTTTGCGTTATGACATCGGTTTACACCAGCTGTAGAAGGCTTTTTCTTTATCTAGGGTTCAGCAAAACAGTAAAATAATCCGTATAAGCACTTCATTTGCTGTTGGACTGCAGATGACTGACTAAACTTTAATCTGAAAACTTTACAATTGTTTCTGTAAAGCTTTACACTTTTCAATGAAAAATATTACGGAAATGTTCTAAACTTGAGGGGTTCATTTATTTCCTTGATAGCATAATGCTCTGTCGTTGGCAAGTTTAGACTTAAGCTCTTCATCAATTTATATCATTTGGATTTTCTCTTTTTCGGCATCTGGTATCATTGATGAGGAATAACTTGTTGAAATGCGCATACGGTACACTGAACTTTCATAATAAAACAAATATTTTAATATTGACTATTACACTGTTTTCTTATCATTGACTCATTCATTTGTAAATAATCTGTAAAATAAGCACTTTTCTCCTTTCATAATCCATTCACTCATTAATTACATAATTTCTTGATTTTATAATCACGATATACATGTATATCTGCATAAAAATACCATTATCAAAAGTAGTTTCAGAATTGTTAATACTATATATACCAATGTATTTTAAGACAACATTTTAGCCCGAAGAGCAGTTAAATAACCCACTTGTTGCATGGATTTTGGTAGGCTTTCAAACAATTATCACCAATCTTCTTTGCTAGCTTAAGAAAACTACTCATGGTTGTCAGTCAACGACTCAGTTAATCATCCAATTATTACTTCAATCATTAATCGAGTCATTGTTACATAATGGAAATTAATGCACCGTCTGGAAAAGTGTAAATTTGCGTCTACAGTGTAAACCGTGCAACAAACATGATAGCTATACCCGACAAAAAAGAAACGCACCACTTTATCTTCATTCTATAAAACATATGAGTAGTGTATATGTATTCTATACCTTTCAACGATGACTTGTAAGTATCTGCAAAACGAATCCTACTTCATGATCAGACACTGCGCCATATTAAAGACACTTTGTTCAATGCAATGTCACAAAATAGCTTTTAAGATTTTCGTTCACTTTTTGGAAATGGTTTAAACTGTAAGTTGATAAACCTGTACAAACTAGTCTATCGGGCATTGTCATTTGTTTTTTCATTGGTTATTAACAATTTTCATTGAATACAAACTCATCTTATTGCTTTAAATGGTGTTTTTTCAGAAACAATAACTCGATCTTGACGGGGTCATCTTTTACAATCATTTTCAATGGCTTTGGAATCGAGTTTTAACCTTTTTTTTAGTTTCCATTTCATTATTTCAATGTGATGTTGAACCTAAATCTGCAACAGATAAAAAAGAATGGTTGAAGATAAGATTAATGCTCCTTTGGGATCAGAATTGCAAAATAGCGATATCCTTCATTGCAAAACATACCCCAATACACGGAAATTTGTAAGACATTTAATTTTCAGATTTATTGGCATATTTTGACTAGATTTGAATTGAAAAAACTAGTATTCATCTACAATTTTACTGAAAATGATCAAACAACAAAATTTCGGAAGGATACCAAATCAGCGGCCATGCACCAGGAACTAGAAACAACACGCTTAATTCAGCATTCATTTTTCATTGTGACATGTTACGAAAAACTGGTCAAATTGTGTTTAATTCTCTGTAACTCGATGCAGGGGGAAAAACTATAATTAAAATAATTTCTATCTAAATATTAATGATCAATTGAACAAAAATAAATCACTATATAATATGATGTGCATTTCTTTTTCTTTTTGTCGGGTATGTTATACATCTTGTTTGATCATTAGTAGCAAAAACTTAGCGATTAATGCAACTAGTACAACAAAAATGTAAATTTATAGGAACGTTTTCCATCATTATTTATTAAGAGCATGCATTTAGTCAATATGGTTGATAATTAATAGCAGGCGTAGGACTTTCATATGAATCGGCACTAGATAGTTACAATGCGCATGTCAGTGAAGCTGAAACACATCCATTTTATGTTTATTGTTCCTTTTACATGCATGTCTCCTGAAGCCGATTAGTGCATACTAAGCCGTAATTACAAAACAACTGAGTCGTAATTACGAGATAACTAAGTTGTAATTAGGGGATATTTAAGTCGTAATTACGACATAACTTTTTCATTACTAATAGGTTTCCGTACTTGTTGTGTTCTTGTACTTTGTGTCTTGCATGGGGTGTTTTGGTATTTTGATGTTGATGCAACCGACCCTTCTTGTAGTTTTTTTTTTCTTTGTATTCGTAATTTTTAACTGATAGCAATGTTCTATTAATGTGGAAATTAAATCTTTCATTCTGTGATCCGCTACTGCTCCAATGAAAATTTAGGTATTTAAGAACCTCCATTACATGTAATTAAGAAAAAGAATGATCAAAGGTAGACAGGATTACCATCGAAATGGTATCCTAAGTCTACGTCGGCATCGGTTGGGAATTGGTTTCCTTGGTTTATGTGTGGTCTTTTGTGTTTCATGTTTCTATCAATTGTGTTGGTGTTCCTTGTCCCTTTCTCGTCTCTTTCTGTGTGTTTCTGCTACAAAAATGTATGAATTTTTGCATTGGGTGCTATGGGGTTTTGCTGTGAGTGTTGCAGCCAATTGTTGTTGGAAATACCTTCCTTTCTTTCTAATGATTTTGCTTTACCTTCTTGACTTTGAAACTGAATGACTAATGGGTACTTCTTCGCTGTTTATTGAAGACAAATGTTTTAAGTTTATCAAACTATCACTGGGCAGGAAAAATGGGTACTTCTTCCCTGTTTATTGAAGACAAATGTTTTAAGTTTATCAAACTATCACTGGGCAGGAAAAATGGGTACTTCTTCCCTGTTTATTGAAGACAAATGTTTTAAGTTTATCAAAGTATCACTGGGCAGGAAAAATGGGTACTTCTTCGCTGTTTATTGAAGACAAATGTTTTAAGTTTATCAAACTATCACTGGGCAGGAAAAATGGGTACTTCTTCCCTGTTTATTGAAGACAAATGTTTTAAGTTTATCAAACTATCACTGGGCAGGAAAAATGGGTACTTCTTCCCTGTTTATTGAAGACAAATGTTTTAAGTTTATCAAAGTATCACTGGGCAGGAAAAATGGGTACTTCTTCGCTGTTTATTGAAGACAAATGTTTTAAGTTTATCAAACTATCACTGGGCAGGAAAAATGGGTACTTCTTCCCTGTTTATTGAAGACAAATGTTTTAAGTTTATCAAAGTATCACTGGGCAGGAAAAATGGGTACTTCTTCGCTGTTTATTGAAGACAAATGTTTTAAGTTTATCAAAGTATCACTGGGCAGGAAAAATGGGTGATTCTTCCCTGTTTATTGAAGACAAATGTTTTAAGTTTATCAAAGTATCACTGGGCATGAAAAATGGGTACTTCTTCGCTGTTTATTGAAGACAAATGTTTTAAGTTTATCAAAGTATCACTGGGCAGGAAAAATGGGTGCTTCTTCCCTGTTTATTGAAGACAAATGTTTTAAGTTTATCAAAGTATCACTGGGCAGGAAAAATGGGTGCTTCTTCGCTGTTTATTGAAGACAAATGTTTTAAGTTTATCAAAGTATCACTGGGCAGGAAAAAAATGAAATACTGAACGGTTCTATCTAGGCGTATAGTATCATCCTTAGTGCAGGTTTGCGCAGGTTTACGGAAAATGATTTTTTTTCCTTGTGTGGCAGATTGCATCTTTATCATGTTTATGTCATAATCTGATGAGATCATGGGTACGTATATCATTAGAGAAGGTAACGAATGATAATGTTTTCTAATCTCTAGCACTAAGTTTTCAAATCATTTTTTCTTTTAATGTGGAAACAATTAAGAAGGATTGGCTGACTCCGTAATTAAAAAAAGGTCCGCGTAAGAACCAGGCAGGTGAAACACCTCTTCAATGTTGCAGAACTTGGAGGTGACTATCTCGCTTCACCATCACTACATTGAAAAATGAATTTTGTATGTAGATTTGTTCCTAATGTATGACATTGGGTCAAAACAGAAATATAAAAAGTCTTAAAAAGAACTTTGATGAATCACAACTGTCTGATTTTTTAAGGGACCTACGCTCAAGTTCACTATTTTGTAAGCGTACATGTAATACTTCCATCATAATGAATCAACGTCTTCACTACAAGAGCAGGATTCATTACTAGGTATCTATCTAGGTTAATCGCATAAAGTTTAATTTAATTATTTCAAACAGTGTAATGAAACTGTAATGAAAAGATTGCCAAAGATTTAAAAAAAGAAAATAAAAAGACTACTATACCTTTACCCTTTTCGACATTAACGACATTGTGAAAGTTTTACATGTAATTCTATGATTGTGATAAAAAGAATCGTTTTAGTGATTGTACTACATGTAATTTGTGAAAATATTAATAAAACTAGAGGTAGCAATTTATTAACATGCAATACTCGACTTTCTCTCCAATATTTGTATCTTATATTAAAAGAAAGACAACACGTTTATAAGCTCCTAGAAGATGTTTCTCAAGTGGAAATTACTGTATCCTTTAAACAAAATAAGTTTTAATGTGATATTGGAAGAATGTCTTCGTCACAGTAACCATGGTAATAAAATACTGATCAGGATATGAGTACTCTTCCCGGACAACCGCTCTCGGCATTTCACATATGATCCTAAATTGCAGAATGTTTCAATTAATAGCTTTATTTGGTTTCGAACTTCGAACACCCTAGCCAAATATTTTAAAGGTATTTACTGTTCAACTTTGTAGGATGCAGATCCATGACGACAATGAAGACGATTTCTACACAGAATCTTCACAAATAAGACGATCAGTTTGAGAGCGTGTGATTGGCTTTGTCTAAATATTGCCATCCAGTAAAATTGAATCTTTCTCAAGTGAAATGAGAATATTTTAAGTCCAGACAAAGTTGTAAAACATACGAAATCAAACTCAATACCTCTTACGAATGAATACCTTCAAGGTATCACAAAGTTAAACGTCATCAAATTCAATGGCATCATTTAAGAATAGATAGATTTGCAGCATGGACTAGACATGCACGTTTCTAAACCCTCGTCATTAATCCTCAATCTAAACAAGGTAATATGACCAAAGAGTGTGAAAATTATTATGTCCAAAAATGTACCAAAAGACGTAGCAGATGGGTTAGATATAATGCTACATGACCCACGTTTTAGAAATTCCAAGACATTTTTGATAACAGAAATTTTCGAGTGCGTTGAAGAAATGATCAACAGAGGTTGATCGAACTTGGCTACATGTGCCGTCGGGGACTCCTATCCACCAGCCATGACACTCAGCAAGTGGGTCAAATGTTAAACGTCTTCAAATTTAATAGCATCATTTTAAGAACAGATAAAGCTACAATATTGTTATTCTTGATGTAAATCTTTATGCATTATGAACAGATATCGGATGAATTCCCAGGATGGCGCAGACATACACGTTTCGCGTACTAACCCTCGTCGGTGATATCAATTCAATATGTCCAAAGAGTGTGAAATTATTATGTTCCTAAATGTAATGAAACTGTATAGTAACCCTCCTAAAATGATACGACGGAATGAAATTGACGTAACTATGATGTTAATTTTATAACGTCATAATAATACATGTATTACGTCAGATCACGTCCCAAATCAGCAATGCTTTCATTTTTCGAAAATAACAAATAAAATATAGTGAAATGATTGAGCCGTAGACATGTGTAAGTGAGATGGTTTGACTATAGATTGTTGTGATATTGTATTTTTAGAATATTGCAGATTTGGTTTATCGTTATAATGCAACATAATGAACTCGAAAATCGGCTACTTTGTATCCAAAATTAACCAAGTCAAAACATAACCATTTCGTTTTATGATAAACTCGTTAAAAATTAAAGTCAATTCGTACCTAGTGGGAATCGATGTAAAACATTTGCATTCATTTAATTAAGTCGAATCCAATGTTTGCAACCTCGTACGATAATTTGAAGAGACTAGTACAATTGAATACTCGTAACACGCATAATCTCTTAACCATTTCCATTAACTTTTACGATATCAAATTTGTACGAATTGCCATAGATTGAACGCTTTCAAAAATTTACACCAAAGAAGTTCCCTGACTACTTCGAACCCATTGAGGAATATGAGGATAGGACACCACATTCCTTTCTACTTGTAAATTTGGTGTATTTTGGAAGTATGAATTGCAAATTGATCACGGCAATCCCCCTTCTGTTTTAAAAATTGATAAAAATGATCAGCAAGGAAATTCCCAAAGCAATGTACTCTGTTATATGTATAGGTACGAATTCTAAAAGAGGCTGAGACTAATTTTGTAAAAGTTCTTGCCAGTCTGTACTAGTTTATGAAATCTTGACATAAAAATTTCTAAGCAATGTACCATTTTGTATGCTCCCTTGATTAAATGATAATACGAAAGTATTCCAACTCTTTACCTTCTTGAAGAAAATTTCGAACCAATTTGAATTCACCAAACACGTGTTTCAGATAGTAAATCCTCATCAGTTATGCTTCTAGCCAAAGTGATTTTTCAGTCACAGCCAAAATTCATTTCAGTTGCACCTTCTTGTTTGATATTTTTGAACTATGTCTTCAAA
This sequence comes from Pinctada fucata, assembly GCA_028142955.1. Taxonomy (NCBI): domain Eukaryota; kingdom Metazoa; phylum Mollusca; class Bivalvia; order Pterioida; family Pteriidae; genus Pinctada; species Pinctada fucata. Next base: position 19,570,608 of record AP027107.1, on the reverse strand, counting down.
TTTTACAAAAATTATGATCAACTTCTTTTGAAATTCGGACCAATACAAGCAACGGAGTATATTACTTTGGGTATTTCACAACCTGCATTTTATGGTGACATAATTAACAAAATAAGAAGGATCAAAGGTAGACAGCATATGTATCGAAAATGCGTCAGAGTCATCAAACGCCTTTTATACCGTGGATATGATCCTAATGTCACCAGACGGACACTAAGCTTGGTACTTGACCAATATACAGTCTTGTACGAGCGCATTCTTAAGACTTGCACTCTGACTGACTGTGACGACGGGACTCCATGACGGGCCCTGTCCAAACCTCTTTAGAGAAGACAGGGCCCCGACCACCTGTCCTCTCTGAATGTCAGTCGGACTCCTCGGGTGATAACATATATGAGCTCGCTACAGCCGGCAGAGCACGGACTGTATTACGCACGTCCTCTTTTTATATCCATTTACATATTCATCTGTGTTGCTTGGACCCCTGTGTTTTACGGTCTTGTTTGTGTGTGGTCACCTAACAGTGAGGAGGTTGTTTTACACCATAATTGTGCGTTCTTCGAGACCTCTGGGAAATCGGAATAGTGGGAGGGTTGTGCGCACGTAATCCAGGATAACCACACCGTCTGCTATTTACGTGGCAGATGGCCGTCCTAAGTCGGCACCGGTTGCCCATTGGTCTCGTTGGTTTATGTGTAGTCTTTTGTGTTTCATGTTTCTATGTTGTGAGTTGGTGTTCCTTGTCCCTTTTGCGTCTCTTTCTGTGGGTATCTGTTCTGTGTTTTTTGCATGGGTGTTTTGGGATTTTGCTGTGGGTGCTGCAACCTAGTGTTGTTGGAGATCCCCTCCTTTCTTTCAATTTATGTTTTTTGAAAAGAGTGCATGCTTCCATATTTCCTGCAGGGTCGATTCAATAGCAAAATCAAACAAAGTCTTTGTCAAAAACAACATTAGAGGGATGGTGCTGGGATTGTTACCACTATTTATTTCGGTGGTATTTGAATGTGGATGAAATGACATGTTTCCGAAATTACAAGTAATAAAATGAAATGTAATGTAAAATTAAACGGCCAAAACAAAGCATCTTTCATGCGACAGAGCTAAATAGAAGTAATTTTTACATATTAAGACATCCTGTCAAGGGTAACAAGTTCCACACTGCGATAGGAGAGATATGTTAATACCATATGACGCTATACAATACAGATATACGTATGCAGATACAAAAATGCTCCATTTCATGTTCAATCTTTATTGAAAGAAGCATGAAATTAATATTTTCAATATCTGCAATCAGATAATGTTAAAAACCATAAAATTCAAAATTATGTACTACGCAATTATAATTTATTACGGGTAAAGGTGCAGGTGTCACAAAATAACAAATCAAACTTTTATACATGACACAAGGCTCTGCTCTATCGAATAATATGGATATGAAAGTTAACGTTAAACCTGCTTTTAGTAATGATTCTTGTATTTTGTAAATGAAATCAAAAGATGTCTTAAGTAAATTCCTTTAAGATTCTATGAATTTCTTTCCTTTTATGATAAATACTTAGAAATGACAAGAATCTTCCATGGAGTCCCCAGCCACACATACCCTGTCTTATCGTCTACACATATTGATCGGAGCCCCCATAAACCAGTCTGTTCCTGTGTCATTATAATCTGTATTAAACTACCCTCTCTATCTATATAATGTACACAGTAATTGTTGTAATCAGTGACAAGCAGGTTTCTATACTTATCAACACATATACCACGTGGATGAAATACCTCCTTCTGTTTGACCTCGATCCCGTCATACATCCACCTTACGTCACCTTTCTCATTTACACATACAATATAGCTACCATCAACAACACACAAATCTCTCTCATTACCTACAATACGACAAGGGTATATGATATGATTATTACCATAGCAATCCTTCCCATACATCTCACACCTCTTCTCACCTGTGTCACGTGAGTATACGGCCACGTGGTTTACCTCACCCTTACATACCATACACACTGCAATATCCCCTATCTCGGTCAGACACACACCCAAAGGTTCAAATGGTGACGTCTCTATTAGAGTAGAAAGAGTGTCATTTACTAATAAACACCTAACTGTCATGTCCCTACATGCAAGAATCATATCATCAGACTTTGTTATCACCATGTCGTTGATTCCTGCGCTACCCTCCACTGTGAAAGAACGAACAACCTTTCCACTATCATTATAAAGATAAATAGTTTCAATGTCATAGTCCATAACCCAGGCTGTATTATTATCTGATGCTGTGATGGCTGTGACATCAATCTTGCTTCTAAAGGTTCTGACCTTCTCAATTCTGATTTGTGAAGAGTCAAAGTTTGTTACATGCACATTTCTAGTATTTGGAATATTGTTTAGATCATAATCCCTTTTTGTCAAATCTCTTTCACCTGCTGTCTGTTCTTTGTGCTGAGTTTCTAGGATTGGCTGATGCGAATCACGAACTTCGTGAGTTTTTGAAGAAGGTGAAGAATTCATATTTAATTATTATATTATACCCCTTTCTGTATGATTGCATCAGGTTCGTTCATCTGTTCTTGAATAACATCTTCTTTCGATACCATGTTTTGTACTTAGATTACCAAATTCGATATTATCTCGATCAAAATCCCTATAAAAGGAAGTCGCATGATTCATCAACAACAAGTACGAGATTGATACGTTCCGTAAGGAAAGTTTTCGCTTCTTTGCAGATATTACAGTTAAACATTTATACCGAGACTTCTTCTGCAATCAGTTATTTATGTACTTTTTGTTGTGAGCGCCTCATTAGATTGTTATATTCCCTGCAGGCATTCTAAGGAGAAGAAAATACAAAGAGCCTTAATAACGTCACACTGGTTTTTCCACACAGTAAATTACTATGCAACCATTTCAAGTAAGTAGAGTTATCTCCTTCCTTCTGTATAAATTGAGCACTCTTCTTACATTTCCGATAGCCTTAGCATATGGAATTTGATGCGTTGTACTGAAGTGTGGTTTTGAACATAAAGATCGCTGTATAATAGTTTGTGCAAGAGTTTCACGAAGCTCTTACATGTAACAACTCTATTTCTTTACATAGTATCGCTTCAAGAATAACATGTCACCATAGGCTGAGATCAACTAAAAATATCACATTGTCTCTTCGGAATACTTTGATCGATGCGATCATTAACACATTTCCTCTAAGTTATCTACAAAATCCTTTGCTAGTATTGGAAGTTACAGAAAAATAAACAATTGAGCCATCAATTAGTAAAAAGTGCTTTCTTTAGCACGTTGTCCTTTGACATATATTCTACCAAGTTTTTATTGTACCGAATTTCAAATACTCAACCGTATATTTATCCATAGCCTTCGTTCGAGTTCTCGTCCGAACTTTAAATTTGAATATCATATCGATTGATTTGACCTATTTCTGTTAAAGTTCTATTCAATCAATATTTAAATAATCACACAGGTGTTAATAAAAATAAACATTAAAGAAGTACCGATCAGTTATTCAGTCTGAAGGTCAAGAAGGCGTGGCAAAATCAAAGAAACAGTTGCGAGTCTCGAAATGAATAAAAAAAGTTAAGCATTCTTTATTTCTTTTCTATCTAAGCAAGTTACAAAGAATTCACATTAAATGAAATAGATTTCCCCAACACGGCGACTTTCCCTTACTTTAAAAATATTCTCATTCCTTTTTCAATTTGTGAGCTATAAAATCTGATTTTGTTCATACATGCATTTTCTTTTGTTTCTTGTAGTAGCTGGTACCCGATTATTATGCTGATATAAAAAGTGAATATTTTATGTGCTAGGGGTCCGTCGATGCTCAATTTGGTGCTCTATTGTGAGTGCCGTTGAGATTATCGTCAGGATCTTCTTTAACTCATTGGTCTTTTGTTTTTGTAACACCTGACTGTCGTAAAGGTCCCTGATCTACCCGTTTATGGATTTCATATTTGTCTTTTATGATTTCTATAATCACAAAATTCCGAACCATTATATGCTATAGAAAAAAGGAGGGGATCTCCAACAACACTCGATTGCAACACCAACAGCAGAACCCCAAAACACCCATTGCAAAAACACGTACAGAATGAGACGGAAATGGTACTATGAACGCCAAATCACATTGGAACGTTAAATATAAAAGATTACACATAAACCAACGGCCATCTGTCACGTCAGTATCAAACGGTGTGGTTATCCTGAATTACGTGTGCACAACCCTCTCGCTGCTCCGATTACCCAGTGATATGGTTACGCCGTCGTTCGTGTGTAAGAGAGTATGTGCGTTAGTGCGGCACACTATTGTATACAGCCTAGAGGGGACAATTTTGATTAGATCTTAATAAAACTGCACACATTTATTACTAATATCAAGAGATAGAACCCTTTTGAATTTTTGAAGGTCACAGATTTGAAAAGGTCAAAATACTTGTATTCAGCCTAGAGGCACAGTCTTGATCGGAGCTTGACCAAACCTCATACACTTATTGCTCGTGAGAAGAGAAACAACCCAATTTATGTTCAAGGTCAAAGGTCAAGGTCACGGGTTAGAAATGGTCAAAAATCGTGTATACCGCCTAGATAGCACAGTTTTAATTAGACCTTAGGCACGGTCCATTTGATATTCAGGGGGGTTCTTGGGTTTTTTGTCGGAGCAAGATTATTTTTTTCGCCCCGGACCGGGGCAAAATTATTTTTTTCTTGCAAAGTTGGAGCAAGGAATTTTTTTTAAATTAAGTGATGCGCATATTTAAAGAATGTTTGTGTTTTATCAATAGAAATTATTTATATTTTTACTCAACTTTAAATATTAATGTATTAGTTTATTTCTATGCAGTATTCAATTCACTTTTAAACAGAGAGATAAAAGACTTTAATACAATTCTCAATATCTTATATAAGGTACATGTATATAACATGTATAAGAGGGTCTGAGGGGAAGGTCTCCTAGAAAATTTTTTAAATGTTACTAATATTTGTAAATTGGTGAATAACTGAAGTTCTTCTTCCAAGCTTACAAGAACATAAAATTAGACTTTATGGGATACATGCAACATGTATTAATAGCAATACATTAATATTAATGATATGTTTAAGCTATTATGGAAGCCCTTTTTCATTCACATACATGTATAACTTTTGGTATCAACATTGCCATAAGTAAATAATGTTTTGATATAATACTATGGCGAGCGAAAAATTTGTGATACAATTTGAAAACTGCGGCGAGCGAAGCGAGCCGGAAAATTTTCATGAATTTTAGCGAAATTTTATGGTAATTCTTAAAATTCAGATTATTTGCAAGAGCAAGATTATTTTTTTCTGTCACACCATAAGCAAATTTATTTTTTTCATCAAAATTGAGAGCAAAATATTTTTTTTCGAAAAAAACCCAAGCCCCCCCCCCCCCACCCCCCAGAATATCAAATGGACCGTGCCTTAACAAAACTTCAGGTTGGAAACGGTCAAAAGCTTTGTATAGTGATACTACGCTTTGCGTTCCATAGGTTTTTTATGTTTGGCGAGCCATAGGGTACAACTCTAGCTAATTCCCGTTTCGCTTAAATTCATCGAGTGAAGATTCGAAAATGTAGACATTAAAGTTGAAGATTATGTTGGATAAGTTTAGCAATGGTTAGTCCACTCACCAAGTGGTACAAATATTAATATTTAGGTTCAAAGCATCATTTAAGAACCGACATATATACAGCATGCCCATAAGTAGCATGCATATATGTAGCATGCATATGTGTAGCATATATGCATATATGTATGCATATATGTCGGTTCTTAAATGGTGATATGGACTTAGATATTAATATTTGTACACCTTGGTGAATTCCGCTGGTGGACCAGAAGTCCGTTTGTGGACTAGGAGTCCCCGAGGGCACATGTAACTAAGTCTGATCAATTTCTTCAAGCCTATGCGAAAAATTTTGTTCAGTGCATTCTTTATTCTTTAAAAATTGTTTTGAGGCCTAAAACTGTATTTTCTAAATGTATTGGTAAATGTTGTATAGTGTATAGTGATTATTTATATAAGGGGTCATGGAAAACATGACAATGACAATTATGGATAATGACATATATCCCTGTATAAAGCACAAAATCGATAATTCAGAAAATCAGAAACCGAAGGCATACAAATTACAAATATGGATAATAACCATATCCCTGTTTACAGCACAAAATCGATAATTCAGAAAATCAGAAACCGAGGCATACGAAATCAGGATAAAACAGGAACAAAAGCAAACAAACAAAAACAGGGGGTTTAATCAGTACGCATTTTCATGTACGCTGGAAAAAATATGAAGTAAACTTCCGCTTCAGGTAAGGTTGTTCGATTGAATTTTGCATTTTATGATATATTCAAGATAAAGCGAAAGATAATCTTATAATCATTCGGTAGCGAAATATATCACCTAATTATCTATTCTGTCACGGTCCTTCCAAGGTGCCTAATTTTGTCAGGAAGCCTGCAGAACCACGAGGTGACTTGTTTACTTTTTGAAGGCAACTTTCTTAAAAAATCATTATACTCCATAATTCGTATATCCTGATTTGCGTGTATACATATTTACTTACCTTACCATTAAAGGAAGCTAAAGTTTTATCTTCTGCCTTTCTAAAACCAGATTTTCACAGAAAATTTGAGAACAAGCCTGTTTTTGTACGCATTGCAACGGAATAAGACCCTTTTTGTACATTGCGCACTTAAAATACAAACCTAATGTTCAATGCATTTGGGAAAGAGAAAGATTGAAACAGATCTACTAAAGGTTATAAGGAAACAAGTTGACATATCTGAGACTCAGAATAAACTTAAAGAGCAGGACTTTAGTTGCTCATTTGTCATTTACAAATGATTATTTCATTTCACAATGAATGATTAAACATAGTTTGCCGGATTGCAACGCAATTCCGTTCTATAGATTGTCGCTGTCTGTCTGTTCGTCTGTCTGTCTGTCATTTACAAATGATTATTTCATTTCAAAATTAATGATTAAACATAGTTTGCCGGATTGCAACGCATTTCCGCTCTATAGATTGTCGCTGTCTGTCTGTCTTCCTTCAACATTTTGGTTAAAGGTTATATATACTGAACAAAAAAAGTTATGTCCTTCTTTTTGTATTGGTTTTACATGACTCGTGAAATCAAAGTTTATGCAGAGGCGGTATCCTCGAAAAATATTTTTTTTGAATTAATTGTTTAACGGTATATCCATTTATTGTCCGATTCTGACAACGATCTTATTAAATTGATGTAACTGTGACGTCATAATCAAGGTTTTAACTAAAGGGGTTTCACCTGTTTGATCCTCTCTGGTAAGGGCGTTTCTGATCGAACCCAAAAGAATTTTACTTAACAAATCAGTATCTGCACATACTTAGATACATTTTCAATGTGTTTTGGTGTTTGACATAGCGCATGGCCGACTGTGGACTTCCGGTGTCATTTAAGCTAAATTTTCTTGAATAACAAGCTATTTGACTGATTTATGGATAATTGATATCAAAATTCTTTTTCGTTTTTCGATGGAGAAATCCTCTGTGCTTATTTATACACTCTTTTCTCTTGAAAGCAGTCAACCAGAACAAAGAAAGAGAGAAATTTCCCTTACAAGGTGAAAACCTTTGTTTCTTCACGCTTCATTGCATTCAATGCCTGAGTGATAAAAAGGAAAATTTTGGAGTGTTTATTGAGTTAGTTTTACTATTTCGAGGGATATAACGTTTCATCTGCACAAGTGGTGACCTGTCATTTTTAGGGACATAACTTTTTTTGTTCAGTATAGTTGAAGCAAAATGTAAGGAACTATATGATGTCATGGTACCTTGAGAATGTCAGTAAATCTCCATTAAGTATCCTCTGTAATCGTTCATTTACTAGTGTTATACAACGTACGAATTATTCATATTCCTGTATACAACGTACATTTCTGAACTTGTTCTTCATTTTCTGTATCATTTTATACATAATATAATGTATGTTTATTTATTATACATCATATCTAAATTTTTGTTACATTCAAGCTTTAAGAAATAGAGAATATTATATGAATTATGAAAAAAATTTAATTTACCTTGTCAATGCTCATTCAAATGCGCTGTAGAGAGTTAGTTATGCAGCTTTCACGCTCGAATGGAAACACGGGTGAACAAAATTAATTGAGAAGTCATAGGTTTATTAATCAAAGGGTCGAATAGACGACGAGAGAGTCCCGTCATATTTCAATTATCGAAGAAAAATGGGGAAAGTATGGATATGTGAGTGTGTTTTGTACGCAAAAAGGAGTATTTTTTCTGCATGCGTACACGAAGTGCCGTACTGATTAAACCCCCTGAAAAACCTCCACCAAACTCAGGATAAAACAGGAATGAAAGCAAACCAACAAAAACCTATACCATATGAAAAGAAGCGAACTCCCGATACGGGAGTGAGACAAGGTGTCCAGGAAGAGTAAGCATCCCCTGCATGCATGCGACACTCGCCGCTTCAATTCAGTAGAACTGTCACATCCGGTAACTTCCATTTAGGAAGACATACAGTACAATCTTTGGTTGGATGGTTCAAATGGTCTATGACAGAATATCGTCCACCATTCTGGAGAGTGGGACATCATAGTGTATGACGAGTTCCCCATATCGACCGTAAAACTTCCTCAGTGACGATGTTAGTCGGTCAATCGGTCTCTTTCCCCAATGGCTACCTTGTAATTAAGGGCCTAGCGGAATTATATGCGCCTTGCAGAGCAAGCTGCATTTTAACAAGGCCTTCTATCTATTAAAGTAATATTCAGCGATTCCCTCTAGTGACAGCACTAGTGAATGTTAAACTTCTTTAAATTCAATAGCATCATTAAAAACCTGATAAATTTACAGCATGGACCAGACATGCACGTTTCGGGTACTAAACCCTCGTCAGTGATCCTCAATCTAAACAATGTAATATGGCCAAAAAGTATGAGAATTATTATGATTGTACAAAAATGTACCAAAAGACGTAGCAGAATGGGTGGGATATGATGCTGCAGGACCCACGTTTTAGAAATTTCAAGAAATTTTGTAACAGAAAATTTCAAATGCGTTGAAGAGACAGACGATCAACCGAAGTTGATCGAACTTGGCTACATGTGCCCTCGGGGACTCTTGTTCCACCAGCAGTGACACTCACCATATTGTTTAAATGTTCAACGTCTTTAAATTCAATAGCGTGATTTAAAACCTGAAAAATTTACAGCATGGACCAGACATGCACGTTTCGGGTACTAAACAAATGTACAGTAAAAAGATGACCGGTGAATCTGATGCATTTTCGATGAAAATTACCTGTACATTGATGCTCATTTTCCGTATTCATTATGTCATTAATATGATAAAGGGCAGGTTGAGAAATTCCCACAGAAATTTACTCCGTCGCATGAATATGAATAATGGAGGTAAATGTCTTGGTTATTTTCAACAAAATAAAGTTAATAAACATGTTAACCACTTAAATAACTTATCTAAAGTTAACATTTTTAAAAACAGTTTTTATTTACCTCACTTTATCTACTTAATCCAGTATTATACCAAAAAAAATAATTTTCCGCTTGGGAAATAAATTAACTTTTTTTTCTCCAGTAGAAAATCTACAAGCAAAATTGCAAATCTACCAGCAAAAATAGAGCACAAGGTTTTGTAAAAACAAAAAAGATGTGAACGTCTATGCTTATTGTATGTCTTCTGAGAATTTGCAGTTGAGAAACTCTATTGAATTTCCAAAAGTTGAATTATTGAACAGATTTTGAAATGATTTTATAATTTTTAAGTCGCAAATTCGTTCAAATTCAATGAAACTCCAAACCTTTTCAAAATGTAACAGCATCTCGCTAGTTTTGTTCCCTATGTACAGAGCATTTTTCATATATAAATGAATATGCTGGAAAATACAAACAATACACATCAAACAACAAGGGCTTTATTCAAATAATTATATTTGTAGGGTTTAGAATAACCCATTTCTTAGTCATTCGGCAGAAGACTTTGTTTTCATTGTAGTGGTGTTTGTGGTGCTTTAGTTCTAATTATGGTTATTATTATGGTGGTGGTGATGATAGTTCTGGTGGTGGTAGTAGTTCTGGTAGTGGTGGTGATGGTAGTTCTGGTGGTGGTAGTTCTGGTAGTGGTAGTACTGGTGGAGGTGGTGGTTGTAGTAGTTCTGGTAGTGGTGGTGATGGTAGTTCTGGTGGTGGTAGTAGTTCTGGTGGTGGTGATTGTTATTCTTGTGATGTTGGTGGTAGAAGTGATGGTGGTGGTAGCAGTGGTGGTTGTAGTAGACGTGGTGAAAGTGAAGGTGGTTGGTGGCGATAGTACTTAAGGGTACTGTTAGTGTTTTGAATATTTTCCCTGACATTGTCGCCATAGCACTTTCTATATAGTGATAACCTCAGACAGTGGCAGTGGGAGTTGTATTGATGGTGGTGGATGCGGTAGTGGTGGTGGTAGTGGTAATTGGTCTAAGTGTGGTCTTTTGTGTTTAATATTCCTATGTATCATTTTCTGTTCTTTAGTACAAAATATTTTAGCAATGCAATATGCTGTATGCGATGCTGATGCTACCGAGTCTTGTTAGACATCCCATCCATTATTTTATTATGATTTGTTATAATGGATTTTACTTAAAATCCTAATACTAGGGACAATGAGCAGAAACCCCATTGTTTTGTCTATTTAGAAAGCTACAACTAGCATGGCATTTGTTGCATGATTTGAGTGATATTGAATAAGTATATACTTTACATTTAACATCGCCAATGCATTCCTTTCTTGCACTGGGCTAGTACTCTGAAGATTGTTAATTGAATTAAGTTGTCTTTGAAGTTCGTGTTTCTATCGAGCTGTGTTATTGTTTCTGTCTGTCTGTTCTAGTTTTCTTTACTTGTGAGAAAGTTCTGTTTTATATCTTTTACAAGAATCTGTATAAGGCTTCTGATTGTGATTTTTAGAATCTGATTTTGGGTTCGTGGTTTGCAATTCCGTCTTTTCGATTTTACAATTTTACGTTCGATTTATGCAGGTATCTGACGTAAAAGCATTAGAGAGGTTAAGTTACAAGTTTTAGCGCAACTTGTACGTGTGACGTCATCACTCTCTGCGCACTTCGTGACGATGACGCAATTTTGTGACGTATGTCTACTCGTTTTAAACTGGTAACCAGGCGCCAGTTTTACTAAAGGTCGTAAATTTTTGCGTAAACTTAAGCGTAAACTTAGGCGTAAATCAAGTTACGACATTTTTTACGTTTGCGTAGTTGCGTCTTACGAAAGGTCGTAACTTTGCACGTAGACGTAAACTTAAGCGTAGACTTACGCATAACTTACGTGTGGAACTCTTTTGGTTGGAGATTGAAAAATCCTTGACAACGATGAATAATCCTGGGAAAAATCGCGTTTTAATTGATTTCATGTTTTCAAAAATGAAGAAAACTGAACGTTTGCGGTAATAAAAGATGGAAAAGCTTATGAATCTGACGGAAAACTTTAAAGAATTTTGAAGTTCCACATTTTGCCGTTTATTCGTGCCGTTATACATGCTCCCCTCCCCCAACGAATTATTGAGTAAGAAAATACTATTATACACACAAAATAGGGGTTTAATTTGTTCGATACTTCATGAATTAATCAATCTAAAGATATGCAAAAAAACAAAAACCGAAAAAAAAAATAAATAAAAAGAACGTTTGCAAGAAGAAAAGGGGGAAAAACTTATGAATCTGACGGAAAACTGAAGAATTTGGCCGTTCCACATTATTGTATTGCTGTTACACATGAACTCGTTGTCTAGAGACCCCCCCCCCCCCTTAAAACGATTGATAAAAAATCATATTATACACGCACATAGGAATAAAAATAAAAGTATCTCCAGCATGACAACCCTGCACTGACCCAGCGGAACAAATTCACAAGAAAACGACAGATTTACATCCGAAATAGCTTAAACAATTGAATAATTCTTTCATTTACCTTTGATCAATTAGATTGATGTATAAAGTCAAGGGCGGATCCAGGTAAGGGAGTGTGCCCCGAACCAAATACAGATGAAAGGTCTGGGGGAGGAGGTTCAGGGGGATGATCGCCCCGACGCAATTTTAATTGTTTTAGCACCTAAACTCATCGGTTTATGTCGCATAAGAAATAACAATAATGTCGCCCTTTTGGACAATTTTGGTTGAAAAGTGGTTGTCAGAATAATCAAATTTTAGTACTTTACCCCTCACGTTGGCAAAAGTGGGGGGGGGGGGCGCCTTTCACACCCCTCACAGGTGCTCTTTGACGTTGTTTTTTTAATTCCAAATTATTTAAGTTCAGATAATCTTTGTCAGTCAATAATGCTCCAAATCCGCCAATGAAACTGTATCGGATACAAATACAAGATTATTTATTTCTTGGGATTTGGAATGTCAGAACAATGATTTTGAATTTTTTTTCACAATATCCGTACAGATCACCATGTTCGTCCCTCTTATCTTATAGTATAAGCATGATACACATGATGCGCGGATCTTGAAAAGCAAGTGGTGCATGGTGATGACGGTGGTAGTGGTGTGTAAGTAAGTAAATAAATAAATAAATAGATAAAAAATATGGCGCTGCCACGATTTATTTATTTATTTATCTAGCCAAATGAAATCTGAATTAACATACGAAGCATGTTTCAACGAACAAGTCGGTAAAAAAGTACTTTAAGAGTATGTCAAACTCAGCGTTCAAAATGATGCTATTGAATTGAAGAATTTAAATTTAAACTTTATTTATTTTACAACGTTTAAGGTCGCCGGTGCCAATTCATGGAAAGGTCTTCTCACAAGGAATCAACACGGAATGTGAAAGCTTTATTACGCACAACTCAAAAGTTAAAAGCTTACAAAAACTCTTGACATCATAATTAAAATAAAATCAACGAAATATACGATAACGAGATTAAAGTGAAAAAAAATTATGTTATCTGAAGATGAATGGGATTTAAAGTAAAGAATGATTCTAAACATATTTAAAAAAATCTATAAATCGCAATTTAGAAAAAAAAAAAGAGAAAAGAATCGAAAAAAGGAACTTGAAACAAAACCGTTGGTGAAACCCGTATTTTATTGATACTTCATAGATTATATTTTTTCTTCCTATTTTAGAATTGTTTCCAACTGTTAATACTAGCCTGAGTACCGTAAACTTATGGAATAAGTTATAAATAACTTATACTTTTTGTGTACATGTACACATATTTTAATCATTAATGTTATCATGCATATCATTTCTTTGATAGTCATTTCTTTTCTAGACACGTCAAGTGAGTTCTGACGATGAAAATCTCTTCTGAAAATCACAGTGTACGCAAATATTAGAAGCAAACTTGAGCTTATGGAATTATGTATGCTTCACTTTCGTGTACATTAGTGTTGTAACGATTATCGCCGACATCGGCGACATCATCGCTAATACCCTTCGATTTCGATTAATCGATTATGTTTTCAAGAATCGATTATAATCGGAAATATACAACTTAGAAAAAAATGACATAGTTCTCGGTCGAATACGCGTATGACAAGTACGAATAAAACGAAAGTAGATTGACGATCGTTACCACGAGTTAAAGTAACGGTCGTAGCGTAAATAATTCGAAAAGAATACACTTTCTAAGGCATACAATGGGTGGAATTAGGATTCTCATTGAATTGAATAGTAATGACAAGTACTCCAATAGAAAACTTCAACGTCAGATGCGATACGTCAATATCTACTGTACTCGTCTTGAAAGAAACCCCCCAACTTTTACGCCGAACTCGAGAGCTTTGTAAGAAGGACAAGCTAGGCCAGGTCAGTGATGTTTACAGTACTGCTAGCCTAAACTCCATGAAGATATTGTTTGATTCCATGTTGAATGAGCAAAAACCTTACTCTTGGGTCGAATGGAACCCCCCCCCCCCCAAACTCTGCATATCCCGTGTAAAGTTGCCGACTATTAGTATTACAATCACATATTTGTTTTGGCTCCATTACTGCTGTGATCTTGACAAAATATTTCATTTACTAGACAGGATTTTATCATTCTGTGGTTGGACTTCTCTCTAGACATTTTATTATGTATATTAGCATAAGATTTAGTGAAGTTTTATCATTACTTGTCATATTCTTTTCTGTAAAAGCAAGTAAAATTTATTTCCGATTAAATCGAAATAATCGATTAAAATCCTCTCCGATTATAAACCGATAATCGATTATGAAATTTGTCCGATTATACAACACTAGTGTACATCCACAAACAAATTGTTTACATGTAGGCCTATAATGCTATTATCATTTTTTTCTTTCTTTATCTATTTATTATTTTTTTTTGAAATTATATATTTTTAGACAAAGAATAATGAAATAGAATTTGAAATGTAGAAAAAGGAAAACAAGAAAGTTTAATGAGTATATTTTAAAAAGATTATGTACGTTAAATTGTGAAGAGCGAAATGGTTTTCGAACGTGATTCTTAAATACGAATCGGCTTCGTTGCTATGACACTATGTAAACACACCATGAGCTATTTTTAGCAAGAAGTTCAAACTTTTCAGCATTCAAAACATCAAATACACGCTTCTTCTTTCGGAAAACTATCTTCCATTACGTGTTTGTGTGGTTTTATCCGAAAATTTAGCCCCTTCTTGTCTGTTTATGACTTACGTGTAGACTTACGTCAGGCGCGTAGCTGGCCCTGTTTGGAAGTGCAAGCCCGATATGGCAAGGGGTCTGGGGGCCCGACGGAGAACGATTTCAGCAAATTTGAGTGGCTAAAAATACATTTTAAATGCACATTTTCAAACAAATTTTCTCAATAACTGTACCATCAAAAGCCACAAATTTTCAATAAAATCGGACCACTGGAACTCGTTTATCAGCTAGTATAAGGCAGGGTCCATTTGATATTCTTGGGGTGGGGGCCTTTGGTTTTTTTGTCGAAGCAAGATTATTTTTCTCGCCCCAGAGTGGAGCAAAATTATTTTTTCTTGCAAAGTTGGAGCAAGAATTTTTTTCAGATTTCAATAGGTAAATTGGTGAAAAACTGAAGTTCTCCTTCAAAGCTTGCATATAAAATTATAATCTATGGTGACACATGCATCTATTAACAGTAGCACCTTTAAGGAAACCCTTTTTTCATTAACATGCATTCTTTTGATATTTTCAAATAGATAAATGAAATATGATATTTGGCCTAAAAGAAATAATGTTTTGATAGATAACTATGGCAAGCTATTTTTCAAATATATTTTCATCTATTTATTATTTATTTATTTTTTGTTTAATTTCATATTTTTATCACCGAACAATGTGCAAGCCCGGGCTTATTGGCTTACATGGCAGCTACGCGCCTGTACGTGTGGTCGAGGGCAGTCGTAGATTTACGCCAAAATTAACACGTAAACTAAGTTTGTCGTAAGTTACGACTTTTAGTAAAACAGAAAGATCATGAAAAATGTCGTTACTTACGCCTAAGTCTAAACTTACGCCTAAGTTTACACTTACGACCTTTAGTAAAACTGGCGCCAGAGCTGTACAAGTGCGAACAAAACGAGTAAGTATATTATCGAGTTATCCTCATATATGTGAGGACATTGCAATATTTTCATTTCATATGGAGAGTATGACATATTTCGCTTCAACATTTAATCAATTTCGTAACATTTTCATACAAGAATCGATAGAAATATGTTGGTCAAAATTACTCTGCTACACGTTGTATTATGTATAAATTTTGTAGATACTGAGGAAATGCGGTCGTGCGGTCGTTGTTGGTTGTTAAGCCCTTAAAATCAGAATAAATGTAGAACTTTATAGATCTGCTAGAGAGTACATCTGTCCTTCTACACAATGACTCAGAGTCGGATCCATTCAAGGATTAAAAAGAGGGGGGGGGGGGTCGAAATCAACTGTACATTTGTATACTGGCACTACTGTACAGGAGAACCATTTTAAAATGTTAACTCTTAGACTACAGATAATCTATTAAAAATGATTTTAAACTTTTGAAAAAAAAAGAAAATGAAGGACACAAATCCACTACACTTTTTTTTTCGAGGAAAAGTTAGGATCACCAGCCATAACTAACCCACTCCCCACTTTGTTTCTGTACGACTTCCAAAAAATGCACATAAAAAGAATCCAACAGTGTGAGTCAGAATAACTTTCATGTAAGGGCTCTCGATTGGCCTTCCTCGGTCATACTTTCAGTGCAAAACTTAAACAGTATGCCCCCCCCCCCCATTAGATTCTAATGAACAAATTTTTCCAAGTTTCAAATTTGAAATGAGGAATCTAAAATTCTACTGGAATTTTTAATGAAATTCGGCTACTAGAGATCCATGCAAAGAAAAGAAGCATTTGTTTATGATGGAATTAATATAGCTGGCACTGCACTGACTGTACATCATTTTGTAGTGTTGTATAATCGGAAAAATTTCATAATCGATTATCGGTTTATAATCGGAGAGGATTTTAATCGATTATTTCGATTTAATCGGAAATAATTCTTTCTTGTTTTTACAGAAAGAAATATGACAAGTAATGAATAAACTTCACTAAATATTATGCTAATATACATAGCAAAATGTCTAGAAAGAACTCCAACCACAAAATGATAAAATCCTGTCTAGTAAATGAAATATTTTGTCAAGATCACAGCAGTAATGGTCGACTTTATACGGCATATGCAGGGAGGGGGGGGGGGTGTTCCATACGACCCAAGAGTTAACTTAAGATTTTGCTCATTCAAGGAATCAAGCAATATCTTCGTAGTAACAGTACTGTGAAATTCACTGACTTTGTCCTTCTTTCAAAGCTCAGGAGTTCGGCGTAAAAACTAAAAAAAGTTTTTTTTCTAGACGAGTCGATATTGACGTATCGCATCTGACGTTGAAGTTCTCTATAGGAGTACTTGTCATTACTATTAAATTCAATGAGAATCCTAATTCCATCCATTGTATGCCTAAGAGAGTGTATTCTTTTAAAATTATTTACGCTACGCCGGAACTTCAACTCGTGGAAACGATCGTTGATCTACTTTGGTCTCGGTACACACCCCGTCGCAAGAATTGCATGAAATTAGAGGGCCAGTTTGGGTTTTCTGTCAATGGTTGCTATGGCAACAGTTTTACAATTATTTTTTCTGTGCTGTATTACCACCAAGACTGCAATGTTTCATAACAGTGCTATATCATATCTACAGCTTACTTACCTTTGACATAATAATCAATAAGCTTAGCATCAAATATCACTAAAAATGAGTAAAAAATCCCCAAAGTGACCCAATTTCTGACCCCTCTGACCTCAAAAATAACACTTTTCCACAAATTTTGAATCTGTCAATTTCTTGCACAAATCTTGCTCTTTCCAATGATACCACATTCAATGTACATTCATAGATTCAATTTTCCACAATGTCAGCAGCTTTGTCAAACACATGTATACTTACACTTCAATTCTGCCCATTTCCCCCACATGTCATTTGAGTGTATACAAGAAGTCAGCTAGCTACACATAAAATCAGGAGCAGTTTCGTATTTCAAGATCAGTTTATTTTCACCAGGAAAGCCTTCTTAGCAAGTTTAAAGTAGTTCTCAAATGAAGTATGGTCAAATTTGGTTCATAAGGCAGCCTTGTATAAAATACCCATTTTTGACAGTGGTCACTACGAAAATAACCCTTGTCACAATAAAGGAAGGGGGGTGTACCGAGACCTTTCGTTTTATTCGTACTTGTCATACGCGAATTCGACCGAAAACTATGTCATTCTTTTCCAGGTTGAATATTTCCGATTATAATCGATTCTAAAAAACATAATCGATTAATCGAAATCGAAGGGTATTAGCGATGATGTCGCCGATGTCGGCGATAATCGTTACAACACTATCATTTTGTATTTATATATTTCCCCATTTTTTAAAAGAAATTATTGCTTCTTTTTAAATTTCAAAGGTCCTGACCCTAGTAAAAAAATTGATGCTAGAGCCATACCTGTTGTACATTATGATATAAAAGAAGGGTGTTCTTAATCAATAAATTTGGGTGGAATAGGGATCTATCCCCCTATAGAAAAAAAAATTTATTTATTCCTCCTTCCTTACGAAATTGTTTATGTGTACTTATCATTTGAAGTATATCATACATCTGCTATCATGCTCTTTTTATATTTCATAATGAAAAAAATCAAATTCAAGGAATTGTGGTCCCCCGCTTTTGGGTGTTTGTCTCATAAGTAATGCTTACAGACACCCCCCCCCCCCTCCCCCATTCTTAAGTTTTCATAATATATCCCAAGAGAAGGCCAA
Organism: Pinctada fucata; assembly: GCA_028142955.1. Taxonomy (NCBI): domain Eukaryota; kingdom Metazoa; phylum Mollusca; class Bivalvia; order Pterioida; family Pteriidae; genus Pinctada; species Pinctada fucata. Next base: position 19,552,232 of record AP027107.1, on the reverse strand, counting down.
CGGGTCCAAACTTTTGTTTTGTTACCAAAGGGGGGTTATGAAAAGGTATGCACATGTGAAACATTAGAGTCCTATCATTTAAATTATCATCCAAAACTTATGGTCGATGTTGATGTTTTTAAATGTGGGTCAACCTCCAAGGGCAAGGTCACAAGGTCTGAATTTTTTTACCAACAGAAAGGTCTTGTCACAAGGAATACACATGTGAAATGAGAAAGCCCCATCACTTTCCGTTTGTAAGTTATGGTCAAGGTGAAAGTTTTGTGAAAGTATGTCAAACTCTAAGGTCAAGGTCACAAGGTCAAAACTTTTGGTATCCATGGAAAGATCTTTTCACAAGGAATACACATGTGAAATATCAAAGACCTGTCACTTTCCATTAAAAAGCTATGGTCAAGGTTAAAGTTTTTTTAAAAGTAAGTCAAACTCAAAGGTCAAGGTCACAAGGTCAAAAAATTTGGTATCCATGGAAAGGTCTTGTCACAAGGAATACACATGTGTAACATGAAAGTCCTACCTCTTTTCAATCAAAAGTTATGGTCAAGGTTAAAGTTTTTGATAAGTAGGTCAAAGTCCAAGGTCAAGGTCAGAAGGTCAAAAATGTTGGTATCGATGGAAAGGTCTTGTCGCAAGGAATACACATGTGTAATATGAAAGCCCTATCACTTTCCATTCAAAAGTTATGGTCAAGGTTAAAGTTTTGAATAAGTAGGTCAAAGTCCAAGGTCAAGGTCAGAAGGTCAAAACTTTTGGTATCCATGGAAAGGTCTTGTCACAAGGAATACACATGTGAAATATCAAAGCCCTATCACTTACCATTCAAAAAATATGCACATGGTTAAAGTTTTTGTGACTGACGGACAGACGGACGGACGGACGGACGAACCGGTTTTAATGTCCCCGCGCTTTCGCGAAAGCGGGGGACAATAAGACGGGGAGGGAGCATCTGTATCCATTGCACTAAATTTGGCTATATTTCAATTTTAAAAATTTCAGCTTTCATGATGACGTCCTCTGCCTCTAGCACAATTACCGGAAGGAAGAAAATGTTTAGATTCACCATAAAAGATGATATAAACCTATTGACAGAGGTTGTGGCATGTAATCCCTACAGTGCGGGAAAAAGCGAGAGTTCTACAGTATGGACAAATATTGCTGAACAACTTATGAATGTTACTCCGGATGCATTAGGGAGCAACCATTTTATTTTTATGGGGGGGGGGGGGGGGGGGGGGGCAGGAAGACTTTTGCCAGCCGGAAAATTTTTTTCGGCTATTTTAAGAGCTTTTTTTTTTTCGCCGGCCCTTCGGGCCGGATTATTTTTTTTTTTTTAAATGCCAATGTTGAAAATTAACCTAAAGTTTAAATAATTTAGCGTGATTTTTCGACCATATTAAACATCAAACACACAATGAGTTCATCTCTTGCCAGCAGATCACTTCATTTTAATTTCTTGAATGGCATATGGTGCCTATAATCTGTTTACTAACTATCTGTGATACTCAATGGAGACAGGCTATATGGTGCTAATGGCTTTTGAATTTGATTTATTCACTCCAAATTGCGTAAAGTTTGTTCCATTTTTTTATACTTTGTTTATGATACACAAAAAAGTGTTTACTGAAAGGTCGGAAGAGAGGGGTGAGTGGCAATTTCATGATCCGGAAAAATTTTTTCGCCGGCCCTTTGGGCCGGAATTTTTTTTTCCCTAAAATTTCGATCCGGAACCGGAAATTTTTTTGCAAAGTCTTCCTGCCCCCCCCCCCCCCCCCCCCCCCCCCCCATAAAAATCAAATGGTTGCTCCCTTAGTAGACGGCAGGCGATGCCGGGAGCGGACATCCTTACTTCTAACATACTTTAGATCCAATGACAGAGAAAAACTGTACAGGTAAGAAATCTACTTTTACATTCTGCCACGCGCGATTGTTGTAGAAATAGTTCAAGGTAAATTCAGTTCTATCCGAAATTTTCAGAAAATGAAATACATGTAATATAAAATTTTTTATTTCATTAAAGTAACAAATAAAAAGACACAAAAAAAAAGAAAAGAAAAGGAAATAAAAAAAGGGGGAATACCAGAAAAGTAAATGTTTTCAAGCCCTACTTTTCATCTGGGTCCGCGCATGTTTTTTTGCTGTGTGACCTTAACTTTCCAATTTAACATTTGATCTCAATTTAATCTCAGTCATACCCTCTTGACAGTAAGTGATAGGCTTTCATATTTCATACACACTTTCAAGATTTGTCTTATTAGAACTTAATATTCATTTAAACACCCAGTTATTCATGTATTAAACATTGAATTCGATGTTTAGATTAAAGACTTGCGTTTATAAATGCCAATCCTTAAACGTGTATTTGTTGAAATACTCTGTTTGACAACAAACTGCTTTAAAATATGGGAAATTGAATTCCAATATGTACGAGCCGAATTTTTTCTCAGATCAGGGACGGAGGAAAAATACTCAAAAGAAGAAAGCTTACTGAATGAGATTGACGAACTTAGTAAAGAGGAGAGTCATAAAAGTGTAGGGACAGAGAAGGAAAAGAAAAAGGAAGAAGAAAGGAAAGGGGCCATAATTAGGAAAAAGGCACTTGAAAATATGACAAATGGTA